>OX637865.1:20054813-20766961 GCA_951802705.1 Netelia virgata
ATCGAACGACTCTCTCGTCGATTTTTTGAATTGTATTCGTATTAAATCTTAATTAACATAAAAGCAAAATTTGCATTCCTATAGACATTATAAATATACCTCGACAAATTCATTATTATAATAACAGAAAGTTGCGATCCATTTGAAGATAATTATGCTATTATTTCAGATCATTTAGGCAAATTAACACAAGAAGGTATTGAATATTGGCGTAGTAATAATCGACCGCCAGTTATTGATTTGTTAAGTAAATTTGATAAGTAGAATGAAAGTGTGGTAGAAAAAAATTGATATGCATGCATTTTTGCCACATGTCGGACGGCGAGTTATGCAGATGGATGGATCGATAAATGGACACGCAGTCTTACTCAAATATCCGTGATCGCGTTTTTGAAGAACGCAAAGAGAAAATGTATGTTTGCTGAAAATATTGCGTTCATGTTTACAAGCTCTGCTGGTCTTTCCGATTTCACGTTGATGCCACGATTGTAAGATTTACAAACCATGATTGATATCTATCAATAGATGCGGTAAAACCCAAAAAGACCGTTTAAAAATTTATGAAGGTGGCGATAGAGTTGCGATAGCTTTTTATTATCTAGTAGCGGTACATGGCATGCGTTGCAATGCCGTTTTCGTGTCACAATTTATTTTACAACAATGTCAATGAAAGATTTTTTTAAAGTATGTTTATTCAAGTGCTTTAGGCGACAGTATATCTTCTCCTTTAAATTGTTCATTTAAAATTGTAGCTTCGATAATATTGCTCATCATTTTTTTCACTGAAATGATAGAGACGCCAATTTTATGTATGCCTGGCAAATGAAGTGAAATCAAGAATTTAGTTGGAAAATTAAAAACTTCTTCTTGATACATTAACAGTCAGTGATACAGGCGACGTGCTCTTCGAAAATTTGATGAGCACTAAACAACCGATCAGGTTAAAAATTGGCAGGTAAAAAAGTGACGCTTGGTATTTTTTTCCGAAATTTTGAAAATAGTGTCACAGGCAACGAGCAATTCGAAAACACCATCTGTACGTTCTCCGGCACTCCGCGTTAAAGTTTTGAGGCCATCTAGACTATGGCCAAAATTTTGGAGAAACAATACCAAGAGCCACTTTTTCCCATAGTTCTCTGTATACCCGCCAATTTTTAACCTGATTGGTTGTTTAATGCTCGTATGATTGCTGATAAAATTTTCGAAGTGCACGTCGCCTGTATCACTGCCTCGTAAAGTATCAAGCGACTTGTACGTTTTAGCTACATTTAGTATTTTGTTTTGAATCGTAAAATGTATATAATTGACATCGTTATTTTTTGCTGCTAATATAGCACGTTTACTTAACCACTTATGCTTTTTGCAATTACGTGCCATATTTTCAAAACGTTTAGTAATCAATTCGTCTGTTGTTGTTTTTATTTGACAGAAGTTTTTACGACGTACCTACTCTAAAGGTATCCAGTCCCGCTTCTCGTTGCTCATCCGTGTCTGAAGCTCATAATGTATTTTGCTTTCTTGATCGAGGTGTGGATTGACCAATCGCTTTTTGTTTTGGTGGCATGGTTAATTTGACATTCGTTGTCAAATGAATTACATATATATATATATTGAAATGACAGAACGTTTCTTTTAAATTTTTATTGTTTGAGACTCGACGATCGGGACACGTTTCTAGGGTTAGGTGTCGTCTGCTCTTAATAAATGTCGGAGGCCGGTTTACATAAAAACAGAGTTTATTTATTCTTCACGTGACGTTGTGAAATATCGATATTATTTACATTCGTTTCATCGTCTAAGTTGGTGTTTGGGTTATTTCTCCAATTACTATAATGAGATCTTGACCACCCGTGGTGCTGCTCCCCTCTCCCCGGTCCAAGATCCACGGAGCTGTGTTGTCGCGGCGCCTCTTATTGTTCTCCGCGTCGCGATGTTGACACGGCGATCCGCGCCCCTCTCCTCCTCGTCTCGTGCCTGGTCGGTATTTACCGGAACAGATGTTCTCACCTCGTCGTTACGGTTGCCCGACATGAGTTCCTTTACTCCTCTTGGGAATATTCTCTCGTCGTTCCTCCGGCTTTTGGCTACTTTTCAGAGCACTTTAGATAGCACAGGCAAGACTCTTCTTCAGAGTTCAAGCTCAGTGATCATCCAGCCAGGACTGATGATCGGTCTCGATTTTGATGCCCTTTTATACCCATCCGCTGCCTTGGTTTTGTATTGGTGGGGGGCCCGTGTTGCCGGGTCAGCTGTTCAGCTGTGGTGCCGTGTGGAAATCTCGCATTGGTTTTCTTTGATTTGCCGTGCGGCGGGAAATTCTGAGGTGGTAGGGCGTCGCATGAGACTGTTCCCGTCTCAATATATATATATATATACAGGGCGAATTGGATTAACTATAACAAAATTTATTTCGAGGTAGATGGGACCATTACAAACAAAAGTTGCAAATATACATTAGGGATATTTTCAATAGTTTACGAGATATAATTTTTTAAAGTTGGGCTAATCAGAGCGCGCCGAGAAGCGTTGGGGCCGCTCGCTCTCCGCCCTCAATTCACCGAAAACCAACAAAATTTCCTTGTCCTATTTCTCCGCCCCTTTTAACTTTAACTATCATGTACTAATTCGCGAGTTTGTTGACCATAGAGACGACAGTCTTGGCGCGGGGTGACGGGGGAGCGGGGCGGTGAGCGCGGGCAGCCAATGATTGATACATTGCGCTGTCTCTACGGCTAGGGCGGAGAGCGGGCGGATCTAACGCTTCTTGGCGCGCTCTGATTAGCCCAACTTTAAAAAATTATATCTCGTAAACTATTGAAAATATCCCTAATGTATATTTGCAACTTTTGTTTGTAATGGTCCCATCTACCTCGAAATAAATTTTGTTATAGTTAATCCAATTCGCCCTGTATATATATATATTACAAACAAACAATATTATTATATATATATTAAAACAAAATTAACATTTATTTATATATACATATATATATATATATATATATATATATATATATATATATAAATAAATGTTAATTTTGTTTTGTCCCGTTCGCGTGTATTTTTTTATATGCAATTATTCTATTAATGCAGAAACGTTCGCGGGCATGCTTACTACAACTCACCAAATTTTCATCGCAATTGGATGAATGATGTACTCAGTCGTTATAAATAAACAAACAAACATTCTTCCGTTTTTATATATAAGAAGAAGATACATATATGTGCATACATAACTACTCCCATCTGTTTAATCAACTCGATCGCGCTTTCGAAATATTTACAAGGTGCAAGATATACCGATACACTACCTCCATTTGAAAATATAAATTTGACATATCGAGTGCATCTTAAAGAAACGCCATTCGATCGACCTTGAAGCGAGGTAATTACGTTTTAAAACCGAACAATTTCGATTTGAAGTTAAGAGGAATATTTTGAACGTCGAAGCAAACAAATTCCCATATGAATATTCAAAATAGGGAATCATATATGAGTATTTGACCCCTTATACAGGGTGTCCTTTTTATTTCTGCCACCCGAAATAATTCGGTAATTATCGACGTCACAAAAAATGTTCCAAACAAAAGTTGTATGGTGTGGAGCGGGCCATTAAATGCGACCATTTTTCTTTATTTTGGTGGATGCGTTTACGTACAGTGAAGGTCATTTTCGCTTTTTTAAATGGGATGGTAATTTTGTTTCACCCTTCTTGTAGAACACCTCAAGTCGCATACAATTATTAGGGGGTCAACGTCGTCTAAGGTCATTCAAGGTCAGTATCGATGATACAAATCTAAATATCTCGGACTACCAAATATTTTGGAGTGAAGGTGACCTTGACTGTGCGTAAACGCCTCCACTGAAATAAAAAAAAATGGTCACATTTGATGGCGCCCTCCACATCGTACAACTTTTGTTTAGAACATTTTGTTGTGACGTCGATAATTACCGAGTTATTTCGGGTGGCAGAGATAAAAGGGACACCCTGTATATTAGCTTCTCGGCCAATGTGAAATAACACGAAAGCTTTGATTATTTTTCGCGTTTAAAATAGTATCTACATTATTCAATTGATTCAAACATTTTACATGTGGGATTAGGAAGAAAAAAGTTGCAGAGCGAATCATATACTTGAATTTTGTTCGCATTTTATATTACTCAAATCGGTATTTCGCGAATGCGGAAACGTCTTCTGATCTTCCAAATCATGAAGGGTAGTTTAATCTTCTCCCATTTTTCACATGTACATACTCGTATATATTTTTTCATGAAATCATTCAGAAGTAGAATTTTGACATTAGTTACATGAGAAGATGTGTTTTCGATAAACGGTCGCTAGAAATAAATGGGCAAATTTCAAACTTGGTCTATTTAAAAAATATTTAATTAAAAACATCCGAATAGATTCGGACGAGGTTCAACTTGTTTTCAATGCGGGACAAGCCCATTAAAGCAGGTATGGGATGGGTCTTATACTAGTTTCAGAAATAACATAATAAGAATCGAAGAAAGTGGAACGAGTCAACGAAAATTGATGGAGAACAAAAAAGAAAACCAGTATAGCCCGCCATGGGTCACATGTGGTAAGCCCATAGACCCAAAGACTGCAGTGCGCTGGTAGGTATATTACGGAAGCCGATATCTGATACGACGATACACGCTAGCACGAAACTCTTGGGGCAAGGCAGCCGGGCAATTCAGATGCACAATCTAAACCCCCTCTATAAACGATACAACTGTTTTTATTTATTACTATTGCCGGGACATTCCCCATCCATGGTAAGATAGAGACATAAATAGAGAGGGTGTTCGCATTTCGTTTTTTCGTCTATTTCAAAGTATTTTAAATGTATCAGAAGTATTTATCTTACAAATGTTGCGTTCTTAACACGCGGATATTGTACTTCCTAACACAAATGATTAGTATACCTGTATTTGGTTATTATTTAATTACTTCTATTTAACTTCGGAATGTCCTGAACCAATTTGGAGCGTTCATAACATGGCTATGTTACGTTAAAACTAAATTCGCCACATTCGCTGTCAAAAAATCGCCAAATAATAACTAACGGATAACGAATAAATTAATGATGTTTTATGATGGTGCTTTAATTATTCTGATAGTCATACTTGAATTTTAGTAAATCACCATCGTTTTCGTTATTAATAACTGAAGGAAGCTAAAGGATTATAATGCATTTCAATTTGACACATAAGACCTCAACATTTTTTACGTAATGATTGTAAATATAAAATTATACTTGTAGTTTTAAAAAATGATGTCTCCAACCGTTTATTATGCACGAAAATGGACCTAGAAGTTCTTTCGTTGATAAGCAGTTTTACGTTACTGTCGTAACTGCTATTAATCACATAATAGGGCCGCATACCTCTTTCGTAGTCGGGTAAATGTTTAGAACAATTTTTCTTTCAAATATATTCAACATTCCACAATGAATAACCGATTTATCGTATCGAGTCTGAAATTATTCAGTGAACAAAGGAATTTGACCACCCGTACCGGACACCGGACAGATTATGACACTTCCATTCAAATTTCTTTAAGATATCAATAAACACAGACACGACCTTCGAATAATCTCATAATTATCGCAGAGGATTATACTGGAGATTTACATCAGCGTTATCCAAACGTCTCTGTAATATTACCATATCTCAATGTCTAGTAAGTCGTCTGCTCGCAGAGAGATGGCGCCAGTGACACGTTAACGGAGGCCGAAACTACCGCTCGAAAGTTTCGTCCGCGTGAAATAATGTTGGTACTCGAGTATTAATTCACCGCAGTAACGCGACATACGCGGATAAATTGACGAACCATCCTTAGGGATGGTAAATGGAACAATATTAGGCCTCTTAATTCTCTGGTAATTCTCATTAAGGAGGTTTATCTGGTCAACGAATTAACGAACAGATATTGATGAAATAATCAGAATCTAAAAAGTCATCTCTTAAATTTCCAAGACCTGAGGATACCTTGTTCGTGAGAAATAAATAAAAACATATTTCCTAAATTAACATGGGCGCTTATGGGTTTCATTGCCGTTTCCGTCTATAAACATTAAATTCACAATCATTGACAAACATTTTTTGACGAAAATTGCAAAATTAATAAAAAAATATCTAAGGAACTTCATAAAGTAGAGCTTCATAAAATCGAATGATTAGTCATGAGGTTCATAATAAATTAATCTGTCTCGAATTATGCTGATTTCCGTGAGGCTAACAATAAGCTTGTCAGTACTCTGATCATGGCAACGTAGGCTGTCTTCCATTGTCCAATAGCTTGATGATAAAGCATTCTCGTTCTATGACAGCTGTACGGGTTATGTGATCGCGCCGTTGTCAAGCGTACTAAGATGACTACGCTAGTCTCCAAAAATTTTCTTTTGACTTACTCGGTACCAGGTAAACCTCCTTAACCCTGTGCTCCAATAATTATCTCCATAACGTTTACACATCGTCCTGATAGTAGAAAAGCTAGGAATAATTGAACGTGCAAAAAAAAAGCGGCGTATGGAGGAGTCTTATATATATAATATACCGCGTCATAACGGTCCCAGACATACCTCAAGACTGGACCATTATTAATGTCATAATTGCGATTGTCGTGGCGCGCAAACCACCAAAACGACAACGAGAGCCTATATAGCGTTCTCTGTCTCTACTGCTCGTTGGACGAGATTCCGGTTACATTTTCCCTGTCGTTTAATGTTTAATGGGGCCCACTAATGGTATCCGGCACAAATTGGGTTTGGATTTTACGATCTAGCGGATATGTGTGGCGTTGGCAAAAGAGAGAGAAAGAGAGAGAGAGAGAGAGAGAGAGAGAGAGAGAGAGGAAGAGAGAGAGAGAGAGAGAGAAATCTCACGAAACCAGCCAGTTGGGTTAGCGCGTACGAGACTCTCGGCAAGGCAAGGAACACCCTTAATGCTTCGTGGACGGGCAATTTCGAGACGTACCTTGTCCCATACTTCCACCATTTCTTTCCTTACTGCCCCTGGTAAGATTTAGACCCTACCTATACATTATATACACAACCATCAAGTCTCGTGGCGCAGAGTACTGAGATTATGGTCGTGTTGCAGCGCATATCTATTTTTAGAAGCTAAAGAATTCCTGTGACGCATAGTCATTACGACAGTCCCTTAATAAACATAATCGTAGAGAGGCCCATCTTCAAGCCGCGAGTTAATTAATGAATAATTATTGCGGAGTGCATACAAGCCTTTATTATAATAGAACAGTTATTAAAAATAATCGAAGTAACCGAAGTTACATTAATATCGAGGATTACATACATTGATGGCTATGAAATAGACACCGTTCATATTCTTGGGACACATTTGTTTTATCGACATCTTCTATGTGTTTTACATATATTTCAAAATCACAATATGTATTTTTTCGCGAAGAATTTCGTCTTGCCCCGTTTGCTTCGGCCGATCGTAGGATCTACTCACCGAGGGGATTATTAAGCCAGGGGTACTTGTTCGGACACGCACTAACGCACGAGGTTATCCATCTTTCTTCACCGTCTGCAGTCTTCACTCCGCAAGTTAGGGGCTTACATGTCGCTGGTGATTTGTTCACTGTGCAGTTACCGAAAGGAGCTTTATCATCCAATGACTTTGGGTTCTGTACCCACTCAATCGCTTTATTGACCGTCACGATATAAACGTCCGGCAAAGTTTGAACGTAATTGAGGAACCTGGAAGACAATTTTTTCAACTTTACGTCAAATTCAACTTTCGTTACATGAGGTTGAAATCATTTTTCCTTTTCTTTTAATTCGGTGTAATATGTCAAACAAGTTTCTCGGTCGTATTTTCTCACTGTGCACTTTGTACGCCATTACTTCGATAAATTTTGACAGTGTCAGATCTTCTTTTGATTGTAGATTTTCATTTTCATTCATTGCCACACATTTCAAGAGAGGAGATGATCGCTTGAGAAAACGTGTTAGGCCTCTAGTACTTTGGCGATTTTTAACAATAAGTATGTTTTTTGGTGATCGACGTTAATTCTAGATGGGCCATGGCGGGTTTTTATTTCACGAGCTAAAGTACAATACTGCAAATTCTGCGTTGTAAAAAAATTAACAAACGCCTGCTCTGAATTCAGTTCCACGTTCTTTATAATAAGGCTGATTGCCGATTCTTTTGTTTTTTCGTAGTGCTTATGTCATTAGTTGAACTATACTCACTTTATATAGCCTTCCAAATTTTCCGGATTTCTAAGGAACCAAGCTGCGTGCATGAAAAGAGGGAATGGTGCTCGATTGGTCAAGTAATGACGTTCAAATTGTTTGATGATCCAGCGTGCAATAGACTCAGAATCTTTAGGTCTGTAGCAAACGTAAAAGAAAGGAAAGAACTATTTATTATATGTACTGAAACAGCTCGATGATTTGATCAAATTGGATCGATCAAATTAACAGTATAATTGTTTTTCCGGTCACTTTTTATAGCACGCACCCGCAATAATTAATAATATTGTTATAATAAATTATTATTATTATTTATTATATTGCGCTAGTAGGTAATCTGTATTACCACGGTTTTTTTTCGAGGGTGCCATTTCTTCTTCTAAATTTCGCAATGTGAAAGCATTACACATCATCTTTAGATAATGAGGAATAATCTTTTAATATTTTGAAACTTCGCCACGTTAATTGACCATGCGTTATATATAAAAGCGGATTAATCTCATTCTCAGAACTGCCATCGTCGCATAGAACTTTTCGAAGACACATTTAACCTATTGTTAGCTCTGTCGCATTGCCTAACGTATAACTTTATTATGGAATCGATCTTTTCATATGTTGAATTTTCGGCGTCGTTATTAATCTTTGGTACACCTCTAAATCATTTGACATACCAAGTTTGCATTTTAAACCGGGGATCAAAGTTTGCAGTTTAAACGTACGTTATTTTAGCTTAAAGTAAAATTTTGAAAACTCGACTAATCATATTATGGATAATTTAGATGAAAGAAGTTCGCCTGGTCCTTTCATTTTAAACGACCCAAATTTATAAAATTGCAACCACCATAAAATGTATTTTCGCAAATATGGTACTGGAGGATAACTGCCATTACGGTAATAGGTATTGGATATTTGTTTAATTTCAGAACGCACTCCAAACGCGGTCGCGGTATTTAACGAAATCACGTATTTAGGTGTTTAACACGAGGAATTCGCGGAGATCCGATATTTGTATTCTCTTCGTTCCGGGCATTTGCCAATAGATGATATTTTCAGAAACAGAATTCGTGTGAGTAACAATTCATTATCCTTTAAAGTAAAATAATCAATTTCCTCATCGAGAATATTGCTCATACATAAATGGAATGTAGTTGACTCAAATGAATTAATTTCGTCGGGTTTTTTTTCACTACCAAAACAACAAAATACATTGACACCATGGATAGATTTAAAGGACCCATAAAAATTATAATACTCACATATAGACACAAGCATCGACCATGCTACAAGGAATGTTCCTTTCATCGAACCACATGACCATCGGTATCTCCCAGATGTTTGGAAAGCTTGCTGTAGGACATGGTTCTATCGCGCAGTCCTGATGACTCGCGTATTCCAAGGTGTAGGGCCACAACGGTGGATCCACAAATGTCCTCGTTGGTAATGAACTGTCATAGCTGAGTCCGAGCTCCGCAAGTCCTTGAAAACTGACGTTTCCCGATGTTTGAAGAAACGGAAGTCTCATGCCTCTCATTGCGTCGACAGGGATCCACCCGAAGTGATTTGCCATTTTTCTAATGCCATCAAATTCCAATTTGAATGTTGTTAGATTAATATTAGCCCAGTATCCTTCGATCTTGGCGTCGTGCCTGGACAAAAAAGAAATTGAAACAAATTATTGAAAAACGTACAGAAATATTGTTATGAATTGCAGGGATACAAGAGGAAGATATTACATGGGCTAAAAAGTTATTCCGTTTTTTCTAGTGGATAGACATTCATGTTTGTCCATTAAGAGCGCAATTCCTTTTTATCCAATGTTATAAGCATAAAGTCACCGAATAAGTACGTACGATACTGAATGCAGCGCAATCTCGTGACCTCTCAGCCAGAGATCGTGAACTTTACTGTAATCTGCATACTCGTGAGACAGAAAGTGTGTTATTCCGATGGGACATCCGTCTGGATTTGTTCGATTGAAAAGTGCTTTAGAAAAGTAATCGTATGTGACTGGCGTGACTCCATCATCGAACGAGGACATTATTATCTGCATGAGGGTTTTTGTAATAATTGATTAAAAATTGAAAAAAGTAATAAATTTGCGAATAATCGGTAGGTACTTAAAGAGGATAAGTTTCGGTATACGCATGCTTAAACGAATCACTAATTTATTGGTAAGAACGCATATATTGTTAACAAATAAAAAAGATAAAAACAATTGATTTGTACAAGCTTGATGATATTTGAACGATTGAATGCAGACTGCAGTTTTACACATTTTCCTTCGTTACTTTCAACGGTAAAGTTTATGTAACGTTAACCAGACAGATTATTATCATTATTGCCAATGTTATTGACATGTTGGATGTTTCTAAGATAATTGTATAATACTAAAGGACAAAACAAAGACGGCTAAGAGAATCGAAATGTTAATTTGTTTTAACGTTATCGTCGTAGTAATATTTTGTGTAGAATGTAAATTTGGATGAATGACAATTTTTCCGATTGACTTGTAATTTATATACAGTATATACTCTTAGCAACGTTGTCCATGATCAGCCATCCAGTTTTTTGTACTAATTCTTGATACCGAATAATTAACTTGCCATTTTATCAATAATAGATATATAAAAAAAAGTCTCTCAAAGAGACATGTACGTTTAGCGAGGTCTATAGAATCGATTTTCTTAAATATGTATATTCTTAAACTTTTATGTTTCAAGAATGTCCGATTAAAATTTCAGGTTAATCTTCGAAACAATGGTAAAGTTATAGCCCTCATATTATAACAGCTTTACATTGGTCCTGTGCCCAAAACGTTAAACGCAATTTTCTCATAACTACAGTTTTCTAACTTGTACCAGAAATGTTCCGAAAACTACTTTACCGAATTATTTGAAATTTATTTTTATTATTCTATATATGAAAACTCAACGAATTCTTACCAAAAAATAGCTACGTTCGATTCAACCATCCGCCACTTAGTTAGTCAAAAATCAAAATTTCTGGAACCGACTATAATACGCCAAAGATGATATCATTCTATATTTTAATAATCATATATATATTCTATATTTTAAGGTTTTATCGTTTTTTATTTTTATTGTTTTTCAATAAAAAAAAACTCAAACCTTCTTTGAAAGGTATATTTACTATGCCAAAAACCTCAATCCGATAGCTCCAATAGTGACCTTAAAAAATTCTCAAAAATTCTCTTTTCTTTTGATCAAGTAAAGTTTAATGTTTGCCCGAACGCTGTATCGGCAACCATTATATTAATTGAAATTGGCGCGACGCCCTTAAACATTCTAGCAACACTCATTTTTCCAACCCTCACCAATATTCTCATCTTTCAATTCGACGACTTGCGTTTCCTCCAAAATCTGTAACTTGATTTTTCCTTTCTTTATTTCGTTAAATTGTATTCCTTGCGCATCCCCATACAATGATCTTCTCGATATTTTTATATGCGACCGCACATAATGTAATGTTTTGTAGTTTTTTGTCATTTACCTGAGGGATTTTTTTTAAGGGTATCGTGTTACCGCTCTCTGTAGTGCTGCACTTGCATTTCGGCAGCTTACACTTGCTAGTTAGGCATGGCTCAGCTAATTTTAAGCTCTCCGTAAAACCCGCCAGAATGATGATTCCGACGATCCAGGCTATCGGATGTACCCTCATTTTTCGAGATATTTTTACCGAAACTTTTGACAAAAAAACTTTCAACTAGCTAACGAGCTCATCGCAGTCCGCGATGTTTTTGTCGCCTTTCACTCCACTCACCTGGTTTATATGCTCTGATTTTTTTTATACTCTATTCTTGTCGTCATTATCACTATCAAAAAAGATAAATAAAATGTTCTCGGTCACATTGCAGAGGTGATACATCCGGCCAGATCATTGTTGTTTGCTGATAAACACAAACACAATTGTGATTATAAGTGGCCCTTATATCCACCAACAAACTGATAACTGACTACATGGCTCTTCATTTCTTGGAAATAACAATCATACCTCTTATCTTATCATTTGAAATTGATAATCGATTCCTCTCCTCGGATTAATCGCTTTCACGTAGTCTCGTAATTTTCTTTGGAAATTTCCTCGGAGGATACCGTCGAAGAGGGCTACCTTAAAATTAATGGTAACTTTGACAGTTTTTGGGATACTTTAACACAGTACCAAAATACGTGTTAAATGTGTTCGCCGCGGTGAAAAGGTCGACTATTTACGTAAATTGCAATATATCGAGATTATAAGAGCGATATTCGTGTTGCATGGGAAATTTCCGATTTCGTAAACTCTCATTGAAGCCTTTTTGGAGGAAAACATTTGTTACCATCAGCTGGTGCCGATAGTCGAAATTCGTAATTTACTTTCGAGACTTTAGGGGTTCGGGGGGTGTCAAAATTTTGTTTTTCGACCAAAAAGGCCAATGTCTTTTGCAGAAAATTCCCGATTTTGTAAAATCAGAAATTTCCCGCGCAACACAAATATCGCTATTGCAGTCTCGATATGTTGCAATTTACGTAAATATTTAGTTTCTCGATCTTAACGATAGGGTAGACTGGGTACAGTTGTAACAATTTAGCTTTGATCGCTCATAAAATCGTAATAATAGAAGTGAGCTATGCACTAAGCACGTGAAGCGAATGAGTGCTTATCAATCTTCACATTGGTCATCACATTTGCGCGCCTAATAATTAACAATAATTAACCTACAGAAGCATTTTGAAAAAAAATTCTCCGATCGTTACAATTTACCCCCATACCAGGGTCAGTTGTAACACTAGTTGGGGTTAGTTGTAACACGTGGAAATGCGGCACTATTCGTCTATTTTAATTAGATTTATTACAATAAAATCACAGATAATTGTCAATTGCAGTGTCTAACACTAATAAGGCACAATTCTTATAGTTATATAAGTGAGAAATAGCGTTTTTATATCAAATATCTAAAACAATATTAGTTATTGTCAATATTTTATTTTTACTCCGCAATAACTATAATTAAAACACAGTCAACAAAAACTGAGAGTTTGAGAGCATATGTTCTCAAAAAACTTAATGATCTGGTAAAATCAACAGTGTCAATAACAAAATTTTAAACCATCTTTACGAAAACAAAAAACAAATGACAAATAAAACCAGAGAGATACCATTTTTCACTTCCTCGTATGCGTATTTGTATTGCGATATGCCATGGTGGCCTTGCATTGTCTTTCTTATGCGTATTCTCGGCATCTACAAAGTGAAACGAAGGAATTAGTAATGTTACAACTGTACCCACAAAAATTGTTACAACTGTACCCACCTCCCTTTTTTATAAATAAAAAATTACAGTGACGAGGCAAACTGTCTCACACAAAAACTAATTATAATATCATATTCTCTAAAGTTTAATCTTCAAGCAGAAAAATACTTACGATCCTATTTTTAATATCAGCTGCGTAGTTAGAAAAAATCTTCGATCGAAAATACTTACTTCGTCTCGACCGCGCACAATAGGGCCCCTTACAAGCGGACTGTAGCACGCAACCAGCGGGGCAACACTGACAAACACGTTCGGACACGTAAACTGCTTCTCTTTCCCCTGAACCCCCTCGCCGTATTTTACATAATTCAAGAGATATTCACTTTGTTTCCACTGTACCCTGTTACAACTGTACCCAGTCTACCCTAATATATAATTATCGTTACGATCGACTGATTAACTGTCTATAATAGTACCCTAGATACTTGATGTTTGTATGGAAAATGTTTCCTAAAGATGACAATTTGATAGTAAAAAATCGTTGTTTTTCATTTAATTTTATGTAGATTGCATATTAAATTTGTTGTCAAAATTATGTCAAAAGTAACCATTACGCTTTGGATCTTCGATAGAAATTGCACTTTAATGCCTTGTCAAAGAAACTCCACACTTATGGTTACTTTGATACTTTAAAAATATATATATATAAAATAGGGGGAGGGGGTAGGCTATACTTTCTTATAGATTTAGGCTAGACTTTCTTATAGATTTCACCTACAAAAAACTGCCAAAAGTTGTTCAAAGTAGCCCTCTTTGACGGTACCTTAAAAGAAAATAGGCAAGCAAGTTATAATATGGATTTATGCATCTCTGCGTTATATTCCATGTGTTTTTATATGTTTTCGTCGACACATTAAATGTATATTCTAATCCATACTAGAGGAGGATCGTCTTGTAGTCGCTCTCAAATTAGACTCGTAATGTATTCATTATCGTTTCAAGTGAGACACCCGGTATATTTTATATCTCTTTCAAACGAGACAACAGATATATGCTTCATCCCTTTCGAACGAGAACTTCGGTATATATGCTCCATCTCTTTAAATCGGACGCCCGATATATTATGCCCTGGACTCTCGTATGCGGCATTTGCGTTGGCCGCAACATCTTATTATAATATAGACACTTTCAACATTATTCAACTATGGTATAGACTTGAAGTACTGAAACGGAAAACCGATAAAAAACACTTTGAAACTTAAGAGATGAAATTATTTTCTAGAAATTTCTGAACTGGAAGAAATGCAAGAAATAAATTTTTCTAACGATGTAATTGTGCATATTTACTTAAGAAGATTAGAAGCAGAAAGTTGAGTACGATTCAGCTGTTGACGAAAATATAAATTAATTTCTCGTTTGGAAGATTTTTAGTCAATTTTGAATATAATGTAACAACTGTGTTATTATATACTAGCGGTACCCGGCAAGCAATTCCGTTTTAGTGTCATAATTGATTTGACAGCGAATGCGAAAGAAAGAAATTCTTTTTTTTTTAATGATATTTATTAAAGTGCTATTGGATACGTAATATTTTTTGTTTTTTTTTTTCTGTCTGGTGCGTACACGAATAAATCTTAAGTGTTTCCTATGCGTGAGCAGGCCACATACATATGCTCTACATATAGTCTATGTGTGAAGCATGGATTTTCCTAATTTAAACCACATATTTGTAGCGATTGTCCTTGTGCTTGTTTAATGGTCATTGCAAATGCGAATCGCACCGGAAACTGCAAACGTTTGAATTCGAATGGCATATCCGTTGGTATCATTGAGATACATAGCAATAGCACATCTTAAATTATCCATTTTAAATAGTAGCTTCGATGATATTGTTCATCATATTTTTCATTAAAAGCCTGCTACTGTTGCAAAGTCATGGTGGATTGATGTTTCGTAGAAGAATAATCGGCCCGCCAATTTTCAATGTTAAAGGACTTTACACATTATCCGACACGGGCCGTGGCGTGTCGTGTCAGCGCTTGCAGACACTGACCGACAATTTTTCCGCGTATGTTCACATTGCATCCGTCCCGTGACGTTCCAGCGCGTGCCGACGCCGACCGACAATTCCGGTCCGTTACATGACGGATGCAATGTGAGCATACGCGAAAAAATTATCGGTCGGCGCATAATTAACAACTTCTTGATTCATTCATGTATCAATCGACTTGTACGTTTTCGCTTCTCCTGGTATTTTGTTGTGAATCGTGAAATTTATACAACTGTCATCGTTGTTTGTTGCTACTAATATAACACGTTCACTTAACCACTTATGATTTTTGCAATTATGTGCAATATTTTCAAAAACTTTGTTAATCTATTCGTCTGTTATTGCTGTTACTTTACAGAAATTTGTACGTCGTACGTACTCTAACAGTTTCCAGTCTTGCTTCTCGTTGCTCGTCCGTTTTTGAAGCTGGTAATGTTTTTTCTTGTTTGATTGACGCGCAGATTTACCAATCGCTTTTCTTTTTAGTGCCATGATTAATTTAACATTCGCTATCAAGTGAATTATGCAACCAAAACGAAAAACCAAATAAAAGACACTCATTAGTTTTAAATATATATATATACATATAATCCCGAGTCGATCTAGTCGTTAAACAAATGAGTGGTTTTATTTCGCTTTTCATTTTGGTGGGACACTTCATCTGACTGCGGTCAAATTAATTATATACATACATATATACTGAAATGTTAATTTTGTTTTGTCCCGTACGCATTTAATTTTTTATATAAAATTATTCTACCGATGCAGAATCCTTCGCGGGCTTCCGCAGTACAACGCACCAAATTTTCATCGCAATCGGATGAATGGTATAGGAACTCAGTCGTGACGAAGAAGCAAACATGCTTCTATTTTGATATATAAGATTATATTATATCCTTCTTCTAAATTTCACCCTCTTTATCTTTTTATTCGCGTGTTTGCACAATTCGTTGCGACAGATTTGTTGATACAAAAAATATAAATGGAAATAAATAAATAAATACATACACACATATATATTATTGAGGAACTTCAAGGGCAGGACCTTCTATTTTAGACTTATCATTGTTCTGTGAGGGAAATGATGAAATAATCCTTTTCGAAACAGGGAGCTACAACGGTGAAGTGATGATATGTGTATAAATTGTCACATACGATTTCATCATAAAGAATACAAGGCCGTTTCTAGCTTACGATCTGCGTGAACGGTGCCAGATTGATAAGTGATCTTGCATCTGAGGGCCGATTTAAAGTGATCCTCGCTCGGCTCGAGATAGAGCTACGTTTCTCTCTGTCACTTCTGTGTAACCATTCGTATACATTCGTATTGCTTCGCATCGGGAGCCAATTAGAAAAGTATATAAATCGCAAAAGTTGCGGCCTGTAGTCACTTTGAAGAAGATCTTGTAAATCCAGAAATTTCAACTACGCCATTCCTGAGATTTTTCCACCGCGTTGCACATCGATGAAAAAATGACATATTTTTTAACGTACAAATATATCATATAAGTTTTTTCCGTGACGCGCGTAAAAGGATGGGGGCAGTTTTGGCGTAGGTCGGTCTGGCGTGTACGACGAACGAGAATCCATGAAAGCTGGAAGGACATGTGCGGTGGTTGGCAGACGCGTCCGAGTGGAACGAGTCAGCTTGGAGAGGCATGGGCATATGCATGCAGATCTTGAGAGGCAACCCCAATGCACTACTTTACGATTCCAGGTTCAGTCAGAGCCGGTGTAATGCGTGAGTGTGCGTCTTCATGTGTATATGCAAGGACGGCATTTGCGCGAGACCGGAATTCTCAACGAGAGCACTCTACCGTTCGTGCCCCTCTTCGACTCTTTTTCGCGGCAAAAGAATTTCACTGGATAAAATAAAACTACATAACCGTGAATAATAATTGTGACCAATGGTTTATAAATATAAGCTCCGCACGACCTAGGATATTTTCAACCATTTGTTTTTTTCTCATCGATATTGATTTCTTTTCAAAGTAATTATTCATAAATATTGTATTTCAAAACTATTTCGAATACTTTTTTCTGCACAAAGCTGCAAAATCTGCGCAATATTTTTTCTCCACTGTGTCATTATAAACGTTATATTTTTTAAGGGAAGTTATTGAAAATTGTAATGTCCTCCTATTAGAACAACACAATGTCTGTAAATATAGGCCAGTACCTATAGCAGAGATAAGAACAATTGTATCGATCGAAGATATTTAGTTTGTTGAAATGTTAAAATTATTATTCGTAATTTAATTTGTGTTTCAATTGTAAAATAAAAAAAAGAATCATTGATATTTCTTTACATTTGAATGAGAAAATGGTTGCGAATGCTGGCAGTGACTGTACATGATATAACGAGAAAATTGATAGAATCTAGAAAACGGACGATACACCATATGATTCGATCGAAAACTTATTTCACCCTTAACTTCCGTTTTTCATTCAACTTCCATGGTGCTTTTTTACTCCCCTCTCTTTCTCTGCATACATATTTATATTTTGTTCGGAATCGAAGCACTTTTTCTCCCATTCTCGTTCCGATGGCCAATGTCTTTGTAAGTCCAATATAGGGAGTGGATGGCGCGGACCGAATACAGGGACTGGAGAGAAAAAAACGAGAGCGGAGGGCGAGAGAGGCCGCACCCCGCAAGGGTACTAAAACAAAATTGTTCTTGCTGAATATTTTATCCCGTCTGGCCTCTCTCCCTCATCGTAGACACGACCAACGAGCCTCTCGTTCGCTCCCGTCTCGATCGTTTGCAGGGTTGACGCCCCACCCTACCGTATGGCAAACTGTGCACCAAGTCCAGAGGGTTGCGTCACCACCACGCGTCAAAACGACCTCTTCTATACACTATATAGTCTTAGGTGCTGCGGATCGAATTACGACCGGTGCACACCCAACCCTCTCGTTCGTTCCGTCCTTCCTTCCTTCCTTCCTTCCTTCCTTTCTTCCTTCCTTCCTTCCTTCCTTCCTTCCTTCCTTGCTTCCTTCCTTCCTTCCTTCCTCCCTCCCATCCGCCCTTCTTTTCTTTTCCTTCTTCCACGACCTCCTATACATAGGTATCCCCACCGATGTTTACGACATACTTGTTTCTACTTCTTCTCGCCATTTTAAATATTTCCATCCAAAAAATATTTAGTATTCCTTGAGGCCTCTTGAAGAGTAAAATTTAAAAAAAAATCAATCGATACGAAACAAAAACGACAACAACAATATTTTGCTGTCATATGGAACCCCTTGACTTCTGAAGTGTCAGTGAATTTATGTTTAGTTTTCTTTTTAGACTAATGATTTGTTTGGTAGATGCTGGAGCATATGCTTTTTTTTATTATTTAGGTGTTTGTAGACTAAAAACAATACAATAGCCCTGACTGTATGATTACCTCATAAGGGGATTTTTGACTTAGCAGAAACTTCCGATCGATTTGTGACAAATTATGAAAATCGAAGGATTTTTAATTGCATTGAACTATCGAATACGTTTTTTTCCCGGTTATATTGATTTTCAAAAGGTTTCATATCCGTGCGAGGAAACAAATTTATTATTTCAGTATAGAAGTAAAAATACCGAAGCGCTCAAGATTACTTGAAAAAGAAATTTATTTAACCACTTTTAAATTATAGAGTCGGTTGCAGTCTCAGAGCAACGAAAAGTAAGCGAAATTCGTCGTATGATTCTTCATATGATGATACGAATCTCTAATACGAATTTTTAATGTATTTCTTTAACGGGGAAGATACGGAAAGAGATGTGTCCAGTGAATTTGCGATGCTCAAGAAGCATGTTCAGCGGGTCAGACTCGCCAACTTATGGTGCGCGCTCAGTTTAGCCACGTAGCGGTTGAAAAGTTATCTACAATTTGATTCCGAATGCGTTATTAAATTTACCGAGTGTTTCAATGTTCTAGATCCTAGACAACCGCAAGAGGAATCGTGTAAATCCTGTTTTAACAAAATATTTGTCTATAAATAGTAACAAAGAATCGTTAATTACAATCATAAAATCTGCAAGAATGTTTTTAATTTTTGCGTGTAAATTGTTGTATGCAATGTAAAAAAATAATTTGAAAGATAGTGAGTGATTCGTTATTTATTACTATTACAAAATGATGTTTATCGCCGTTTTCTTGAAAATAAATACACGATAGACGCTTCTGGTAGTAACTATACACATGCAAAATTTCTGCTCTTAAACGAAAAGAAGAGCAACAATTAATAACAAAATATGACGACATAACTTTTATATTTCTTATATTTTACTGAAAAGGTATATCTACTTTTTTTATGTGAAGGCGAGCTTCAGATCAATGACTCCTTGATAAAGATTATAAGATATCGCAGAGGGTGAACACTCTTGAGGGTTAAATCATCACAACAAACACGTACATGAAACACCTCTTTCCCTCTTCCTCTCGTTCAATATCTCTCTTCGTTGCACAGTAGCTTTCCATTCAAATAAGTTATTACTGTTGCCGTTTCTACCCTTCGAAGGACCTTAAAGCCCTTCGTGAGAGCTTCGAAACATTCACTTTTTCCTAACGTTCGGTCGACTATCTATGGTGATATGATGTGGCTCCGCGATAGAATTGGAATGAGCGTGACAATGGGACATTCAGCGATTGCAAATCGTTTCCAGGATAGGTTTGTCCAGACAATTCGTAGGAATGAGACGTTTGTAATAATAAACATCACCAGCGCCGTAGTTATTACTGGCCTATGTTACTACTGTTAAATACTGGCCGGTTCTACCGTCCTTCACCCTTTCGATCAATTCTTCAACTCAACGCTTGTTCGTAGGAATGAACGAACACTAAAATTTATTCGAAAATAAAACTTAAAATTGTGTAAATCAAATTAACAAAATCATCGTTTACTCCAAATTATGATCGATTCGAAAGATTAAAAGAAATCGCTTGCTTACAATTTAGACAAGTGCCTAGACGTTCGTACGTACCGACGTGAGTAATGGGGTCTACCACGAAATCTCGACAATATACAAACGCTTACAATAACAGAATGACATTTCGTGCTGACTCAATACTACACTTTTGAAATTCTTACAACCGGAGTTCCTAAGTGGAATACCTATCGTGGCGATAACGCAGATATCGTTTGAATCCGTGAGATTTGAATCCTAGCCAATTGCGGAGTGCTATACGAAATTACAAAGTTTGTAAATTGTTGAGCATGCAGGAAGTAATGCGTTAAATGGAAAATTCATGACCGATCTAATCAATAAATTAATTAATCATCGAAAATTATTCCATTATGGAATCAATTCGTGCGCAATGATTATACCGGGTGGATTAATTAAGCACTCACATTATTGAGGCTGTAACAAGGGCATATTATGGTTGTTCGACCAGAGTATAGATTTTGGATTCAAAGAGAAATTCTCCTCAACGTATAGAAACACAAATTATAAAAATGTCTCGGTGTTTTCCAGCGAGCTTGTGATAATATTTCCAGTATCACGTATCACAGTAATATAAGTAGTTCAGGATACATCGACCCGCTGTGAGGTTGTGAGGACGAAACGCGGCAATGCGGAAGAGTCGTGACGCCGAGGTGTCTAGCGAGTCGCGTGAGACCCTGTCGAGCCTACCCGACTTTCGGGCACGAGTATGGTACGTACAATGTTGAAGGTTTCTGCTTACAACGTTTATGGTCTTTTGAGCAGATATAAATTATGCATTTATTTAATTTCCATTTTTATTTTATTTTTTTCGCAACCGACACCCCTGACACCCTTTCTTAGCCCT
Source organism: Netelia virgata (assembly GCA_951802705.1). Lineage (NCBI taxonomy): Eukaryota > Metazoa > Arthropoda > Insecta > Hymenoptera > Ichneumonidae > Netelia > Netelia virgata. Next base: position 20,076,118 of record OX637865.1, read on the forward strand.
TACATCCTCGGTTGAGCATAAGTCATGTACATCGAAATTGTGTTATTAACATAGACGATGAGTGTATCAGGTATGCCGATAATGATAAGAGATTTGTACTCGTAAAAGGTACAGTTACGGTGTGGTCCTGATAAAACGAAGCTATGGTTTGTCTCGAGTCATGTACGACGACGACGACGACGACAGACTGTCGCGTCGAAGTGTCTCATGGTGTGTTCATCGAGTTTAGACAATAGTTGACGATGACGAAGATGATGAGTAAGCTAACGGTATATTGCTATATAAATACACCTGGCGCTGAAGGTGGTATAGCCATTGGTATTGAGAGATAACGATTCGATTTCCGAGAAAGTATGATATACGCATTTTTATTGTTGTGTCTTTTTTTGCTTATTGAGAAAAAATAGCGACCTGGTAACTTCAGACAAGCGCCATATGTTACTTCGAAACGAGTACTGTTTGCGCGTTTCTTTCAATATGCAATTATAATACGAGATGCCTTTCCACGAAGCAAAATAAATGAACAAACGGCGAAATTATTGTTTTTTTTTAGTTTTTAGGTTATAATCATTTAAAAAGTTCAACATACGTAGAAATCTTTATTTACAAAGCACAATTATGCTTTAATATACTGTGAATGAACTAAAAGAGCGCTTATTTGTCACTATATCATAAAACAATCTTAATAATATATAATCTTTTGGCGAGACTCGGTGGATGGTGAACGATGAGACGTAAGCCCACATTCGGACTCAATATGTGTAACTGAAAACCTGCCGCCCGCATTTACTGCCCTTACCTGCTTACCGACTTACATTAAACTATTTCTATAACTCATAAATGTATGTACGATTCAATATTTTTCAAACGAATTCGGAGGATGATTTTTTCAAACGTGTTTGAATACTTTTTTACTATTAAAGACAGGCTTGTGGCCCAAAAAAGGGTCCACGAACATAATCGTTCTTCCTCAACAAGATCGATAGATCGTGCAAGGTCTAGTTTCTCTAAATGGAACGGGCATACCTTGCATCGAAACCAGCCTGGATATTCGGTTTTTCATTATTAAATGCATTAAGTCGTTGCGTATTATTAAAGAACTCGGAGTATCGAATCATCAAGATAACTATAATTCGATTGCACATAATCGTTTTATAAAGAGATTAGCTGGTCCATAATATCTTAATTACATGTCATATTATTTTTGTACGCAGGAAGGACAAGCTTGATGTTTCATTTGAAAAGTACACACAATTCATCTTTCCACTTTTACGAACGGTAATAACGACAAATATGATTCATTCTTCCAATATCGAAAGAGGAACGATTTTTTGCGCGTAACCTTTAATCTGTTATTGTCACCAATTAGTTCAGTTTCAATAGATATTTGTGTATACGAATATACATATACGAATCTATCGTCCTCCAATATTTCGATGCGAGCATATTTTATTAACTGATATTTCGTGACGCAACTGCCCACTTCACCCTCTCTACGTATCGTCATTATTTTCGTTTTTTCTGCACATTTTTATCATACAGTTCTGTAAAAGCAAATGACAAGTTCAATTTTGACTTATAAAAGAAAAATCGATACAAATTGTATATTGATTATTTTTGCAATTCAGCAATACGTGCGGCGCGAGGACTTCCACACTAAATTTTATCAAATATATACATACAAATATGAGATAAAAATAGATTTAAAAAACAGTGCAATTTCACAATGACACAATCCACAGTAATCTTTCATCGTAGGTACTCTATGTACGACTTGTCCCTTCAAAAAAAGTGTACTACTATTTCCTTCGTTCAAAATCCATCGTACGGATTCTTGGTTTCACGAAGAGAAACATGGATCCAAGGGTTTTACAATGTAGGTACCTACATTATGTATTATGTATTATGGCGAAAGAGAATCGCGAATTTTTTTATCGAGGCTATCAAGCACAGAGAGCTGGTATGGAAAAAAATCTTGATAACCTACGCGTATGTCGATAGAAAAGAAGAAGAAGAAAAACGGCGTACAGAAGAATATAGGATAGAAGAATCGTGGGAGTGGCATAGCCTTGGGGGTCGAACGACGCACAGTTTCTATACCTACAGATAAAACCCTCGTGCGATGCTGATCCTGCTTCTCCGCTAGTACACGCTGGCGCCTGACCTCGCAGTTCGGCGCAAGCTTTACTTGTGAGCCACAAAGGTCGGGGGGTCAGAACCGTGTGGCGGTTAGAGGGCCCGACCTTAGACGATTCTCCGTGTGCTTTCTCGCCTCAGGGGTGAATTACCGCGGTGCCGTCGTCTTTCTCTCAAACCGCTAACCCACCCTTCGCTCTCCAACTCTATATCCTTCTCATAGCCGGGATATCGTGTATGTACTACGCACATATATACGTCCTGTAGTATCCTTCTGCACAGGTAACGAAACGAGGGTCATTGGTCTGCTGCGGCGATGGTAAGGGTAGTTTTATGACGGGAAAGAGAGCATATGAAGGCCCGACAGGATCTTCGCTTCGTACTCTCTTGCCACTTACCCTTACATCGTACAAGAAAGAGAGACTTCAGTGCGGTTCACGGAGGAGTGAAAGCTCGGTTTTCGTTCCCTTATATAGATAGCCCCTCTAGCCGATATCCGCGTCAAGCTACGAACTCCTGTCATCTAAACGGTGTACACCAGGGGCTCCGACCGATATAAAAACGGGGATAACAAAATAGCTTTTCCACAGGAAATTATATATTTCTACCAAGTTACATTGGTTATCGTACATTCGTATGAATAGTCCTTGATTTGATCTCTTCTACTAATGAAAGTCATACCAAAAAATGAGCAATTTGTTTTTATTTATTCGGAGGAGAACTTATAGCATATACGTAATGACACAATAATTATGATCTAACCATTCATTGCGGGAACAATTTGCCTTTTGAAAATTCGAATTGTTCTTCACAAACTATTTATCGATTAAGAACCATACATCCATTTTGCAAATTAACTTGCCAGGCGCTCCGTTTGACATTTTGGAATAGAGAAGGGAATAATTTTTCTTCGTGACGTTATTTAAAATTACATTTGTATCGATTATATTTATGTTTTACGTTAAATAAAGCTCTTAGAAAGTACGAAAGATTAATAAAACACTATGTATTCTTAAACGTTGTACATTTTGTATTGATATTTTCGGAGAAATTCAACACTAATCTAATTTCGCCGGGAATTAGTTTATCGCGAATATTTGTCCTGCTCCTTCTTACCTCACACCTATAAACTACACGCAATGCACTTATTATTCTCCGTTTTCTTGTAAAACCATTCAAATGGGTACCGAGTATCATCATCATACACATTGCGTTACTTTCGCTTTACTATTTTCGCGTATATTATTATTGAGCTGCGCTGGTGTACCTCGTATTATCTGAAGTAAAACTATCGGGGCCCACAACTAGGATTTAGTTGCTCCGTTTAATCCCTCGGATGTATTATACATAGGTATGTACTTAAAGAAACATAGGTGTATATAGGGACCGTCGAACAGACTTTGTCAGTCGATATTACCTGTGTCACTGCGGTGTGGATTATACGACGAATAGTTAATAAGATTGAGCCGTTAAACTATGAAAGTATCAATAAAACGCAGCTCCGAGAAAGTAAAATTATGAAACGATGCTGGGCGCCTGGAAATGCCTTCAGTCGCCGCTCTCTTGACAAGGAAAAAATCTTTTTACAAACAACTGGAGTATATGGATGTAACGATGTTAGAAAAAAATTGCGAAATTCTGCATGGCCTGACACAGATCAAAAGTAATACCAATGTAATGAATTTTTGTGAAAAACTAAAAAAAGTATTGAAGAATACTTCTGCGAAATTTGAGACCATTTCACCATACAGTTTTCAAGATATCGTTTATCAAAAATTGCAAATTTTGCGTACGAGCAATGGTTTATACACTACGAAATAAGCACTTTCCGGATATTCAGTCACCAAAATGTACGAAGGAGTAATGGGAAATTCCTGAAATTTGGCACAAAAGTAGTTTATAACTACTTTTGTGTAATAAAATATATGAAGAATAACATATATTTTATTGCAAAATTTTCGACCATACAATAGAAAAGTGTAGACTATTTAAAAAATATTGTTTTGAGGCTAGAAAAATGCGTTAGTGAGTACGACAACGTCGATTTATGACGACTGACGCGACATGTGAAAGGGGAAGGTTATTGTTTTGGAACTTAGTTATTTTATTTGCATCGCAATACAATAGCTCGATGAATACAGATTTTATATAATGTAGTAGGAAAAACGCGTGGCTGCCATCGAACAAGCTCACGAGAGAGAGAGAGAGAATAATCACAATAGTTCACACGGATGTGCCGTCACTGACTCCGTGACTCTAACGCCCATGTCGACCCAACCGCGAATTTTCGAATAAACTATATTTGCTTAACAGTTATGATACTGTTACCGGAGGATTTTCTCGACAGCATAAGAGCCCGAGATTGTCGGGTGTTGTCGAGACGCCCTGTAGTGAGTCGGGCCTACGACGTCGTGCGTTAGCCGCACTCGCGGCTCACTACGCTTTTCGTGAATCTTCGTTGACAAAGGGCCGAGAGGCTCAAAGTTCGCGCGACGATTCTCCTCTTCCCCCCCCCCCCCCTCTTTACCTATTGACTCCGTTTGCCGATCAGACATGATGGACAAGCACTCGATCGCGCACCGTCTTGGTGTTAACACACGCGTCCCGAGACAGTAATTGGCCTACTAATTTTCACATTGGGGAATAGCGGTAAAGGTTCAGAAGAAAGTGCGTGTCTAGTTTTGTCAAGTGGCCTGTCGAAGGATCAGCGAAGAACGCTGTAATGCAAACCTCTGTCAAAATACACGTAAGAATAAATCTGTCTCTTTATCTGATCATTTGGGTCTTCCATTGATCTTGCGAACTTATTTGGTCCTCCAACGGAATCCTCCCCTGAGAATCCTGTCTCTCAATTTACTTGTCAAATAGTGTCGTTTCCCAGAACGTAAAACTGACTGGCGCCCAAAGCGAAGTATAGATATTGAAAAACATTGTCAAAAGAGCCCCGGCAGCCGACGGACCGCGGCCGCGCCGGGTGGACATTTCGGAATAATAGTCAGAAAGGAAATATCGGTCTCAATACAAATCGACGAAGCGCAGGAATACAAATTCTTCACAAGGAAAATGCTTCGGGGTTGAATGTATAGGAAGATTTTAACGGGTTTTCATTGAGATTCGGATACAAATAAAAATATAAGCAATAAATACATTTATCATCAAAATTGTATTTATTCGAATTATTATTTTTGTTTTGAAATTTCACTAATCTTACATAATGATGTTTTGGTGATTTTTTATGATACTTTTATCATCTGAAATGTTCAACTATATTTTTGAGAACAGTCTTATCTTTGGTAACGTTTTGTGACAAAAATGTGATCGCGTCTTCTCCGCGACTCGTGTGATGAGTCTTCTCCGCTTTGATATTATTATAACAATCGCTCGTACGTGATTTCTAGCCGTGCAAGTTTCGTGATCATATATTTGGATAGAACGTCTTTCAAAGTTGATAAGTAATTTTTGTTTTATCCAACTTTCAATTTTTGGATAAAATCTTTCAATGACTCAACGAATATCATAGTATTTTCAGAACGTCATCGGAAGTCAAATATTGCTGGATCAAATCTTGCAGAACAACATCATACGTAGCTTCGTGAAAGTTTCCTGCGTATGAATTTCTGTCCAAAAAATCTTCCGCTAGCTTAGGCAAAGTAAACATTCCTTTACCTTGACGGTCAAGAAATTTTCGCCGTAATAATTTCAGTGAATCTGTAAATCCATGGGCGATTTTGTCGAATTCATTTTCCAGAGAATAATTCATAACCTCTCTTACAAAGGGACCTTACGGGTTGCTAAATTGTCTTCAGGATGAGACTTGGCAGGTTAGTAGTATACCTTATGGGTATCTATCTCGTAAAGTAATAGAGCACACTAGCCATAAGTTTCCAAGAAAAATGGCTTTAAAGTTGTTACGCGCAGCTCATATACTCGTCGATTTCTCAACGTTCCAAGAACAGCGCAATAGCTGAGGTAGTAGCGTACTCGCTTGCTACCCGGACGACCGGGGTTCGATGCTACCTTCAGGAACTTTTATTTTAATTAATTGTTTTAAATATCATAACAACTTTTAAATAAAGTTAATGACAAAAATATTATCAATTAAATCGTATGACTTACAACTAAATAAAATGTGAATTAAAGATAATATTTTATTTGTAAAAAGTTGAATAATTTCAAATGCATGGAGGTAAATTAAAACTTTAGTTACCACGATAGCAACATTTCGGGTAGAGTTGTATTTATATAATTTTTTTTACAATATTTACAACATTTATATAATACTTTATTCGTCGATTTTTTTATATTACATACAATCACCAGTGTTCCGGCGAAACCGAAAGGATTTTCAAACCTTGCCGCTCAAGTCATTCCCGATCGATAGAGGAGCTCTAGTCGATCGATGTCCGCTCGATGCTCCCCCTTCTACTTCGCTCGCCGACTCGCCTCGTACCTAACCGGAACCGGTTCCTCGGCCATTCTCTCGTGAGAGCTCTCAAAGTATAGACGCGCGTGCATAAATTATCGATTTTCATAAAACCATAATTTTGACCTCGGCTCTTCTATATTTGGACCTTCTCTCTCAAAACCGTTATCATCTCGTAATCTTGACCTCGCTAATTCAAACCGGCATTATCTAAGTAAAATCAGTGATCAGCTCAACTCGATCCGCTCATCGCACATCACGTGCGCTCGTTGTTCGTGCCGTTCATTATTTAAATAAAGTGTCTTGCATTCGTCTACAGTATATCGTCATTTTGGCTCAACCAAAAACCTCTCCCGCCAACCAGATCCTCGCTCGAACAACCAGAATGATAATTATCATAAAAATATTAAAAACAAAAAATACGTTGTCATCTTGCACAATTTATAAATGAAGATTATTTACATGAGCAACCTTTATGTAAAAGATTTGTTGGAAAACATACTTCAGTTACATTCATAAAAATTTCTCTTTCATCAGAAAGCTTGGAAGCGTACCAGGCATACCGGATCATTTTATTAAAAATTGGCGATGATAGTTGATGATGCACTATTGATTGTATTTTTATAGAGTCTTTACGGGAATTTATTTCTCGATTATTTTCAATCAGATAAGCGCAGTTTTGTATACGCTTAATTAGATTTTTTACCTGTCTATAAAAATGGACGTCACACGGTTGAACAAGAGGAGTACATTTTGGAGGAATCACTTTAATTGTATAAATTGGTAATTTCTCGTCATCCTGAAAGATTTTGTTATATAATTCAGGATTTAATTGTCCACCCCAAGAGTCAATAATTAATAGAAACTATTCTTTTGCAATATGTCAAAATATGTTTTGACATCTCGAATGGCATTAAAACCTTTTCGGCTCTCATTGCCATCGGTGACAAAAAATGAATAAATAAAAAGAAAACAAAGAAAACAGAAAGCGGTCGAAGCTTATTCCGCAGCTATTATCGGAATGCTCCTAACGCTTGTGAGTACTTGAATTGTTGCTACTGAAGACAAGCTCTATCGCGTATTTTATACTTAGAGTTATCATACAAAATTTTGGCTAGAGGTAACACATATTGGGCAAGTTGTAGAGTAGTTTAAGGTAGACTAGTATGTAAACAAAAAAATAAGTAGCAAAATAAATGCAAAGTACATTTTATGTTGCAGATAATTATTTTTTGTTTATTCCGCAATTATTTTTTTCCCATCAAAAGTCCGTCGAAAATTCTTACCCGTAGGAGAAAAATATAGAAAACATTTCGTCTCGTAAACGAGACGAACAAAATATACAAATAGAGTGCCACATTGTTCTATACAGTCATTGGAATCCGTTTGAATTAATGGGTTTAAATAATTGTCACAATTTCAACGTCCTGCTTTGATATTATTCTTTATTTGTTCTTCATAATCACCACGGGGCATTATATGCCTAAATACAGTGTGGATATTTACGCATTAGAAAAGTATTTTCACTATGGATATCGAGGTATCTTGTACATTTCAATCATATTTTCCTTGTTACCTCTTAATTATCCAGTATTACAATATCCCCTCACAATTAGAGTGGACTTTGGACGAGATGAGCATTACGTTTTAAATATATACGTTCTACATAAATCTCAACTACCTTCAAATAATTGTCTTTGCGCAACTTCCACCGTACATGGCGCACAATTTGTACGATAAATATATACACTACCACTCAAAAGTTTGGATACACCAGTCGATATGTCTTGCCGCACGTAAAGTTGGATAACTCTGCCAAAAAAAAAAGATATTCGAATTTACAAAGCGGCGTTTTAAAGAGAATAGATCAGGCTTCAGTTTGCTTTTTTAAAATATTTTTTCGATTTTTTTTCGATCCGGTACGGACTTTGGTTCGTGACCGTTTTTAGGCCTTTTTTGACCATCGCGAATCAGGCGCACAATCTAAGGATTTTTTTTTTTTACTATGAAGCATTCCCTTTGAAGTCTTCAAAGGGAATGCTCCATCTTGCATTTTAAAAAAAATTGTTTGCGATTTTTTTCCGGACAGTTATTTCATTTTTGGCTAAAAACGATGATTTTTGACAAATTCAAAATAACCCAAGAACGATAGGGTTTAAGAGAAAATGTTAAGGATACAAAAAGTTGCATCTGATCATCGTTAGTTATTTCGTTTGATCGGCCAATTTGCGATATACGATCGATCACTCATTCATCACTAAATACTATGTTTTCTAATGTCTTACATCGTTTACATCGAACATCTTGGTAGACTAATTATATTCATCCGTCACATCGACCGTCGCAGAGCTTGGATTTAATATGGGACACGCTGTTGTTACGTTACAAATAAAAATGACTCAATGATTTCCCCGATGTTCGGTTCGTAATTCCTTAACTCGTTCGAATATATGTGATGTAATCGTGATTTTTCTATGATTTTTTGTTTCTTTACGTTTCTTCTTCACTACATCGTCGAATTGCGAAAGTACTTCGACAGAGTCACTACTCAGACTTCAATTACATATCGAACCGTACAAAATTCGTTCTCTTATTAAAAATCCCTTACTATCCACGAAGCAGCCAAATTTTTTATTTCGGTCGATACGTTCGAAAATTGAACGCGCGAAACAACAAACAAAATTGATCATCAGCGCATCGTGAAAAATCGACACCGATAAGCACGGACCAAATATTGGAACGAATCGATAAATTGTCGATCTATAGATTCATTTCAATCTATCGCACGAACTTGATCAACTCGTTTCACGTTAAATGCATGCATCAATGTTTTTTTTTCTTTTCTTATGATTAAAACTGGAAGAGCAATCGAACAAATGTACAAAATCTCGTGGCAGTCGACGTTAAAAAAAGTGTACGCTTTCATTGGAAAATTCAGGTTCGCGTAATCTCTTATCTGCTTATATTATCGGCATTCCACCGGGAAGTTTTTTTAAATTCCATGGTCTGATATACGCCGCCCATATTGTAATTATATTACATGTGTACATGCATTTAGCCTTTTTAATATATATATGTTGAGACGGTAACGGTCTCATACGACCCGTACCACCTCACAATTTCCCGCCACGAGGCAAATGGAAGAAAACAACTCGAGATTTCCACACGGCACCACAGCCGAACAGCTGACCCGGCAACATGGACCCCCCACCAACCTGAAACCAGGGCAGCGGATGAGTATAAAAGGGCACCAAAATCGAGACAAATTATCAGTCCCGGCTGGCCGATCACTGTGCTCGTACTCTGAAGTAGAGTCTTGCCGGTGTCGTACGAGTGCTCTGAAAAGTAGCCAACAGCTGGAGGGACGACGGGAGAATATTTCCCAAGAAAATTAAAAGGAACTCACGTCGGGCGATAGCAACGACGACGTGAGTTTGTAAACGGGAACATCTGTCCCGGTAAACACCGACAAGGCACGGGACGAGGAGGAGAGGGGCGCGCACCACCGTGTCAACATCGCGACGCGAGGCGCCGAGAACAATAAGAGACGCCGCGACAACGCAGCTCGGTGGATCCTGGGCCGTGGAGAGGGGAGCAGCACCACGGGCGGTCAAGATCCAATTATCATAATTGGAACAAAATATACACACCAAAAGAAACGGCGAAACTATCACCAAATGTTAATTACACCTATATTTCACTACTTCACTTAATGAATAAACAAAAATCTGTTTTTATGTAAACCGGCCTACGAAATTTATTAAGAGCCTACGACACCAAACCCTCGAAATGTGTCTCGATCGTCGGGTCTCAAAGAACAAAAAAAATAAAGAAACGTTCTGTCGTTTCAATGTATATATGCATATTTTTTGTTGTTGTTATATATGTATTGTGACGATGGTCTACCCCCAGCCACCCTTTTTTCTTCTTTCCCATGCGCCTCTCACATTCCTTTCCTGCCTACGTGACTTCCTACAGCTACACCCTCGCTATCGCTGGGACATCTCTCCGTCAGAACGCAGCTAGTCGTTGTTTTCGGATAAAGGCCCAAAACCTCCTTTTTCCATTTTCTGTGGAAAATGGAAAAAGGAGGTTTGGATCTGGATAAAGCACCTATCTTTATGGCCTGACCTGCCTCAAACTCGAAACACCTGCAGCCCCCACTGTCTTCTCCCCAGACGTTTCCGTTTCCAGAACGTTCTGAATCCCAAATTCTTTCCCCACCATACTACGACTTTCCCACGGGTTAATGTTATAAGAACCACCCTCCTCCTAGGCTAGTCAGTTAGTAGTTTCCGATCACCTGAGCAGCAACGTTACGCTGTCTGTTGAACCACTGAAAATAAAGTCTTGTGTTTCCCGATTAAGTGTCTACCGCGTTTTTCCTCTCAACTACCGCGTTCCGTAGCCGAGTCGGCAGCTCCAATCATAACAAATAAGTAAATAAATAACTCGAGACATCACATTGGTGCTAAGTGTGGGGTTTGCCAACTCTAAGTGCCAGGAACTTTGAGACGATCAACAACACTAAGAGGTTGCACAAGACATACATTCAACGCTGAATCATCAGGAAAAATCGGTGAGTAAAAACAACTCATTTACTCACTACCGCGACCCATTACCATCAATCGCGTCCGATTCCGAAAGTGATACAATAATTACTAACTCGAACTCTATCGCGAATTTCGGCGAAACAAATAACGAAATGGCTCAACAAAACGAACGCGTAAACATCAAACTGAGCGAAGAATGCTTGGGACGCGACAGTGAAATATCAGAGCAAGACATGGAGGAAATAACGCCCAAAGAGGCAATAGACCTCATTAAAGAATTCGACGGAAAAAATAGTGGTGTCGAGGCGTTTATAAGTTCTATCGAGGACACAAGGCCACAAGTCACTCGTCAAGACTACTTCCGTCGCCTTATTATCGCAAAAAGAATTATCGGTGACGCGGCGCGAACTACAGGAATACGACGTCACGACATACGACCGACTGTATGAGGCCCTGCGAATTCTATTTGGGAACCTACAACCTGTGAGCGTATACCGCGACAAACGTTCTCGAATGTTCCAAGGAAAGCTCGAAACCGTATCGAGATTCACGAACCGATTCTTGGAGGTTCAAAACCAAGTCCTAGCCGCACTCGCTAACTCACCCGTAGAGGAACTAAAACGCAAATTCGTTATCGAGTACGAGAGAGAACAAGGCCTCGAACAGTACTTGTTAGGACTCCGTAAGGAAATACCTACCGAAGTGTGCGCGCAACTGCCAAGTAACATCCGCTCTGCAATAGCCAAGGCACAGGCCTCGGAAGCCTATGACATCACGAGGGAAATGATGGCGAGAAATCTCAATCTCTCCGAAAAAAACGTAGCAGCGGTCCCTCGACACAGCACGCCGCCAACCCTTCGACTACTTGCGAACACGTCCACAACCGAACGATCATTAGTGCAGTGCCGCTACTGCAATCGCATGGGCCACATAGAGAGAGACTGCCGGACGAAGAAGCGAGACACAGAAAACCGTGCAATCCCTTCCCACAACAATCGGGTTTTCAAAAGGATAAGCCTTCACCTCGCCCGCCGCCGAGAGTGAACCACGTGCCGGAAGAAGGATTGCCCAGAGTCAACGCAATCGCATTAGACAAACGAGTGGTCAGATTACCCATGCGAGGAATCTGCGGACCAGGAAGATTTCTACTAGACACAGGGTCCGCTATTAATTTACTAAAAAAGGGAATGCTAACGAAGGGAGCGCTGGTCAATAAAAACGTTTGCACTAAATTCATGATGGGCAACGAAGAACACGAATCGTTATTCATCACGCGACACGAATTCGAAGGCCAAAAACAGATCTTTCATGTGATACCGGACGATTTCCCTCTTCTGGAAGCCGGGCTCATCGGTATCCCATTTATGAAGCAATACCAAACCTTCATTAGTATTGGGCCGGAAGAATTCCTTGACCTAAGTGGGCAGCGATATGTCTTCGACACTAATAAAATAACGATTCCACCTCGATCGGTCTGCTGGATTCAGACATTAACAAATATTAAGAATGGGCCTGCCTACACGGCAGAAGAAAATTCAGAATCGGTAGTACCTTGCGTTTTCGAAGCCAAGGACTACCAAGCCCGAGTGCCCGTAATAAACGACTCGGAAGAACCCAAACGGGTTGCAATAAATCTGCTACGTGGGATAACTCTCGACGAGCTCACCCCTCCACCGTCGGAGGAGCGCCAAGACGCACCGTCGGACGTTGCAAGGATGTACCACATCGAAAGCCAGAACACAGCTGACCGTATACAAAGACTACGGAAAAATGTGCGGTTGGAACACGTGCCACCGGAACAATCGGAGCAGGTATGGGATATCGTCTCCTCTTTCCTCGACGTATTTGCCCTACCTGGAGACCCTCCACCGGGCACAAAGGCGGTCAAACACCGCATAATCACGAGTGACGATGTGCCGATAAATGTTAAACAGTATAGGTACCCACCAGTACACAAAGAAGAAATTGATCGGCAGGTAAACGACATGTTGCAACAAGATCTAATCGAGCCAAGCGATTCGCCGTATAACGCTCCGCTGTGGATCGTGCCCAAGAAATCGGATGCATCGGGAAAAAAGAAGTGGAGGATCGTCATCGACTTTCGCAAACTAAACGAAAAGACTGCCCATGACGCATATCCTCTCCCGTGCATAGATGAAATATTGGATCAACTGGGACGCGCCAAATACTTCTCCGCCTTCGATCTTGCCTCCGGTTTCCATCAAATCGCCATGGACTCACGGGATAAACAAAAACCAGCAACAAAAAACAGCTCTACACCATCGGGGCACTACCACTATAACAGAATGCCCTTCGGCCTGAAGAATGCACCGGCAACGTTCCAGAGGATGATGAACAACGCCTTGCGAGGTCTCATCGGCAACGCGTGCGTCGTTTACCTCGACGACATCATTATTTACGGCAACCCACTCGAGGAACACAATAAAAAAATGATTGACGTCTGTAAACAACTACGGGCAGCAGATCTGAAACTTCAGCTGGACAAATACGAATTCCTCCGCCCCGAATTAGAATTTCTGGGACACGTAATATCGGAAAACGGTGTCCAACCCCATGAAAATTCCAACCGTGAAAGAATTCCCTCGTCCGAACGATCCCAAAGCAATCAAACGCTTCCTGGGACTCGCCGGATACTACAGGAAATTTATAAAAGATCTTAGTAAAGTGGCGAAGCCGTTAACAGAACTGTTAAAGGTAACATCTACCTGGGAATGGACAGAGAAGCAGGAGCAAGCATTCAACCTACTACGCACGGCACTCACGACTGCTCCAGTGCTGCAATATCCTGAGTTCTCTAAACCATTTGTGTTGACCACTGACGCCAGTAATTTCGCTATTGGCGCCGTGCTATCGCAGGGGACGATCGGTAAGGACCGACCCGTAGCCTACGCATCGAGAACGCTCAACAAAGCGGAGCAGCGGTACTCTACATGCTTGCCATTACCTGGGCAACAAAACATTTTCGTCAATATCTGTACGGAAAACATTTCCAAATCGTGACCGACCATAAGCCACTCATTTGGATACTGAAAGCGACGGATCCTCCTACAAACAGTCGGCTGATGAGATTCAAATTAAAGCTTGAGGAATACGAGTACGAGCCTATCTACAAAAAGGATTCGCTCAACACGAACGCCGACCCGCTTTCTCGAATCCACGCCGTGACTACCCGACGACAGAAAGGGATGTCACAAGAGGAAGCCGATACCATATAAGACATCAGGAACGATGACTGCGAAGCAACAGAGGCACCGCAGGACGAAACTGTAGAGAGAGAGCCACCACTTTACATGAATTTCGAATTGTGCGAAAACACCCTGGCAATTACGGAAATAAGCGAGGATATCCCACCGAAAGATAATCCAGCACTAAAGATTACGGACTCACCGAGCGACGAAGCAGATTGTCTGTACATAAATTTCAACGAAGACGAAATTGACTGGTACAATCGGATCGGCACCGCTTTTATGAAATTGGATAAACCGACAAAAATCTATTTGGGTTGTGAACATTTGTGTGCTCACCCGGGTACGAAACACCGAGTCAAACAGATAATAAATTTCGTTTGGTCATCAAAGAACGAGCGGTTCCCATTGTACCTGTATGACAGAGAACGGTACGAACCAGGTACCGAGGAGGATCGGCTACGCATCATAAAAGAACACCATGGGACTAAGGCACCGGGACACTTCGGGATAGCGAAGACCCTCGACCGCATCAAGGCGGTTGCTACCTGGCCAAACATGCAAAGGGACATCGAGGACTTCATCCGAACATGCGATACTTGCCAGAGGACTAAGCTAGTTCGCATACGTCCACAAGCAGATGCGATAATTACCGATACACCGGAGCGACCAAACAATAAAATTGCTTTGGATCTCGTAGGACCTATCCCGGAATCTGACGAAGGACACAAATACATCCTCTCGGTACAGGATCAGCTCACGAAATACATTACTCTCATCCCGCTGAAGACGCAGGATGCCAAAGCAACAATCGACGCGCTCATACAGGACTTCATCTACATTCATGGGGCACCGAAGAAAATTCTCACCGACGGTGGACGGAATTTTATAAGCCAAACTTTTAAACACATGGAGAAACTTTTCAAGGTTTCTCACATGACCACGACGACCTTCCACCCGCAGAGGAACGGAAGCCTTGAAAGAGCTCACGGACCGATCAAAGAACAAATAAAATCTCTTATCCACGATTACCGCGAAGACTGGGACAAGAAATTAAAATTCGTGTCCATGGCATACAACTCCGCGAAACAAGAAGACATTGGGATGACCCCTTTCGAAATGCAGTTCGGACGGAAACCAAACATCCCGAGCAGCATCCCAATTCATCGGACTAACACGACCATCGACGAATACTTCGAAGGACTTCGAGCGGACCACGACCGAATCTTGAAGAAAGGGCGTGACCATCTAATAGCAGCAAAAGAACGCTATAAGTTAATGCAGGATTCCAAGATTCATCGACCTGCACCGATCTTCGATGTGGGTGACGAAGTTCTTGTCGCTCAAGAAAGAGATAAATCCCCACTCGCGCCGAAGTGGGAAGGACCAGCCATTATACTTGACCGAACATCCGAAGTCAATTACGAAATTCTCCTCCGAAACAGAAATAAACTCATTCATGTAAATAAGCTAAAACCTTATTACAGGAATTAACCGCTCATTTGTCTAGATCCTGCCGCTATCTCTGCTCCTCCTGATAGCTACAGCCGCAGCTACCGGGACCTTCATACCTTTTTAAGTGGAACCCGTGGCGGGAGCCATCTACCTGGAACATTTGGGGAACGTAGTAATGTTTCACAGGACCTGGACTGTCGTGAACTATGTAGACCTCACGGTGATCACCGTTCAACTCGACAAATGTTTATCCATTGCCCGAAAAACTGCTCATTCTTTGTAACAATGTGCAAAGCAAGAAGAAATGCTTAGAATTGATAACTATAGAAACTGTGCGACAAAGAATGAATAAAATTGACGAAGCTGAAAAGATCGGACGGCACAGACGCGCCAAAACATTACTAGAGAGCGCGCGCGACGGGTTCGCATACTTCGGATATGTGTGTATCCGTGTGGTAACATTGCTAGTAGCCTGTATGTGCTTGCTTAGGTAAATTGTTAAGCAAACTTCTTTCTTGTACCTTCTCACCTTGTATCAATGTTTATAATAATTGTTTCCATACTAATAACACCGATAATGCCAGTTACGCTGTACAGTATCCACAAGAAGAACTACTCGCCTTGGCCGAGATAAGTCACCCTCGAGACGCATGCCAAATTTCACCTTTTGTAAGACGTACCAGTAGAAGTAATGTTAGATACGCTAGGGCCTAGAAAATCCATTTAACTCTGTAAGGATTTTCTAAATTAAGGGGGGAGGTGTGACGATGGTCTACCCCCAGCCACCCTTTTTTCTTCTTTCCCATGCGCCTCTCGCATTCCTTTCCTGCCTACGTGACTTCCTACAGCTACCCCCTCGCTATCGCTGGGACATCTCTCCGTCAGAACGCAGCTGTCGTTGTTTTCCCAAAACCTCCTTTTTCCATTTTCCACAGTCCAGCCATAAATCACCTATCTTTATGGCCTGACCTGCCTCAACCACGAAACACCCGCAGCCCCCATTGTCTCCCCAGACGTTTCCGTTTCCAGAACGTTCTGACTCCCAAATTCTTTCCCCACCACACTACGACTTTCCCACGGATTAATGTTATAAGAACCACCCTCCTCCTAGGCTAGTCAGTTAGTAGTTTCCGATCATCTGAGCAGCAACGTTACGCTGCTCAGATGAACCACTGAACCACTGTTGAACCACTGAAAATAAAGTCTTATGTTTCCCGATTAAGTGTCTACCCCTTTTTTCCTCTCAACTACCGCGTTCCGTAGCCGAGTCGGCAGCTCCAATCATAACAAATAAGTAAATAAATAACTCGCGACATCACAGTATACATATATATCATTACATTATTATCAAGTCGACGATCGAATTGTTGAGTTTATACCATGTACGTAGTGAGTTCACAAAACAACGGTTTTGGATGCAAACATTGTCAGATTTTCACTAAAGCTTGCGGCGCAAAATACGTGACTGGACCACGTTTCAATGTATTGGGTCCCGCATAATTCTGCAGATGTATTCATTTTTTGTTTTTTGTGTTCCTAATGCGCGTCACGTTTTGTTGTTTGTTTTGTTGTTCGTGATATATGATATATGATTTTCGTGATATATGATTTTTTGTTAATTTTTCGACGAATGTTTCATATCTTCATTATTTTCAAAACCTTTTTCTTTTTCTAGTTTCATTGGCGGCGACATCACCTTTCATGTTTCTTTTTCTGAAACAACAAAATATATACTGTTACATTTATTATAGTAATAATTAATGTCGAAAACAATAACAAAATTCTACTTACTACGGATCTTAAAAGAACGATGGTTGTTTTATATTTTCTCAATGAAAATAGTTCCGTCCTCTTAGCGGCGCAGCATACCCAATAAAAAATTGTAAAAACTTAATAAATACAATAAATAATAAAAAAAAAATGTCTCCACTTTGTGTATTTTTTCTTTGAAAATTCAATATTGTCAAAAGTAGTGACCAAGAGAAAAATGGATTCAAACAAAAGTTATTTGTTTCAAGTCGTAGATTACGAATCTGTTATGATCTTGAAATGACCTTGAAAATATAATGCCGAAAACGGATGTGACTGCTGCATCAGCCCCTCCACGACTTAAACGTTTTATTTGAAACATTTTTTCTCCGGGATATAGTTTTCTAGATATTCAGGTGTTCTGTTTCTTGTGCCTTACCCTGTATACAATCGCGCCAGCTATGATTTCGAAATTTCGCGCGGACTTGCCAACTTTACGAAGCACTATAAATCGTAATTTATCTCTAAAAAAAAAATAAAAAAATTACATTGCAGGTATTAGCATGCTCTATAAGTTTCATAATAGACAGTTTTTCGATATATATCGCGAGAACAGAACAACATCTATATGTATCACGAAAAACAGCAAAACACCAGTCTCAATCTCTTAATGTTTTACTTTCTCGCTCGATATCTCAACACCGATCAATGCTAGGTGAAAAGTTCATAGGACCTTCATTGTAGAGCATAACAAAAGCAACAAACAAGTACGTAAGCGAAATTTTTGTATCATGACAGAGAGTCCAGTTATCGTAAAAAATAAAATGAAACCTTTTTTCAGGGTGGTGGAAAATGCACATGGAATGTTTGGTCGACAATTTTATGTTAAGCTTTTCTAAGCCCCTCCCACACAATATCCAAAAATCGACTTTCGCGGTTCACTTGCATTTCCAAATCTAGCCTATCTGGAAAAAACGGCATGCAACTATCGGGTTACTTTAGAACAAAATAGAAATAATGAAAATAAAAACTTACGCTACATCTCGCGTTCTCGCTGGTTGTTCGCCGACACGATGCTGCTCTTTTTGGCATTATTAATGGTGCCAATTGTGTGTATTACTTTCCTCTCTCTCTAGGCTCTCGTACGATGAAGTATTTGCTATAATTTATCGAAAAAAAACGTAGATTAATAAGATTTTCACAAAGAGAAGAACAGAACACAAAGAGAAAATATCAAGAGCAAGAGGTTCCCTGCCTTAGGGAGTGTAAAATAAGAATTCTTATCACACCTGCGACGATACTCAATAAAAATGGTTAGGTTTTCGTCGCATAGTGAAGGAAAACTTTACAGAAAGACTTATATGCACCGATATAAGCGCTTTTTTTTAAAGATCACACAGTCATTTGTACCAATTAAAAGGCAGTGGTACAGGCGAGGTGAGCTTCGAAAATTTGATCAGAAATTATACGAGCACTAAACAACCGATCAGGTTAAAAATTGGTAGGTACACAGAGAATTATATCAAAGAGTGGCGCTTGGTATATTTTTTTCAAAAATTTTGAAAACAGTGTTGCAGGCGACGGGCGATTCAAAAACGCCATTCGTACTTTCTCCGCCACTAAGCGTTATAGTTTTGAGGATATCTAGAGAATTATGGCAAACATTTTGGCATTGGCGAACACCATCGTTGCTTCTTAAAATGGGATTAGGTAATCATTCCCTCAACTGAAAACTACACCTACAGTCAGTGATCATTTGCAATAGGGGTCAGATTTCAGGCAATATTAAAATTTTGACGGATTCTGAAAGGCGAATCCACTTGTAATGGTATAATCGCTCTGGACTAACATATAGAACAATATCAAGAGTAAAGTAAATTATTGAAAAATCATTTACTGAAAAAAGTATTTTTCAGTTTTTGGGCTGTATCTTGATAAGTAATGGATTTAGAGCAAAATCGTTGATAAGAAAGTTTTTCACAACTACATTTTTTACAAAACGGTTAGGGAAAATACGTACAAAATGACATATACGTACAAAATGAGATAGGCACCTTAATTCGAATTTGGCGGTATTGAGCTTGTATCTGACCACCGCATCACGTGACTCAAACTGCTTTTACCGACCTGTGAAAATATGAATGCGCCCCTGTCATTCGCCCGGGTGTCATGGCCGACAACAAGTTGTGGTACGTTACGAGATTTTTTCTTTGCAACAAGAGTTTTATGTAAATTTTAAATTTTTCGCTAGTTTACTTATTTATGTAGCATTTACTTCAAACCTCAAGAAGTAATTATTAACTTCAAATAACTTTTTCAATAAAAAATATCCTCTTTGTATTTATTTTTTAATTTGTTTTAATCAGGTTATATGGACAAAACGACATTCATAGGCAACGGACAAACTGACATTTTGTCCATAAGAGTTCAGTTAAGCAGCTTACCTTAATTAGCTGTTCATTATTGTACAGATATACCAAAATGCCGCGTAATTATAAACGTACGACTGAACGCCAATCGTGGAAGAAAGCGGAATTAATGCGGAAAGCTATAGACGCAGTTCACAAACCATTTGGCGTCCCACAAGCAACGCTCCGTAGGCATGCATTGGGTATGCAACAACACTTTGGAGTCCAATTCAAAGGGTCTTGGATGTTGGAAATCTACTTTTCAACCTGATGTATAAAAGCAGTTCAGCATTTGAAATTGCTTGACTAGTTCAGCATTTGAAATTGCTCGAATCTCGTGTTTATTTGCATAACGCGAGCATCGCCTCATGGATTAGCTTTTTTGATGGCTGAAAAGAACGGTTCCGCTCATAGATGTAACCCATAAAAACAAAAAGCTGGACAAGAATGGATGAAAGGATTTCTGAGACGAAATAACGATATTTCTCTACGGAAACCGGAAGTTACTTCAGCAGCTCGTGTTCAGGCTTTTAATCGGCCGCAAGTCAAAAAGTTGTTTGAGCTATATGGAAATATGCTGGAGGTTGTAAACTTTAGGCCACATGGAATTTGTAACGCTGATGAATCAGGCCTATTTACGATACAAAAACCATTAACGATATTGGCTACTACCAGAAGGAAGCAAGTTGGCGTTATAACCAGTGCAGATCGCGGAGCAAACACCAACGTGGAGCAAACACCACGAATCTGCTGAAACTACAAACATACCTCTGGAAGACAAATCAGCATCAGCAAATGACTCCTGGTCCAGTTTCCATAGCTGGGCCATCCACGCAGCAGCATGATATGCTTCCTGTAATAAACGTTCCTCAGGTTGCTCCGACTACACAATCTCAGTATCAACGGGGAAACGAAATATTACTAAAACGTTATTTGAAGACGACAGTGAAGAAAACAATTTTCCAAATAACTTACAAGATGATGAAGAGGACTGGCCATGTATATATTGTAATGATCTTTTTCCCCGATCTAAGTCTGGAGAAGACTGGTTGCAGTGTTTAAATTGTTTGCGTTGGGCTCCCGCTTCTTGTGCTGACGTTCCTAAACGACCCTAGCGTTTCATTTGTGAACTTCGCCTGTGATTTTGTTTGTGTTTTTAAGAGTCTGTTTAATAAGCCAAAAGGAGTATACATTGAGAATAGCCAGGGTCAGTAAACAGATCTGACAGTCGATAATGTATTTATATAAATAAATGGCTCCGCCCGGAGCTCTCGTTTTTCTGTACCGTGTACCGTGTTGTTTTCGTGTTTGTAATTCGTTTTCTTGTTTTGTGTAAAAAAAATGCGGCCTTAAACCTATATTTGTTCGTTGTTAAATGTATGATGGTGAACTCAGAAGGCTTATGGAGAAAACTGCGCCCTTTATTTTACAGTAAAGAAAGAAAGAAAGAGCCATGCAAAATAAATAAGAAAGAGAGAGAAGAAGAGAACAGACGGCGAGAGAACTTATGAACTATATGGGGGTGATATTTATTTATGAGTATTTTGCAGGTGAATGATATGAGATGAATAATGGATGGATGACTGAGTGAATGATGCTGAAGATAGTGATACATGAGAGATATGGGAGATATGGATGATTGTGCGAATATTGTGTGCTTCTATATAAAGGATATTGCAAGTGTGAATGAGATGAATGAATGCGTGCCTGTGTATTGCATGATTCTATATATAAAAAAGACTATTGCAAGGGCGCATGAGTGGATGAATGAATGAATGATGAGTTAATGTAAGAAATATGATACAAAAGTGTGCGAGAGTGAGAATGAGCGAGTGTATGAGAGATGAATTAATGGGGATGAATGGTGATGATGCGTGAATGTTTGTCGAAGCAAACGACAGAGTTAATTATTCGGGGGCGAGCCACCAGCATCGTTTGATGTTGTTTCGATGTCTGTCTTTAGCGTCTCGTATGGGTATTGCCCTCGAATATCGGTAGGGAGCGCCAGGCGCCTCGACATCAACATGATTGTTATATAAAATGTTTGTGCTAGTCGCATGGCGATATACGTGATAGATGGTCGGCAATCCGGCGCCATTCTGCAGATATTCGAGGTAGTCGAGGTATGTGAATGTCTCGGGAGGTACGTTGCCTGTCTGTAATGTTTTTGCATTGTAAAGTATGTTGGGGTAGATTTGTCCGTTTATCAGTCCATTTTCGGTAACGTCGCGCATCATCGCATAATGGTTTCATGCGAGTTTAATTACAAAATTGCCAATTCTCGGTACGTTCGTGGCGTCGTATAGCTTTCTGTTGCTCTTAAAGTGTTGATAATTAGTTTTTGCCGATCTATTGAGGTTGGAGCAGGTCCTCAGGCATTTGCGTTCAAAAGTCCGTATTTTTTCCATGCTGTAGGCGTCTATATTGTATATTGTATCATACTGGCGCTCCGTAGGTAATGATTGGGCGAGTCTAAGCCTGGTAGGCCAGAACCTTGACCCGCTTCTCAAGATGTCTGTTGTAAAAAAAGTCTGCTCAACGAGAAGAAGGCGTTCCTGGCTTTGGTCAGTTGCGTCTTCGTGTGTCTCGTGTAATTTGAAAATTTGTCGGTTTTCACACCCAAATATTTAACCGATTGATTGTGTCTGATTTTAATGTTCGTATCTCTGTCCGTCACGTTGAAGAGGCTCTAATAAGTCTTCGTGTCACGATTGGCATTGCCAATTCGCGGTCTGAAGAGTATCGTCTCGCATTTGTCCGCATTGATTTTAAATTTCCAGTCGTTAGTGTGTGTTTTGATTTTTGTTGTCATAGTCGTTCTGCAGTCGTCTGTTAATTTCGGACGGTTTTCGTCCGATTCTGTAAATAATCAAGTCGTCGGCGTATGCGATAGATTTTGTCACGTGTATCCGGGAATTTACAAAGTATGTCACTGTTATAAATATTAAATAAAATTGATGAATTCACCGTCCTTTGTTGCAGTCCGCTATTTACTCGAAAAGTTTTGCTCAATTTTCTCGAGGAGACTGTCACAGCGAATGTCCGTCCTGTAATTATGTCGTAAATCAGTTTTGTCATTTGCCTCGGGAAATTGTACTCTAATAATTTATAAATCAAACCGTCTGTCCAGACCGTGTCGAATGCCTTCTCGTAATCGATCAGGCATGCTCCGATGCACTCACCGTTGTTGAGTGCCCAATACACGTCGGACGTAAACTTTGTAATGGCGTGCAGGGTGGAATGTCGCGGGAATCACGCGGGAAAGATCCATTAGTCAGCGCATTGTTGAACAATACGCTGAGACGTCTGATGGTCGACAGTGGTACGTGCTTGAGCGTGATTGGAAACTTTGTCAAAGCCAGCCGAATGCTTGGCGTTCATGCACTTGAATAGGCCTCGTAACTTCGCATATGAGGTAAAATAATTATCCATCATGTCGTCGAGTTGCGTCGGCGAATCGACCGTATTTGCGTCTGGAAATGTCGTTAGAGTTGTGTTAGCGTCGCGGTCGCGTCTGATCTCGGCGCGTAGCGCGTCGACCCTGTCCCGTACTCTATGACATATCCCCGGTTCTCCAAGTTTATCGTTTTGCATATACGTTGCCGCGAAATGAGCCCCGATCATGTTTAATTTGTCAGTATCGTTCGTTATTGTGTAGTTCCCGTCGTTGTCCGTGTTCAGTGCGTCCACGTCGATCGGGGTATCTAGCAACAACGTATTGATTTTGTCCCTCGTAATTGTCAATGTCGGTACGGTTATTGCTATTTTCGGTCGAAAAATTTGATTCACGTCGGGGAACATTCGTCGATAATCGTTGGGTCTGATTTCACTAATTCTGTCTTCCCAATAGCGATTGACAGATTTTTTATATTCGTTTTTCAGTTCGGTCCTCGTCATTTTGAGCGCGTTAGTCAAGATGCTAATTTGTAAGTTGAGTGTTTGGTCGCGAGGCCGTCTACGGTTAAATATCTGGGTGAGTAATTTACTTTTTTCTTGTCTAAGTCTGCGTATCGTGTCGTTCTCGTAAATGTCCGTCGAGTTATTTTTATTATTTTTTGGTGTCGTGGCTGTTAATGCCGTTATTATATTTTCATTAATGTCGCGCAGGAACGTATCTATCTCCTCGTTGAGCAGATTACGATTCGACGGTACCTCCGTGCATGGAAGTGAGTCAAGGAGTCACGTAAACTTGTCCCAATCGGTTTTATTCATGTTGAGTCTCGTGGATGAATTTATCGTTGTTGCTGCGTCGTTCTCGATACCGATGGCTCCTCCGTCGATGTCGTTAATTATAATTGATACGCCGATATGATCGCTATCGTACCACACGTTGGCGAGGCATCTGTATGGTCCAAAGGTGCGTAATTCGAGCCTAGCGTCGGCGACGCACACGTCGAGGAACGAATTACCTTTCGAAAACGATGGAAACAGGGTGTGATAAATGTGAGCCTGATAACGGTGACCGTGAATCGCTGCCCAGCAATCCAAAAATACACCACGAGAATTATGAGTGGCGTTACGCCATCTCGTATGTTTCGCATTTAAATCGCTGGCAATCACATAACAATGATTTTTATTGTCGAGCCGAAGCTCGCGAAACAGTATCGGCCATTCGTCATCGAACTCACGTACATTTCGCTCCCCGGGGGATACGCGCCGACGACGAGCAGTGCTCTCTGTCCCTGTAATTTTAATTTTATTGTAGTCGTTTCAAGGTTTTTTGCGTTTTTCAGTCGGGTAATGTCGATCGTCTCATAAGTTATTTCGTCTCGTACGAAAATCGCCGTACCACCGCCGTCTCTACTGTCTCGTCTGTCCGTGCGTATTAGTGAATAATGCCGAAATTGTAGTTTGTGTCGTTCGTTCACTTTCGTCTCGTTTAACAATACAATGTCAGGTTTGTGTTTAATCGTCAATTGTAGTAAGTTGTCTCGTCTTTGATTTTGTATAAGTGAATTTACATTAATTGATATTATTTGTATATGTTTCAAGTTCGACGTGGTCGTCGTCATCGTCGTAGTCACAGTCGTCGTAGTCGGGGTCGCTGTCGTTTGGGTCAACGTCATCGAGTTCATCGTCTCGTCGTGTCAGTTGTCTCCAGTGCATTCATGATTATCGAAATATTTTGCGTATTTGTTGAAACGTCATTTTTAATTTCTATTATTTGCGGCATTATCGCGTCAAGTATCGTCTTTCTTAATTCTGTAATTATCGTATTTAATCGTAAGTTCTCTGTGTTATTAGTTATTGTCGTATTCGTTGCGTCGTGAGACACGACATTGGTAGGCGCGATTCTCGGTTGTGTTCTCGTCTGTTGGAAAGTCGTCGTATTCGTCGGAGTAATTTGAGTCAGTCCTCGAGTGGCTGTAGCGTAATTTAGTGTGGGTTGTGCGTATCTGTTGATTTGTCGTAATTTTTGTTCTTTGGCTTCTCGCAAACGTGCCGCACGTTCGCGATTTCGCTCCATCGCTTTGTGAAGTGTCGGGCAGCCTCTGTATGAGGCTGGATGTCCAAATTGTTGGCAGTTAACGCAGAATAGCTTGTCGGTATCGGTGGTCGGGTTGCTAGGGATGCTGCATTCTCCCGGTGCGTGCGGGTTCTCACATTTGGCACAGCGATATTGCAGCTTGCAATTTGTCGAGGTGTGTCCCAGCCGTTGGCAGCGTACACATTGTATCGCTTCGGTTTTCCTTAGTTTCTCCCAGCTGATAGACTGGAAGGCGAGATGTTTGATGTTCGAGGGTTGCGATGCCTTGCTGTCTGGTGAAATTTGTGCTATGAACAACGGGAGGGTGATATTGTTCCTCATCGAGTGAGACGTGGTGAATCGCGTGACTTTTGTGAATTTCAAGTCGTCGTTGTTTAATAGTTTAAGCTCTTCTTCCACGTCCCGCTCATAGAATCCTGAGTTTATACCCTTTAGGAGGAGATATTGTGATTTTTCCTCCTTCGTGGTATACGTAAAATATTCACACTCCGCGTTGTTCAACTGTTCCTTTATTTTATTATATTCCGCCAGGTCGTGCGCGAATAAGATGTGGTCCCCGGATCTGAAGCTCTTCGCATGGAAATTAAGTGTTTTTATTTCTTCCGTGCAGAGCTCAATCGTGTCCTTGGTGTCTTCGTTAGTGATAAATATTGGCGGTGGTCTAGCCGATTTTCTTTTTATGTTTGCCGTGTTGTTACCGATATCGTTGCCGTTGTTCCTTGTCTCGATGTGGATTATCCGTTGTAGTTCGTTGTCGTTGCCGTTGTATATGTGTTCCTCGTATTTGCGTTATTAATAATGTTGTTGCCGTTTTTATTATTTGTCGCGTTGATTGTCGTTGTTTTATTTATAACCGTTGTCATTGTCGTCGACTTCGTCGTCGTTCATTTGGCAGTCCATTTTTTATTTTTTATTCGTTGTACGACGTCGTAATTGTCCGGTATGATCGTAACTGTGTCGTCGTTGTCGTCGTCGTCGTTCTTGTTATTAATGTTGCTGTTGTCCTGATTCATCTCCATGTTGTCGCCATTGTCGTTGTTTAAGATGTCGTATCGGTTGTTAGACCGAAATGACGGAGAAGCGGGTGCCAGGTACGTAGCCGAGGTCGTCGTGATTTTTGTGTTATTTGAGCTAAGTTTCTTTTGTAATAGCATTTCGTGTCGTAAAGTTCTTAGCTCAATTTTTAATTGTTCATTGTCAATCTCCGCTTGAGATTTTGTTGATTGAGCAGAGGTAGATTGAACAATTGTTTGTTTTCGATTTCTCCGTTTCGGACAAAATCGATTCATCGTCGCCGCCAGCGCTCGACGCTGACATTCGTAAATTTTTACTCCCATATTTGGAGTTTGAAGATACAAGTTTACGTTTAGCCAAAATTTTGTTGGCTTTTTTGGCAAAAGTGCTGGGGTTGTATCCGCTGGTTTTGTTCGTGTCGGATGGTGGCGAATTAACAAGGCCCGAAACGTCATTTGAAATGTCCGAGTTATAATTTCTGTGTTGGGACTTAGCTTTTTTGTTGCTGTTAATAATTGATGTTTCCAGCTGGTTGTTGTTGTTCCCAGGGGATGCTGCGGTGGATGAGCAGCTATTCCTGGGCTGCTGGCTGTCCATATTTGCCTTGGACGAGGCTGCCCCCGTCTGCGCCTCAATCTCTATGCAGCGCTATAGAGTTGCGGTACAGTGCTATTGCGAAATTATTAAGAAACACACACAAAAATAAACGACGGTATGAGAAAAAGAGTACAGATTGTTCATGGTTATAAAGCACTCGCGGTATTAAAACTGTTTCTGTGGTTTATAAGCAATACTGTGATATGAAAATTTAATCAAATACCCACTGCGAGGCCTGGCAGTGAAAATTGACAAAGTGTGAAAAAAATGATAAAATATGAAAACTAACACGAATAATTAAGTCACGAATGCGGTGCAGTATTCTTAATTATAATTATTACTAGTTAACACGAATTAATACTAAATTACACCAATTATATGCGATTTTACTGTCCACCCAAGAGGTTTCGCAGTATACGCATATAATATGGGCCCAAGATTATGTTTTATAAATTCACTATTAATACGTATGTTTAATTGCCATTTGACAATAAAAATTGTTCAAATATGCCTGGACGACCATGACACACACGGATCAATTAATAGTACGGCACAGATATTTATAAAACTTTGTGAAATTAAGTGCGCTTGTCTGTGAAAATTGAGGTGGTCGGCCTGAAAATTCTTTCACAGAGCTATGACGACGAATTTATCAATTAAAATTAAACGTTCACACCTTAATACTTATTGCAACGTCACAATATTTATTTAGTTTTAATTATTATCACTTAATTTGAGTGTTTTTCGTACATAACTTAGATTACTTTGAGTTTTTACGTCGGTATACCGGCGTATGCAAATCAACACGTGGACGACGGATACATTTTTGCAACACGAAATGAATAACTTTTACACCAAAAAATATCAGCACAGCGGAATATTTATAAATGTTCGTCACTATATAGTCTGCTTCATTTTATTTTATTTTATTTTATTTTATTTTTTTGGAGGTTGGGCTTGGTGATCGGAGCACTCAAACACGATTTATACTGGTTTTAAGAAAATTAGCCGGTGATAGTAGATTTTACACGCGTGGCACGCTTCGAATCGTTATCACTAATTATATTAATAATTAGACATTTATCCGATCCGCGAATGTTTCAGAAATGTTCGCTATATCGGATATATTAGATAAATGTTATTTTTTGTCGTGATTGAGCACTTTTAACTGACTTTTTATCGATCTTTCAGATTTTTCCATATACGCGTATATATGCTATATATATAATGTAACGGTAATTACGGAGCCCTCCCTCGATACATCTGCTCGCGGCGACTATGTTGACGTGTCTGCCTTTGCCTGTGATTTTATAGCTTTTATGTATATGTCATTTTGTCCATAGCATATGGTCAAAATAGATTTTTGTTAAACCCATTTAAAATAAGAATTTTTGTTCCTAATATTTTTATGTTATAAATGTTTATTAGATATCATTGATAAAGAACCAAAGATGATTGGTGTAAAATATAACAGTGCTGTGGTTTATCAATAGTTATGACCCAAAAAGAAAGCCCTAAATGTAAGTCGTTTTGTCCGTATTTCCTCTACTTTTTAATTCGAAAAGGGTTATCAACAACATTGTTAAGTCCACGAGAACAAGAGGAAAAAAGAGATAATAAGTAATTGTGAGTGCAATTGTGACTTTTCAGGGTCTAAAGTTTTAGTAGGGGAGGCCGGGGCCACAATTAACAAAAATTGGACTTTTAGTTGTAGCTTCGAAATGATTGAAAATCTAGACTTGATTTTTACGTTAGATGATCCTTTAAGCATTTAGGTACCATATTATAAACATAAATTAAACGTAAAACAACTGATGGCTTAAATAGAACATTTTTTCCTCAAAAAGTCAGTTGTTAATTCTTACCTCATGTTCGGGACTAGAATTAACAGCTCTGAGGTAAGTATTAACAGAAGGGGCAACAATTAACATTATGGTATGCCAAGTGTTATGGAAGAAAACTAATATATGTATGACATTATTTTTTTATTAATGACAGTGAACATAAATGACGCGTTATTTTATTAATAAGAATCAACACAAATCACGCGTTATTTTATTAATAACATGTGAACACGAATCGCACGTTATTTTATTAATGACAATGAACACGAATCACGCGTTTCGCGTCTTTATAATAAGTTTTGTCTTTAAACTTACACAACATGAATAAAATGTACTTTTCTATAAAATCAACAAATATAAAAAAATATCAACGATTAGGAACTATATTAGGTATGGCAAAAGACTATCTATTCGTAGTCATCATCCGAATTACAATTCAGGCAAATGAATGATGGGATGTCACCTTTGATGCACCTAGCTTGAGCCTAGTCTTTGCAAGCGATACATTGTACCCACTCACCACCTGAAGTATCTTCATTATAGGAGACGCCGCAAACAATACAAAAATATTCATTTTTTTCAGACTCACTGCTTTTATTTAATATCTTTTTCTTCGCATTTTCTACTTTCTCGTCTTTATTTATTTTTCTATCTCCTTTAGCCTTGTCTTTACCTTTCCATTTACCCTTTCCTTTATCTAAGGATGTGGTGCCTCGCGTAGTTTTTCTTCTATACGGTCACATGATGTATATACAAAAAAAAACATGCTAAAATAATTATACACAAACAGTCCAGTACCCTGTTAATACTAGCCCCCGCATCTGGGGTAGGTATTAACACGTTAATACTAACCCCGCCGATTTGTTAATTATAGCCCCAGCGGTACATTTTTAGTATTAAGTAACATAACAAAGTGTTGGTTAATAGTTACGTCAATTATACAATGTAGCATTATCAAGTATAAAATGTGCTTCTAGGGGGAAACAAATATAGTCATAACACCGTATATTTCAAGGATAAATAAAAAAATTGTAAAGTTAAAAATGTTCGTTACCTGCGTAAAAATGTCGTTCGGCACACAACTTATCCGCACGACGCACGATCCGCAACTCACTAATCTTGAGCCATGCGGCGTGATCTAGTCAGCGTATTAAGACATGCGTTGTAGGTGTAGTGTGTATAGTTTTAGAGAAATTCACTTGTTAATACTTACCTCTGTTAATTGTAGCCCCGGCCTCCCCTATATACAGGCGATGTTCTAGAGATTACCATACAAAATCCGCTCGCACTCTGATGAATAGATCTTGCACAAGAGTTTAATAAATAATTGTGCTTTCCCTCCTTGTATTTGTTAGACACTGAATGATCTTACAGCGTGGATTTTTTGCATTCTTTAAGACAGGGACTAAGGAACCAAATAATCAAATTTAATTTTTCTTAGTTCTTAATATCCTTTAGATTTTTTTTGAAAATGTTGCGTTATAAACGAATTAAGGTTTTGAGCAAATTATCAACGTTATACAAGATCTCAATAAAAAGGGCTTAAAAAGGCGACCCTTAAAGAAAAACGTGTCAATATGTTAATTAAGTCGTGAGTAATCTTAAATTAAAGGTAACAGAACTTTTACGGCAAACTATTGTCAATATACGAAAAAACGAAAGTATTTCTTCATCTCAGACAATAATACTATCTAGTTCCTCATTTGCGTACCTGTCATCTTTGATATTTCCTTAATCATTTTTCATATCGTGATGATGTTTAAAAAATTTGATATAGCACGTCGAGCTAAATTCAATGAGATGCAAAAGAAAAATCTGGTTATTCATGCGGATGCGTAAAAAAGGATCAAAATGTTTCGATTACTGTACATTCTGTCGCGAGGAATCGCGGGAAAACAAGATTTCAATAACAGATATCAATCCGCGCACTAATGAACATGAAGAGGCGGATCAAACCGATATGAAAATGGCAGAAAATAATACGATTTGTTTCCAGTTAGACGAACAGTCGGTATCAAAAAGGTCCGAGGGGCACGAGAAAAAGAAATCGATGGTTACAATTATTTAAACATAATTCTTTCTATCACGTTCTGACGTTTCTAATGCAGGTAAATCCTCCAATTAAAAGTCACATATATCATCCTCAATTTTTCCGATCTTTAATCTTCATTACATATTTCATATTTAAGCTTTGGCTAAGTTGCACATTTTAATATTAATGTTAATGATAAAACAATATATATACACATTTATACATATTTGCTTGTAATAGAACAAATTTTACTTAACATAAGTAAATTATTATTGTTCGCACCACGAGCAAAAGACGACGAGAGCGCCTGCAAACGCGCCACCCGCCCGACACCCATGCATGGCGTGAGGCTCGCGCGCCGCTTTCTCGCAAGCCAAAGGTTACGCGCTCGGGCATATAAGAGCGTCGGACCAAGCTGTCGATACCAATTGGTCACTCGCTCGACAGCTCTTGATTTGCGTGTCTTTATGTAGTAACTCAAAATCTTTTACCATTTTAAGGAGTGTTACGTATCTGGAAAGTCCCCTATATCACGTTTTTTTCGCTTCATCCGAAGATTTAACCAATAACTATTCCATTTTTCCGGACTTTTTATTTTTATTTTATTTTTATTATGTTTGGAAGGAATTTACTGAAAATTCTATGTATAGTTTTACAGTATACTTCTTCTAAGAGAAGATTTTTGGGACCAAATTAAAGTCGAAAAAGTGCCTCTATTTTCGATGTACCGTTTCTCACGCTCGGTTTTTTACGATTTGTGTCGTATCTGTATGTTTTATACAAATTTTGTCGAGTAAATTCTTGAATACATTTTTTTTCCCTTCAAATATATTTTTCCCGACAAAATTTTAACATGCCGGTTCGCTCGATTCAGCGAGGTGCGGCCTCGCTTCTGCCAAGTGCCATCGAACGCTGCCACACTAGTTTCAATGACAGCCCTCTTCTACAGATGCCTGCCATCGATTGTTTGCTGACTTGCTTAATTGTCTCAAGCCAGGTTCTTTTTCGTACTTTCCATTAAAGGATGTGGCAAATTCATGGTGCCACAAAATGTTTGGGCTAGCATATATGCTAGCCGGAGATTTATTTCGTTGTAAGGTTTTCTGTCTAAAAATGAAAATGATTATTGGAATTTATATTCCATTTTGCAAGCATTAGTAGCCAGAATAAAATGATTTTACACGAAGACAAAAAAACACCTTTTTCACGTTTTAAACTTGGCGTACTGTCTGAAGTTGATAAAATTCCGCAGAAAAAGGCAATCTATTTTCAATTCGGCGAACAAACTAACTCTCTTCGAAACTGCGTGGGAAGGATGTGACGTGTGGCCATGTCCGCATGGTGAATCCTGGGTCACTGAACCAAGTGAGCAAAGAAGTCGCACCAATGAACCAAAAATCGGTCAAGAATGTGTTCTTCATCTTCTTCATCTCGGTTGAAGAAACGCTACGATATGATTTTGGAGTCCATGTGAATGAATGGATGAAAAACTTTCAGCTCACTGAGTGTGGACTAAAGTCCAAAGAATAAGCAATGAATATTCGAATAACATTCTCATATACTTAACACCAGAACTTATTGGCAGAAAACATAACGTTTCTTCGTTTGTCTGCAAACATTTTCCACAGCCGAAGAGTTCGCAGCCTATGAAAATTTGCCAGAAAGAAGTTAGAAAAAATAGTGATTAAAAACTTATTAATTTATCTTGTTTGTTGACTTTTGGAAACCCACTCTGGCGTTTCGAATTTTTGCGTTTCTCGGGTTGTTTTTCTTCGTTTATTGTGCTCAAGGATCTAACTTTCCTCAATTTTGTTGTTGCTGACGCAGAAGATTCATCGCCACTAGAAATGCCGTTGGCCTTTTGGCGAGCAGATGCAACACTATCTATAACAAATAAAAAAAAACCACTATTATGAATAATATATTAAAAATATTATTATTATATGAACATATTAACTAACATTCTCACCATAAAATCCCAAACATTGAATGTTGCATAATTGCCATTTCGTGGCATCAGTCTTGTCGGGTGAGGTTTTTTCAAAATGTGGGGCCGATGACTCGTCATCGGCCACCAACATTTTGTGTCCACATTCTAACCAATTTGACTGCGCCTCCGAAGCTGATTCAGTTTCCGTTGCATCGTCAACAAATATTCCCACAGCATATTATGGCTTATTTTTGGCCATTGTTATGTTGCCTGAAAAAAAATCGTGTTCTGATAAAGACCACGTATTGCAAGGTAGGTTATGGGAGATAGGTTAGAAACAACTGTAATTGCACATTATTGCATAAATTCAAAAACTTACCTGGTTGATATTCAGAGGATTATATATGAGCGTGCGCATTATTATATTTAAAAAAATGTAACAAAAAAAAACAACTTATTCCAAAATAAATTATGTGAAGCGAGATTTTATGCAACGATGCCGAATTATGCATCGACAGCAAAGACGAGAGCTTTGGATATATGTTCAGCTTCCCCTTCCCCAGTGTTTCTCATATATATTATAAGAATATGGTAGAAGGGAAAATAATGAAAAAGAATTTGAAATTGTTTCAAGACTATTGTTTAGCTAACAAGAGAACCTTAAAATTTCACGTATAAATCATGATAAAAAATCATATGAAATTTTTATTTTTTAATGAATCGTCTACAAAAAATATTGGCATTATGAAGCTTTACACACATATTTATAGCAATCGTATAATCAATACACATATCAGTTTTTCGAGTGTTTTAAAGATGAATTAAAGGTAAAATGACGCTTTTTTCATTTTCCCTGATTTGCATACTCTTTTTTCATTTTCCCTGATTTGCATACTCTTTTTTCATTTTCCCTGATTTGCATACTCTTTTTTCATTTTCCCTGATTTGCATACTCTTTTTTTCATTTTCCCTGATTTGCATACTCTTTTTTCATTTTCCCTGATTTACATACTCTTTTTTCATTTTCCCTGATTTACATACTCTTTTTTCATTTTCCCTGATTTGCATACTCTTTTGTGCAATTTCAGTTGTGTTTATAGTGATATTTTTATATTTTCCATGTTCTATCATTTGAATAAATGATATATTTAGTTTCTTAAAAGATGTTTGCTCGTTTGCATAATATTTACCACTTAAAAATATCGCATCGTCTTTAACGTTTGTGATTGTATCAATAAGCATTACTTTCTTTGAGACGGTAGAGATATAATTATTACCTGTTTTTGTGTTGATAAAAAAGTGTTCAAATGTCAAAGATTTTATCCTTTTTGTTTTTGGATGGTCATTTTGATCTTTTGAAAAAATTTTGATAGGATAATTTGGTAATGATGCAATACGTTGTTTTTCTGTAATAGATTCTTCTATTAACCGATTGACTATCTGAGATAATGATCGCTCACTTGCTTTAACATTGGACTTTAATTTTTGCAAGTAATTTTCAAACTTAAAACAACTGTAATTATCAAGTGCACCCAGTTGTTTCACGTCATCACAAATATGCACCAAATTATGGACATTATATGAAACATACTCGTACCTATATATTTTACCAAATTTTTCTACAAAATAAATCAGTAAAATTTTCGCGTAGTTCCAAAGACTGGAAGTGCACAGTGATTGACACGATAATATCCTAATCGTTATACTGAGACATAAAAAGTGACAATATTTAGAATTATCCAAACAATCGTAAAATATTGCAGGTCCCGAGTATAATAAAATTTGACGTAACTCTGTCGCTTTGAATCTGTCCAATTCGAGTAACGATCTCGGAGCTCTCGCAAATTCTTTAGGAGTTATGTTTTTCAATGCCAATAGACGTTCATTGGCCGTATCAATATTTCTGTCAGTCATTCGGATATTTTTCTTTCCTTTTATCCAAAACGAAAGTAATCGTTTCATTATCCTACACACACAAGGTGCATATAATCTAATGGAAACTGGCTGACCATACCAATATTATCTATTTGTTCGAGAATAGACGTTCTTTTATGGTGATTTTCATCGATTTTCGCAACAAACACAAAAACTCGTCAGATCGTAAAAACGATTTTGTTTCAGGGTATGTTACTCGGTTTTTTTTCGAAATTTCTCTTCCTGAATACATTTACTGCAGCCATAATAAGCGTTATGATTTTTTATTCCAGT
Organism: Netelia virgata; assembly: GCA_951802705.1. Classification (NCBI taxonomy): domain Eukaryota; kingdom Metazoa; phylum Arthropoda; class Insecta; order Hymenoptera; family Ichneumonidae; genus Netelia; species Netelia virgata. The sequence continues at coordinate 20,111,161 of OX637865.1, forward strand.
TATGAAAGCTTTTGCGGGTGCGTCACATGTGATAACATTTAATTTGCATGTAATGCTTTTATTATTTATGACAATTTTTCCTTGCTGAATTGCATTGACATCGTCAACAAAATATTGCAAAAAATCATCACAATTGTGAGGCTTTGCTCTGTCGTTATAAATACCAATCACAAACGGTTCGGTATAAAATTTGGCACATATACTGCCTAAAATCGGCCACACCTGATCACTACTACTTTTGGATAGTAATGATTGACAGATTTTTCTATACCTCCCTTTAAATCAAAATGGTGATATTTTCCGGGTGCTATGTCAATCCAATCTATTTTTCTGGGCGTAGAAAGAAGCGTTCGACAATCAATAGGCAATTGCTCATGTCCATGTCTTCGGAGGATTAAGCAAATCAGTTACCCATGTTTTCGGAACGTAGGATTGTACGACCCATTTCCGTATTTCTGACGCAAAATCTGGGTCATTCGAGTCGTTCTTCTCTTGAATTTTCGATAGAAAAACTCGCATTTTCTTCAGATTAATTCTCGTAATTTCTACTGATTTTACAATCCATATCAGTACTGAGAGGTGTCATTTGACTAATCTTAAATAATTGAACTGGGAGTTGATGGACATGAGATTGTTCCTCTTCTGGATCATAGGAACGAAGCTCCGGTGATTGCCTTATTGCACTTGAAGGTTTTGCAGCTGTGAAGTTTGTTTTGAATTTTTCAACTTCTGCTTTCCGAAGCCGCTGACGATGGTGTTTAGTGACACAGTTGAACTCTTTGGCTTTTACTTTTCCCATTCTAAATTAATATATAGATATCATACAGATATATTTCATTCAAGTAAAGTGAGGTTATGTTTCATGACTACAAGATATAATAATATACTTAGTACTTTTATACGTGACTCACCTGCTTATATATCGAATGATTCAATGGATATTCTCCATCACCTGCTTCGCTCCAAACGCACTTTATTATGATCAATTCATTCAACTTTTCGAGCAAGAAATAAAGTCACGTGTTGTTCCTTAAGAATTCGCGGATTTATGGCGTAAGAAATTCATCTTTCGGTCGACGTAATTGTTACATATAAATGTGACGTAACATTTACGTAACACATACGTATTTGCTACGTAGCCTATTTACTACGAGATTATAATATCATCCGTGAAAGAAACTAGGAGGGCAGCCATAACAAAATTCGGGGCCCATGAGGGTTTGAATATGGATTCAATACTAGGGATTTCCACAACACAATCGGACTAGGCCCCGACAGGAAAATAACAAGGTTGGATTATTTATTCATAAAAGGTCGTAGCAAGGTAAATGACAAAGGGCCCAAAAGGGGTTCATCAAGGCAGTAGTTATTACAGAGCATACAATATTTGCAAAGTTATTTAAAAAAATTTCTAGTTCGGTAAAGCACTAGGATAGATCACTTGAAATAAACATACGCGTGGAATTTTACTACAAATAATTTATATTCTATAAACATTTAGAATCTTTGGAAAATAAATCTCGCAATACAAAAATAGTTTTTTTTTTAAATAATATTCATACGTGCAGGAATGACATCACATATGTACGTACAACACCCTTTGGGTGCTTCGACATTTTTAAGTGGACTAATTTCCATTCAATGCTCGTGACGGGATATACAACATCAACTGAATTTGCTGAGATAATTCGCCATTCGTAAACTGTAGATGACTATGTTGGGTGCATGAAATACATTTGTTTTTTGTCCCACACTTTTGCTTCAATGTACAAACATTCTTCAGACTTGTAACGTCCAAAAATTTTGTTAATCTTCGCGACGTATCTATTACGCAAAAGCACAACGTTATCTGGCACTCTCGTACTAATAAATGTGCAATGATTAAACATAAAATATTTCGAGGAATAATAAATAATCCTTTATTTGAAGAAAATTGTGTTCATTATTGCAAAACATCTCGCTCGATACGCATCCACTAATGAAGCTGGCAATTATAGGGCAGTAATAGGGTTGCTTCATGGCTTCGTTTCTATTCTGGCAAGGTTCTGTTGAGGAAATTAGCCGGGCCCTGATTCATAGGCCTGTTTAGGCCCGCATCGACAAAGTGTGACTGGCCCCCAAGGGACCTGGTCGGGTGCCATGTTAAGACCCTTATAGAGTGCGGGAAAAATGATCGGGACCTTGTCTAAGCCCTGGCTGAATTCTTTCACAGGCACCAATATTCTATAATTGTTACAGCATCGTCTCGTAACAATTTTACAGGTTTACAGTATACGTAAATATCTCATAACAGTGACGAGATCTTGACGTATCAACATTACATATTTGTGATGTCTATAGTTTTTCGTAATTCCTTCATCTTTCATTGACGTCCTTGCTACATATAAATTGTGATGAACATCATATGACGTATTTATTACATTTCAATGATACGTAAATGTTTTGTAAATGATCCAAGTGTGTTTGCTGGGCATGGGAGTCAACACAATCTATTGCTGACCAACCGTTCCCATGGCGAACAAAATCCTATCTTATACTTGGGAGACGGATTATCATTTTTGAGGCGTTCTATCACCGGTCCAAGTACTCCGATGCTGATTCCAAATATATGACCGCTGTGCGATGCCAGTCTAACCGTGCATCGCACGAGAGCAAAAATGTCTTACATATTTGTTAAAAAAATAAAATACAAAGAATATAAAATAGTTAATTTGTGTCGATGTTGCATCCGGTCGTAACAATATAGATAGATGGACATGAGCGAAGCGTAGCGATCGGTTCACGAAACGATGTTTTTGGGGCAGGCGGGGGAGAACGCGAGCAGTCGCATCCCGCGCGCGTGGCACCATGCGATTCACACCACCGAATCAATGTGCTATATGTATACATTACCACATATGCATATAGAGATGTACGCACCACGCGGTCGACACAGAAGAAAACAAAACACGATCACGATGTCATTTTCTAACGCCTCAGCTGAGCGGCGTGGTACATTCGGCTTGCTGTTGTCACTTCAGTAAAAAAACGCGTACTACCATAATTAGGTGCTTATTACATGATTATTAGAGCCGAAAACTGATTTAAAATTGATTTTTTCGAAATAGTGTACAATCTGTATATAGTGTAATTAATAGTATTATCAGAGGTAGATGGTATCATCTCCTCTATCTCAAGTGATTAAACGATTTTAGGTTTAATCTTCTTTTCTTTCTTCTTTTTCTCAGTTTTCATTTCAGCAATTTCGCTGACTGGCAGTTTATCATTAGCAGAAACGATATTAGCCTCTCTCGAAGGACGAGGTTTCCTTTCGAAAATAATCCCGCCGAATTTGAAGGTTTGATCCATTTCATCAAAAGTCATTATGCTGCAAAGACGAATGGCTTTATCACCTTTAATCGCTTTTACAACGTTCATCCTCAAGGTATTTTGAGGCTTACGTAAAGCGAACCCTTTGATGCGACCTTCGAAAAAGTCGTTTACAAGGACTCTAAGTCTGGTTTCTGGCAGCACGGCAACTTTGCCGTTTCCGATGAATTTATAGCCACGTGAGAGATCTTCTCCGACCTCTGTGACAATACAATCTATGCTATATAACAATCTCATTATTTCCAGCAATAGTGAAAAAATGCGCTTTGACGATTCGACTGTCGATCTCTCTCCAGCAATACACTGTGGACAAGAACATTTTGTCTGACTGCGCCATCTTGCGATAATTAACAGTCAGTCAACTTGGGGAAATTTTTACCTAATTATTAGTATTATATAATCAGTGAGTGAGTGGTGAGATACAAAAAATAGGCAATCGAAGACAAAAAAGGATAAACGGAGTCATTCTTGCCGAAAAAGTAATATCTTCAGGTATATATCACGATACTTATGCAATTAAAATTCTATTCATGCGACGACAAACCTGAGAATAACCTGAGATCTCTCTTTTGAGGTTTTTAGGTTATACGTGAAAAAGTAATGCGAAACAAATATGATTTTTTGTTTGTGTAGTGTAGACTATTATTTATCGGAAAAAAATAATATCTTAATTTTTCTAAAGAGAACTTAGAATTTTGGGAATAAATTTTCTTCTTTATTCGTTTCCTTACCACGGAATATATTCAGGACAGAGGAAATACAAAGACAGAAGAGGGCCTAAAGAATATATAAAATTGTGACATGAGACATGAAAAGTATATAAGGAATGTGTAGATTTTTTTAGATCCTATCTTGTAGAAATCAGTAGAATTCTGCAACTTGCAATATTCTGTATAGCACAGTGGAACCTCTCATAGCGTACACCCTCATAGTGTACGAGGGCGGAGCGTCGGGACGCAGTAGGTTGGTTGGAGGGTGATTGATCAGGGCCGTCGCACATACACTTCAGAAGGGCGCTTAAAAGGGGGTGACCGTAATTTTTTTAAAACGTGTTTTGGGACATGTTTCATTTGCGCTTCAATGTTGTCAAATTTTTCATATTAAAAAATATTTTATTTTGTCAATAAAATTTATTATAAAATTATAACATTTTATATACACAACGCATATTAAAAGCAACTATTTCGTTAAAAATGTCCAATACTCTTTAAACACATAAGTTTTCTTTTTCTTAATGTAAATAAAGCTTTGATGCAGCGGAGTTTTTTTTACGGTTTCAAGAGTTTTTAAGGCTCATTTTTTTATCGTTCTTAGCTCGTGCAAACTCTTAGGATTACAATTTTTCTCTGATTCCAACCACCTTGAAATGATTTTAACTGAAGCAAGAGCATCTTTCGCTGTTGGCTTTTCCAATAGAGTTTCGACGTCCTCATCTTCAGTATCTGAGATATCAACTGTAGTACGATTCAGTTCTCGTTGGCAACTTGGAGTCTGGAATATAATTTCAAAAAACGTGCACGATATTAGAAAATGGTTATACCAATTATGTATACACACGTCGGGCGGATACAACTGTAAATTCAAAGAAAACAGCACTATTTCATTAAACTGTCTCCAAATTCCCTAATTCGCAGAACGACCGAATTTGTGACGATAATAAAAACTGTGTAACAAACTTCGAGTGCTGTAAGAGCTACAATCTCGTCGGATAAAATTTGGCAGTCCGGGTCATTTCGATCACTATTCAGCCATGCCGCGGTATCATCTTCGTCGCATCCACCACAACTGGGTATACAATGAAGTATTCGCAACGTTTCCGAAATATTCATAGCGTCCTCAGTAGGCTCTGAGACTTGCGCGTTCGAAGTGCCTATATTCAACGGCTTCCATACTTTTCGGATATTTTCTGCTGTCACGGTATCCCATGCATCTGATACCATGTAACAACAATTTTTCAAAGTAAAACTTTTCAGTAACTGCGTTACGCTTTCTTCACTATCTCCAAGAAGAAGTTCGCTGAGAACGTTTTTCTTGTACATTCGTTTTAATTATTCAATCAACCCTTGATCCATTGGCTGCATTATCGCTGTGACATTTGGGGGAAAGAAATCAACGACAAAATCAGGATAAGCAGCAATGCACTCTGGTGATAGCTTGTGCGAAGGCGCGTTGTCAAGCAGCAAAACGACTTTTCCGCTTCTGCCCGTACGTCGCTGCTCTTCTTGAACTTCCGGTACAAAGCACTCGGTAAACCATTCTTCAAACAACTTCCGATCCATCCAACTACTTTTTTTATTTTTGTAAATTACGGGTAAAGTAGTCACATGTTTGAAGCAGCGAGGGTTCTTGGATTTCCTTATGACTAGGATTTTCGCTTTATGGGTTCCCGTTGCATTAGCGCAGAGAGCATGACAGTGATGCGACCCTTCATCACTTTCCGACCTCGTGCAGTATGCTCAGACTGACTTGCAAGTGTTTTGTTAGGCAGTAACTTCCACTGCAAGCCACTCTCATCGGCGTTATAAATATTTTCGGGATCGTATCCTTTTTCTTCCATTTCCGCAGTAAAACGACGAAGAAATTGTTGGCCAGCTTCGACATCACTTGAGAGGCTTTCTCCTTGAATACTTAATTGACGAATCCCATGTCGCTCTTTAAATCTGTAATGCAAAATATCAAAGTTGAATTTTTTACGGTTTTCTTGAATCTCAGTACAAAAATAATAATAATTCAAGGTCGAAATAGATCAGATACAATACATACAATAGTTTGTTTTTATTGTTATTCAATCTAAGCAACCTATATTGATCAAAGAGAAGCTATAAGATATCATTCAAGTAACATCACTTCTAGTAGAAAGTTAAACGCAGACTGATTTTTATAAACCAGGCTTCAAGTTTGTTTTAATTTTATTTTTCATGCATACAATACGGAAAAGATTTGTCAGAGAGATAATGAAATAAGTATTTTAAACGATCTTGTAAGGAATTTCATTATTCAAAGCTTTCGCTGTGTTTTGGACAAAGAAATTGAAAATTTTCATTGACAAATCTCTCACATCGCTAGAGTTAAACAACATTTCGCTACTGCGTCTCTAGTGTTTTCACAGCGAAACTACAGATCTTGAATTTTCAGATCAGCGAATAAGTTCTGCAGTCTTCATTTCACTATACGTATGACATCAAATGAAGCTTTAGAGTATAACATAACGATAAGAAAATTTGTCAATAATTGCTAGTTAATTGAAATTGCACAAAAATTATCTACGTCCATAGGACTTCACAGCTATTAAAATAATTCTTACCTCCACAGCCAACCGTTGCTGGCTTGAAAATTCTCAGGACCTTTGAGCATGCGATTCATTTGAATCGCTTTCATTTGCAGGATTGGGCCTGACACCGGCTCTCCTAGTGAACGTCTCTGATGAAACCATTTGAATAATGCAGCATCGAGAGGCTGGTTTTCCATGTTGTTCATTCGTTTCTTCTTGAGTGAACCTTCCTTATCAGTTATTATTGAGCAATATTGATCCAGTTCTTTTCTTTTTCCTTTAATGCGACAAATAGTTGGATGGGTAACGTTATACTCAACAGACAGTTTCGTCACTGATTCTCCTTTCTCCAGCCGAGCTAGAATTTCTAATTTCTCAGATAAATCTAGTCGCCGGTAATTAGGATTTTTGCTCATAGCGATTTTTTTCAAACAATGCTGAAAATAATCATTTCAAGGTTAAAATTTCGTTGTAAATAAGAACGTTTTTTCGAGGTTATGTCTACCTGAACTATTAGTATTTTCGTATTAATAACACAAATCGCATATCAGCCAAAATGTTCACAGCGAATAATTTATTTTTATTATATGTAAATAATTACTTACTTTTTATATATGTATACGATATCCACGATGTTATACAATGTTTTCGCGGTTTTGTTTACAAAATCTCATACCGGTACGAGCGAGCACGGGGTCTGCAGTCACGGCACTGCACGAGTGTCAAGGAAGGGGAATGGTGGGGATAGCAGTCGATCGACTACAGCCGGTTCTGGCTCGCGGTTGGTACTTCAGATTACGTACGCTATGAGAGGTTCCACTGTATAGTAGATTGTTTGGCTCATATACGCTTGTCTCTCGCTGACGAGAGTCGTCCGTCACCGAGATCGCACTTTTTCACCTGACGTTGCCCATGCTTGAGCGAGGATGCTTTAGAAAGCATCATCGTTCGGCGAATAAAAATATTTGAGTCAAAAATCGACCGAGAATTTTCGATTCTCGGTCGCGAACTTTAAACTCCTAATTACATTGTTTGACGCATATATGCATTTGGCTCAAGAGAGCCGTTTGACGAATGTAACGAACCGAGTCGAAACACGATCGAGAATTTTCGATTCTCGGTCGCACATCTGAAGCTCGATAGCATTCTGTACATTTTTTGACGCATATTGGATAGAATTGCAAATATCGTTACAGATATTTCCGGCTATGCATATACCCTATCAGAAATATGCATGTATAGATATATGTACATATGGCCGAAGCAGTAAGATCTATTCGCGCGACTCTGTTGTTTTAGCTGCATCTATTTCTCGCCTCAGGGCAGCGGGCGGGGGGGAGGTGGTCGCATATCACTACGAGGCTTCGGCGCTTGGCTTGCCTTGTCGTACCGGGGCTTCGTAGCATACGCGCGCCATGCCATCTAGCGGTAGTCAGCAGTGGCTCTTAGCCAAATGTTGCGAGCTCTGCACTACCGCGGCGAAAGCGGAGCCGTCTGAATTTACCGCTGGGTATCACTGCCTCTTATATGTGGTACATCGTACCCGAAAAAGATTTTATGCCCGGCACGTTCAATATATGGCTTCGTTTCGCTCACCTCCGTGGACGCTTTCGCCGTACGATTGTTCGATCCTTGATCGCATACAATGAAATCAATTGAGAGAAGAGAATCTAAAACCATTTTAACAAGGAATTTTAAAAGAATGTTGTGCACGTTTCCAGGTGAAACGACACACGAGAGCGGCTGCTTCCAAGAAAATTTAAGTCCGCGAATCATAAAAGCGAATGCGTAATTTGCGATTTCATTACATCGGCCGAGTTCGCCGAGGTCTTCAAAACCTTCGACCAAACGGTGTTTAGAATTATATTCTAGAAACCGCTTAATCGACATCTCGTCCCACATTAAAATACACTGCGCCTCGTGTCTGGTAATTGCTTTAGCTTTCGTCGCTAATTTCGCAAAAATCCCGGAACGGATTCCCGGCGACAGGTGGAGGTCGTTCACCCACATGCAAATGGTTCGAACACACGGGAAATCGAAGTTACAATTGTCTTTCAAATTACAATAAGCATTCGTCGATCTATAGTACAAAGATAAAACAAATTGCTTTTCATCTTCTGTCTGGCAGTTTCTGCACGTGATTGATCTGGCATTCAAAACAAATTAAGTTGGCTATCGGCCAGAGAATTCGATGCCTTAGTAAACGCGGTGGTCTGATTGGTTTTTTGAACGCTGCATGCAATCGCCGAATCTTTCGATCTTTATCTTTTATTTGTTTTCGCAAAACGATCACCAATCGTCGCAGTTTTTGTTCCGTAGGGGTACAACGTTTGCCTCTCAATGTCTTGTACTTACCCGGTCTTGTGTTCAACGGTCGGCGGACAAGATTCGCGATCGCGATGTTCTCCGGTACAACTTCGTCAATCCCGAGGACGCTTTTCTGATTAATTTGCTGATCAACTGTCGCGATACCTACATCAATAGGCAGTGTACCACCCCTTATATCGACTTTACCTTTCATGCCATACGATATTATATCACTGTCAGAAAAGTGCGTGCTACAAATCTTGACATCGTTCATTTGTTTCGCCGACTGCAGTGCTAATGAAGCATTCCCGGATCGAGTGATCCATAGCAAGCGACTGTTAGCTGGATGAAGAAAAAATAATCACCGAATAAAATCAAGGCCACATCAAAATGCAAAAAACCCGAATTTGTTCTTATAAAATATAAGACGTACGAAAAATCTGTAACGAATAAAATTGTGACCTTCCCGTAAAAGCTGTAAATTGATTATTGCTACAATCCGTGACATAACACTTATTAATAGATGCTACGAAATTATTTCGTGGTAAAGAAACGCTATCGTTTCCACACCACCTTGAGGTAGATAGCTTGGCGCGTTTTTTATAGTGGTTTCCCCAGTAGGCCTAATCCACTCTCAAAATTTACTTCAGTAGCTGTTCGAAGTGCCTTCCTCGTGCTTGTAAGCAGAGTTTGGCTCTTCATTTTATTTATCGCGTCGCACGGTGCGCCATGTCCGGCGCGATGGTACGGAAGGCCGCCAAAATTCCGTCGCGTACTTCATTTTAAGTACGTTCACGCCTGTGCTCAACTAAAGTTTTAATGTGTCCCCAAACAAAATAATCTAGCACATTCAAATCTGGCGACCGTGCCGGCCAAATGATTGGGCCACCTCGACCCATCCGTATGTCCAGAAAACGCGTGTCTAAAATTTCCCGCACTCTGTGTGTCAAATGTGCGGGAGCCCCATCATGTTGGTATATCAGACTTTCTCGCGCGCGGAGAGGAATGTCCTCTAAAAATACGGGTAATTCGTTGTCTACGAATTCGGCGTACCTCTCCATTCCAACGTGCCGGCAGAAAATATGGACCGCTCTGAAGAATAGATATGTTACGAGGAGAATGTACGAAAGATTCTTAATTTGCAAGAATACTTACCACTCTGTCCGCAATTACTCCTGCCAAACACATTTATCGACCAACGATACTGAAATGCGGTTTCGCGAATGGCATGAGGATTTTCCTCTTGCCATATCACGAAATTGTGGTCATTGAATACCCCGTTGGGGGTAAATGTCGCCTCCTCTGCCCACAGAATCGTTTCCGTAAATGCGGGGTTTCGTCGATATTGTGCGAGAAAGCCTGCGCACGTTTTGATAATGGTTATTATTATATGCTAAAACCGTTATGATTATCGAATAAGAGGTGAAATAAAAAAAAATACCTTCGCAAACATTCTTACGCGGTATTTCGTCCCGCGGAAGAAGCTGCTACACTCGTTGATAATAAAACGGGTGTGTTACGCGATGGCCGAAAAACTGACTCAAATCCAACTGGCGTTCAGTATTGACACTGACCTTGTGCATGGTACACATCACAAGGTATCACGTCTAATATAGAACGCAAGGTTTTTGAATAGCCAGGTTAAGTTTTTGGTAAAGTCCTTCCAAGGCTGTATTACGGGTTGGATTGGTAATACTCGTAACAATAGGTCTGTGGCCCAACGGTGTCTTTATAGACGCCGCAGTCTTCCTTCGTAGTCAGAATCAGGACCAATAGGAGGGGTGAAGCGAATATTGTATATATGAGGGTACTTATCGAAATGTTGATCAATGGTTTTCAAGACGTCTTCCCATTCTTCAGATTTCCGTAGCTGCAGCCGGCGATGTCTTCCAAGAAAGAGGGTGAGCCTCGGTCAGTACGATGTGGACAGGCGAAGAATCAGAGCTTGTTCAGGTGTCAAGGTGTCTTCGGGTTAGCACAAAGGAGACGAGACGATAGCGAGTGTTCAGGAATAACAATTTATTTTAATTCGGTTACACTGACTAATAACTCAGACGTACTCGGATGATAGTCTACTGGTAATATCATCCCGCCTGTAACACGCGAGGTAAAATAATAATATATACTAGATCTACCGCGTTCCCGTAAGTTGCGGCTCCACAGAATGCCTCTCTGCGCGAGTTACAAATGACGAGTCTAGTCCCTCAGATCGTCTCACGAACATAAACGGTTAATTATCGATTAATTTATTAGAATGCGATGGTGGGACATCGAATGTCATCCGAGATCCGAGAGGATGTTTCTTTTTCGTGATCGCCTCACGCAATAGGTATCATATAAGAGGACAACTCAGAATTCTTCAACACGAGGAGACAATTCATCCATTGTTCTATTGTCTTATTATTTCACCGAAGTGTTCGATAATTTTCTTATACAAATATCGTATGTATTTGAAAGTAAAGATTGTAAAGCGTCTGCTCTAATTAAGGCAATTTTAGGTGGTTTTAGGCAGTTGGTTTAACAGGCGCAACCCATTCTCGTGCAAAATTTGACACACCATCGTTTGCGGTGTATTAACCGCACAGCTACGTTGCGGGTTGAGCTATTTGGATTTTCTTCGAAATGATGTAAAACATCTTCATCAATGTTAACAGGACAACGTAGCGCTCTTTCACGTCGTCTTTTTTTGAAGAACAGACCCAGTTCGTCTTGCCCACTCATAACAATTGGCTATTGCGTTTGCTGACGGGAGCTGATCGAGATGGGGAAATCGTGCCGCGTACAAACATGCCGCGTTACGTTCATTTCCCATACCCATCACGTAGCAAAATATCATATCGGTATATTCTTCCGTTGTATAATCCATTTTATAACCGCAACAATAAAACGTATACGTGAAGATCTGTAACAATTATGTGAGAAACGAGGAAAAACAATTGAAAATCGATTCCTCATCGTGATCGGTTTATGATTGCACAAACAATAATCGGGAAACAAAATACGCCCCTTAAGGGATCAAGGTGGTCACGGATACCTACAACGCGGGTAAGTAGGCTCCATAAAGTTGGCTGACCGACATTAACTTTTTGAAGTTTTTTTTTACGAATCGTTTGATAGTCATTTGATACCGTTTGATCGTTAAAAATAATCGTTTGATCGTTAATAGTTTTTTCACAAAATCCAAATTACTGTCGCCAACTCTGGCGTGAATTTGTCTAGTAATTTTGCACTGGTGAACGTTGGTACTTCCAGTTGTTATATTTTTTTACTTTTTCAATATTTTCCTTTTGATATCGTTTGATCGTCGTTTGATACTGATGTATGCCAAGTTTCATCATTTGATCGTTGTTAGTTCCTCAGGAAAACGAGATTCAAAATCGAGCGTAAAGGTAGCCGACTTTTTTGTTTTTCAACTTTTTCGAATTCTCCCACTAATACCGTTTGATCGTCGTTTCATACTAACGAATCCCAAGTTTCATCGTTTGATCGTTGATAGTTTCCTGGAAAAATGCAATTTACCTTCTGCCAGTGTAACCTGAAGTTGGAGATTCAAAATCGAGCGTAAAGGTAGCTGGCAACTCTTCCGAGGGAGCTACGAGTCAGCTGTTTCAATACAACGCACAGCTAGTGATTCTCCGCGTATTTGATGGATTTGGAAGCATTCGAAGTTTGTTTAGCAATGCAAAAACATTTGATGGAGTAAAAAGAAAGCAATTTATTGTATCCCTATGTACATTGATTAATTAAATATTATAATGCCTTCCGGATTGTGTGGTCACCGGCACGACGTCGAGAAAGCAAGTCTTTTGGAATAATTCGCTAACACAAATGTTATGATTTCCAAAATAATTGTACAGGGTGTATAAAAATGATGTGTCCCCACGTCGCCCAGTAAATCTGCAGTTTATGTATCGCGAAGATCTATCAAAACATGGACCCGCAAAATTTACCTTGACACTGAAGCTCAAGGTAACAAATTTTATTGGCTTAAAAAATTCTACTCAAGAGGAACAAAAGTCTACATGGAACCGTAGGTCGGAGATGCGTCCTTCAACCCGAAACGGCAACGTTTTGTTCACAGTATGTTCACAGGAACAAGAGTTTTAATCATTATAAAAAAGGGTTTCAACGCAGACACATTAATTTTTATTATTTGGAATCAAGAAACGTCGGGATTGATCTTGACACTGAACATGCGGCGGTGGATGAATCGGCATGAGATGGGTGATACAGACCTTTGCGATATCCCGTTGTCGCGTTGCCACTACGAGCATCCCATTCCTCAGTTTGAGTTTGCCGAAAATCAATCAAAACATAGTCCCTGTTCGGAAAAGTGCGTAGTGCCGGGAGTTCGTGCGAGAGGTCAGCAGTTCTCGGCCTTTGATTCTCGTGCGGACTCGGCGGTACTGGAACTCCCGAACTGTACCCCCACCCATCCGTCATCGATCGACATCGATCCCGGCGTCTTCTTCACTACTTCTACTGTGACTTCTGACGCCTAACGGTTTTCTTCGACGCTTCAAAGTTTCTATTCCTTCATAATTCGACCTCGGCACTAATACGGCAACCTTCTTCAAACTCTGTGACTTTAAGACGATTTACGCCTGGCTTTGATTCGCGAGTTCTCTTCTTTCGATTGTGGATATTATTTAACCTATTATGGTGACGATACGGCTTTTTCAACGGACTATCTTTAACGTACACGTGTTCGCGTGAACGTGCGACCGCCATTACGCGCATGTAATGGACAACCCGGCTATTCTCCTTGAAATTGTGTTAATAAATATTAAGTTTATTGGTTTTTCTTAACTTCAGTGTCTCGGTAAGTTATTCACGGACCCTTCCACTGCCTCCTTCAGATTTCCTCGAGATTTTCCTCACGTCACCCCCAGAATTAGATCTGCGGTCTGTCACCAGACAGTCTCGCTGAATTAACCTTGACCCTAAAACTCAGTCAATTTTTTATTGACGAAAACCTTCCCTCCGTTAAGAGGCATCTAATTCTCGTAGAAACGACGAGTTAGGAATGAAGCTTTCAATATCAAGCCGTCGAAACATGAAAAATGTGCATTTTTCATTTGGTTCGGGGGGACATAATTCAAAACTGAAACATAATTAAAAAGGCAATCGATATAACTAGAAAGACTTGATGTATGGCAAACAGGGTGCCTGCTGTTAGGTGACACCAAGTTTTTAGATGGCCAGGATTGCGATAAACGATTTTGATCTTAACAATAGTTGTTGTCACCTACACATTTCAAAGTCATATCGTGCTTGTATGACTGTGCACGAATTGCTTAAACATATTCATTAGCGGCAGCCCATTAGCGTTACCCGAAATACACCACGTGGAGGTTATTAAAAAAATCAACAACAAAATCTGTGTTTTGTTGTCGCAGTCTCGGTTATCTCCACCATCGTCGAAGTCTTCATCGTTGCAGTCCCGTTGATCTCTATCATTGTCGAGGTCTTTATCACCGCAGTCTCGGGCATCCCTAGCATCGTTGAAATTTTTGTCGTCGCAATCCTGGTGATCTCTATCATAGTCAAAGTCTTTGTCGTCGCATTTTGGGTCAACTTTATCGTCGAAGTCTCTGGTCGCAGTGTCGGTCAACCCTATCATCGTCGCAGCCTTTTTAATCGTAATTTCGGTCAACTTTATCGTTGTCGAAGTCTCTCGTAGCAATCTCGGTCAATTCTATCGTCGAAGTCTATCGTCGCAGTCGTGGTCAATTCTATCGTTGTCGAAGTCTATCGTCGCAGTCTCGGTCATCTCTATCGTAGTCAATCTTTGCCGTGGCAGTCTTGGTCATTTCTAGCATTATCAAAGTCGTTGTGGTCGTTCCCTCTGTGATCGCCCTCACTACCTGAATCTTTGTCGGCCCTGTCACTGTCGTAATAACATGAATCGTGGTCGGCGACCACATCGTGGTTGTGGACGAGGTGGACGAGATCAACGTCTTACGTTACGCGCCATTGATCAAGCTTTCGGAAACTTTGGAAGAGCTCGCGAAATTTATCGTCAGTTACTTCTTGATCGGGCAAACGGTCATCCTCTACAGCCGGGGGCAATTCCAGATCGTCGTGAGTTTCATCGATTCGAACAGCGCTTCAACGATCAGGAGAGGTTTGAGGTGCAGAACGCTAGATATCGAAGAGCCGGTCGTCCTCGTGTTCATTGGCGTATTGAAGAGCGTGTCATTGCTCTTGGACGAACTTTTCCCGTCATGGGCTTACGTCGAATAGCCGCTCGCGTTGGTAGAACGCACATGACCGTGCGTCGCATAATTCGTGAAGAGGGTCTACGACCGTACCGCGTCCAATCTGTTCAGGCACTATATCCTGGAGATCACCGAGCTCGTCGTAATTTTTGTCCATGGATGCCAGAGAAACTGACAAGAGATACCCATTTTTTTGAACGCATTCTATTTACCGATGAGGCAAGCTTCTCAAGGAAGTATATTTCCTCTTTCTAGCCTTCCATTCCGATCTAGTGGAATTTCTTTCGCCATATCTTTCGCGGCTTGTACTCGCCAATTCTGAAGTTATAAAAAATCCGAGTCTTGAAAGGATTCTTTAATCTCGTCTATGGAAGCTACATTGAAGTTACAGGTATCTTCAGCGAAAGGAGGTTCCGCCTTCTCACTTTGCTGGCGTCTGTCATACTTGGTAATGTTTAACGAGAAAAAATGCGCTCCTCCCAATATATCTCGGCAATGCAAGATGCGAAAAGCATCGACACGATACAACTTATTCCGTAGAACCCGGTTCTTCAAATCGTTGGACTATCCCTCAACGCGGCTCGAACTCGCATGTTGAATACGCTGTGGATTTGTAACCGCGGTCCACAACGAAAATTCTTTTCCCATTTTCATAATCGATGAAATAAAATCCCGGGCGAAGAACGCATTAATTTCCGTGCCTCGATGCCGAGCACCACTTGCGATCGAAATTAGATTGTTGATCCACTCTTGTATATCCTTTTGTGACATCTCGCCATCTTCATCGAATGAGTCCTGGAGTTCTTCGACATCGCTTAAGTGAACAAACGTATTGTCCTTCTCCGGCAATTTCGCGTAGTTCGCGGATCCCGCAATAAGAGATTCCAGCCTCCTTCTGGTTGCAATCGTCGATCTCGCGAACGGTGTTTCGATTTCCGAGTCAACGTATTTTTGGCTTGCTACAGCACAAGTCAATAGAAAAAGCATTTCAAATGCGTCGACATCGGTGGATTCTACCATCAACGCTACACACCTCACGAAGTAATTTTTCACTTCCGTATGCGCGAGGTTGGTCAAGCATTTCCATTTTGTGACAAAATGGATTATGTGCGCTACACGTCCACACGAATACGTGTTGTAATCGGAACTGGAACATTACTTCGGAGGAACGTGAAACAATCATTCACATATTTCTCTAAAGTAACGTTGTTCATGGCCAAGCACAATCCCGTGAGAAAAGCTTTGGAATAGTCACAAACTACTTCTCGAGGCTTGGGTCCACCTTCCCTCAGCCACGTTTTAATCCAGTACTCTATAAATTCTGTGATGTGCTTTGCAGACAACATCTGGTATATCGGCAAAGTACACTAGTCAAAATTGATAATAATCGAGTACAAGAAAACATGACCGGATATCGTATACGACAGAATACTTTATAAGCGTGAAGTTGACCTAGCGCGCTGTAAATTACGACGGCGAATGGCATCGAACCGACTTCTTTGATGAACCCGGAAAATTCGGCTTTCGCCAAAATGTCCTCGACAGCTCTAATCAAATCCCTCGATGAATTTCTTGATAAATCCATTACGAGTGTTTGAAAGCTCGTACAATAATTGCGAAGTGGAGGTGCAGCGATGGGGAAGATTAGAGAATCGTTGTTAAGTCGACATAGATGAGAATTGTATTGTTTTATTTATTGTTGTTTGCGTCGGTGAGAGATACAAGGCGAGCTCTTGGGTGTTCGCTCCACAGAAGAGGTGGCTGCGTGGCAGTGGTTCGTACCCCTGGTAGAAGGTGCAAAGGTGGCGTGTGTCGTGGTGAGTTGAAGCTCTTTTCTGTTGCTGGCTGTCTGGAAGTGGGCGCTTCCCACTCGCTTCCCGAGGAGGTCTGCGTTTCGGCGTTGGCTTGCCGAGGTTGGCTGCTGAAATCTGCCGAGGTTGAAGCTTGTGTGCCTCGGTGAATTCTGCTGGAGTCTGTCTGCGTGGCTGCGCAGTTGTAGCGAGGAGGCGTAGCTCGAAGAGGAGACAGAAGAGCCGGCACTGCGTTACCCCAGCTGGGAGAGGTCCATCGGCGGATGCGGACGTCCCAAGTACAGAGGCACGAGCGAGTTGGTCTTGTTAGGTGACCTGGGCATGCGTTGCTCAGGATGGTGATTCGGTGTAACGTCCACTCGGTGACTAGTTGCAGTGCGAGTTTGACCTGTCGGGATTTCCTTTTGGTCAGACCGTGACTCATGTCGTTGGCGGTATTGCCAGAAAAACCGAGCTGTTAATCTTGTGGTGATGAGTGTCCCAACAAGTGCTGGCTGCCTTTCCTCGACGCGCCGCTGCCGCTTATGTATCCGCGAGGGCCACTAGTTGCGCGCGTGGCCCTGTGGCGCGGCAGCGTAGCGCTAGGCGCTCTCCCGTGCTGCGTCTCTCTCTCTCTCTCTCTCTCTCTCTCTCGTGCGTTGCGGTGTCTCGCACAATTAGGAATGACTACCCTGTTTCACCGCACTCGCAAATTCACTTAGGTTGTCCCTGAGCAATCAGGAAGGTAATCGATGGGATCGTCTCGGTTAAGTCGACGTCTCAAAGCGTACTGTCCCGATCACGCGAACACCGATTCATATATCCCATACCTAGGGGAGGGGTAGGAGTATTTAGAGCCTTGCCCCCACCCCACTGGACTCGAAACAAAGGAAATCAAATGTGCGACGAAATATGTCGAGACACACGAAATACGGTAGCGAGATGGGTAGGAAGCTGTTGTTGTTAACGTTTGAAAAACGTTTTGGGGTCCGGGCCTATATTAAAGCCGAACAATCGGTGTATCGACGAGTTACACGGACAGAAATTTTTTCTATTTTCGACCTTAAATCAGCTTCCTACCATAACAACAACGGACAGCAAGACGGTTGTAAAACCGTGTTTACGAAACTAAGGTTCGGTCCGGGAGTTACCTCGAACCGACACACAATAGGCCAAAATTGTCGACAATGAATCCCTGAAATACACAAGAAATAGTCGTGATCGACTCTTCAAAGACCAGCTCGACACATACGACATTCAATGTCACAGCGAAATAAACAACGTTTCTGATCACTATTGTTCGGCCGCCCGAACGTAAGAAACAATAACTCGCAACGGACGAGTTCGACCACTAAAATCACCTAAGAAATTGTTATCGAAATCGTTCTGGCTCGCACGGAATAAGTCTCGAGCTTCAATAACACAAATATAATGGCTTTCATCAAACAAAGCCGAAGTCGACACGAAATCGACCAAGAGACAATTCTACCCAGAAATCTTTTGTTCACGAACCACGCCGCAACGGTTAACCGACACGGCGCTTAATCCTCGATAACAACATACATTTTATTTTCGTCGGCCTGCCAGGCATCTGCGAATTCGCAAGAAGCCTACTACGACACGAGAATACAATACGATATTACCAAAAAAACAAATAGGGAGCCAAGTCCCATCTCTCTCAGCAATACACAAATCTAACGAACACAAAGTTTCGGGAACTTTCCCAACATAATTTCCCTCTCGTGCCCCACGTTGGGCGCCATTTGTAACGGCTTTCCGCTACTCCTCCGAGAATCCTGCCCGCCTGTGTACCACGAGAGTACCCGCGCTACGCGCGCACCCTACACAACCACGGCCAAGGTAAGCGTGATATTCGGGGTGCGGATGGCGCATCCGGGACGGACGGGCGCCAGGTACAAGTACCACCGGAAGAACCGGCTTCTTTGATTTTGCCGCCCCGTATGCACCTCCGTGAACCCCGACCTCCTCGTGGTACGGAGCAGAGATCTCGGGAATACTGAAATGGCTAGCTCAGCCCGCCATACGGCCGGCAAGGATAGAGGGGCGTGGACGGGCACGAGAGTGGAGTCGTGAAAGAAACAATTCGACATATTCTAGTTACTTTTAAACGGATTTAATTTGGTCCGTTATTACAATTTTCCGACGTTCTTACAACGAGGGCCGCTGCCCCTAGACTACACTTGCGTTGAGATTCATGACTAGATCCATTACAGACTCTCGACGTGAGAGCGAAATAGGTAGCGAACGAGAATTGAAGGGGCATAGGTAGCCCTCGGAACCAAATATTACGAAAAGGTAGCATTGGAACGATAATATTACGAGTCCGAAAAGGTAGCGCACGAAGCACTGAAATTACGGTCCCGGAAGGTAGCACGCGAAATATTAACTCTATAAAAAGGTAGCGCATGACATAACAATACTACGAATCGGTAGCGTACAACGTAATAATGTTACCAACAGGTGACGCACGACATAATAATACTACGAATATGTGGCGCACAACATAACAATAGTACCAACGGGTAGCGCACGTTAATGATTTGCCGATATCCGATCAATTAATATACTCAGCCGAATATTAGCCGGCGCATTATAAGAAATCTGGCGATACGCCATCCCATGATAGGGTTCCCCAGATAATAATTTGCGCACAATACGAATTCGCAACCTTCGACAGAGTAATAGGATTCGCGGAATGATAACTTGCGCACTCATGAAGTTGCGGCATCTAAGCGGATAATTTAAGTCACCAAATAATAATTGCAGCGCGGTAATTAATTTGTAATACTCGATCAAACGATATAATTCACAAAATAATAAGTTGCGCACGGGACGGATTCCCAACATTCAATCAAATAATATAATTCGCGGAATAACGATTTGCGCGCGATAATTAATTTACGATAGGTAGCGCACGATGGTCAATTTACAATAGGTAGCGCACGATGGTCAATTTACAATAGGTAGCGCACGATAGTTAATGTTCAATAATCAATCCAACAATATAATTCCCGGATATGAATTTGCGCGTGATAGTGGATTCTCAAAAGTCCATCAACTAATATCATTCCGGGATAATAATTTGCGCATGATAGTGAATTCAAGCGATAGTGCACGAGGAACCGCCTCTTCAACGGTAGCATACGACAACTAATTTAGCGAAAGGTAGCATACGACAATTAATTTAGCCATAGGTAGCATACGACAACTAATTTAGCGAAAGGTAGCGTACAACAATTAATTTAGCGAGAGGTAGCATACAACCCTTAAGTTAGCGATAGGTAGCATCCAACATTGGACTAGGGGTAGGTGACCCGCGAAAGTCACCATTACGGGCAAATAGAATGCCGAAATAATTATCGCAAAAGGTAGCACATAACATAACGATCATGAAAACGTAGTATGGGGAAATGAAACTAATGAGAGGTAGCAACTACTATTACAAGTACGAAAAGGTAGCACGCCGAAATCATAATCCTGAAAGGTAGCAAAAGAAATATCACGACCACGAAAATGTAGTACGCAGAAATAAAACTACCGAGAGGTAGCAGATAATATTACCAACACGAAATTATTTCCAATCGTACGATTTTGTAACAACGAGGTACGCACGGTCAAACGCTCGCAAAACAAAACAAAGCTGAGAGAGATAGGTATACCGCCAAGGCCATCTAACGCCCGAGAGAGCGAGATACGCGTACAGTGCGAGTGCCGAGTGCGCGTGTACTCGGCGACAAAGAGCGACCTCCGAAAAGGACGCTACCGACGAACAACGGCCGATCGAATATATGGGAGCCCGGCCGACATACGAACATGAATAATAAATATCCAGATTTCGATACTAAAATAAATGACTTTAGCGATTCGAGAGGTCCACAAGGAGACGCGAGACTATCGCAACTAGTTTGCAATTAAGGCAACGAAACTATAAATTCTCTGACCCTGGTGCCCGTAATAAATGTTTTAGCAATCCAAGGGTCCACACGGAGACGCGAGACTATCGCAATTAATTTTTATTGCCCTTAATTCAAATAAACTATGAATTCTCTGACCTCCCGAAGGCTAGTGACTATATAATCGACACTCTCCCATCCCGCGATAAGAGAGCTAAATTCGTATGACAAGAATTGGACTCACCGTAGAAGCGTTGAACTTGTGCTCGTCGGCTGGCATACAATACCAAGAAGAAAAAAGAAAGGCAAACTGGTCTAGAAAGTAAGGTACGTTCAGGCTAAACGGTAGCAGATCGAAGACTGATTCTCTTGGCCTCTGACCGCGTGAACCGTGCTCTCCGGCTCTCTCTCACCCCACTCCATAGGTGTTTCCCCCAATATCTTAATCGTTGACAATATCCTGCGTTGCAGCTAATTTTCCTCTCCTACCGATGATTTCCGCTTTTCGTCCAACCGCCCCTCGATCCTCACGGTCAGGAGGGGGGGGGGGCGGAGATGATAGGGCCGTGCACCTCTCGCAAGGAGCCTCGTGCTTCCGGTACCCAAAATCCTCTCCGTCCACATCGAGCGCCTTCTTCACGGAGTCCGGGATGGGCACCGGGACGGTGGGGGGGGGGGGGCTCGTCTCGCAGGGCCGGCGTCCCTGACCCTGCGGCTGGCCCACGACTAAACTGCAGCACCGCGTCCCGTGTCACCCAGCCCGAACTCCACCCGATAGGAGCGCCGTGTATAGCGGACTGCGGCGCTCGATGCACTAGATCGGCATCGGCGGAGAGAAAATATACGGCCATCGAGCCTTGATGTTTTTGGAGGCTTCTTCTGTCGTCGTCGGAGGCGCGAACCCGCCTCCTACACGGGTGTTGATACCGGGGTGACGGGGTCGCAAGAAAACTCGTCACACTACATACAGCGAGAATGAGTCACGCGCGCATCGTCGCGGAGGAGCGAAAACCAGGATCGTCACGTACTTATATCGAATAGCAAAACAATGCCTAGCCTGTTGCTTTAGCCACGAAGAAAGCGCTTATCCTATATCGTTTCTTTTAATTGAAAATCCTTATGAAGACGCAATAATTTTATGAAGAGGTGTTGAAAGATTTATACACGTGCATAAAAGAGACTGTACGAGAGAAACATCTTAATTTGAGTTAATGTTAATATATTTCATTTTAATTTCATTTAATTTTATTTAATTTTTATTTTATATTTTATTTTAAATAAGAAGAAACCGTTGTACAGATTTAAATAGGATATACGGCCAGCTGTAGAGCCATAAGGCCAGCGTAAGAGAGAGAGAGAGACCGAGAGAGAGAGAGAGATACGTTTATTTCGTGCCCTGAGACTGCGTCCCCTAAGAGCACCGTGCCAGTAGAGAAGAGAGAGAGAGATAGAGCGACCAGCACGCGCGGCCTGCAGCATACCCCTCTCCCACTCCTCGACGCTTGGTCTATACTCTGAAGCAGCGACCATGCGTTCTCTATCTCTTTAAACAGCTGTGTATATGAGAGAGAAAGAGCTATAGCTGTTTCTCTAGAAAGACAGAGAGCACGATACAGACTGTTTCGTTTTATTCCTTTACATATTAGATATTAAATAAATAATATTTTAATATTATTAATATTATTTACCTAGAGCATCCTACAGACTGCTTATTTCTATTTTTCTTTATATATAAGAAAATGTATTAATGAATTTACTTGATGACTTACTTCTAATCACATCCCTCCTCTAAAGATCTCTTCTGAATGTCGCAGCTCTGATTGTTGGGAGTTGACATTCTCACCCATCCCCATTGCGGTACGGATGAGTTCAAGAACCTTTCCGGTACCCTTCAAGGAACTGAAGGTCACATGCTTAGAAGCAGCTATTGCCCTTCCTATCAGTGCATAGGACTCGTACTGCTCCCGTTTCATCTTAATCCACTCCGCCTCCCAGACTCCTTCCCCAATATGCTTCTCGACGATTCCGCAAAGAAGGGTTCCCAGTTCGGGATTCTCTTTAGGAGAGAGCTCTCTGAAAAAGCCGTCGTTGATAACGCGAGCCGAATTGTATCCATACTGGATCTGGCCCTTCCTCAGGTTTGAGAGAGCAAACATCCTCACATTTTGCCAAGAATCATATAGCTCCTCCAGGTAGCACTCCTTCATGGTGGCCTTCCAATTTATACCTGTCGCTTCCTTCACTGCGTGGAGGAGAGAGAGGATCCCCATACCATTGCTAGCCGTATGAGTCATCACAGATCCTGAGATGTAACCCAGTCTTCTCGGATCAGGGGGATTCAATCTCTGGAGACGCACGAATTCAGCAGTTAGGATATAGAACATATGTCCCGTTGTTGGAATCCCTTTTTGGAGGCCCCCTACAGCCTTGACGATGCACTCTTCACATAGCGGAGCATATGACTTCCCGGCCGGCCATCCACCGATGGCATGAACGTTCTTAGCATACTGCGCTTTCTTGAAGGTGTTCTCAAGCTGACTTTTCTCCTTAGTCACAGCTCTCCAGAGAGTCAGGGCTAGAAATCCTGTTAGTTGGAACAGCTCGTGGTCATCCTCGGTTACCCCCTTGGTTACATCCATCTTATTGATGCCCTCTACAATCTTTCCTTTGAATACGACAAGATCTTCGTCCTTATAATTAGACAGGAGACTTCGATAAGTAGCTTTCGACTCCTCTGATGACAAAGAGGGTGGGAGGACCAACTCTCCAATATGAGCCGGATTCCCAGTTGGGAGTGAAGTTTTCGATGATGTATTGGTCTTGATAAATTGCACACCTGTGAAGTTAGATCTAGACCAGAATTTATCCATGCCTATAGACGCGACTGACACAGCGTCAGTAACGACAGAAACTACGTTGTCTCCAACTGCTACAGAACCATGAAAGTAGAGAGTATAGAACCGAATTAGAGCAGCCCTTTGAGCTTCAAGATTCGTGTACATAAGGGGGGTGAAACCCCTCAGCAGTGGTAGTAGCGAGTTCATCTGACCACCCGTCAGCCCTGGGAGAGGTAGAGGTGGGAATAACATCTTCCGCAACTGTCACAGCTTCTTCAATTTCACCATAGCGTTCTTCGAGACTCATGATTGAGATTGCTCACAAGGATAAAAAACTCTTATGGAACAATAGGATATTTATCCTTCTTTTCTTTATATATATTAAACAGATATTGAATAAATTATTAAAATTATTATTTATATTTAATAAATATATGCAATTCTCAAATTTTTTCAAAATTAAGACAGGGTGTTCTATACATATTTATAGGCACCTAGTTGTATTAAAATAATGCATAAACTCGTACACCTATATATACATAAAGATGACCAGGCTAGATGGCCCGTCTTTATACGCGTGGCCTAACGCCTCGCGAAATCGATATCCCTGCACGTTTTACACAGGATATTTGTCTCGCAGATTTGGTCAAAAATGCATACAAATCAAATATGAGCATGACACCATCTTTTATACTACTCTTTTGACATAGAAGTTACAGTCTCGATTGAGCAGTGTAACAGCGCGTTATATTTTATTGTGTGACGATGACAGACAGCACTCTTCGTAAATGTATTCGCGATTTTTTGCGCTTTATAAACTTACATAGCGTACGAATACGACGTCGCTGCGACACTCAGTGGTATTACGAGTTAAGGCATTTGTCGGGTGATAGACTCATCAACCGTTTGAAATATCGTATATGGTGGGCGCCCTTACGCGGTATAGTGACAGCCTATGACAGGGGTATATTGCAGGGTCACAGCGTGTTAACATGCGTGTATGAAGAGCTACAGAGAAGGGGGCTTCAAGAAGCTCAGAGTGTTCGTGGTATTGCTGATGAAATCAGGGGTAAGTACTCTTTGCCAAGTGTTTAAGACGTTTTCTACTTTGTCGACCCGAAAATAACCGGTTTTAACCGGATTATTAGAAAAAATACAAACTGTGAAGTACAATTTTTTGCCGTTTATCGAGCAGCATGTTTGCTATAAAAGCAATAATTAAAATTTCAAAAATAATGGAAACGGTATAATAGGTTATCGGCAGCTTTCGGATGCGTCGAGCGATGAAGAAGCTGCTCTTGTAGACGCTGTTTGCGCTGTAGAAAATTTGGAGCAAAATACCGTGAAACGTAAGTATTAAGATTTCCAGCTATTTAAAAATTTTATTTTGAAATACAAATTTATTTATCTAAATTTATAAATATTGGCTTTTCGAGTTACTACGTAACTAACAAAACCCTTGATCTTTCAATATTACAAGCTTAACTTTATTCTTATTATTTTCTTTAGACACACGGGTACAAACATATGGAAAACAGCAAAGTGAGCCGATTGCAGGTCCTTCCGGACTATGCCAGAGACCAAAAAGTATCGGTAAATCTGTAATAATCGATACGGATAGCAGCGACGAAGATGAAGACGAACGTAATATCGTCGTTTTATAATTGCACGAAGATGGCGAAGAAGAAGAAGAAGAAGAAGAAGAAGAAGAAGACGGCGCTTACGTTAATATTTCTGGCGATCGGAATGCCGTCGTTTCGCCAATGCAAGAAGATGGACAAGAGGAAGAAGAAAATAGGGTTGTTCAACAGTATGAAAATCAGCTATGGGAATACCCAATAGAGGCTGGTATAATGAACAATGATGATGAAGAGCCAATACCATTAATTGATGATTGGTATCAGCATCTCTTGGATGATACCGACTCAGGTAAATGAGGTATTTTCTTATATATAAAAGTAAGGTGGCTATTCTAGTCAGCAAATAAACGAAATGGCAAATTTATTGTAGGTTATTCAACACAGGGGTTATTGTTTGATGAATAGCCGATTTCTATTATATAAAAAACGGTACCAATAATAATAATAATAGGCTTGAATAAATGCATACATGTGTTAACAGTGCAAAAATAATCAATTGTATTTATTTTCAGAGACATAGCTAGGCGCTGGAAAGGGACGTACTCGCGCGAGTACAGAACCGTTTAGGGATGTTCAACCGCCCGGAAATCGCTTCGAGATCATCAGGGATTCTACGCGATATTTCAAGTGTTTTAAGCTTCAAGGACGCGAAACTACACTGCGTATAAGAACGCCTCACGTAGGGGTCTCTGTAATAGATTGGCTCGGTGGCGCATTCCGCGATCTTCTGACATGTATCACCAGCACTTGCGCCGGTGGTGACTATGTAGGAATAACATTTACAGCAGATAATTTAGCACACGGCCCAGTATGACTGTCCTTCCGACCAGCCAGAGATTATACATTTGAAGATGTCTGGCAATTGATAAGTGGCGTTGCTCAGAGTGCAACATCTCTGAATATCGGGGACGTATGCGAAATAAAAACCTGTATCGTGAGAGGTGTCGAGGGGCCCGGTAGAAAAGGTCTAACCCACGAAGCTGTCACGAAAAAATCGATATTGTTAATCCGAAATTTTGATAATTTGTGCTTACCACGCTCATTGGTAGCATCACGCGCATATGTCGAGCAGGGTGAAATACGATCGGCGGGAGAGTTACATACTAGATGGCAACGTATTAGACAGATTAACGGGTCGTTACAAAGAAATGAGGCTATTGATCTTACGAGAGTAGCTAATGTCATTGTCCCTGCAAATGGTTGTGGCGTATATGAGATAGCCCAATATCAAGATTATTTAATGCGCGACGGTATCGCTATTGTCGTATACGAGTTTCTAACTTTGGGGCGACGTGAAAAACCTTTGTTCGATGGTAGAAAACGAGTTTTGGCTTCTGTACGCACGATAAAATATACATTATATATATTGTATTATGAACGCACGCACTATTTTCAACCTATTTTGAATCTCCGAGGCGCTGTAGGCGGTAGAGATTTTTGCTCAAATTGTAATGCACGCAGTCGTCGAGATGATCACAGGTGTACAAAAAAAAAAATGTCCCCGGTGTTTTGCGCTACCACCCTGTGATCCTAACGCGAATAATACAATTAAATGCATTGATTGTAATCGTATTTTTTTCGGAGATCAGTGTCTGCAAAAACACAAAGATGTCGTTGTAGTCAGGAATCGCCGAAGAGCGA
The DNA here is from genome assembly GCA_951802705.1 of Netelia virgata. Classification (NCBI taxonomy): domain Eukaryota; kingdom Metazoa; phylum Arthropoda; class Insecta; order Hymenoptera; family Ichneumonidae; genus Netelia; species Netelia virgata. Next base: position 20,138,151 of record OX637865.1, read on the forward strand.
GTGTGTGCGAAACTGTGAAACGTTGTCGCTGGTGTTTCCAAACGACAAGACCTTTAGAAGAAGCATATATGCAGTATTAAATATTGCAAGACGTGTAAACACAACGAGCCGAATAATCATATGTGTTTCATGAAAAGCCTTCGTATACACAAAACCGCTCGTAAAGTAGTTTTTATTTTCTATGACTTTAAAACACAGCAGTGCACACCTTTAAAGGGTGACGCCTCTACTTTTGCGCATGAACCAAACCTCTGCGTAGCTCAACGACTCTGTACATTTTGCTGTACTGACGATACCATAACAGAGCCGTGCGAATATTGTGGAGTGCACGAGTTTGTTTTCAAGCACAGTCCTGTAGCTCAGCTTGTAGAATTAGCTATGACGGATATCAAGGGCTTTTCTCGTACAATTTGTATTGCTCATAACGCAGGGGGTTTTGACGCTCAGTTTATTTTGCGATATTTAACCGAAGAAAAAAAGACACAGTTACCATCGGTAATTATGAACGGCACGAAGATAATTACGATGCGGCTTGAAAACCTTGTGTTTCTCGATAGCCTACATTACTTTCACATGTCTTTAAGTGCTCTACCAAAAGCCTTTGGACTCGCGAATACTGTCACAGAAGGCACTTTCCCTCATTTATTCAATAGACCTGACAACCAAAATTATGAAGGTCCTCTACCAAGCCTGGAATATTATTCACCCGATACAATGCGTGCTGGCGATCGCGAAAAATTTCTTGAGTGGTGCAGAGCATTGAAAGATCGTAATTATCTGTTCAATTCTCAGAAGGAAATTGTTGATTATTGCACGACAGATGTTACGATATTAAGACGTGCGTGTATGGCTTTTCGGAATATGTTTATCGTCAGCGGCAATGTCTGCCCGTTTGACGAGTGCACAACGATAGCGTCAGCTTGTTTTCGCGTTTTTCGTAAAAACTTTGTGAACGATAAGACGATAGGTATTATTCCAACGAACGGTTACAGATGCGCTCATAATCAATCTAAAAAAGCAGTCTTCATGGCTCGTGTGGATGGAATATTCTCTTGGGCAGCGAATTATTCACGCAGGTCGGCGACGCGAATTTAAAATATTGCAAAATTTACTGGTAGACGGTTACTACAAAACAGGCGATACATCTCATGTATTACAATTTCACGGCTGTTATTGGCACGGTTGTCCGCGTTGTTACCCTTTAAACAGGGATCGACGACAGAGTGATGGTACATCGATGGACGAGCGTCTCGAAAGAACTATGACTATAACGAATAGAATCCAAGAGGGAGGCCATTTATTAACTAAAATTTGGGAATGCGAGTATGATCGCCTATTAGAAGCTGATGCTGAGATGCGTGCACTCATAAAGGACTATCCTTTAGTTGGTATTGTTACGTCCTGAAGGGACTGACAATATTTTTAAAAAGGGGAATCCTACTGAACGGAACGCCAGATATATGAGTGGCCTCGTTAGGACGAGAATGTGCTCGTCGGGGATGAAGCCTCGTCGCTGAAGGTTAACGCGGACGAATATTGAGTGTGATATTGTTCTTACCTTGCGCTGATTAGTTGAGCGGTTGAGCGTAGAGGGTTATTCCAGTGTTATGGTGAGAATGCCCGCGTCGTTGTATTCCTGGAGGGGTCCAGGAGCCTCGTGAGCTGGTCCCACCCAAGAGATGACCGGGAGTCTCGATGGTTGTTCCGCAATCGCCGTACCTTGTGGATCGGAGGTCCCTTTGTTGGAGCGAAAAGCGATGACAAAGTATTCGAAAGAATCAGTGGAGATTCGTTTTACCGTTGCCGGGATATTGATATCACTTATTATGCTCAGCCGACGAACGACTGGTTCTGATTCAAAGGAAAACAATTCTGTCGCGAGTTCGATGTCTCTATATAGTTTTGAGAAGTCACTGGCGCGGTTGTTGCCGTTAACTGTTTTTGATTTGCCGAACTGGAGAGCGATAGCCCGTTTTATCGCCCGGTTGACACCGCCACGTCGTCTACCCATAGAAATGTTTATTTAGGTATTAAATTTGGGTATAGGTGATAATTTTGGGGGTGACGTTAACGTGCGTGATGATATCGCACCGTAAACGTCGAGGAGTTTACTGAAGGGATATCTCAATGATTAGTTTGGTGTGTTTAGATCTAGCGTGCCGGATGAATAGCACCGCTTAGATCTGTGATGAAGGATACGCTTCCCGCGTGCACGATTTAGAGCACCGCGTAGGAATGCGTACTGTGTGTATGTTGGGATTCTATGGTGCACGATGTAGAGCACCCATAGAGCCTTGTATGTATATGTGTATGTATATGTGTATGAACTTTCGCGTGCAAGAGGATTGCACCGCGGAAAAGTTCGTTTGTGAATAAATCGAGATTTTATATAGGAATATAGAACAGGAGTAACACTGATTCTATTAAATAATTGTAGGCGACACAGAATTTACTAATTAAAAGTTATATTTTAACACTTAGTGATTTCTGAGTTACAATGTTTTATACACGAAGTTATTTCGCGGAGTGCTTACTAATTCTTAACCGACGCGATTTAGTGTAATATGTACTAAGCTTTTCAGAGATATAGCCCGCCCGTATGCCACAACGCTGGTGCATTTACGAGTTACACGTATTCGTCTTACTACGGAAGTTCGTTAGTGACTGACTACTCGCTCTATGGTTGCGTAGAGCTTATAATGCTTTTCCAGCGTGGCGGCACAGTGGGGGTAGCGGCCCGCTCGGGGACGTAGGTCCCGAGTGGGGGTCGCTCGACGCTCGGCGGCGGGCGTCGGGGTAGCGGCGACGCTCTGGCGCGCACGTGCGCCAAGGGCTGCGTAGCCGCTAAGGGTAGCACTTGAGTGCACGTGTGCTTTGACTCGTCTTCCAAGTGAAGCCGAGCCGTGGGAAGTTCGGATTTTACATTTTTCTGGATTTTACTTGCTACCACGTATTTTCTCATGTACCACCCGTTTTATTTTCTAGGTATATTATATGTATGATTTGCAGGTACGTGTGTGTGCGTGTATACGGCTTTTGCGCGTAATACACCCACACACCGGTAAGTATTTTAGGGTTAACATTATTATTTTAACGTTATTATTATTATTATTTTTAACAATATAAAGTTCTTATTTTTAATTTGATTGTATGTATGTTTATATATATATATATATTTTATATCGTGAGGGCGTCGATCCCAGGACGTAACACGTCCCCCCTTGGAGTCGTAGGTTGAGCCTGACGGCTCTACCTACGATTGGCAGAAAGTCTATCCGCAAGTTCTGGATCGACCCCAGACAGTCGGGTTGGTTCCGCAGGTGGTAGTGTCGGATAGGTGTTGTTTGTTGAAGGTGAGGTGTTGTCGTCCTTGGTTGTGATGAGTTCCATGGGTGTAGCCTCCTGGTTCCGGAATTTCTTCTTATGTGCAAGCGTAATGAGCAGTCCTGCAATGGAGCTCCACAGGGCCCCCAGCAGGTACAGACTCCATCCGTATAACGAGTGAAGCGCATACCCGTGTACACAGGTGTCAATAATTAGTTTGAATACTCGGGCTATTAAGAACAGCCCAATTATTCCGGCGCTTGCTGTTCCGAACTGCAGGAAACCGTTCCAAACCCGTTTTGCGGCGTTTTCCGCAATATGGTTTAGGGTTGTGTCATCCAATAGTCCGTCCAGTGAGATACTACCGGTTGGTATTCGGTAGCCGGCAGATCCTCGAGCCAAGTGATTGAGTAGTGCTGGTCTTTCAGCAGGGAACATAATTCTGTCCCTCAATTCCTCAATGTCGGCTTCGCTGTATATGCCGCTTGTTGCCAGGTCCCCCGGGGAAGCATACTTCCAAGTGGGCCTGGTTAGTGGTTGCAATTGTTGTGGTGCCATTACCTCGATCGGGTGAGGGGTGAGACGATACCATGAGCCCTCAATCAGATATTGTGTAGGCAACAGAGGGTTGCACTCTATCTGTGTGCCCGATTTCAGCAACATCCGGGATGTCGTGGAGAGAAACAGTGACTCGTTTTTGTACGTCACCGGGAGCTCGTGGTAGCAAATCGTTGTTTTCCTTAATTTGCATACAATCGGAACACATTTGACGATGTGTGCAACCTCACCTGCGATGACGCCCATGTATCCCGGCCCCTTCATAACCGTATGGGCAAATTTCTCGGGCAGTATTGCAGCCGTTGATAGGGCATTCTGCAACACCTGCTGTTCCAATTTGCACCGTTGAACGAGTACGTCTTGATACAGGGTTCGCATTTGATTGCGAACGTGTTTCTCGACATACACGAATTTGGAGTTGATGTAGGTAAATATGTCTAAGTTATTAACTGACACTTTTCTGGCTGATATGGGAGACTGGTCCTTGGTTGTCTCTAGGATGAATAACTTTGGATGCTCCGTACGGATCAAGTTGTAGCCGCATACCGCTATTGGTTGAAGATGTTTTGCCAAAGCAAATGTGGTTGATTGAGTACTAAGCGAGTACACGTCAGGTGACCGGGTTCCGTTATCCGTGGACTGATATTTGGTCGCGATGCCTTGGTAGAGTACATCGTACCTGGTGAACCCGCAGGTATCCGTGGGGATTGCTGTCCAAAAAGCAGAATTGCCGTGTATGTCTATGCAATTCTCGTCGGCCAGCAAGCATTGTGTACCGGATGGCAACAAGATTTTCCCTTGAGCTAAGTTGATGGTAGCTCTGTAGTTATAGATTGCCACCTTGACTGTTGCCGTCACGAAGACCTTATTCCAATTTCCATATGCGTCGCTGTACTGGGTGCCCTCACAGGTGCCATCGGCGTCGATGGAACCGCCCATGGTTACGGATCTGTACTCGGTTGAATTTCGACGTAGGCCAAGAAGCTCCGCCGTGAAGCTTAGCTTGATGATCCCGGTCTCCTGGAGTCGCTGGCACGCGCGATGGTCTATGTCCTGCAGGTATACCTGCCGTCCACCATGGACTGCAGATCCGTGGGAATGCATACCGCAACGTGTTATTGTGCGGTCCACTTGCACCTTACACTGGATTACATCCGTGCTTTCGAATTCGGATAGTTGTAGCAGTTGAATGTAGGTAGCGAGCGGATTTGGTTGCTGCATGGGGATGTCACAGTCCCCTACTCCGTTGAGCGAGATGGTGGTGATATTTAATGTAGAACCACTGCAGTCATACCCGATTAACCCGTAGCTATCCTGGATGTACAGGCTAATCATCGCTGCCAATGTCAGCGTCGTCGGATACATCCTCCTGTAACACATCGGTTTTTGCCTTGAGTTTGGTTAGGCGTAGTTTGTTTGGATGAACTACTTTTGGTTTTCCCTTGTAATTTACTATAATATTTCCACTAGGCAACACATCTACTACTCGAAGTGGTTCAGTGTATTGATTACTGAATTTGCCGAGTTTTGGTTCTCGTAACATGAGCACGGTGTCGCCTTTACCAAAATTTTGTGGATTCAGTGTTCTGTCATAGTATTGTTTGGATCGTATTTTTGCTTTCTTTAGGTTGTCCGCTGCCATTTCCTGGAGGCCGTGGATCTTTGAGAAGAGCTCGCGCAGGTATTCAGCGTAGGTCGGTTCCTCGAGGTCCTCTATGTGCTGGAGACTTGAAGGTTGTCTAGCGGGTCTTCCAAACACCAACTCATGCGGTGTGAATCCCGTTCCCTCATGGCAGCTTGTGTTATACGAAAAGGTGGCGAGTTCCAAGAACTCATCCCATTCGTGAGTGCGATCAACGTACTGCTTGATATACTCCGCCAGGACGTGATGAGAACGCTCGATGGATCCATTGGATTGGGGTCTGTAGGCTGTCGTTTTGTATTGCTTTATTCGAAACTTCCGGGCAATAGTTTTCATCAGTGAGCTGCAAAATGCTGATCCCTGATCGGTGAGGAGTGCCCTTGGAGCTCCGAATCTGGCGAAGAATACCTTGGTTAAGGCATCCCCGACGTCCATTGACCCCGTTCCCTTGATCGGGATGGCCAAGGAGTACTTGGTGAGAAGATCCTGGATGGTAAGTATGTGGCTGTTTCCTTTGTGAGTTGAGGGCAAGGGCCCGACTATATCCATAGATATCTTATCGAAGGCGGTGCCCGGGGTGTCCGTAATAATCATTGGTTGCTTAGTTTTAATCCTTACTAATTTTTTTAATTGACAATTTTTGCAGCGTTGAATATATTCTTGGATTTGTGACTTCATGTTCTTCCAGAAATACTTATGTCTTATTCGTTTAAAGGTTTTTGTAACGCCTTTGTGTCCACTTATAAGCGAATCGTGATTTTCAGCGATAATATTATCTCTATCTTCTATTTTAGGTTCTTCTATCATTTGCGTGCAGATCGTCAATACAATGGGTAAGTCTATTAAATTATTTTTTATTCTTTTCAGGATTTCCTTCCAGGATACCGTATCTATTCGCTCGGTTTTCGCTACGCTGAGCGTTCTGAGATTTAGTTCCCTTACAGCATCCCTGAGAGACTGTATGGCCTCGGATAGGTCTTCGATCGAGGCGTTCATACGAATATCGGTTTTTATAGGTAAAGCGATTAGTTTCTTACTTCGATGGGTGGACACCTGTACACGACATAAGGTAAGGTCTTTTAAAGTTGGTAATTGCTTATTTGTTTGCAGGTTCTTTGCGCCCGCGTCGATCGGTTGACCTTTTGTTGTTACGAAGATTACCACATTGTCTGTTTGCATGGACAATGTGTCGCGGGTTTCATTTATTTTTAATTTATCGCGTTCTTCGTAGGGGACAGATATTGGGTCGAATATGTTTTCTGATTCTACTGACTCGTTATCGGACGAGTCTTCCTCGCTTTGGTCGGTACCCTGAGATGGTAGGTCTGATTCAGTATCCTTATTATCTAAAACATAGTCCATTTTCGAGTTACCATCGGCACCTCTTTGTTTATTCGTAGGCGTGGTCTCAAATATCGCCTCATCATCGCTATCATCGAAATCGGACATTTCCCTTGCTGGGATTACCAGCGGATCGTCTCGCTCTGGGGGATTCCGGGATAACGCATCCGCGTTATGGTTAATTTTCCCAGGTTTGTAAACAATTTTGTATTGGAAATTCGCGAGTTTCAACCTCCAGTGGACGAGCCGATTCGCCGGATCTTTTACCGAATGGAGCCATACTAATGGCTTATGATCCGTAACTAATAAGAATTCTCGCCCGTAGACATATGGTCTAAATTGAGCAACGGCGTATACTATTGCCAGTAATTCTTTTTCTATCGTGGAATAGTTTAGTTCAGGTTTCGATAATGTACGTGAGGCGTACGAAATCGGTTTATCTTTACCAACCTCACCCTGGCTGAGGACTGCCCCAATTGCATAGTTGGATGCGTCCGTGGTGATTACAAAAGGTTTGGTAAAGTCCGGGTATTGCAGCACGGGAGCGCTGCACAACGCCTCCCTTAATGTATCAAAAGCTTTTTCTTGTGTATCCGTCCATTTAAATACGGCTTGCTTTTGTAAGAGTTGTGTAATTGGTCTAGATATCCCGGAGAAGTTGTCAATAAATCTGCGGTAATATCCAGCTAACCCAAGGAATTGTTTTATTTTAGTAGTGTTTGTTGGTCTAGGATAATGTCGAATAGCCTCTATTTTCCCCGGGTCGGGCTTAACACCATCCTCACTGATTACGTGTCCCAGATACGCCACTTCCTTCCGGAGGAATTCGCATTTGTCGGGTTGTAACTTTAAATTGGCTTTTCTTAGTCTTTCTGCGAGTTTACGAAATTTAATTTCGTGTTCCTGAAGGGAACTTGCGTATATTACAATATCATCTAAGTATACAAATAGTTCTATTCCTTGCAGCCCGCAGAGAACTCTATCCATTAACCGTTGAAATGTAGCGGGAGCATTTTTGAGCCCAAATGGCATTCTATTGAACTCGTAATGCCCAAAAGGGGTAGAAAATGCTGTTTTCTGTGCGTCCTCTGAATTTACTTTGATCTGGTGGAACCCACTAGCCAGGTCAAAGACTGAAAAGTACTTGGCGCTTCCCAATTGATCTAATATTTCTGTTATGTTGGGGAGAGGGTACGCGTCCCCAATGGTTTTTTCGTTTAGATTTCTATAATCAATAACCATTCTCCATCTTCGGTTACCGTGGGAGTCGGCCTTTTTTGGCACTATCCACAGTGGCGAACTGTATGGAGAGTCAGATGGTTTTATTATTTCGTTTTTTATTAGTTCGGTAATATTTTTCGTTATTTCATCCTTATGAGCCGGGGGAAAGCGGTATTGTCTGGTGAATACCGGCTGGTCATCGGATGTCGTTATTTTATGTTCTATGACATTGGTAGATTGCAATGGAGTTCCCGGGAGATGGAACAGATCCTTATTTTGCTCCACCAATTCGAGGATACTCTTGTGTTCCTCTGTATTTAGGTGTTCTAATCGGAGTAAATCCGTGAGTGGGGGTATTTTAACCTCTTGCCCATTGGTGGTTAGGATATGTGCTTCCTGAACCTCTGAAAAAGCTTCCAATTCTACTGTAGGGGTAACGATTCTAATATCCTCGTCATTTGTATTGAATGCCCTGAGGTGAGCGACACCATTTGAGTTAATCACTATGGCGTTACCCGCATAGATACCTGCTCCCAATTGTAGCTGAGGGACATAGCCCTCCGTTAGATCACGGTTACTAATTCTCACCTTGAATATACAGCTTGATCGTTTTGGAAGGGTTATGGAACGCGTATTTTTGAATTTCAATTCCTGGTTTCCCCAACTAACTATCTCATTATCCCAGTCGATCTTTGCGCGATTAATTCCGTGGAATTCGGATCCCAATATTGCGGCCTGCTTTATCGGGAAATCATCTTCTACAACGTGAAATTCCGATATTGTGCCCAATATATCTATCTGGACTTTCCCAATTGTGAACACCGGGTCCCGGGAAATACCCTGTAGACGAAGCAGCGAGAATGTGTCTATTGGGACATCATCTTTTAATGCTTCTCTTTTTATCAAATTGGGGTCGGCTCCGGAATCTACCAAAAATTCGGTTGGACCGCTTAATTGCAATGCGTTTAATGTGACGACTGGAATAAATGAGTTACGCGTTAGACTGATGTTGGCGTGTCCAACGATTCGTTCGGGGGCGGTTGTTCGGTTTCCTCCGCAATCTGTGCCGATTTTACCGGGTGCTCCACCTTCTCCGGTCGTTTCGCACCCGAGTTGTACGATCCGGAGCTCGCGTTTCCCGACTTACGATTTTCGTCATTTCTTCGTTTGAAGCATTGCTGCTCCGTGTGACCTGGTTTTGAACAATAATCGCAGATGGCACCGTTCGTTCGATCCCGTTGTTTGTCGCGATTATTATTGTGTTGTTCTTTTAATTTCGGGTTTTTAAGCCAACATTTATCGACCGCGTGCCCTGGCTTTTTGCAGTGTTCGCACGTGACTTTCGCGGAGCTTAGCGATTTGACTTGTGATGATACCGGTGCGAATTTTGATTCTACTCTAGTATAGAATTGTGATTGATCACGTTCGATTTCCTTCTCGATTCGGATAGCGACCGCGTAAGCACCTGCGAGTGTATTAAATCCCTCTAGTTTTAATCGCATCCTAAAATCCGGGGGTAAACCCGCGAGAAAGCACGAGAGAGTCTCGTCCTCGAAATATTTGACCTGATCGCGGGGGAGAGCACCGCGACCCTTACTTTCACCATCCAATATCGCGCAGTGCAAATCTTTTATCCGCGAAATGTAATCAATGATGTGCTCTTGTCTACCCTTCGCGATGTTCCCCATTTCCCCTCGATATTGATTTATTGATTTTGATGCTCCGAATATGATTTTTAGCTTCTCGGTAAATCCATCTATTGTCTCGAACACGTCGTCCTCCACAGCTGTGTATGCGCGATCCTTTAACTTATTTCGGAGTAATCTGGTTAAGTTATGCTCGCTGTCCGGAGGGAACATATCTTTTAATCGCGTACAAGCTCTTGTGAATTTTAGCACCGAGATATTCGAACCTGTGAATATGGGAACGGATTCAAGCCCGTCTTTGTAATTTAAATGGGGGTAATTTGGTTCGCGAGGGACCGGTGTTCTTATGGGGCGATTGGGGTGGTCCGATCTGTTGCCCGACCCACCTTGTTGCCTATTTGTATCGCGGAGGTCTGCTATTTCGTCTCTAAGGACGGAATAATCTTTCATTAGAGATTTTACCATTTCAGACAAAATTGCGTTATCCGTGGTTGGATTACCCGAACCCCCGGGGGTTTCGCTTTGATCTGCTAACATGGCGTTATTCTTCTCCCTGAAATATTGCACCTCCTCTTGATCCCTTCGGATTTTATCCTCGAGGATTTGTAATTGTTCGATTTTATTTGACATCTCTGTTTCGCGTTCTTGAATTAATTTCTCTTGGTCAATTAGTCTCTGTTGTTTTTGTAATAGTTGATCTTGGAAAATACGGATTTCGTCTTCCGTGAACGGTTTCTTAGATCGAGTTTCCATTTTGAATTTTATTTGGAATTTGAATTTTTATTTTGAATTTTTATTTTGAATTTTTATTTAAAATTTAGAATTTTTATTTGGTTTTTTCACGTGGATTCGTTACGTTATCCAGCGACAGTATCCCACCGCTGTCACCAAAAATATATACCTATTGTTACGTCCTGAAGGGACTGACAATATTTTTAAAAAGGGGAATCCTACTGAACGGAACGCCAGATATATGAGTGGCCTCGTTAGGACGAGAATGTGCTCGTCGGGGATGAAGCCTCGTCGCTGAAGGTTAACGCGGACGAATATTGAGTGTGATATTGTTCTTACCTTGCGCTGATTAGTTGAGCGGTTGAGCGTAGAGGGTTATTCCAGTGTTATGGTGAGAATGCCCGCGTCGTTGTATTCCTGGAGGGGTCCAGGAGCCTCGTGAGCTGGTCCCACCCAAGAGATGACCGGGAGTCTCGATGGTTGTTCCGCAATCGCCGTACCTTGTGGATCGGAGGTCCCTTTGTTGGAGCGAAAAGCGATGACAAAGTATTCGAAAGAATCAGTGGAGATTCGTTTTACCGTTGCCGGGATATTGATATCACTTATTATGCTCAGCCGACGAACGACTGGTTCTGATTCAAAGGAAAACAATTCTGTCGCGAGTTCGATGTCTCTATATAGTTTTGAGAAGTCACTGGCGCGGTTGTTGCCGTTAACTGTTTTTGATTTGCCGAACTGGAGAGCGATAGCCCGTTTTATCGCCCGGTTGACACCGCCACGTCGTCTACCCATAGAAATGTTTATTTAGGTATTAAATTTGGGTATAGGTGATAATTTTGGGGGTGACGTTAACGTGCGTGATGATATCGCACCGTAAACGTCGAGGAGTTTACTGAAGGGATATCTCAATGATTAGTTTGGTGTGTTTAGATCTAGCGTGCCGGATGAATAGCACCGCTTAGATCTGTGATGAAGGATACGCTTCCCGCGTGCACGATTTAGAGCACCGCGTAGGAATGCGTACTGTGTGTATGTTGGGATTCTATGGTGCACGATGTAGAGCACCCATAGAGCCTTGTATGTATATGTGTATGTATTGAAACGTTAGAGTCGTTCCTTAAAGTTCGTTTTGAGGCTCGACGCTCGGGACACTGGCCTAGGGTAATGTTTTCGTCGGTGTGCAATGATTTTCGGCGGCCTGTTTACATAAATGCTATCGCTAGTTATTTATTCGGTGAATATTGACGTATTTACATTTGAATTCTGTATAATGTTTCGCCGTTTAATTAGGCGTGTTTATTTTGGTGTTAATTCTATTTCGTGCTTGGTCTCCCGTGGCGATAATCCCCTCTCCTTGACCCGCGGCTCCCCGGCTTCGTGCTCGCGACGGCCCGTCTCGTTCCTTGGCTCGTGCTGTTGCTGTCTCGCCACTCCCTCCTCTCCTCGCCCGTCCCGCGTTTTCTCGGTATGTATCGCTCAGCTGCTTGGGTAAGTATGGTCCCGTCGAGGATCTCTCTCCTCGCGCTGTTGACGTGTGGACTCACGCACCTCTCCTCACCCCCCCCCCCCCCCCCCGCGTCGTCTCGATCAGCTGCTCTATCGTATATGCTCCCGGCGTTCGTCTCGTCCAACGTCGCGTCGTTCTGGTATTTCGTGAAACGCCGTTCTTGTCGTACCTCCGACGGGTTGCGGCTTTTCAGCGCTTGATTGTTCGCTCGCAAGACTCTTCTTCAGAGTGCATGCGTGGCTTGGTTGATCTTTGGCAAGACTCTTCTTCAGAGTTCATGCGTCAGGTCTGATCAGCTAGGACTGATGATCATCCTCGATTTGGCTGCCCTTTTATAGTGCCCCAGGTCCTGTTTTTGCTTGGGTGGGGGGTCCGTCCTGCCGGGTCAGCTGGTCGACCGTGGTGCCGTGTGGACCTTCGCTTGGGTGGGGGTCCTTGCTGCCGTGTCAGCTGTTCGGTGATCCGGCCAGCGGTGGTGGGAGGTGTCGTATGAGACTGCTCCCGTCTCAGTATATGTGTATGAACTTTCGCGTGCAAGAGGATTGCACCGCGGAAAAGTTCGTTTGTGAATAAATCGAGATTTTATATAGGAATATAGAACAGGAGTAACACTGATTCTATTAAATAATTGTAGGCGACACAGAATTTACTAATTAAAAGTTATATTTTAACACTTAGTGATTTCTGAGTTACAATGTTTTATACACGAAGTTATTTCGCGGAGTGCTTACTAATTCTTAACCGACGCGATTTAGTGTAATATGTACTAAGCTTTTCAGAGATATAGCCCGCCCGTATGCCACAACGCTGGTGCATTTACGAGTTACACGTATTCGTCTTACTACGAAAGTTCGTTAGTGACTGACTACTCGCTCTATGGTTGCGTAGAGCTTATAATGCTTTTCCAGCGTGGCGGCACAGTGGGGGTAGCGGCCCGCTCGGGGACGTAGGTCCCGAGTGGGGGTCGCTCGACGCTCGGCGCCTCGGCGGCGGGCGTCGGGGTAGCGGCGACGCTCTGGCGCGCACGTGCGCCAAGGGCTGCGTAGCCGCTAAGGGTAGCACTTGAGTGCACGTGTGCTTTGACTCGTCTTCCAAGTGAAGCCGAGCCGTGGGAAGTTCGGATTTTACGTTTTTCTGGATTTTACTTGCTACCACGTATTTTCTCATGTACCACCCGTTTTATTTTCTAGGTATATTATATGTATGATTTGCAGGTACGTGTGTGTGCGTGTATACGGCTTTTGCGCGTAATACACCCACACACCGGTAAGTATTTTAGGGTTAACATTATTATTTTAACGTTATTATTATTATTATTTTTAACAATATAAAGTTCTTATTTTTAATTTGATTGTATGTATGTTTATATATATATATATATTTTATATCGTGAGGGCGTCGATCCCAGGACGTAACAGTATAGAGCCTCTTAAACCACGCGATGCTTTCTTTGGGGGGAGGACAGAAAACATGGTTACGCTTTACGATGCCCAGAATTCGGAGCAAATCCGTTATGTGGATGTCTGTTCTTTATACCCTTACGTCTGTAAATTTGGCAAATACCCCGTAGGACACCCCCGTGTATATACAGGCTCTGAATGTATGGAACTGATTGGACCTAATAATGATCTTTCAGTCGTTGAGGGCCTTGTGAAATGCTCTGTATTGCCGCCTACGAATCTTTATCATCCTGTATTACCTGTGCGTATGCATCATCGATTGTTATTTCCTCTATGTCGTACCTCTTCCGAGAGTATGAACCAGGAAACATGTACGCATGAAGATCCCTCTGACCGTATGTTCGACGGTACATGGGTGGTCGATGAGCTACGCAAAGCTATCCCATGCGGATATATAGTTATCAAAGTATACGAAATTTGGCAATATGAGATCACACAGTCCAATCGCGATACTGAAGAGGGTGGTCTTTTTGCATCATATATAAATACTTTTTTGAAAATCAAACAGGAAGTCAGCGGCTGGCCCGAAAGCTGTTTGGAAGATGAAACGGCGCAAGAACAATACATATCAGCTTTTGAGAACTCTGAAGGTATTAAGCTAGAGCGGTGCAATATTACAAAAAACCCCGGCTTACGTTCTGTAGCTAAACTATGCCTTAATTCTTTTTGGGGTAAATTCGGTCAGCGTGAGAACTTGCCGCAAACGACAATAGTCTCGTCTCGTGAAAAGCTCATGGAATTATTGACCAGTCCGGAGTATGAAATCACAGGTATTCTACCTGATAATAACGAGATACTGTATATTAATTACACGAAGATCGACACCTCTGTAATACCTTCTGATATAGCAAACGTTGTAATAGCAGCGTATACAACAGCACAGGCGCGTTTGAAATTATATAGTTATCTCGAGCGCTTGGGTCCTCGTGCACTATACTGCGATACAGACTCTGTGATATATGTATCGAAGAAGAATGACACCTGTGAATATGAACCTCCGACTGGCCAGCTTTTAGGGGATCTTACCGACGAGTTATGCTCTTAAGGTGAGGGTAGTTATATAAAAAGTTTTGTTTCAGGGGGTCCGAAATTTTATTCGTTTATTGTGCAGTGCCCCGATGGTTCGGAAAGCGAGGTGTGCAAAGTAAAGGGTATAACACTCAATTTTACCAACGGCTCGTTAATTAATTATAAATCTCTGCGCTCATTTGTAATCGGTGAAAGAGAGGCACCTATTGTATTACGCTACGACGCCATTAGACGGACAGAATTCCATCAGGTCGTTACCCGCCCTGAAACAAAAACCTGTATGCCATCGAGCGTCAAACGAACGCGTCACGGCGAATATGGTTCGCTCCCTTATGGTTACAGAGTCTAGTTTATGAAAATTACCTTTTTTATAAATGTTATAAATACTGTTAACACTGTACACCTTTATACTGCTACTGTAAAATAAAACTTTATACATGTACCGAATATTTGAATACTTTATATACACTGTGGTATAGAAAATACAGTCATTCGTACAGATGCATACGCGGTGGAAGCATCCCTGGACCTCGATGATCTGCGGTCCCACGGGCTGCGGTAAAACTTATTTTGTAAAAAAGTTTTTGAAATTCATTTCGCGAATGAACAGCGAGCCATTCGAAAGAATTATTTTCTATTATTCCGAGTGGCAGTCCGCATATACGGAGTACGGTACATCGATAGAGTTTCATGAAGGCCTACCCCAGAGTACCGATTATGCGAGCGATCCTCGTGCACAACTCATAATAATCGACGATTTGATGCCCGAGGCGTCGAACAACAGTGTTGTAGATCTTTTCACCAAAGGTAGTCATCATAAAAATCTGAGTGTTATTTTTATTACCCAAAATTTGTTCCATCAAGGACACGGTCAGCGCGATATTTCATTGAATGCCAATTATATCGTAATTTTCAAAAATCCCCGCGATCGTGCTCAAATTCAACATCTCGCGCGCCAGGTATACCCGGAAAACCCGCGTTTTTTACAAGAGGCCTATCACGATGCAACATTCAAAACGCATGGTTATTTGTTACTCGATTTGAAACAATCAACACCTGATAACTGTAGATTTCGCTCTTGTATTTTCTCCGATGACGGTCATCATTTTGTGTACATACCACGGAAAAAGTTAAAAAGCAACTCCGACACCTGCGAATTACCAGTTCAACGCGTGTAATGACGCCTAAAGCATCGTCCTGTTACGAAAAATGTATAGCTATATTGAGTGCACTTCAGCAATCCAACACAGCGCATATTACATCTGACACGCGCAAAAAACAAACAAGTGATGGTGGTCGCTCCGTTTGTCAGTGTCTGATGTACATTCTTAGGGGTAGCACAGCCCCGAAGACATGTAGCGCAAAGGGGTTTAAAAGGCGTGATACAACAGGATGGCCTGCAGTTCATCAGACGTAATGGCGCGGGGTGGTTCACCACTCTGCAAAAAACACGTTGCAATATTGCGTGCTCTTCAACATATGAATAAGGAGCAGCGCGAGGCTGTTTTACGTAAAGCAGATCCGAGGATTATCCGCTGTATTTGTGAGTGTGCACTGAACGTTCTCTGCGGTAATGTGCCGCTGAAGATCGACCAGAGAAAAAAATTACGTCGATACGCACCGGTTCTCCGTCGTTTAGCCTCAAAAAAAGGCTGCTGGAAGAGTAAAAAACGATTCGTCGTTCAAAGCGGTGGGTTTCTACCTCTCTTATTGGCCCCAATACTAGGTATTGTTCTATCGAATTTGATTGGTGGCCGTGGATAATGGAGGACGCAAGAAAAATGGTACTCGTGCCTGAGGAACATCTAACGCGACTGAACACACAAAGTCATGCGCAGCCTGTGTTTAACGTGGATGTGTCTCAAAAACAGCCAGTGCGAGGTATTGACGCTACACTGGCTCGATTAGACACGGAGATGCATGAAATTTTGCATTCCAATGCATACGCAAATGAGAAGGAAAAGTGGGCTGCGTACTTGACTGTACTACAACGTTATCTTCACTTCATCGATGATGAGAGAGCTCAGCAGTACCGCGATCTTATGAAAAATAAACACTATGTAGAGTCTGATTATGCTAGAAAAAAAGAAGAAGAAGACGAAACCGGTGACGGTATGAATGACGCCGTCATAATCGAGAGTGTACCAGCTAAATTTCGCGTAAAAGCGAAACTGCTGCTTCGCCGTTTGCGTGATTCTCCACGATCTAATTTTTCTTGGGATTCTGACGGTGTCGTGTCGGTCAGCGGAAATCCAATAAAGGATTCAAATATTGTTGATCTCGTGAACGACGCTATGAGGACTAGGAAAATACCTAATCCAGCTGGGCGCAGTGCCTTTGCCAGAGTTCTGCGAACGATCAAGACACCTCGGGAATTCATCGGTAACGAGGAGTTGTGGGCGGAGTCTAGAGCTAATACACCACAGCGTCAATCGCAGTCTGGTGATAGTACAAGCAGCGAGGAATCACCCGATACGGACCAGTTGGCGTCTTTCAGTGGTCCTGAGAACAGATCACCAACACGGCAAACAGGGAGATAAGCAGAGAGGTGGAAGCTATCATAATAAGAAAAGACGTGTAACTTGGGCTAACTTGAAACTATAATCATGAAAATCTTAGAAAATGTGTACTTTAATCCAGCCCATGAAAGCATCGTTTTCAGGTGCTACCAAATTGTTACGCCTGACGCGTCAGAAAACAATCTCCCGTGTGAAGGCTGTACAGTGGCTTGAAGCACAGGATGCTTATACAAAACACAGACCCGTGCGACGTCATTATCCGCGTCGTTTTTATAATATCCGAAACATTGATGACTTCTGGGAGGCTGATCTCGTGGATCTCCACTTGATTAAAGATTACAATGATGGTTATGTTTATCTCTTAGTCGTTATAGACGTTCTAAACTTGCATGTCGTTATAAACTTAGTCGCTATAAACTTGCATGGGTTCAGCCTTTGCGCGACAAGTCTGCTGCATCTGTAGCTAACGCTTTTGATCTCATTTTATCTAAAAAAAATAGTAATGGTCGATCACCCGTTTACCTACAGACGGACAGTGGTAAAGAATTCACCGGTGCTGTATTTCAGGCTCTCTTAAAGAAAAAGAACATACAGTTCCGTGTTGCGCGAAACCCTGATATAAAAGCGGCTATTGTCGAGAGATTCAATAGAACGCTGAAAGAAAGAATGTGGCGGTATTTTACGTATTCTAGAAAAAAACGTTACCTAGACGTTCTGCAGAACATCGTTTCGGCATACAATCACTCCGCTCATAGTGGCATAAAAATGGCTCCTGTCTCAGTGACACGCTACAGCGGCTAGGGCCCGTAATAACTTGATACAGCGGTACAAAAGAACCGAGAATTGCTCGCCCAAATACAGCGTGGGCGACATCGTGCGCATCAGTAGTGCGAAAGCAGCCTTCGTAAAAGGTTACGAGGGTGGCTGGAGCAGCAAGTTATTTAAGATTGTACGTGTATCGCACAGTATTTGTCCGGTGACATACATCCTGCGTGATCTCCATGACGAGGATATTGACGGTATATTTTATGAGTCTGAGTTATCGAGAGTGCGAACGAAGGAGTCTAAGCAGCAGTCGGCAAAATGAAGGAGGAATTTTACATGGTTTTACCCAGTAATAGTAGTATGAATTATTATCCCGATAATGTGACAACAAGATATACCGCTCATTTGCCCCAATGTATGTCTCTTCACGGCAGCTGAGCTGTTTCTCTAGCTGAAATACACATACCTACGACGATTTTGAATGTGCCACCCGAGGGTGAGCGGAACTTTATGAATGTCATAACGAACACAGTAGCACCCGGTAGTATGGCAAGCACCGACTTCAAGGAAGAGCACGTGTGCGTGCCGCCTGGCGTATACCTCAGCATAGACACATTACTCGAGGCTATCAACGAAACATCGTGTGTTGTGGGCCATCTGCAATTTAAGCATTGTCGCAACGGCTATGTGACGGTCACGCGTATCTGTGAATCGTGTAAGAAACTGGAATACAAAATTTCGCAAAGGTAAAAAAAAAATTGAAAGAAAAGAATTGTGCCTAAATTTCAACAATAATGCAAACACTTACATTTGAAGTTTCTTATCGAATCTCCTCGTGGTCCGTACATAATCGTGCCAGGTCGTCGTCGTCGTTCGATTTCTCCTTGCGTATTCCTTGTTTAATTTTACTCAATCACTCCTCGCTTCTCTCTCACTCTTTCACTCCTCGCTTCTCTCTCACTCTTTCACTCCTCACTCACTATTCTCCAACAATATTCCAATGATTATCTCTCGCTTCTCTAATTATCTCGCTCTTTACTTTTCGCTAATACTTTCTCAAAAATTCTATCCTCTCTCCTCTATTGCTCGCCGCAAAGTGATGGTGTGAGTGCGGGGGTGGACGGCGGTGGATGTTTTTCATTTCCTTTATCACGGTGAGTCCTCTTCTAATTGGTATATCTTTTTCTCCGTTTTATTCTTTATGTTTCTTTTTTCGTTGTTGGTTATGGTGTGGCGATGGGGTTATCCGGAGGCGCTGTGGCTCTTCTTGGAGGTGA
Source organism: Netelia virgata (assembly GCA_951802705.1). NCBI lineage: Eukaryota > Metazoa > Arthropoda > Insecta > Hymenoptera > Ichneumonidae > Netelia > Netelia virgata. The sequence continues at coordinate 20,157,172 of OX637865.1, forward strand.
TTATCATCGGGGCGTCGTGTAAGTGTTTGCACTATTTACAAAAATAATATAAGGTAAAGGAATAATAATACTTACTTACAATTTTATGTTTTAGATTGGTGGAACGGCTGCCTTTGGGGCGAGCTGATGCAGCGAGGAAGGGAGGAAATTGTGCAATGTCACAATATATATATATTGAAACGGAGTCGACAGCCTCCATTTTCAAATGCGATGCCCTGGAAAAGAGAGACATTCCCAAAACCACACGAGCATGAGACAGACGATATAAATACGGACACGGACGACATAAGAAGCGATCTCGAGTCGAACAACTATACAGGGTGACTCTCGAAAGATTACCAAGTGACACTTACCATTTCGATCTAACGATTGAAAGGTAGGACGGGACGGATAAGGGAGTAGGAGGACCGTGGAGGGACGTAGGGTATAAGAGAAGTTATAAACCGGGAAAAAGCTATTAAAACTCATTACCGAGAACATCGCCACGACGAGACGGAGTCCGTGGAATCATCAGGCAGTGGTGGGGTCGCGGAGATCCAACCGCGGCAGATCCGACATATAGCGATCGCAGGACTCCAGCAGAAGATCGCAGATCCGGCACATCGACGCCCGGAAGAGCGCCAACACCCTCGTGACAAACTGCCAGGGGAGATGAGACACATTAGAACAAAGTATAGGTAGTCACTCGTTCCAACGTGCACTTCAAGTACCGAACACGCACATCACACAAGTACACACATGCTACATACACACTCCCACTACCAAAATAACGAACGAAAGCCAGTACATACCTCGTGCTGGTCGATGAAGGGAAGAGAAAAGCGAAAAACATATCCGAAGTTAGAAAATAAGATGCTCACCTGAGAGCACAATATGCTGGGAGAAGCAGTACGTAAATTCACGGCACAAATACACACAAAGAACGACACGGGAGACACAAAATTCACGGACACAGCCGCGCGTCGCAACAACACCCGGCCATATTGGCTGACAATCGATATCGATCAACCGAAGGTGGTCGCGGTGCGAAGCGCCACGCGCCCATCAATGAAGACGCGCGAACTAATCATCTGGTCAATTCGGGGCGACTAATATCCGAGCGCTACGAGGAGAGAAGACGAGCAAGCGATCAGCTGTATCGACCCATTATCGGCCGATAAAGCCACGATCTGTAATATAGAAAATGAAATAAAACCATTCTACACACTCACCCGAAGGTTTTCAACTCTTTAATTTCTATTCGAGTCTCGAACTAAATACAAATTACATTGAAATAGTAACAACCGTTTCAATATATGTCAAAAGGGTGTTATGGGACTTTTTTAAGGCCTACTTTTTTTACTCTTGAAAATAACAATATTAATGCTGCTGAAGCGAAATATTTAGCTAAATTTAGTATAATTGCATTTTTGACAATTATATAGCGAAAACAGTATATAACGGTAGATATCAGGACATTACAAAAAAAAGATTCCAAATGGTTGTTGTCAGGACTTTTTCGGCGAGTCAATCCGGGTTTATAAGGACAGCGTGAGGGACAGCGTTAGAGTTTCTTCTAATGGTAAATATCAGGACTCTTTTTAGCAAGTATTGAGGTTTTATCAGAACAGCTTTTGAATTTCTTCAATTGGTATTTGTCAGGACTCTTTTTGGTAAGTAATTGGGCTTTATCAGGACAGTTCCCGAATTTCTTCGAATGGTATTTCTCGAGAATCTTTTTGGTAAAAAATCACGTTTTGTTGAACAATGTTAGTAGTTGTAATCATATTAACATGTTGATAATATTTGAATGAAAGTTCGGTTCAACGGACATTACAACTTTTTGTGTTACGTGGAATATATATTTCTATCAATACAGGCAACAAAGAATTTTATTCAAAATATATCTCTTATAACAATATCGAAAATCTCCACACTTTGGGTTTTTTGACTTTAAAGCCGTTGTTGATCTCTTTTTTAAATTTGATTAGAAATCCACGTCTTGATGACGCATGGGTTCCGCGCTTGTAGAATAGGATGGCGACTGCATTCATCCTGAATGCGTCTCGGAGATGGATATGTTCCATTGGAAATATTTTGTGCGTATAAATCAAAAGCGGCTTTTTTTCATCTATACTCCAACGTTTCTTTGGCCCCACATGCCCATAAGGTGAAGCTGTAACACAACATTAATTTCAATATTTAGGCAATTATATTTAAAAATAAAGTCGCTACTGTAATAGAGTATACACTAGAGCGTTTTTTTACATTCTGGCCGAGCATCCTAGCATTGTATCGCCTTCTCTTGAATTATTGCCCTCATTTATCGTCTTCGGGGGCCTTCCTTTGGATGTCGATGGCTTCGAAACTATCGCGGAGTTCCCTGTTTGAAAATTATCTGGTTCTCCATTCAGTAGTTCGGCACCTAAAATAATCAATTATATATTAATATAACAAATGACATTATAAAACAATGAATGTAAGCAAAAAATACTCTTCGATTATCTGAATTTATCAGCGCTATTATTTCACTACAGACCTGAATCTGAGTCCAAGATACCCTCTTCAAATTCTTTCGATTTCTCCGGCCCGACGACGATTGAATAGTTGTGTCGCTGTTAGTGTACTCTCTGTGAGCTTGAGCCACGCATCATAATTAAATTTATTCGTCAATTCCTTTGATGCTTTTTCGCGTTGTTGTTTCAGATAGTCGTGCAATGTTTGAATATCCGACACTGGTGGTAGTTCGATTTCTTTTCTTCTCCGCTGTTGCATTTGCGACTCGATAACGGCTTTATTAATATCCGTACTCAGATCTACTTCTAAAAGTTTTAGAAAGTCTTCAACGCGTCCTTTCTGGAGAATATCTTCGTGCTTGATACAGTCACAAATGTAGCAATGCGCTACTTTTTTAGCATTGATCCAATTGCGTACGAAGTTGACGGAGCGGCATACTTTTTTGTTTTTTCATCGTATCCTCCTACGTTCCCAATTGCCAAAATGACACTATCATAAAACTTTGGACGATAAACTGATGCGAAGTCGGTGATTTCTGGGTTTATTAATTTCATCGATTTCAAAAATCGACCCCTTAAACGTAGATCTGCCCGTGTTAAATCATGTTGGTGCTGAAGATCCCCGTGCTTTGCACAGAGTTTGTTTCCATACAGAATGACTAGTCGATCATAGCGAATAAGCCAACAATGTCGTCTTCCCGCAAAACAGGAAAAATAACTTTCCGCAATACATTACATGCCTCTATATGAATACGGCCAAGAATCTCACGATTTCGCACGAGCAGCTTCCTATTCTGGTTCCCGTCGTGGGAGAAACATCGCTTTGCGTGATGACGGATGTTATTTTTTGAAAAAAAAAAAAAAAAAAAAAAAAACCTTTACAGTTTTGGCATACAATGAAGTGAGACGCTGGTCGTGGTGCGTGGGCACTTGGTCTTCGGCAAACCAATAACTCGCCATCATTGACGAGATTATTGGTGTTAAAGTCGAACATGCATTTTTTGCGAATAGCGTCAATAATGCTTAATTTTTCTGGATTGCCCTTTGGAAGCGTCGAAATTGTTTTAACGCTCTCAATATCTTTGTTTATTTTCCAAATGGCGGACGAATTTACTTTCCATTGTTTTGCAATACAGGCAGTAAGATTTTCGATCCTGTGCCTTTTTGCCTGTTGCCGTGCGGACAAACATTCTGCTTCGTCGCGAGTCGATTTTCCAGGTATGTGATATTCTCTAAATTATTTTCAGGACTCTTTTCTATTTACGCAGTTTTTACATAGGTAGTATTCCCACCCAGGTCATTGTTGCCTGAATTGATATCAGAATACATTTCTGAGAGTTCATAATCCATGTGTTGGGAATCAGTTTGGATGGTATCAACTATAATAGAAAGTCACATAAAGTAATCTATTTATAATTATGCATCTTTACATATTTTACTTTGATAAGAACCATGTATACCATATTCGTCTCCTTTCGATGAATATTCTAAACACCGTGGCTACAATGAATTTTCTTTTGGCTGATTGAACACTGATACATCTAAGGACGAAAATCACAATAAAGTACAAATAATAAAGAAACCCAACAATTGAAAACCAATAATTAATCGTTTTTAATTTCGAGTAACAATACCTCGTTCGCTGCATGTATCTTCAATCGGTGTACTGAATATGAAAGGCTCTGCCAAAGCTTTGAATAAATCGTCGGGATCTTCAGTTGAAATTTCTACAGCTTTTGGCTGATCGGACACTGATACATCTATGGACGAAAGTTAGAAGAAAGTGCAAACAATAAAGAAACCGAATAATTGAAAACGAATAATTAATCATTTTTTAATTCGAGTAACAGTACATGGTTCGCCGTATGTATCTTCAATCGGTGTACTGAATATGAAAGGCTTTGTCAGAGCTTTGGATAAGTCGTTAGGATCTGTAGTTGAAATTTCCATATCCTTTGTTGATTCTGCCAAGATCTCAGTTGTAGAAAATGAGACATCATCACGCATGACTGCTGGTACGATTTCTTCCAACAGTCCCATGAGCACCGAGTTGCTTTCCATTGTGTTTGTTGAAGAATTTTTATAAATACTGTACGTATCATTTATATCATTACGAGGGCAGTATTTATCACATTGTGGTGAAGAGCTCATTTGTGGCGACTCGTCCGTTTTTTTGTTGGCTTGCTCGGTAACATCGTTGTTATTATTTCCTATTTCAAGCTCCATATACTTTTCTGCTCGAATCTTTTTGAGTACGCGCCGATCAGCTGCCAAATTATAGAAATTTTAGTTTTATGACGTTGTCTATACAACTAGACTATAATAAACCACTTGACTAAAATGAAATCATACAAAATAACTTTAAAAACCTACCATATTTTCAATTATAATAATAAATTTCAGTAACGAATTTTGTTAAGACGACGAAATTATGAAAAGATTTAAGCTGGTTAACGAATATAATTCAGGGCTATGATTATTAACAGGACAGCAATTGCAGAGTAAACGGTGGATATCGGGACATTTTTCTACATTGATATTTACATACTAGTATACGCCACATTAAATATAAATTTTTTTCGAAATCCATTGGCTGGTCTTTTTAGTGATTACAGCTTGAAATTTTGTATTATATTTTTTATTATATATCTAATGATCGTTAAGAGATCAAATGAATAAAGAAATAATTGTCTTGATAAGACACTTTTTTCTGTAATGTATAAAAAAGGAACAAAACAGCGAAACCTCACGTTCATTTTTCCGATCATGTTTCGAACTACGAGACGTTAATAATGGCAAATAAAAACAACGTACTTAATTCACGTAATTAATTTCACCGCTATATTTTGCACCAATGTAATGACTGTTAATTTACTCACCGTTTTCTGCGATAATTTGCGCGTGATACCGACCGCCACTTTTATATTTGACAATAGATGTTGATTGTTATATACAGGGTGAACCACATTAACTATAACGGAATTTATTCTGAGGTAGATGGGACCATTACAAACAAAAAATGCAAATATACATTAGGGATATTTTCAATAGTTTACGAGATATAATTTTTTAAAGTTGGGCTAATCAGAGCGCGCCAAGAAGCGTTAGATCCGCCCGCTCTCCGCCCTAGCCGTAGAGACAGCGCAATGTATCAATCATTGGCTGCCCGCGCTCGCCGCCCCGCTCCCTCGCCTCCCCGCGCCGAGACTGTCATCTCTATGGTCAACAAACTCGTGAATTAGCACAGGATATCTAAACTTAAAAATGGCGGAGAAAAAGCATAAGGAAATTTTGTTGGTTTATTGGTTTGGTCGTATCATAAATAAATTACTAAAAATCTGTCGCAATCAATAATGTAGTAAAAGAAGAATCATGCTGGACATACGTCCACGGTCAAATAATTACAGCGGAATCTTATTACGAGAGAAATGATAAAGAGAGAAATGATAAACGAATTTTTAAAAATTTTATTTTGTGTTTTTTTTAGTATTAATCAGCAATATCAATGTACCATATTTATAACAAAATAGAACAAAATAAAAAACCTCGTTTTAATATCTTTATTAATTTCTTTGTAATAAAATATTACAGAATTAAAGAAAGAAGTTTAAAAAATTGTAATGATTAAATAATCTCCTAGAAAATACATAAAGTGTGGTGGAAAACTATGTCTGTAGCGGCTAAGTATTTCACGTTCTCGTAATTCTCTAAAATCTGGTGAATGCGACGTACTACTTCGCGATCCATTCACGTTTTCGTTCTGAAAAATTTGTGACCAATAAAATTGTGACCTCGCCGTAAAAGCTGCAGGTTGATTATTGCTACATATTTCTTATTATCAGATGCTACGAATTTATTTCGTGGTATGGAAACGCTATCGTTTCCACACCACCTTGAGGTAGATAGCTTGGCGCGTTTTTTTATAGTGGTTTCCCCAGTAGGCCTAGTCCACTCTCAAAATTTACTTTAGAAGTTGTTCGAAGTGCCTTCCTCGTGCTTGTAAGCAGAGTTCGGCTCTTCGTGTTATTTGACGCGTCGCACGGTGCGCCATGTCTGGCGTGATGGTACGGAAGGCCGCCAAAATTTCGTCGCGTACTTCATTTTCAGTACCTTCACGCCTGTGCTCCACTAAAGATTTAATATGACCCCAAACAAAATAGTCTAGCACATTCAAATCTGGCGACCGTGCCGGCCAAATGATTGGGCCACCTCGACCCAACCATCTGTCCGGAAAACGTGTGTCTAAAATTTCCCGCACTCGACGTGTAAAATGTGCGGGAGCCCCGTCATGTTGGTAAATTATACTTGCCCGCGCGCGGAGAGGAACGTCCTCTAAAAGTCCCTGTAATTCATTTTCTATGAATTCTGCGTATCGCTCTCCATTTAACCGCGCCGGCAGAAAATATGGCCCGATCTGGAAAATAGATACGATACGAGGAGAATGTACGAATGATTCTTAATTTGTAAGAATATTTACCACTCTGTCCGCGATGACACCTGCCCACACCTTTATGGACCAACGATATTGGAAGGCGGTCTCGCGAATGGCATGCGGATTTTCTTCTCCCCAAATTACAAAATTGTGGGCATTAAATACCCCGTTCGGGGTAAATGTCGCCTCGTCTGTCCACAAAATTCTATCGATAAATGCCGGGTTTCGCCGATATTGTGCGAGAAAGCCTGCGCACGTTTTAATAATGGTCATTATTATATGCTAAAACCGTCATAGTTATCGAATAAGAGGTGAAATAAAAATAAAATAAAAATCCCGTCGTCTTTTCCGAACAATAGACCTAGTTCGTCTTGCCCGTTCATAACAATTGACTGTTGCGTTTGCTGACGGGAGTCGATCACGATGGGGAATCGATTTTCAATTGTTTTTCCTCGTTTCTCACATAATTGTGACAGATATTCACGTATACGGTTTATTTTGGGAGTTATAAAATGGATTACACAGCGCAAGAGTATACGGAAATGATATTTTGTTACGGGATGGCTATAGGAAACGCCCGTAACGCAGCACGTTTGTACGCGGAACGATTTCCTCATCGCGACCGGCTCCCGTCACCAAACGTCATAACTAATTGTTATGAACGGGCAAGGCAAACAGGATCCGTTCTTCGAAAAAGACGACGGGAAAGAGCGCCACGTCGTCCCGTGAACATCGATGAAAACGTATTACATCAATTCGAAGAGAATCCGAACACCTCGACCCGCAACGTAGCTCGTGCGGTGAATACCTCACAAAGAATGGTCTGTAGAATCTTGCACGAGAATGGGTTGCGCCCATTTCACTATCAACGCGTACAGCAACTTCTTCCGCGGGACGAAATACCGCGTATAAATTTTTGCGAAGGTATTTTTATTTTATTTTTATTTCACCTCTTATTCGATAACTATGACGGTTTTAGCATATAATAATGACCATTATTAAAACGTGCGCAGGCTTTCTCGCACAATATCGGCGAAACCCGGCATTTATCGATAGAATTTTGTGGACAGACGAGGCGACATTTACCCCGAACGGGGTATTTAATGCCCACAATTTTGTAATTTGGGGAGAAGAAAATCCGCATGCCATTCGCGAGACCGCCTTCCAATATCGTTGGTCCATAAAGGTGTGGGCAGGTGTCATCGCGGACAGAGTGGTAAATATTCTTACAAATTAAGAATCATTCGTACATTCTCCTCGTATCGTATCTATTTTCCAGATCGGGCCATATTTTCTGCCGGCGCGGTTAAATGGAGAGCGATACGCAGAATTCATAGAAAATGAATTACAGGGACTTTTAGAGGACGTTCCTCTCCGCGCGCGGGCAAGTATAATTTACCAACATGACGGGGCTCCCGCACATTTTACACGTCGAGTGCGGGAAATTTTAGACACACGTTTTCCGGACAGATGGTTGGGTCGAGGTGGCCCAATCATTTGGCCGGCACGGTCGCCAGATTTGAATGTGCTAGACTATTTTGTTTGGGGTCATATTAAATCTTTAGTGGAGCACAGGCGTGAAGGTACTGAAAATGAAGTACGCGACGAAATTTTGGCGGCCTTCCGTACCATCACGCCAGACATGGCGCACCGTGCGACGCGTCAAATAACACGAAGAGCCGAACTCTGCTTACAAGCACGAGGAAGGCACTTCGAACAACTTCTAAAGTAAATTTTGAGAGTGGACTAGGCCTACTGGGGAAACCACTATAAAAAAACGCGCCAAGCTATCTACCTCAAGGTGGTGTGGAAACGATAGCGTTTCCATACCACGAAATAAATTCGTAGCATCTGATAATAAGAAATATGTAGCAATAATCAACCTGCAGCTTTTACGGCGAGGTCACAATTTTATTGGTCACAAATTTTTCAGAACGAAAACGTGAATGGATCGCGAAGTAGTACGTCGCATTCACCAGATTTTAGAGAATTACGAGAACGTGAAATACTTAGCCGCTACAGACATAGTTTTCCACCACACTTTATGTATTTTCTAGGAGATTATTTAATCATTACAATTTTTTAAACTTCTTTCTTTAATTCTGTAATATTTTATTACAAAGAAATTAATAAAGATATTAAAACGAGGTTTTTTATTTTGTTCTATTTTGTTATAAATATGGTACATTGATATTGCTGATTAATACTAAAAAAAACACAAAATAAAATTTTTAAAAATTCGTTTATCATTTCTCTCTTTATCATTTCTCTCGTAATAAGATTCCGCTGTAATTATTTGACCGTGGACGTATGTCCAGCATGATTCTTCTTTTACTACATTATTGATTGCGACAGATTTTTAGTAATTTATTTATGATACGACCAAACCAATAAACCAACAAAATTTCCTTATGCTTTTTCTCCGCCATTTTTAAGTTTAGATATCCTGTGCTAATTCACGAGTTTGTTGACCATAGAGATGACAGTCTCGGCGCGGGGAGGCGAGGGAGCGGGGCGGCGAGCGCGGGCAGCCAATGATTGATACATTGCGCTGTCTCTACGGCTAGGGCGGAGAGCGGGCGGATCTAACGCTTCTTGGCGCGCTCTGATTAGCCCAACTTTAAAAAATTATATCTCGTAAACTATTGAAAATATCCCTAATGTATATTTGCATTTTTTGTTTGTAATGGTCCCATCTACCTCAGAATAAATTCCGTTATAGTTAATGTGGTTCACCCTGTATATGTGACATTCTTTTTTGCATAAATATAAAATATGTCATCCTCAAACTGCGATAGAACAAACATTTTGTCAGAACATCTATTGTGTGGAAACTTTCGTGACACTCCTCTATAATGTTCCGCACACTTCTATTGCCTAGATACAACTGAGTCTGTCATCGACTCCCCCGAAAACGACGCCCATCGTAAATTTGTTTACCAGTATACAATGTTGCAATTCATTGGAATTCCTATTTTTTTTCTGATGAATCAATGGTCGCTGATGATGGTACAAAATGTAACGGTGAAATTAATTAAGTACATTTGCTTGTTTACTATTACTAACGTCACGTAGTGCGACAGATGATCGCGAAAATGAACATAAAGATTTGCTCCTTTATTTTTTTTCTATGCATTACATATAAAAAATAATCGTAATGTCGGTTCCGAGGAAATGCTCTCGCATCACAAAGATTGATTGGTAAATTAATGGAAAATGTATTTCATGCTTTGATTCCCGAAAAAAACAGTTCCGAATGGATTTAGAAAAACTGATATATTTTTGGTGGTGTATACTAGTTTGCAAACAGCAATCTAGCAAGATGTCCTGACACCATCCATTTCCTCTGTGACAGGTGTCCTGATAACAACCATTGCCTGAATTATACTCGATAATCAGCTTAAATCTTGTTTTGATAATTGCGTCGTCATAAAAAAACTCGTTACGAACATTTTATCATTATAATTGAAAGTATGGTAGTTTTTGAAAGTTATTTTATATGATTTCATTCTTATCAAATGGTTCCTTGTAGTCCAGTTGTATAGGAAACGTTATAAAAATAAACCGATATAATTTGGCAACTGATATGCACGTCCTCGAAACGATTCAAGCTGAAAAGTATATGAAGCTTGAAATAGAATTATCACAATATAATATCACATTATCACAATATAATCAAGACTGTCATCTTAATGACATGAATGATACATACAGTATCCATGAAAACTCTTCGAGAAATACAATGGAAAGGAACTCGGTGCCTATAAGACTCTTGCAAAACATTGTACCAAGTCATTACTGATGATGATTGCCTCGTTCCCTGTAACTGAATCCTTGATAAAATCGGCAAAGATATAGAAATTTCAACCACAGATTGTGATGATTTATCCGAAGCTCTGGCAGAGCCTTCACTATTTATAACACCAATTGAAGAAACATGCGACAATTCAAGAATTGTTACTCAAAATTCTAAATGGTTAATTATTAGATTTGTTTATTGCTTACATTCCCTTGGGACTTTCATCGTTAAATGTATCAGTGTCCGATCAGCCTAAAGAGAATCCATTGCAATTAGTGTTTACAATATAATAATATAATATAATAATATAATAAATAAATAATATAATAAATAAATAATATAATAATACAATAAAATATTTAAAGATGCATAGTTATAAATAACTTACTTTATGTGATTTTCTGTTATAGCTGATGTCGTTCAAGATAATTCTCAACACAGTGATTATCGACCTTGTGACATCCAGAGTGAATGTACATAAATATTTATTAATTTCCCTATTTTTGCCTACGCCAGGTGTAATAGCACGGGATTGGGAAGAGAAGAGTATTTTGTATGAAATTGAATTAAGGATAATTCCAAGAAATTATATAACAAAAATATAACAACTATTTATTTAACGATGTACAAAGTTCTGTTGAAATTTACAGTAGTTGCCTTACTTTTGGATATGAAGTTGTTGTTGAATCGTTGTCGGGTCGTTGTCGATTGATGAAATTGTTGTTGTATTTTGTTCTGTTGTTGAAGTGCACTGAATTTACTGACTAACTATAATATTGTTTTACAATAAAAGAAGTTATTGATAATCAGAGTCAGAAAAAGGTATGAATACGAGGACTAGATATGGAAAAACTGATTGCTGACTGTTGACTGGCCGGAGAAGACTGCTTAAAAATTGTTCTCTGTTGAAAGACAGCCATTTTATAACAGATTTGGAAGTGCTTATGGTAAGGAGGTTCGCATTCTTATTCGTTAAAATTTTTAACATCTATGAAAGGATCATGACTATGATTGGAGGGTTGAGAATTCGGAGGGATGCTAAGATCGTGGGTGGAAGGGATATGTTTTTCTGGGAAAGTAAATAATATGTAAAATTTAAATAAAAAGAATCGACTTACGTCGACGGTCAATAGCCATGTGGTTCGTGTTCGTCTTACCCTGGAAAATACATAAATTTACGGTCACTCTTCACGATGCGAAAAAGAGGCCTCTCGAACATAAGAAATCGACGGAATACAGTCAAGTGGCCCCGCTAGCGCTTACTTCAGAAAGTCATACAATTACGGTCGCTTTCCAGATGGGAAAATCGACTCAAAAATATATATGTGCCTAAGTATAACGAAAACAAAAATTAAACTACATCTACCCGGATGTTACAAATTTCAAAAATTTATTCCGACATCAATTCAGTCAAAAATACTGTTCGTAGAAATAGCACATATGTGCGAAAACGATATAGCCACAAGTATACACGAGTTGTGCGAATAATGTGCCGAATATTAATATACCGGAAAAATCAACTCGCGACGAACCTGAAATGTTTGTCCGTACGGCGGAACTATTGCCACAGCAATCTTCAGAACAACCAGCTCGTGGCAAAGAAGATACTAACACCTGTCTCATGTCAAACACCTTCGGTTTAGATGAAATTTGACTGATTGGTAGAATGGATGAAAATATGCAACATGTATTTTTTTTATAAATACCAAGATTGGTTTTCAGGGGTGAAATGCACCCTCAAAAATAGGAAGGAGTTTTATTCTTCATCGATAACTTTTAAAGGGTACGAGATATGAAAAAATTACAAATTACAATAGCGTTTATTTTTTTCGAGTTATATATACTGGAAATGGGAATGATGTAGATAACAACAAATTTCATAATGTTTATTCCAAAAATGCAATTGTTTCATACGTATCTCCGACAGTTTTTAGCCGATTAGGATTAGATGAAAAAACAGCAAATACATATTTTTTGTTTTTCCAACATTTTATAATTAAGGTGGTGAAACCGCCCTTCGACATTTTAGTCCATTGCATCGTATGATCAGCTAGTCGTTTGCGCATTCCAGGATAAATTCACCTTAATACAAGGTCGTTTTAATACGCGAGTGTATATTTGTAAATCCCTTCTGTCTCCCAACCATACCCCTCTCGAACCATCGCAGTTCTTACCGTGCGGCATGGATGAATGCTTGTGAAAATAAAAACTTGTTATATCGGCAAAACGTTAATATTGCGCGATAAGATATTATTTTGGGATATTAGCCAATAAGGAGTAGAACTCGACTTATGACGTAAAAATAAATAGCAGTTTATTGTAAGATTTGGATTGGTAATTTACAAAGTTAGGCGAAGTTATAGGATACGAGCTTTAATCAAAGACCAACTGATTAGCTCCGCTCGTCAATTAAGACTAAATTAATTATCGGAGCGATCACGGGTCGCCCGCGAGTCGCTATGCGAAAGTGCCAATTCGGCATTTGGTCGTTATGACCATTGTCACGCCGCTGGTAGAGGAATAACTGGGGGAAAGTGGGGGAACAAAAAAAAATTTTTAATTTAATATGGGCTACACGAATTCCAATAAATATAATAATTATTTTATTCGCTTATTATTAGTCAGTAACAATTATATATCACACAGGAAAAAACTTAATACTTATTTTCGGCGGACGATCTCGGGGGCGATCTTAACACAAAAAAAAATCTATACAAGTAAAAGTGATGGATATGGGCGCCAGTTATTTTTACAAAAAAAAAAATAACAAAATAAATTTTATTACAAGGGAGGGGGTGCAAACAATTATTTTGGGGAAGACTAGGGGAGGATGAACATTGGGGGTAGCTCAGGGTGGGGGTCCTACGACTCTACGGCCTCTTAGTAATTACCACTGGCCACAAGTTTGAATTTGAAATATATTTCGCTAAGTGATGAACTGTAACGAGATAGCGCGGGACTCTATACAAAAAAAACGTAAACACGGGTAACGCGAGATATGACGGGCGAGGACGGTCGAAGGCCGTCGGGAGAATCTTAACTCTACGCGTCTTAATATTACACAGCCGTTCCACGGGCTTGTCCAAATTATTACTATTTCTCCGTGAAAAATCACGGAGATAATAAATATTATAGGGAAAATCCAAAGCGGGAACAAGAATGGGGGGGGGGGGGAACTCGAATCCAAATGTTTTCGCAAACGGGAAGTATTATGAATAAAAAAAAAAGAAAAAAAAAAAACGGTGTGCCAGAATTTCGAATGGTGCAAACACTTACGATTTTCCTCCTCTCGCGTGCGTTCTTTCTCTCGCTCGTTCCTTGCTTCGCCGGAACGTCGTTTCTCTCTCCAAAAATTCGTTCTCGTATCCTCCAAATGGCCGTATTCTTTTCTCGCACTCACTCCGCCCTCGATATTCTCACACACTCTCGCACTTCTCTCTCTAATTATCCTCACTCTCTAATCCTCGAAACTGTCTGTATAATTTTTCTCGAAGTTAGTTTTCGTCTACTCGTCTATTCTCAATCACCGCTCGTCGCAAAGTGTCCGGCACATGGCGTGCCGGAACTTGCGAATTTTTCCGGGTTCTGAAATTTTCTCCCGTGCCTCTGATTTGACGAGACACGGGAGATCCTTGATCGATGATTGGCCGCGCGGGTCACGGGTCAATCGATGAGGCGACACTCGGGTCGATTTTTCTGGGGACAATGTTGGGGGCAGGCTCTAACGGGAACTAGGTGTAACGAGGATTTATCGATATGGTAGGATAAGGTATCGGGTAAGTAGGGCGGGTGGGAAGGCTATCGGTGTCGCCGGACGCTGCTGCCATCTCCTCGCTTCGGCCGTCACCTTCGCCGATTGATGGCTCGGGGACAGCTGATGAGATGTGGCCGGTGACATGTGCGGTGTTGTTTGGAGAGTGCGGGTTTATCTTTTCTTCCACGTGGAGATACTTTGGTGATAATTTTATATATTTTTGTGAGTGCGCGGTGGGTACTGTTCCGTTCGGGTGTCCTCGGTGGATTCTTCTCCGGTGGGGGGTGAGTGTTCGTTTGATTGTTGCTTGTTTCTTTTCCTTTTTTTTTCTTTCCGTGGTTATTTTATTATAGGTTATTCGGGATGATGTCCGGGTGGCGATGATGATGATCCTCGGGTTGCTGTGGCTCTTCTCGATGATGATTTTCTTCGGTGGATGGCGAGTTTTCTTCGGGTCGACGCGTAAGTGTTTGCACGATTTACAATAAGAGGATACGGGAAGGGAATAATACTACTTACTGTTATGTTATATTTTAGGTCGGTGAAACGGCTGCCTTTGGGACGAGCTGGTGCAGCGGGGGAGGATAAAATTGTGCAACGTCACACCATATATGGTCATAACGATGATTTCGATGGCGTAATTCGCCTTTAGACTAAACTGCCTATTGTGCAGTTTGGGAATACTTGGTTTTGTGACCATATATTGTCACGGCGAATTTCTGGTGGCGCGATTCTCACGCTTTATTTTTATAAGTGATTGGTATGTATTATATATATCATTCGATTAATCTACTGGATAATTCCATTGGAATATTCTTTCGTTGTACTGTGGGGTCCAACATCCCTCCCCCCTAAGAAAAAAAAACGGATTTATTTATTTTCGTTTCTCTTTTACAATTTTCTTATTTTAGTTCCCAAAATTATATTGTGTTCGTACTTAGCGTATTGGGCTAAAAGAAAACGTGTAGTTTGCCAGCGGATGCTTTCCTTTTCCTAGGTTTTGGTTTGGCTTCCTCCATCTCAATGGTTTCTGTTGGTAGTCCTAGCATTTCGATTTTCTGCGTTGGCTGTATTATCGTCGTCTTTCCTCTTCGTTTCTTCAGATACATGTATGTTATGTATGCTGCTATTAAGATTATTGCTATAGTGCTAATTGAATATGTGCCTATAGTATGGCGGTAATGTAAAGTTTGCCTGTCTCCTCCTTCTATTTCTTTCTGCAGGGTGTGTAATTTTATGCCTAAATCATTTAATTCTTTTGGATTACTTGTTACATTTTTTAAATTAACCTTTCTATTCTCGTTTATCGTTTTTGATTCGGTATCAAATTTTTCTCCCAAATGGGTTAAATTAAACGGTGGTAAATATGTTTCATATTTTTCCTGAACGGCTTTTTTTCTCTGTTTTTATCGTAAAATTAGTGGCGGTCACAACGCATTTCCCTACCAAAGCCAGTATACATGTTCCTTTTAATATTTCATTCTCTCTAATTTTCTTATTACATGATATCTTTATTCGCTCTTCCGTTGGAGCTACGAAGATCCATCGACTTGGTTGTTGCAATGGGATTATCAATGTATTTTTAATTGATTTCTGTCATTATGGGTTCTACGCCGTGGGACAGGTTTGCGGCGCTATGCCAGCGCAATTATGCGCAAACAATATCAGTGCTTTTATTTATTTATTTTTTTTTTTTGTATATCATTTTATATTTTGGCTCGTATTTTATTAAAAAAAATTTGTTTTGCTCTTTTGCTATCAGAGGTCTTGGCGTCCGCGCAGGATGATCGGTGGTTCCGCCGTTATGGATGAGTTCATCAGGTGCGCGCGGGTGGTGCGTGCGGCGCCGAAGGGAGGCGGGGTCGACACGCCGTCGACGCTTTGTGGGGATACGGCGTTTTTGCCGAGGAGGATGAGCCGTACCCCGATTTCATAGGACTGCGCGGCCTGTTTTCGCCGGAAGGACCGTGTTTGGCTTGCGGCTACGTCGCCGATTATTAGATTAGTGATTATGTGACTGACGAGAGTTCGCTGGCGGGGAAGGGGGGGGGGGGGGGGGTTTACTATTCGCCGCGCCCGTAATAAAAATCGTTTTCTTGAATTCGTATGTCTTCTGTGTTTTATTTAATTAAGGGTGTTTTTATTCATCGTTTAATTTTAAGCAAAATGATTTATTTACTTTTCTCATATATTTCTCTCTCTCCCTCGCGCGCTTTCTCCCCCCCCTTTTTCTGTTTTTGTTCTGTTTTTAATATCGAATGAAAGCTTTCAAGCGGTTCGCGTGAACTTTTAGGGATCTACGTCCCTTTTTTATCACGTAGGTGACGGGTGACGTCCGGTCGGTAACGTCGTACCGTCTCGTCGCGTAAGAGGACTTTGTCGCCGATTTGGAATTCGAAGATTTTAGTCCTGCCGTCGAGGGATTCTTTAGATTTTATTTTTGCTGTTATTAAATTTTTCCTTGCGAGACTCCATGCGGCTCGGAGTCTTTCGCGTACTTCTTGTGCGAGGTCGTCGGCGGTGTAGGTGAGCCGGGGCTCTGTTTTTATCGACGTCGGTAATGTAGCGGGCGTTCCGTACACGAGTTCGTGCGGAGTATAGCCAGTGGCTGTGTGCGTAGTAGTATTACAAGTAAACATCGCGTATGGTAGCCACTCGTCCCGATTTTCCTGGTCCTCTTCTATGTAACATTTCAGATATTCGGCCAGTGTTCGATGTAATCGTTCGAGCGCTCCGTTCGATTCCAGGTGGTAGGTCGTTTGGATTTTTTGAATTTTCAGCAATTTACAAACCTCTTTGAAGGTAGCACTAAGAAAATTTGTACCCTGATCGGACAGTACGGTTTCTGGTGCACCAAAACGGCAAATTATTTTGGTGACGAGTGCTTTCGCGACTTCCGTTGCTTCTTGGTTTTGTAGAGGAATATCTTCATTGTATTCCGTCAATAAATCCTGGAATGTATTTGTTTTTTGACGAGGTGGTGGTGAGGGGCCCCTACTGTGTCGATGGCGCATTTCTCGAACGCTTTCGTCGGAGTGTCGGTGATGACCATGTGCGCCTTCGTTATTCTTCTCCCCTTATTTTTTTGACATTTATCGCAGGCGGATATGTAATCTTCAATTTGTTTTCTCCTTCCAGGCCATTCATATTTTAATTTGATTCGTTCCAGCGTTCGCGTAATTCCCTGGTGACCACCAAGGGGAGTGTCGTGGTACTCGTGAATTATAATCGTCCGCTCGCTTGGCTCGGGATAGCTTACGCCTATGTGGCCGCTGTCTCTCATTCTCATTCTCGTGGCGGAGGTGCTGTGGCTTCGCGTCGCTCACACGGTCGGCCTCCTCCCGCGCCGCGCTTCCCGTGGTCGCTACGCACGAGTCCGCGGGGGCCTCGTCGCTCGAGCTGTCGTCGTCGCTGTCTTCTGTATCGCTCTCTCTTTCTTTCTTCGCGCTCTCTTTGTCGTCGCGAGAATGTGGGGCTCGGGTTTCCTTTGCCTATGCGCGTGTCGTCGCGTATATGCGACTGAGCGCGTCTGCATTAGTATTTGTTTCACCGGGTTTGTATTCGACGTTGAATTCATGTTCCGATAGTTTTATTTTCCATCTCATAAGTCTTGAGCCGGGATCTTTTACGCTGTATAACCACGTCAAAGGTCGATGATCTGTGATTACCGTGAATTTGGTCCCGTAAACGTATGTACGAAATTGTCCTACGGCCCAAACGATAGCAAGCAATTCTTTTTCGGTGGTTGAGTAGTTTTGTTCCGCCTTATTTAAAGTTCGACTAGCGTAACTTATTGGCAGATCTTCGCCTATCTCTCCTTGCGATAGCACCGCGCCAATTGCTTTATCGGATGCATCTGTTGTTACTAAGAACGGTTTGGTGAAATCCGGATATTGTAGAATCGGAGCCGTTGTAAGCATTCCTTTTAAAGTTTCAAACGCCTCGTCTCGTTCCGCTGTCCATTCGAAGGGAACGTCCTTTTTTAATAACATAGTTAGTGGTTTCGTTATTTGGGAAAAGTTTTTTATAAACTTCCGATAATATCCTGCGAGTCCCAAGCATGACTGTACCTTTCACATTTTTTGGTAATGAAAATTCTTTGACACCTTTGATTTTTCCTTCGTCGGGTTTTACTCCTTCCTCGGTTATTACGTGTCCGAGGTCATGAGTTTCTTTTCGAAGAAAATGGCATTTTTTCGGCTGAACTGCTAATTTCGCTTCTCTTAGTTGCTGAAATACGTCTTTGAGACGATCATTATGTTCTTTCAGTGAAGAACCATAGACGACGATGTCGTCGAGGTAAACGTAACATCGAGTACCTTGTATTCCTCCCAGAACGGTGTTCATGAGTCGTTGAAACGTCGGCGGTGCATTTTTCAGACCGAAGGGCATACGAGTGTATTCGAAATGACCTTGCGGCGTAGAAAATGCCGTTTTCTCCTTATCAGTCTCTGCCATCGGAATTTGGTGAAAGCCCGAGGCGAGATCGAGCGTGGACAAATATTTTGCCTTTCCCAATTGTTCCAATATCTCGGAGATATTCGGTAATGGGTAAGAGTCTCCCACGGTGGCATCGTTTAATTTGCGAAAATCCACCACGACTCTCATTCGAGGCTTACCGCTGCTGTCGGGTTTTTTGGGAACCACTGACGACGGTGCGTTCCATTGGCTCCTACTCGGCCTAATGATTCCGTCTTCCAACATCTCAGCGGTCTGTTTTTCTACTTCCCTTTTGTGTGTTTCGGGCAGTCGGTACGGGTGTACTTTAATTGGTCGTATTCCTTCTTTCAGGGGGATTTCATGCTCTACCAGGTCGGTGCATTTTAGTCGGTCTCCGTCTAAATGAAAAATGTCTTCAAAATGTTCGCATATTTTTATTAATTCGAATTTTTCTTCGGCGTTGAGGTGAGCCGTGTCGATCTCATTGCGTAGAATTTTTAGACGTGCACTTCCAGCGGCGACTACTTATTTTTCGCTCGGACTCGGCGTCGTCCGGCAATTCAGCGAGCGTCAGCGATTTCATTATTATGACGGGTCGTTCCATCTCGACTTCCTCGTCGTT
Organism: Netelia virgata; assembly: GCA_951802705.1. Lineage (NCBI taxonomy): Eukaryota > Metazoa > Arthropoda > Insecta > Hymenoptera > Ichneumonidae > Netelia > Netelia virgata. The sequence goes on from OX637865.1 coordinate 20,176,714, forward strand.
CGTATTCACGATGCTCACAATGCAATTACTATTTTTCGCTTCAGTTATGCATGAACCAATTACGATTCCTTCGCTAATTCGAGTTTTTCTACGAGACCGACGGTTTTTCCCAAAGTTTTTGCACGAACGATGTTCTCGCTCCTCGGCGGGAGTTTAATTCTTTCATGCGCGTTCACCAGGCGCTTCGTATCTCCGTACATTTTGATATATTTGCCTCCCAATATATCAACGTCGTGTTCCCGCATGAAATCCATTCCCAATAAACCATCCGTGGTCATTGGTACGGAGTCGCTCACGACATAGAAGTCGTGCTCTATTGAGATAGCCCGGGTGTCAAGTATCACCGTGGCCTTGCACAGTGCTTTGAACGTTGTACCCTCGATTCCTCTCAGCTGTACGGTTGCGGGCGTTATCGGCGTCTCAGGTTTCAGCGCGTCCTTGCGCGCCCGTGTCGGCCTTTAGGGTTAGCGTTCCAGCTGATGCATGCAGCGAGGTAACGGTGAAGTCGCTCATCGCGCCTTCGATCCAAGGCGAACTGACGTTGCAAATACTCAGATTCTCTGTCTCTTTAATTTCCTCGTCGGGGACAATCGTAATCGTGCCGAGTTCCAGTGATCCTAGTGTAGGCCTATTTTCGCGATTTCTTGACGGAATGTTATTTTGATTTTTCGGCCAAGCATTTGGGTTTCTTCGGCCATAATCGTGTTCTGCACCCTTTGTGAAGGTCCGGTTTCCTTTCGCGTCCCTTCGTCCCATCTCTTTTTCCGACATTCTGCGATGATGTGTCCTGGCTTCTTGCAGTAATGGCACGTGACGTCCATCTTCAGAATTCCTCTGCTCGGTCCTGGAGCAGGCAAACTCATGCGGACTTGCGAGCTTCTGCAGTCGCGTGTCAAATGCCCGTGCTTATGGCATGTGATTTCGAAAGTGCGTCTGCTTGGCGATACAATCGCCACCTTGAACGGATTTTTCTTCTTCCATTGCCCCTTTCATGGCGGTGCCGAGATCCGTGAAGTTACGGGCGTTCACGATGACTTGAAATTCCTTTTTGAGTCCTCGCTCAAAATGATGCAAGGCTAGCTGTCTCACGTAGCCTTCTATCGTTTTCTTTCCCGCGGCTGTAGTTTCGTCCGCGGTGCTTGCGTCAACTAACTCCATCATGACGGCTTCTAATCTTTGTCCGTATGCTAACACGGTTTCATTGTGTTTCTGTTTGCAGGTATTAAATTCGACCTGTAATGCGGTGACTGTCCGGCGAGTACCGTATAACGAGAGTAATTCTTCTTTTAATTTCGCGAATGTGTCGATTTGTTTATATCGGAGATCGCGTTTCGCTCGGCCAATAATTTTAGTGGCTAAAATAGCCTTTAATAAATTTGCGCGATCGTTTACGGCTACGCTTTCGTAAGCATAGTCGAATGCTTCGATGATATCGTATACCGTCTCAGGTCTTTCTCCGTCGAAAGGCTGAATTAGGCTCCTGGCCTCTTTCTGGGTCATTTTTTCGGCCTGCATTCTAACTATTTCGTTATGACGAGTGAGCAAAGGGAAATCGGAAAACGTAATATCCCGTCCGCGTTCTGTTTCGACGGCGTCGGAGAAATCGTCGTCCGTGTCGCCTAAAGTATTAGGGGAATTTACCGCGGAAATTCTGCGTCTTTTTACTACTAGTTCGCCGTGGAGGGATTCATCTCTTCTATATTCTAACACTCGGTCGAATATTGAATTTTTTGACCGCGATAAACAATTCTTTCCCGGTAAACGCAGAGATGCTAAACGCTCTTCATCGCACATAAAGTTTCCCTAACTGGCTTTGAGTTACAAATGTACATTTTTGTGCCGCCACTTACATTAGGATGGTCTTGTACATTGTCGAATTTTGCCGGTTGCGATGTCTGTTGTGTGCTGATTTTCGTTCGGGTCCTCGGTCTTCCTTCCTTCTCTAGGATGATCTTCGGCTGGTCCTGCTTCGTCGATCCTCGGGATGACGGTTGTGATCCGGCGACTCGGTCGTTCGCGGATTCTTCCATTGCCGTGACGTAATTCAGTCAGGCAATTTTCTCCAGAAACTCAACGACTGCGTATTGATTTCTCTTCGATTCTTCCGCACAAGGCGTTTGATTACTGATCGGAAACCTTCTAGTTGTCACTGATTCTGACAACTCTTCTATACACTTCGCGTACAACTGATTGTTATTCACTCTTACGCGCCCACCACACAATAATACTAGCGCGTGTCCGTGAGCGAGCAACGCTCGGACATCTTCGGAAAGAGACGAGCGCGGTCGAAGTTCCCCGACCGCGCCTTCGGCAGCTACACCAATACATGGGCGCTGAGCACGTTCATGTGCGCCCAAGCCGAAACGCCCGAAACGAAGGCTTCAAGGGAAAAAGCAATTTGAGCACGACTCGCACGTGACGTCACCCGACGTCACGCGCGAGGCTTTTTGATGATTTTAATGCTTATTTAGGTCTTGGTTTTCTGCGTTATTAACGTATACAAAAAAAAGTACCGCGCATTGTGATCGCTTATTTTTTTAGTTTATACGTTAATTTAAAAATAATATTAAATCTAAATTACAACTTATTTATCTTATAAAAAATTGTTTACGCTTTACTCATACCCGTCCTTATCCCAAATCAATTATAATTCATAAAAGTAAGCGGAAATATATTTATATTCGTATTATTATATTAATTCTCATATTTTCATCAAGCGATAAAGCATTATCCCCAAAAATAAGCCAATCATCAACCCGGCCACGAATCGTAAGTTACAGAAAGTGCATTTTTAACACAAGCGATAAGATGGTCCCGTTGGTAGCGTTTCTGAGTTCGGTCCGCAGGGGCGCGGGACTGTTCACCGCGCTCAATACTTTTTGTTTTTTTTTTTATTATTTTTTTTTTATTAATTTCTTTTCGTATGGGACGAATTGTTTATTTGTGAAACACGCTAATTGAAAGAACATTATGCTGAAAATAGGAAAACTGCTCATGATATTTTACGATTAACAAATTTTTGTTCTGTCGTCGGTGAGTGTTGACAAATAAACAATTCACTCCACTACAATGAAAATTACCTGTAAATGTAAAAACATAAAAAATGACATGTTTTGTACTTCTTTCCATGTCACCCATGAGGTAAAGTACAGTGGTAAACATTTTTTTTACGTGGTATCCCCAGGAGGTATAATCCACAACAACAACAAACCTGTAAGGAACAAATGTAACAAAACATGTAATATGAATCTGTAATAAAAATTTATATATACTAATTATATACAACTATATACACCGATGAATAAAATTTATACAAATAAAAATGTCGGACGAAACAAGTGGCTATTATGATAGCCAGTATACCGCTACGTAAGGGTTAAAGAAACCTCCAAGTCCAAGTTTTTATCGATTGCACAATAATTATTCAAATAAACACTTTATTAACATTTTTCGCGAATATTGAACTAAAGGTTGAAACAAACAGCAGGCGGCGACGTGACGCTGGCGGGACGTGAAGAGCTATAATATTCTATATTAACTAATATATTACAACTCTTCACGCCCCGCCAGCGTCGCGTCGCCAACCGCTGTTTGTTCCAACCTTCAGATCACTTCTTATTTTTATGTGAGAAAAAATTAATTTAATTCAGAAACTTGTCAACGTCCCAGTAATCGTCCTGGTAGTATTCTCGGACTTGGAGCTTTTCTTTTGGTTTTTTGCCTGCCTGACTGTACAAATTTTCCGCGGTTATTAGTGACAGATGGTCTCGAGTTATTGTCATCGTGGTCGCACTGTCCCCCCTATCCCTCAAAGCCAACTTTAGGACGCAGATTGAATTTAGTGTACTCGAACTTTGTGTCTGGGATGAGAGAGAACGCTCTTTCAGCCGCATCATTCGAATGAGGCAATGTCCTCACGATACCCAGCAATAAACGCAAAGTTTCGTACCGGAGAATACCGTCGGAACTGGCCATATGGAATTGACCGTACAAAGTGCCATCCACATCTCGTCGAATGACAATTTACACCATTATTCCTTCTGACGAATGTTCTCTTCGTACTAGGAATGCCATTCGTTGCGAATTTTAATTTTCTCGGAAACGCGCAGTTGATCACACACGAACAATATGCGCGCAACGGTCAACTCGCGATCTGCATCTAATAACGCGGGGCCCTTTTCGAATACCGTTAAATTTTTCAAAAATTCGTTGTCGAAGGGGAGTCTATCGCAAATTTGACTCGAAACCGTGACGTAAAACCGAAGGCAGTTTTGGCGGAACATGTTGACTTCGGCTTGTGGAGTTCCTCTGCTCTGTACATCCGTCAAATATTCTTTGCAGTCATCTCCAATATCAATATCAATTAATGCGCGCTGATTCGCGCAATTTTCGAAGTTGACATTGGAAGCGTGAACGTCAAATTTTGCCGACTGTACCAGAGCGGGTTTGAGAAACCTCTGGAGGATCTCTACAAGCATCGTCTTTGAAGAAAGTTGCAGACGATGCATTAGAGTTTCTTCGCTTTAAGAGTAAGCGTTGATTTTGTTGAAAGATTCGAGTGCGAATCGCAAAAAAAGAATATAAGCTTTAGTTACTGGGTTTGGAACGACGAATGTTTGCTGAACATTACGGATGCGTTATCGCACGCGAGACCGAGAATGCTGCGCATGGGAATTTGTTTCCGGAAAAGCTCATTTTTGAACGCTTTTGAACAGTTCAATGGCCCAACAGTTCGCCGCGTTCAAATGAAGCATCGTCAACAATTCTGTCCTTACCCTCAGCGTACGTAGCTCTACGTAACGGACCATTAACGACATCCATTTATCGTTCGTACACTCTGATGTTTCGTCCACGTGTATCGAAAATGTGTTTTAGCGTAGCTCTCGCGTTATTCGGTTGGCTTCTACTGCGCTAACCACTCTGTCGACTAGCTTCGTTGCTTTTGTTTTACCGACGTTCATAGCCTGTAACACAGCAGGCTCTTGACCGATGTGTTTAAATAGGCTGAGCATATCCGGTGCAACCGTCATCGCAATATTATGCTCAGCCAAAAACGTCGCGAAAACAATTTCAGCAACTTGTACTCGTTCATTGAAGTCAAATTCAGCACCAGAGGCAACTGAAAACCTCTCTTGAGTACAAGTTGCTTCCGGAACACACGAAGAAGGCGTAGTGTTCCCCGAATGGACCGATCCTACACCAAAGACACTCACGTTTTTCACATGCACTTCCGATATCTAATGCCTCTCTATCTCACAGTGGCCACATGACAACGTTGTTCCGCACGCGACGCAATAAAACTTATCAGGCTGCGAGGCAACAGCCTGAAGCCATTGTTTCCATTATGGATGTTGAACATACCATTGGGGTTGGAAATGTTTCTTTTTAGCCGGTTTCGGCTTTTGTACAGCGGGCTCATCCATGAGCAAAACAATCAAGAGTTGAAAAAGCACAACCCAAATGTCGAATAAATTGAGAAAAACATAATTAAAAAACACCAATGTTACGAGGCACAGAGTAGAAACGCTACCGATTTTCACGCGAGGACTTCTATAACTGAGACTGTCACTTGCCCTATACCTCTATAAGCGAGAACTGAGCATATCGATCTGTTTTGTTTTCCACGAAATTACGAAAGCGTCATCATACCTTGTAACACAGTAAATATGCTCGATTCTCGCTTGTAGAGGTTTTTACTTTTTCGTGCGCTCTGAAAACTTCATTGGACCGTTCATTTTGTTGTTGAATTATTTTATGATTTCGATCTTTTAATTTGAAGGCAATCTGTTTTTGTCTTAGTTTGGATATATTAGATGGTTGTTGATTTTGTAAATGTTTATTTGAAAGTACATCATTTTTGCAATGTGTATTGGCTTCAGTGTTACTTTTTTTCGTAGTGATTTCTTTCTTGGAACATTTGTTTACATCAATATTTTTACTTGTAAATGTTTGGTTTTGTATTCTTTCTGATCTTCGTAACGTTTGAATATCGTTTTTGATTATTGGATTGTTATACGTTTCTTGTTTATATTCTTGATTGTTTTTTGGTTATTTCGTCGCAGATATTTTAGATGTTGATTGTACTTCCGTTTTTTTCTTTTTTGGTTTAAAAATGTTTTGTTTTTCGGGTATTAATTTCATACTTACTTGTTTGTGAAAGTATTTCTGCCATGAACGATTTCCAATTTGCCTTAGGCTCGATACATGACGCTAACCACGCATCCATATGTTTGTAGTCCTTTTGTGGAGGATAGTAACAAAAATCTTGACCCTCTTCAGTATACACCCACGACAGAGGCACGAGCTCAGTAGTTTTTTTCAGATTCAAACCACTCAACTGCGTACCGGTATTTTGTAGCGGTCATGGATTGAGACTCTGAATCGGACATTTTTATGATACTCTTTAAAAAAAATAATAAATAACCTCAACATTTTTGATCTGTAGCTGGACTCAAGTTCTTCCAAACGATTTACAATTTGCGTCAATGGTTTTTTTTTTTATATTTAACAAGCTTCTTAAACGTGCCAATGAAACTTTCTCTCCAAAACGCGGTTATGTGACTCAGAGGCAGGCCAAATTGTTCTAAATCATCAGCGACGTGAATGAGGTTATGCATGTTTAATACCTGTGAATCTTTTCCATAAAATGATGGAAGCAATTCGAAAAATTTTCTAACTAATTCTCTAGCATAATTTCCAGCAGTCACAAAAAATTCATCGCTGTTAAGTATACGACACGCCACAAACAACAGCATAAAATGTTTGTACAAGTTATCTGACAAAACATTTTTTAAAACTATAGGTCCACAATAATGGAGGAAAAATCGATACTGAGTTGCTTTCCACTGCGCGATATATTCAAGATTAAATTTGTTTCGCTGAAATTCACAAGGTATATCCGGTGCTAATGAAATCAAGCAATCATTGAGTCTCTTTGTGTCGGTAATCTTGAGACGTGTAGCTTTACCGTGACATATCCATTTTTCGATCAAAGATTTCATCACACCATCATACAAAAGATGCATCGGATCAAGAATTACAGATCTAACGACATCGGAATTCGACAGCAAAAGCAGTGGTGATTTATCTTCAATTTCACCACGGTGGTGTTGTGGTTGTTTTTTTTCTTCGAATGATTCTTTCGTCTGAAGCTCGCGCAATCCATTTGCGGATACAGTCTCATACTCGTTCTCTTATTTTCTTTCTTTCGATTAATATTTGTTTCTTGAGACACTCCTTTTATGGCGCACCGTTCACACGCATAAAATCCTCCGGGATATTTGCAACATTTTAAGAATGCTCTGGCAGGACTGTCTGCAATTATGCCGAGAATTTTGAATGCAGATTTTCGACCATTTATTGTTACGCCTTCTTCTATGATCTGGTTTGCTTCCTCCACAAAACTCTTCAAATAGTCATCGATACTATATGGCTTAGAATCACCACACAAAATCGAAACAACAAACGGTTTTGTTACATAGTTTTTATGATAAATCTTCATAGATATCGGCCACATTTGTATCGGGGAATTCCTGAAGAGCGACATGCCGTCCACATGCACGAATACAGCAATTTCATCGTCTGTGTATTCATCTGAGATGATATTCTCAAGGCCATTTTTGACACCTAAATGAATAAATTCACCAACAGTATTTTTACTACTTCGAATGTTTAGTAGTCTACGATGGCGATTGGTGCCTAATAAGGTTGTGCAGTTTTCGGCAGATTCGTATATCCTTCACTTCGAAGTACCAACAATCAATCAGTCACCGAATTTAAACACAACGTCGCCAAATTTCTTAAACACCAATCGTTTAATTTGTCTTTGAGACTTATAATATTATTAGAAGGCTCAGATACACTTTGTTCAACTTCGACCCGACTATCATCTGCAGTTATTTTTCGAATATCATTGTCACTATTTCGAGAAGAATTATTTTCTTCCCATGTTCCTACGTTGGCTTCAAAAAATGAATTACTTTAATCTATATTCACGTCACATTCAATGTCACTTTCTTCGAAATTCTCTTTATCGAATATTGACGAATCATTTTCTCGTACAATCGATCGTGCTTTTTTCAATTCTCGATATTTTTTAATACGGTAATATTTTTTTGACGTTATAAAGTCTTTATAATGTATAATAAAATCGACGAATATATATCTGATTACGTCAGTGACATTTCTACTTCGATTCCATTTTCCTTGAGCCTTCTAAAAATATCTGTTTTGTTTCGTATTTAACTCCACTAACATCTTTTCTCAGTTCTGCTCTCAGAAAATACAAAGCATTTCGTCCTTCTTCTGAATAATCAATGAAGGTCTTCTTTGGATAACGTTTCGGAGAAACTGTATCTATAACTTGTTGTTGCGATGGTGGTGGCGGCTCTTGATTGATTGGCACGATAACGGGTGAGACGAATATATATCTATACACTACAAAAAAATATGCTGAAATATAATGCGTGAGTATAAAGTATAAATGATACGCTCACGGCTTACGAAATTGAAGAGAAGAAAAGTAACACGAATATAGAGTTCTATCTGTGTTTGACCTTGAGTGTTGTCTCTCGCTCGTTCCAATGAAAAACAGGCAGCTTGGTGGAAATAAGAAGATTTGATGATATTAACGGTTCCCTTACGATGTGGCGTTCGCACTGACACATGTACGATTCTTGTTCTCTCTTGGTCGTTATGGGGCGAGGCATTAATTTTTTTGAATCCTATTCCTCTAACCACCCGAGCACGCTCGGCTTACACAAGACTAGTGTATTAGCGATAAGAAATGAGCACTTTATAACCTATAGCACAGTTAAGCGGTTGACGGTCATATATTGCCCATGTGTCGATTGAATAATATGGCAAATATAAATATGGGTAATATAAGATTATCAACAATTTTTAAAAAATTGTATCCAAATTAAAAAAATTTTTAGTAATCTTATATTATCCATATGTAGGTTCAAAAATGGTAATTATAAAAAAAATAAATAATGTAGGTTAAAAATTGGTACCCATTCATGGACCAAATCTATTACACGTTACTCGGCCAATGATTGAAGATTGTATAATGGCCATTTATTGGCAAACCATTGGTGAATATAACGAAATAAATAATAATGGTGAATAATTGGCAACCATCGATGACCCACAATTGGCAGTCTATGGTTGGCCAATCATTGAGTGTGGTACGTCGGCCGAGTGTCGGCTGGATGATGGCAAATGTTGAAAAATAATATTTTCGGCGGCTATTACTGACCCAATAATGGCCCAGATATCGGCGAGTTACGCTTGGCCAATCGTCAATAAACATATATTGGCCAGATCTCGGGCCTGTTGTCAGTCTGGGCAATTCCTCCATGGGAAGGCGCCGCTATTCGCGGACCGCGACGCGTCGTGCACCCTCGAGGAACGCTAAAAGAAAGAATGTAGCCGACGAGTAGGTGTATTACCGATTTGAACTGATGTAGCCATTCATCGGCGTCCAGGATCGTAAATTCGACCCACTGCAGGCTGCAAACTACCGGTGTGACGAGATGCGATGAGAAAACTCGTCACAATACATATTGTTACGTCTTGAATGCAAAGGGTAAGTTTTTAAAAATGATTTTTGTTCCAGGTTTCGCGACGTTACTCTATGGAGGGAGGATCAAGAAAGTATTCTGTTTTAGACGGAAATGCGCCCGTCTGGGTCACTCTGTCAGGGGTAGGTACACGCGGGAGGCCCGTAATACTTATAGTATAGGATAGTATAGCGCTGGTCTTACCTTTTCGCTGGTCCCGATGGTGGGGTGATCAGCTGGGCTCTTGTAGTCCGTGGGACAGCTGTTCGATGCTGACCCAGTTATGCGAGGGTGATGACCGGGATGTGGGTCGTCGTCTGCTGTACGGCCCGTACCTGGATCACAACGTACCGGAGTCCGGATGGTGTCAAGATGCGTCGGAAGTGACGTACTGTTGCGCGCACGATGACGTCACGGATAATTGTGGGCTTAGTTGCCTTAACTTGACGTGGTTTGGAAGCCGCGAATACAATTACTGATGGCCGGCACTGAATAAAGGCCGCCTCGGATATAGACTCCAAATCACAGAATAACCTTGAAGAGGTGTTAGCTATGTTATGTTGCACTTTTGATGTCGTTGCTAGTCCGCTAGCAATCGCGATAGTTTTCTTCAATAACCGTTTTATTCCGCCCCTGCGTCTACCCATGGAAGAAATGGATATTTCAGATTAAGGCAGATCGTTTGGCGAGGATGTGCTCAACGTGCTGGTATAAGCACCGCAAGAACAGGTTTTAGGATTTACCTAGCGTGCTGGTATAAGCACCGCAAAGGTAGATTACAGGATATTATTCAGCGTGCTGGTATAAGCACCGCAAGAATAATGGTAATAGGTGTAATGCTTCTATGATTTGAAGGTGTTGCTGGGTTGTGGGTTTCGTCGATAAGAGTTACACGAAACACAGAATTTAGCAGGTAAAAGATGGTATATTATCAAAGAAGTACGATGGTTTACACTTGAGTTTTACACGGCTGACTATAGCGCGCGGAGTACAATGCCTTGGCTTTAAACTTATGATGACGCGTACATTTGTCAGATACTTCACCGAAGTCCGTCGTTCTGAATTTACTTAGTCGCGTTTACAATGGTTCGTGGTCGTCGTGACCACGGCTCGGCAATTACTGCTACTGCAATGACTGATGATCAGAGGAGCGCTCGCATCTTATATAGAGGCTTAATCTTAGTCGGTGGTGGGGAGAGACAAAGCCAGATTTGCAGTTCCTTTGTGGGATACTGTTACATGGGTCCAGCTTTGTCTTATCGCACGTGACTCATATGGTGATAAGAAGGTGCGCGACACCGGATACTTCCTCTCGCGAGATTATCGGACGATGGTGAGTCATGCTGCTGGTATGCAACACGTGGTACACGAGCTTACTCTGCTAGGAATTGCGTCATCCATGCCGGTGTTCGGTCTTCCTGGCCGGTGAGATGGAGGAGGCAATTCTACTATTAAATAATGGATTTCGGGCATTTTGTTCAAGGGAACATTGTGTCCGAAATCGTGAATGGCGAATATTATGTTAATACAGTTTTCGTCTCAGAGGACTTTCTTATTTTATATTTATATATTATGCGTTGTATCCGTAGATGTATCGATCCCAGGACGTAACAATATATTTTTGTTTGATATATATTTGGGTTTTAGTCAATTTTAAAAACAAAGAAGTTAAATGATGAAGCAGTGATAGCAATGCGCAAGATGAAAAAGTATAAAAGAGAAACAATATAGAGACCACGTCACATGATTCTAACTCGCTCCCCCCAACTAAAGATGCCCAGTCTCAGAAAGTAGTTAAATACCCTGATGCTCGTGCACGTCCTTGTAATGATTATGTGGGTGACCTGTCGAGACACATTTCATCCAAAGATTTAGACCATGATCCTGATTCGCCGACAGATAACTATAATGAAAATGACATTCGTCGATTTACTGGTTGAATGTCGATGTTGTCACCCGAAAAGAAGAAAGAATTGTTTAAAAACTGTTGGGCGCCCCCTAAGATTTACGACTTTGCGGAAGACGCCAAGCATTTACAGAAAATTCAATTATTCATGGTTGGAAACGTACTCGCCTTGGTTGGTATATTCCCAATACCAAAAAGGCGCCCTTTGAAAATATTGCACATTGTTTCCACCAAAATCGAGTTCCTTTACAGGTGTACTGGGGTCATTTATCATAAGGCCATTTTGTAAGATCAAAGATGTTCACGAGCAGTGCAAAAAGCACATGGAAACCCAATTCTATAAGGCGGCAGTGAAAACCTAGATAATTTCTTGGAAGGCTGCCTGTGAATGGCAATTCCATAAATACTCTCAGGCCGTTATTGAGGAAAACAAAAACATTACAACGTTGATTATTTGCTGTATTGCATATTGCGGGGCCCACGAGTTAGCGCTGCGAGGTAAACGTTATGGTGAAGGAATTCTTGAGAACTTATACAACCTGCAAATTGACTCAGGAGATGTGGTTTTGTGGGGATGTGCTTAAGGCTTAAGATACTATAAAAAATGTAAAAGAAGCAAAAGCATATAGTTTTTTAGCAGACAAAACAGCTGATATTTCTGGAACAGAACAATTATTGATTGGACTGCGATATTTCCATGAGGAAAACAAAGAAGTTCAGGAAGTGTTTATTGGATTAGTCGAGCTCAAAGGTCTGGATACGAAATCTATTACAAGACCATTGATGAGTTTTTGATGAAAGAAGAACTTAGTCCAGAGAAATACGTTGGATTGGGATTTGACGGTTGTTCGACGATGTCCGAAAAAGACGGTGGTGTACAACCAATCTTACGCAACAAATATGCCAAAGCTCTGTTCTTTCATTGCTCTTCGCAGAAACTGAATCTAGTTATCAATGATTTCAATATTCTGCCGGAAATTCGGAATACCATGGGAACCACCAAAGACATTATCACATTTTTTCGGGAATCAGTTTTGAGAAGGAAGTTAATACCTAATATTGCCATGCTTTGCGAAACAAGGTGGAGTAAGAAACAAACAACTATCCGAGTTTTAAAGGGCAAATTTCCTGTCATATGGACGCCTTGAAAAATTTATGGTGTGGCGGAAATAGTGCGCTTCAAAAAAAGGCCTTTCAAATCCATGCCGCTGCTTCCAGAGTTTCGTTTATTTTGTGCCTTATGTTCATAGTCAAATAGTCGGCTTTGACGGAACCCGTGGTAAACGTGTTCCAGTCTATTGCTTTGGACGCGGTCAAGGCCTTGCAGCACACTAAGCGTATTTTGCAATAACTTAAGGGGTCAGAGCTAGTCAGCATTTAAAAAAAATCGATTTTTTTCTCTTGCATTTTCTAAAAGTACAACACTTCAAAAGTATTCCCCCAAAATTTTAGACAAATCGGGGCATTATTTACGAGGATATGCAACTTTGAGTGCAACCGCGTTGAATGGCTAAAAGCAGGTACGTAGGGGTAGCTGCGCCACTCGACGCAAACTTTAACCGCATTTTTCTCGAAAACTCGTTTTCAAAGTCGGTGATCACTGTAACTCCGGAACGGCGTGACCGATCGCTTTGAAATTTGTATCACTTATTCTATACATAATGGTCTCATCCCTGAACGAATAATATCTATCTGCAGTAAATAGTTTTTATTTTATAGCCGAAAATATGAGTGAAATTGCAGTCGAAAAGAAAATTTTACCTTTGAACATCCACCATTTTGTGAAAAAACCAAACTTTTTATTAGCCCTTCATTCAAAGATTACCTAATACGATTTACTAACGATCTCCGTTAACTGTTTTGGTTGCAGATGATCCAGTGATGAGCGGTAGTGGTCACCGCAAAACGCCTTAGTAGTATAGCGGCCACTATGGCGACCCCCACTCCTTTCCCCCACGCCGCGGCCACCGAGTGATCAGCTTGATGGCGCGGGGCGAAGAGCTGCGAGGGGCGCAGAGGGGGGGGGGGCGGATGAAGCGTGTCATCATAGTGCGCTTTTTCTTTTTTATTTTTGGTGGTGCTAGGAATTAAAAAAATCCGATGGAGGCGCGGAGACTCGAACCGTCGACCCTTAGATCATCGGTCTGCATACTTACCTCTGCACCAAGGCCCGCTATAATATTAAGTTTATGCTGAAGGCTCTTATAGGGATCAGTCAAAATCTTCAATATAAGTAAAGGGGAGTGCGGTACTCTCTCTCTCTCTCTCTCTCTCTCTCTCTCTCTCTCTCTCTCTCTCTCTCCCTCTCTCTCTCTTTCTCTCTCTGTCCCACAGATAATATTTTTGGAGAAGAGGGGGGGATGGAGCGTGTCCATTTTTACAGAGAAAAAATTTACTACTCACCATTTTTTGTTTGCGGCATCGCTCCTTTCCTCGCCATTGTTTGTGTTATAGCGCTTTCTTAACACACCCACACACACGCGCGCGCGCGCGCACACACACACACACACACACACACGCACTTAAAATATCTATGGCTGTAGTAAGTTTAAAAAATGCTCGATGACGTTGATACGGTCCTCACCGTACACCGAGCGCATGGCGGTAAAGGTGATGGTCAAAGTATCATCCAGACCACGGCCTACCACGCCGGCTATCAGTATGTGGTCTGTTAAAAACGCCATTATATTGTCTTTTTCGTAGTAGGCGTTTAGCTGAGTATTGAGCTGCGAAAGCTGCCATATCGAGCAACGTACCAACGTGACGTCCCTCTGAAAGTATGGCGTGAGATGACACATATCACTCAACTCACTATAAACGCTGCGCGCCTCGTCGATCAGCCAAACATCGCAGCAATAATCGCTAGAGACGTCTCTTATCATCCCTCGATATGCACTATGACCAATTTTCACAGCGCAAAGCATCCCCGCTGTCACCACTGCTTCACTTATTGGCACACCGCGGCCCCCCTCACGATAATATATGTCCATAAAAGTCATTGGGCCCTTATAAATCTCGTCCATTTCCGCCGTTCTCACATATACCTCGTCGAAGCCCTCAAATTCGACAACGGTGCAATTGAATATCAGAGGCAGATTATCGATCGGGTATCTGAATGGAGGATACATTTTTAAACCGGTAAACCGCAAGAGGTAGTTGCAAGCGAACTAAATTCTAACGAGCGCCGAGATTTTTCAACACCTCGCGATCCCCCTCCTTGCTTCTGGACCATCGCGAGTTTTATCAAGGGCTTTGTTTGCAGAATATATGACGCTGCGTTTTTGCAGAATATGTTATTCTACTGTAACGGTTTTTCGCTACTCCTCCGAGAACCCTGCCCGCCTGTGTACCACGAGGGTACCCGCGCTGCGCGCGCACCCTACACTACCACGGCCAAGGTAGGCGATGATATTCGGGGTGCGGATGGCGCATCCGGGACGGACGGGCGCCCAGGTACAAGTACCACCGGAAGAACCGGCTTCTTTGATTTTGCCGCCCCGTATGCACCTCCGTGAACCCCGACCTCCTCGTGGTACGGAGCAGAGGTCTCGGGAATACTGAAATGGCTAGCTCAGCCCGCCATACGGCCGGCAAGGATAGAGGGGCGTGGACGGGCACGAGAGTGGAGTCGTGAAAGAAACAATTCGACATATTCTAGTTACTTTTAAACGGATTTAATTTGGTCCGTTATTACAATTTTCCGACGTTCTTACAACGAGGGCCGCTGCCCCTAGACTACACTTGCGTTGAGATTCATGACTAGATCCATTACAGACTCTCGACGTGAGAGCGAAATAGGTAGCGAACGAGAATTGAAGGGGCATAGGTAGCCCTCGGAACCAAATATTACGAAAAGGTAGCATTGGAACGATAATATTACGAGTCCGAAAAGGTAGCGCACGAAGCACTGAAATTACGGTCCCGGAAGGTAGCACGCGAAATATTAACTCTATAAAAAGGTAGCGCATGACATAACAATACTACGAATCGGTAGCGTACAACGTAATAATGTTACCAACAGGTGACGCACGACATAATAATACTACGAATATGTGGCGCACAACATAACAATAGTACCAACGGGTAGCGCACGTTAATGATTTGCCGATATCCGATCAATTAATATACTCAGCCGAATATTAGCCGGCGCATTATAAGAAATCTGGCGATACGCCATCCCATGATAGGGTTCCCCAGATAATAATTTGCGCACAATACGAATTCGCAACCTTCGACAGAGTAATAGGATTCGCGGAATGATAACTTGCGCACTCATGAAGTTGCGGCATCTAAGCGGATAATTTAAGTCACCAAATAATAATTGCAGCGCGGTAATTAATTTGTAATACTCGATCAAACGATATAATTCACAAAATAATAAGTTGCGCACGGGACGGATTCCCAACATTCAATCAAATAATATAATTCGCGGAATAACGATTTGCGCGCGATAATTAATTTACGATAGGTAGCGCACGATGGTCAATTTACAATAGGTAGCGCACGATGGTCAATTTACAATAGGTAGCGCACGATAGTTAATGTTCAATAATCAATCCAACAATATAATTCCCGGATATGAATTTGCGCGTGATAGTGGATTCTCAAAAGTCCATCAACTAATATCATTCCGGGATAATAATTTGCGCATGATAGTGAATTCAAGCGATAGTGCACGAGGAACCGCCTCTTCAACGGTAGCATACGACAACTAATTTAGCGAAAGGTAGCATACGACAATTAATTTAGCCATAGGTAGCATACGACAACTAATTTAGCGAAAGGTAGCGTACAACAATTAATTTAGCGAGAGGTAGCATACAACCCTTAAGTTAGCGATAGGTAGCATCCAACATTGGACTAGGGGTAGGTGACCCGCGAAAGTCACCATTACGGGCAAATAGAATGCCGAAATAATTATCGCAAAAGGTAGCACATAACATAACGATCATGAAAACGTAGTATGGGGAAATGAAACTAATGAGAGGTAGCAACTACTATTACAAGTACGAAAAGGTAGCACGCCGAAATCATAATCCTGAAAGGTAGCAAAAGAAATATCACGACCACGAAAATGTAGTACGCAGAAATAAAACTACCGAGAGGTAGCAGATAATATTACCAACACGAAATTATTTCCAATCGTACGATTTTGTAACAACGAGGTACGCACGGTCAAACGCTCGCAAAACAAAACAAAGCTGAGAGAGATAGGTATACCGCCAAGGCCATCTAACGCCCGAGAGAGCGAGATACGCGTACAGTGCGAGTGCCGAGTGCGCGTGTACTCGGCGACAAAGAGCGACCTCCGAAAAGGACGCTACCGACGAACAACGGCCGATCGAATATATGGGAGCCCGGCCGACATACGAACATGAATAATAAATATCCAGATTTCGATACTAAAATAAATGACTTTAGCGATTCGAGAGGTCCACAAGGAGACGCGAGACTATCGCAACTAGTTTGCAATTAAGGCAACGAAACTATAAATTCTCTGATCCTGGTGCCCGTAATAAATGTTTTAGCAATCCAAGGGTCCACACGGAGACGCGAGACTATCGCAATTAATTTTTATTGCCCTTAATTCAAATAAACTATGAATTCTCTGACCTCCCGAAGGCTAGTGACTATATAATCGACACTCTCCCATCCCGCGATAAGAGAGCTAAATTCGTATGACAAGAATTGGACTCACCGTAGAAGCGTTGAACTTGTGCTCGTCGGCTGGCATACAATACCAAGAAGAAAAAAGAAAGGCAAACTGGTCTAGAAAGTAAGGTACGTTCAGGCTAAACGGTAGCAGATCGAAGACTGATTCTCTTGGCCTCTGACCGCGTGAACCGTGCTCTCCGGCTCTCTCTCACCCCACTCCATAGGTGTTTCCCCCAATATCTTAATCGTTGACAATATCCTGCGTTGCAGCTAATTTTCCTCTCCTACCGATGATTTCCGCTTTTCGTCCAACCGCCCCTCGATCCTCACGGTCAGGAGGGGGGGGGGCGGAGATGATAGGGCCGTGCACCTCTCGCAAGGAGCCTCGTGCTTCCGGTACCCAAAATCCTCTCCGTCCACATCGAGCGCCTTCTTCACGGAGTCCGGGATGGGCACCGGGACGGTGGGGGGGGGGGGGGCTCGTCTCGCAGGGCCGGCGTCCCTGACCCTGCGGCTGGCCCACGACTAAACTGCAGCACCGCGTCCCGTGTCACCCAGCCCGAACTCCACCCGATAGGAGCGCCGTGTATAGCGGACTGCGGCGCTCGATGCACTAGATCGGCATCGGCGGAGAGAAAATATACGGCCATCGAGCCTTGATGTTTTTGGAGGCTTCTTCTGTCGTCGTCGGAGGCGCGAACCCGCCTCCTACACGGGTGTTGATACCGGGGTGACGGGGTCGCAAGAAAACTCGTCACACTACATACAGCGAGAATGAGTCACGCGCGCATCGTCGCGGAGGAGCGAAAACCAGGATCGTCACGTACTTATATCGAATAGCAAAACAATGCCTAGCCTGTTGCTTTAGCCACGAAGAAAGCGCTTATCCTATATCGTTTCTTTTAATTGAAAATCCTTATGAAGACGCAATAATTTTATGAAGAGGTGTTGAAAGATTTATACACGTGCATAAAAGAGACTGTACGAGAGAAACATCTTAATTTGAGTTAATGTTAATATATTTCATTTTAATTTCATTTAATTTTATTTAATTTTTATTTTATATTTTATTTTAAATAAGAAGAAACCGTTGTACAGATTTAAATAGGATATACGGCCAGCTGTAGAGCCATAAGGCCAGCGTAAGAGAGAGAGAGAGACCGAGAGAGAGAGAGAGATACGTTTATTTCGTGCCCTGAGACTGCGTCCCCTAAGAGCACCGTGCCAGTAGAGAAGAGAGAGAGAGATAGAGCGACCAGCACGCGCGGCCTGCAGCATACCCCTCTCCCACTCCTCGACGCTTGGTCTATACTCTGAAGCAGCGACCATGCGTTCTCTATCTCTTTAAACAGCTGTGTATATGAGAGAGAAAGAGCTATAGCTGTTTCTCTAGAAAGACAGAGAGCACGATACAGACTGTTTCGTTTTATTCCTTTACATATTAGATATTAAATAAATAATATTTTAATATTATTAATATTATTTACCTAGAGCATCCTACAGACTGCTTATTTCTATTTTTCTTTATATATAAGAAAATGTATTAATGAATTTACTTGATGACTTACTTCTAATCACATCCCTCCTCTAAAGATCTCTTCTGAATGTCGCAGCTCTGATTGTTGGGAGTTGACATTCTCACCCATCCCCATTGCGGTACGGATGAGTTCAAGAACCTTTCCGGTACCCTTCAAGGAACTGAAGGTCACATGCTTAGAAGCAGCTATTGCCCTTCCTATCAGTGCATAGGACTCGTACTGCTCCCGTTTCATCTTAATCCACTCCGCCTCCCAGACTCCTTCCCCAATATGCTTCTCGACGATTCCGCAAAGAAGGGTTCCCAGTTCGGGATTCTCTTTAGGAGAGAGCTCTCTGAAAAAGCCGTCGTTGATAACGCGAGCCGAATTGTATCCATACTGGATCTGGCCCTTCCTCAGGTTTGAGAGAGCAAACATCCTCACATTTTGCCAAGAATCATATAGCTCCTCCAGGTAGCACTCCTTCATGGTGGCCTTCCAATTTATACCTGTCGCTTCCTTCACTGCGTGGAGGAGAGAGAGGATCCCCATACCATTGCTAGCCGTATGAGTCATCACAGATCCTGAGATGTAACCCAGTCTTCTCGGATCAGGGGGATTCAATCTCTGGAGACGCACGAATTCAGCAGTTAGGATATAGAACATATGTCCCGTTGTTGGAATCCCTTTTTGGAGGCCCCCTACAGCCTTGACGATGCACTCTTCACATAGCGGAGCATATGACTTCCCGGCCGGCCATCCACCGATGGCATGAACGTTCTTAGCATACTGCGCTTTCTTGAAGGTGTTCTCAAGCTGACTTTTCTCCTTAGTCACAGCTCTCCAGAGAGTCAGGGCTAGAAATCCTGTTAGTTGGAACAGCTCGTGGTCATCCTCGGTTACCCCCTTGGTTACATCCATCTTATTGATGCCCTCTACAATCTTTCCTTTGAATACGACAAGATCTTCGTCCTTATAATTAGACAGGAGACTTCGATAAGTAGCTTTCGACTCCTCTGATGACAAAGAGGGTGGGAGGACCAACTCTCCAATATGAGCCGGATTCCCAGTTGGGAGTGAAGTTTTCGATGATGTATTGGTCTTGATAAATTGCACACCTGTGAAGTTAGATCTAGACCAGAATTTATCCATGCCTATAGACGCGACTGACACAGCGTCAGTAACGACAGAAACTACGTTGTCTCCAACTGCTACAGAACCATGAAAGTAGAGAGTATAGAACCGAATTAGAGCAGCCCTTTGAGCTTCAAGATTCGTGTACATAAGGGGGGTGAAACCCCTCAGCAGTGGTAGTAGCGAGTTCATCTGACCACCCGTCAGCCCTGGGAGAGGTAGAGGTGGGAATAACATCTTCCGCAACTGTCACAGCTTCTTCAATTTCACCATAGCGTTCTTCGAGACTCATGATTGAGATTGCTCACAAGGATAAAAAACTCTTATGGAACAATAGGATATTTATCCTTCTTTTCTTTATATATATTAAACAGATATTGAATAAATTATTAAAATTATTATTTATATTTAATAAATATATGCAATTCTCAAATTTTTTCAAAATTAAGACAGGGTGTTCTATACATATTTATAGGCACCTAGTTGTATTAAAATAATGCATAAACTCGTACACCTATATATACATAAAGATGACCAGGCTAGATGGCCCGTCTTTATACGCGTGGCCTAACGCCTCGCGAAATCGATATCCCTGCACGTTTTACACAGGATATTTGTCTCGCAGATTTGGTCAAAAATGCATACAAATCAAATATGAGCATGACACCATCTTTTATACTACTCTTTTGACATAGAAGTTACAGTCTCGATTGAGCAGTGTAACAGCGCGTTATATTTTATTGTGTGACGATGACAGACAGCACTCTTCGTAAATGTATTCGCGATTTTTTGCGCTTTATAAACTTACATAGCGTACGAATACGACGTCGCTGCGACACTCAGTGGTATTACGAGTTAAGGCATTTGTCGGGTGATAGACTCATCAACCGTTTGAAATATCGTATATGGTGGGCGCCCTTACGCGGTATAGTGACAGCCTATGACAGGGGTATATTGCAGGGTCACAGCGTGTTAACATGCGTGTATGAAGAGCTACAGAGAAGGGGGCTTCAAGAAGCTCAGAGTGTTCGTGGTATTGCTGATGAAATCAGGGGTAAGTACTCTTTGCCAAGTGTTTAAGACGTTTTCTACTTTGTCGACCCGAAAATAACCGGTTTTAACCGGATTATTAGAAAAAATACAAACTGTGAAGTACAATTTTTTGCCGTTTATCGAGCAGCATGTTTGCTATAAAAGCAATAATTAAAATTTCAAAAATAATGGAAACGGTATAATAGGTTATCGGCAGCTTTCGGATGCGTCGAGCGATGAAGAAGCTGCTCTTGTAGACGCTGTTTGCGCTGTAGAAAATTTGGAGCAAAATACCGTGAAACGTAAGTATTAAGATTTCCAGCTATTTAAAAATTTTATTTTGAAATACAAATTTATTTATCTAAATTTATAAATATTGGCTTTTCGAGTTACTACGTAACTAACAAAACCCTTGATCTTTCAATATTACAAGCTTAACTTTATTCTTATTATTTTCTTTAGACACACGGGTACAAACATATGGAAAACAGCAAAGTGAGCCGATTGCAGGTCCTTCCGGACTATGCCAGAGACCAAAAAGTATCGGTAAATCTGTAATAATCGATACGGATAGCAGCGACGAAGATGAAGACGAACGTAATATCGTCGTTTTATAATTGCACGAAGATGGCGAAGAAGAAGAAGAAGAAGAAGAAGAAGAAGAAGAAGACGGCGCTTACGTTAATATTTCTGGCGATCGGAATGCCGTCGTTTCGCCAATGCAAGAAGATGGACAAGAGGAAGAAGAAAATAGGGTTGTTCAACAGTATGAAAATCAGCTATGGGAATACCCAATAGAGGCTGGTATAATGAACAATGATGATGAAGA
Organism: Netelia virgata; assembly: GCA_951802705.1. NCBI lineage: Eukaryota > Metazoa > Arthropoda > Insecta > Hymenoptera > Ichneumonidae > Netelia > Netelia virgata. Next base: position 20,198,350 of record OX637865.1, read on the forward strand.
GCCAATACCATTAATTGATGATTGGTATCAGCATCTCTTGGATGATACCGACTCAGGTAAATGAGGTATTTTCTTATATATAAAAGTAAGGTGGCTATTCTAGTCAGCAAATAAACGAAATGGCAAATTTATTGTAGGTTATTCAACACAGGGGTTATTGTTTGATGAATAGCCGATTTCTATTATATAAAAAACGGTACCAATAATAATAATAATAGGCTTGAATAAATGCATACATGTGTTAACAGTGCAAAAATAATCAATTGTATTTATTTTCAGAGACATAGCTAGGCGCTGGAAAGGGACGTACTCGCGCGAGTACAGAACCGTTTAGGGATGTTCAACCGCCCGGAAATCGCTTCGAGATCATCAGGGATTCTACGCGATATTTCAAGTGTTTTAAGCTTCAAGGACGCGAAACTACACTGCGTATAAGAACGCCTCACGTAGGGGTCTCTGTAATAGATTGGCTCGGTGGCGCATTCCGCGATCTTCTGACATGTATCACCAGCACTTGCGCCGGTGGTGACTATGTAGGAATAACATTTACAGCAGATAATTTAGCACACGGCCCAGTATGACTGTCCTTCCGACCAGCCAGAGATTATACATTTGAAGATGTCTGGCAATTGATAAGTGGCGTTGCTCAGAGTGCAACATCTCTGAATATCGGGGACGTATGCGAAATAAAAACCTGTATCGTGAGAGGTGTCGAGGGGCCCGGTAGAAAAGGTCTAACCCACGAAGCTGTCACGAAAAAATCGATATTGTTAATCCGAAATTTTGATAATTTGTGCTTACCACGCTCATTGGTAGCATCACGCGCATATGTCGAGCAGGGTGAAATACGATCGGCGGGAGAGTTACATACTAGATGGCAACGTATTAGACAGATTAACGGGTCGTTACAAAGAAATGAGGCTATTGATCTTACGAGAGTAGCTAATGTCATTGTCCCTGCAAATGGTTGTGGCGTATATGAGATAGCCCAATATCAAGATTATTTAATGCGCGACGGTATCGCTATTGTCGTATACGAGTTTCTAACTTTGGGGCGACGTGAAAAACCTTTGTTCGATGGTAGAAAACGAGTTTTGGCTTCTGTACGCACGATAAAATATACATTATATATATTGTATTATGAACGCACGCACTATTTTCAACCTATTTTGAATCTCCGAGGCGCTGTAGGCGGTAGAGATTTTTGCTCAAATTGTAATGCACGCAGTCGTCGAGATGATCACAGGTGTACAAAAAAAAAAATGTCCCCGGTGTTTTGCGCTACCACCCTGTGATCCTAACGCGAATAATACAATTAAATGCATTGATTGTAATCGTATTTTTTTCGGAGATCAGTGTCTGCAAAAACACAAAGATGTCGTTGTAGTCAGGAATCGCCGAAGAGCGAGTGTGTGCGAAACTGTGAAACGTTGTCGCTGGTGTTTCCAAACGACAAGACCTTTAGAAGAAGCATATATGCAGTATTAAATATTGCAAGACGTGTAAACACAACGAGCCGAATAATCATATGTGTTTCATGAAAAGCCTTCGTATACACAAAACCGCTCGTAAAGTAGTTTTTATTTTCTATGACTTTAAAACACAGCAGTGCACACCTTTAAAGGGTGACGCCTCTACTTTTGCGCATGAACCAAACCTCTGCGTAGCTCAACGACTCTGTACATTTTGCTGTACTGACGATACCATAACAGAGCCGTGCGAATATTGTGGAGTGCACGAGTTTGTTTTCAAGCACAGTCCTGTAGCTCAGCTTGTAGAATTAGCTATGACGGATATCAAGGGCTTTTCTCGTACAATTTGTATTGCTCATAACGCAGGGGGTTTTGACGCTCAGTTTATTTTGCGATATTTAACCGAAGAAAAAAAGACACAGTTACCATCGGTAATTATGAACGGCACGAAGATAATTACGATGCGGCTTGAAAACCTTGTGTTTCTCGATAGCCTACATTACTTTCACATGTCTTTAAGTGCTCTACCAAAAGCCTTTGGACTCGCGAATACTGTCACAGAAGGCACTTTCCCTCATTTATTCAATAGACCTGACAACCAAAATTATGAAGGTCCTCTACCAAGCCTGGAATATTATTCACCCGATACAATGCGTGCTGGCGATCGCGAAAAATTTCTTGAGTGGTGCAGAGCATTGAAAGATCGTAATTATCTGTTCAATTCTCAGAAGGAAATTGTTGATTATTGCACGACAGATGTTACGATATTAAGACGTGCGTGTATGGCTTTTCGGAATATGTTTATCGTCAGCGGCAATGTCTGCCCGTTTGACGAGTGCACAACGATAGCGTCAGCTTGTTTTCGCGTTTTTCGTAAAAACTTTGTGAACGATAAGACGATAGGTATTATTCCAACGAACGGTTACAGATGCGCTCATAATCAATCTAAAAAAGCAGTCTTCATGGCTCGTGTGGATGGAATATTCTCTTGGGCAGCGAATTATTCACGCAGGTCGGCGACGCGAATTTAAAATATTGCAAAATTTACTGGTAGACGGTTACTACAAAACAGGCGATACATCTCATGTATTACAATTTCACGGCTGTTATTGGCACGGTTGTCCGCGTTGTTACCCTTTAAACAGGGATCGACGACAGAGTGATGGTACATCGATGGACGAGCGTCTCGAAAGAACTATGACTATAACGAATAGAATCCAAGAGGGAGGCCATTTATTAACTAAAATTTGGGAATGCGAGTATGATCGCCTATTAGAAGCTGATGCTGAGATGCGTGCACTCATAAAGGACTATCCTTTAGTTGGTATTGTTACGTCCTGAAGGGACTGACAATATTTTTAAAAAGGGGAATCCTACTGAACGGAACGCCAGATATATGAGTGGCCTCGTTAGGACGAGAATGTGCTCGTCGGGGATGAAGCCTCGTCGCTGAAGGTTAACGCGGACGAATATTGAGTGTGATATTGTTCTTACCTTGCGCTGATTAGTTGAGCGGTTGAGCGTAGAGGGTTATTCCAGTGTTATGGTGAGAATGCCCGCGTCGTTGTATTCCTGGAGGGGTCCAGGAGCCTCGTGAGCTGGTCCCACCCAAGAGATGACCGGGAGTCTCGATGGTTGTTCCGCAATCGCCGTACCTTGTGGATCGGAGGTCCCTTTGTTGGAGCGAAAAGCGATGACAAAGTATTCGAAAGAATCAGTGGAGATTCGTTTTACCGTTGCCGGGATATTGATATCACTTATTATGCTCAGCCGACGAACGACTGGTTCTGATTCAAAGGAAAACAATTCTGTCGCGAGTTCGATGTCTCTATATAGTTTTGAGAAGTCACTGGCGCGGTTGTTGCCGTTAACTGTTTTTGATTTGCCGAACTGGAGAGCGATAGCCCGTTTTATCGCCCGGTTGACACCGCCACGTCGTCTACCCATAGAAATGTTTATATAGGTATTAAATTTGGGTATAGGTGATAATTTTGGGGGTGACGTTAACGTGCGTGATGATATCGCACCGTAAACGTCGAGGAGTTTACTGAAGGGATATCTCAATGATTAGTTTGGTGTGTTTAGATCTAGCGTGCCGGATGAATAGCACCGCTTAGATCTGTGATGAAGGATACGCTTCCCGCGTGCACGATTTAGAGCACCGCGTAGGAATGCGTACTGTGTGTATGTTGGGATTCTATGGTGCACGATGTAGAGCACCCATAGAGCCTTGTATGTATATGTGTATGTATATGTGTATGAACTTTCGCGTGCAAGAGGATTGCACCGCGGAAAAGTTCGTTTGTGAATAAATCGAGATTTTATATAGGAATATAGAACAGGAGTAACACTGATTCTATTAAATAATTGTAGGCGACACAGAATTTACTAATTAAAAGTTATATTTTAACACTTAGTGATTTCTGAGTTACAATGTTTTATACACGAAGTTATTTCGCGGAGTGCTTACTAATTCTTAACCGACGCGATTTAGTGTAATATGTACTAAGCTTTTCAGAGATATAGCCCGCCCGTATGCCACAACGCTGGTGCATTTACGAGTTACACGTATTCGTCTTACTACGGAAGTTCGTTAGTGACTGACTACTCGCTCTATGGTTGCGTAGAGCTTATAATGCTTTTCCAGCGTGGCGGCACAGTGGGGGTAGCGGCCCGCTCGGGGACGTAGGTCCCGAGTGGGGGTCGCTCGACGCTCGGCGGCGGGCGTCGGGGTAGCGGCGACGCTCTGGCGCGCACGTGCGCCAAGGGCTGCGTAGCCGCTAAGGGTAGCACTTGAGTGCACGTGTGCTTTGACTCGTCTTCCAAGTGAAGCCGAGCCGTGGGAAGTTCGGATTTTACATTTTTCTGGATTTTACTTGCTACCACGTATTTTCTCATGTACCACCCGTTTTATTTTCTAGGTATATTATATGTATGATTTGCAGGTACGTGTGTGTGCGTGTATACGGCTTTTGCGCGTAATACACCCACACACCGGTAAGTATTTTAGGGTTAACATTATTATTTTAACGTTATTATTATTATTATTTTTAACAATATAAAGTTCTTATTTTTAATTTGATTGTATGTATGTTTATATATATATATATATTTTATATCGTGAGGGCGTCGATCCCAGGACGTAACACGTCCCCCCTTGGAGTCGTAGGTTGAGCCTGACGGCTCTACCTACGATTGGCAGAAAGTCTATCCGCAAGTTCTGGATCGACCCCAGACAGTCGGGTTGGTTCCGCAGGTGGTAGTGTCGGATAGGTGTTGTTTGTTGAAGGTGAGGTGTTGTCGTCCTTGGTTGTGATGAGTTCCATGGGTGTAGCCTCCTGGTTCCGGAATTTCTTCTTATGTGCAAGCGTAATGAGCAGTCCTGCAATGGAGCTCCACAGGGCCCCCAGCAGGTACAGACTCCATCCGTATAACGAGTGAAGCGCATACCCGTGTACACAGGTGTCAATAATTAGTTTGAATACTCGGGCTATTAAGAACAGCCCAATTATTCCGGCGCTTGCTGTTCCGAACTGCAGGAAACCGTTCCAAACCCGTTTTGCGGCGTTTTCCGCAATATGGTTTAGGGTTGTGTCATCCAATAGTCCGTCCAGTGAGATACTACCGGTTGGTATTCGGTAGCCGGCAGATCCTCGAGCCAAGTGATTGAGTAGTGCTGGTCTTTCAGCAGGGAACATAATTCTGTCCCTCAATTCCTCAATGTCGGCTTCGCTGTATATGCCGCTTGTTGCCAGGTCCCCCGGGGAAGCATACTTCCAAGTGGGCCTGGTTAGTGGTTGCAATTGTTGTGGTGCCATTACCTCGATCGGGTGAGGGGTGAGACGATACCATGAGCCCTCAATCAGATATTGTGTAGGCAACAGAGGGTTGCACTCTATCTGTGTGCCCGATTTCAGCAACATCCGGGATGTCGTGGAGAGAAACAGTGACTCGTTTTTGTACGTCACCGGGAGCTCGTGGTAGCAAATCGTTGTTTTCCTTAATTTGCATACAATCGGAACACATTTGACGATGTGTGCAACCTCACCTGCGATGACGCCCATGTATCCCGGCCCCTTCATAACCGTATGGGCAAATTTCTCGGGCAGTATTGCAGCCGTTGATAGGGCATTCTGCAACACCTGCTGTTCCAATTTGCACCGTTGAACGAGTACGTCTTGATACAGGGTTCGCATTTGATTGCGAACGTGTTTCTCGACATACACGAATTTGGAGTTGATGTAGGTAAATATGTCTAAGTTATTAACTGACACTTTTCTGGCTGATATGGGAGACTGGTCCTTGGTTGTCTCTAGGATGAATAACTTTGGATGCTCCGTACGGATCAAGTTGTAGCCGCATACCGCTATTGGTTGAAGATGTTTTGCCAAAGCAAATGTGGTTGATTGAGTACTAAGCGAGTACACGTCAGGTGACCGGGTTCCGTTATCCGTGGACTGATATTTGGTCGCGATGCCTTGGTAGAGTACATCGTACCTGGTGAACCCGCAGGTATCCGTGGGGATTGCTGTCCAAAAAGCAGAATTGCCGTGTATGTCTATGCAATTCTCGTCGGCCAGCAAGCATTGTGTACCGGATGGCAACAAGATTTTCCCTTGAGCTAAGTTGATGGTAGCTCTGTAGTTATAGATTGCCACCTTGACTGTTGCCGTCACGAAGACCTTATTCCAATTTCCATATGCGTCGCTGTACTGGGTGCCCTCACAGGTGCCATCGGCGTCGATGGAACCGCCCATGGTTACGGATCTGTACTCGGTTGAATTTCGACGTAGGCCAAGAAGCTCCGCCGTGAAGCTTAGCTTGATGATCCCGGTCTCCTGGAGTCGCTGGCACGCGCGATGGTCTATGTCCTGCAGGTATACCTGCCGTCCACCATGGACTGCAGATCCGTGGGAATGCATACCGCAACGTGTTATTGTGCGGTCCACTTGCACCTTACACTGGATTACATCCGTGCTTTCGAATTCGGATAGTTGTAGCAGTTGAATGTAGGTAGCGAGCGGATTTGGTTGCTGCATGGGGATGTCACAGTCCCCTACTCCGTTGAGCGAGATGGTGGTGATATTTAATGTAGAACCACTGCAGTCATACCCGATTAACCCGTAGCTATCCTGGATGTACAGGCTAATCATCGCTGCCAATGTCAGCGTCGTCGGATACATCCTCCTGTAACACATCGGTTTTTGCCTTGAGTTTGGTTAGGCGTAGTTTGTTTGGATGAACTACTTTTGGTTTTCCCTTGTAATTTACTATAATATTTCCACTAGGCAACACATCTACTACTCGAAGTGGTTCAGTGTATTGATTACTGAATTTGCCGAGTTTTGGTTCTCGTAACATGAGCACGGTGTCGCCTTTACCAAAATTTTGTGGATTCAGTGTTCTGTCATAGTATTGTTTGGATCGTATTTTTGCTTTCTTTAGGTTGTCCGCTGCCATTTCCTGGAGGCCGTGGATCTTTGAGAAGAGCTCGCGCAGGTATTCAGCGTAGGTCGGTTCCTCGAGGTCCTCTATGTGCTGGAGACTTGAAGGTTGTCTAGCGGGTCTTCCAAACACCAACTCATGCGGTGTGAATCCCGTTCCCTCATGGCAGCTTGTGTTATACGAAAAGGTGGCGAGTTCCAAGAACTCATCCCATTCGTGAGTGCGATCAACGTACTGCTTGATATACTCCGCCAGGACGTGATGAGAACGCTCGATGGATCCATTGGATTGGGGTCTGTAGGCTGTCGTTTTGTATTGCTTTATTCGAAACTTCCGGGCAATAGTTTTCATCAGTGAGCTGCAAAATGCTGATCCCTGATCGGTGAGGAGTGCCCTTGGAGCTCCGAATCTGGCGAAGAATACCTTGGTTAAGGCATCCCCGACGTCCATTGACCCCGTTCCCTTGATCGGGATGGCCAAGGAGTACTTGGTGAGAAGATCCTGGATGGTAAGTATGTGGCTGTTTCCTTTGTGAGTTGAGGGCAAGGGCCCGACTATATCCATAGATATCTTATCGAAGGCGGTGCCCGGGGTGTCCGTAATAATCATTGGTTGCTTAGTTTTAATCCTTACTAATTTTTTTAATTGACAATTTTTGCAGCGTTGAATATATTCTTGGATTTGTGACTTCATGTTCTTCCAGAAATACTTATGTCTTATTCGTTTAAAGGTTTTTGTAACGCCTTTGTGTCCACTTATAAGCGAATCGTGATTTTCAGCGATAATATTATCTCTATCTTCTATTTTAGGTTCTTCTATCATTTGCGTGCAGATCGTCAATACAATGGGTAAGTCTATTAAATTATTTTTTATTCTTTTCAGGATTTCCTTCCAGGATACCGTATCTATTCGCTCGGTTTTCGCTACGCTGAGCGTTCTGAGATTTAGTTCCCTTACAGCATCCCTGAGAGACTGTATGGCCTCGGATAGGTCTTCGATCGAGGCGTTCATACGAATATCGGTTTTTATAGGTAAAGCGATTAGTTTCTTACTTCGATGGGTGGACACCTGTACACGACATAAGGTAAGGTCTTTTAAAGTTGGTAATTGCTTATTTGTTTGCAGGTTCTTTGCGCCCGCGTCGATCGGTTGACCTTTTGTTGTTACGAAGATTACCACATTGTCTGTTTGCATGGACAATGTGTCGCGGGTTTCATTTATTTTTAATTTATCGCGTTCTTCGTAGGGGACAGATATTGGGTCGAATATGTTTTCTGATTCTACTGACTCGTTATCGGACGAGTCTTCCTCGCTTTGGTCGGTACCCTGAGATGGTAGGTCTGATTCAGTATCCTTATTATCTAAAACATAGTCCATTTTCGAGTTACCATCGGCACCTCTTTGTTTATTCGTAGGCGTGGTCTCAAATATCGCCTCATCATCGCTATCATCGAAATCGGACATTTCCCTTGCTGGGATTACCAGCGGATCGTCTCGCTCTGGGGGATTCCGGGATAACGCATCCGCGTTATGGTTAATTTTCCCAGGTTTGTAAACAATTTTGTATTGGAAATTCGCGAGTTTCAACCTCCAGTGGACGAGCCGATTCGCCGGATCTTTTACCGAATGGAGCCATACTAATGGCTTATGATCCGTAACTAATAAGAATTCTCGCCCGTAGACATATGGTCTAAATTGAGCAACGGCGTATACTATTGCCAGTAATTCTTTTTCTATCGTGGAATAGTTTAGTTCAGGTTTCGATAATGTACGTGAGGCGTACGAAATCGGTTTATCTTTACCAACCTCACCCTGGCTGAGGACTGCCCCAATTGCATAGTTGGATGCGTCCGTGGTGATTACAAAAGGTTTGGTAAAGTCCGGGTATTGCAGCACGGGAGCGCTGCACAACGCTCCTTAATGTATCAAAAGCTTTTTCTTGTGTATCCGTCCATTTAAATACGGCTTGCTTTTGTAAGAGTTGTGTAATTGGTCTAGATATCCCGGAGAAGTTGTCAATAAATCTGCGGTAATATCCAGCTAACCCAAGGAATTGTTTTATTTTAGTAGTGTTTGTTGGTCTAGGATAATGTCGAATAGCCTCTATTTTCCCCGGGTCGGGCTTAACACCATCCTCACTGATTACGTGTCCCAGATACGCCACTTCCTTCCGGAGGAATTCGCATTTGTCGGGTTGTAACTTTAAATTGGCTTTTCTTAGTCTTTCTGCGAGTTTACGAAATTTAATTTCGTGTTCCTGAAGGGAACTTGCGTATATTACAATATCATCTAAGTATACAAATAGTTCTATTCCTTGCAGCCCGCAGAGAACTCTATCCATTAACCGTTGAAATGTAGCGGGAGCATTTTTGAGCCCAAATGGCATTCTATTGAACTCGTAATGCCCAAAAGGGGTAGAAAATGCTGTTTTCTGTGCGTCCTCTGAATTTACTTTGATCTGGTGGAACCCACTAGCCAGGTCAAAGACTGAAAAGTACTTGGCGCTTCCCAATTGATCTAATATTTCTGTTATGTTGGGGAGAGGGTACGCGTCCCCAATGGTTTTTTCGTTTAGATTTCTATAATCAATAACCATTCTCCATCTTCGGTTACCGTGGGAGTCGGCCTTTTTTGGCACTATCCACAGTGGCGAACTGTATGGAGAGTCAGATGGTTTTATTATTTCGTTTTTTATTAGTTCGGTAATATTTTTCGTTATTTCATCCTTATGAGCCGGGGGAAAGCGGTATTGTCTGGTGAATACCGGCTGGTCATCGGATGTCGTTATTTTATGTTCTATGACATTGGTAGATTGCAATGGAGTTCCCGGGAGATGGAACAGATCCTTATTTTGCTCCACCAATTCGAGGATACTCTTGTGTTCCTCTGTATTTAGGTGTTCTAATCGGAGTAAATCCGTGAGTGGGGGTATTTTAACCTCTTGCCCATTGGTGGTTAGGATATGTGCTTCCTGAACCTCTGAAAAAGCTTCCAATTCTACTGTAGGGGTAACGATTCTAATATCCTCGTCATTTGTATTGAATGCCCTGAGGTGAGCGACACCATTTGAGTTAATCACTATGGCGTTACCCGCATAGATACCTGCTCCCAATTGTAGCTGAGGGACATAGCCCTCCGTTAGATCACGGTTACTAATTCTCACCTTGAATATACAGCTTGATCGTTTTGGAAGGGTTATGGAACGCGTATTTTTGAATTTCAATTCCTGGTTTCCCCAACTAACTATCTCATTATCCCAGTCGATCTTTGCGCGATTAATTCCGTGGAATTCGGATCCCAATATTGCGGCCTGCTTTATCGGGAAATCATCTTCTACAACGTGAAATTCCGATATTGTGCCCAATATATCTATCTGGACTTTCCCAATTGTGAACACCGGGTCCCGGGAAATACCCTGTAGACGAAGCAGCGAGAATGTGTCTATTGGGACATCATCTTTTAATGCTTCTCTTTTTATCAAATTGGGGTCGGCTCCGGAATCTACCAAAAATTCGGTTGGACCGCTTAATTGCAATGCGTTTAATGTGACGACTGGAATAAATGAGTTACGCGTTAGACTGATGTTGGCGTGTCCAACGATTCGTTCGGGGGCGGTTGTTCGGTTTCCTCCGCAATCTGTGCCGATTTTACCGGGTGCTCCACCTTCTCCGGTCGTTTCGCACCCGAGTTGTACGATCCGGAGCTCGCGTTTCCCGACTTACGATTTTCGTCATTTCTTCGTTTGAAGCATTGCTGCTCCGTGTGACCTGGTTTTGAACAATAATCGCAGATGGCACCGTTCGTTCGATCCCGTTGTTTGTCGCGATTATTATTGTGTTGTTCTTTTAATTTCGGGTTTTTAAGCCAACATTTATCGACCGCGTGCCCTGGCTTTTTGCAGTGTTCGCACGTGACTTTCGCGGAGCTTAGCGATTTGACTTGTGATGATACCGGTGCGAATTTTGATTCTACTCTAGTATAGAATTGTGATTGATCACGTTCGATTTCCTTCTCGATTCGGATAGCGACCGCGTAAGCACCTGCGAGTGTATTAAATCCCTCTAGTTTTAATCGCATCCTAAAATCCGGGGGTAAACCCGCGAGAAAGCACGAGAGAGTCTCGTCCTCGAAATATTTGACCTGATCGCGGGGGAGAGCACCGCGACCCTTACTTTCACCATCCAATATCGCGCAGTGCAAATCTTTTATCCGCGAAATGTAATCAATGATGTGCTCTTGTCTACCCTTCGCGATGTTCCCCATTTCCCCTCGATATTGATTTATTGATTTTGATGCTCCGAATATGATTTTTAGCTTCTCGGTAAATCCATCTATTGTCTCGAACACGTCGTCCTCCACAGCTGTGTATGCGCGATCCTTTAACTTATTTCGGAGTAATCTGGTTAAGTTATGCTCGCTGTCCGGAGGGAACATATCTTTTAATCGCGTACAAGCTCTTGTGAATTTTAGCACCGAGATATTCGAACCTGTGAATATGGGAACGGATTCAAGCCCGTCTTTGTAATTTAAATGGGGGTAATTTGGTTCGCGAGGGACCGGTGTTCTTATGGGGCGATTGGGGTGGTCCGATCTGTTGCCCGACCCACCTTGTTGCCTATTTGTATCGCGGAGGTCTGCTATTTCGTCTCTAAGGACGGAATAATCTTTCATTAGAGATTTTACCATTTCAGACAAAATTGCGTTATCCGTGGTTGGATTACCCGAACCCCCGGGGGTTTCGCTTTGATCTGCTAACATGGCGTTATTCTTCTCCCTGAAATATTGCACCTCCTCTTGATCCCTTCGGATTTTATCCTCGAGGATTTGTAATTGTTCGATTTTATTTGACATCTCTGTTTCGCGTTCTTGAATTAATTTCTCTTGGTCAATTAGTCTCTGTTGTTTTTGTAATAGTTGATCTTGGAAAATACGGATTTCGTCTTCCGTGAACGGTTTCTTAGATCGAGTTTCCATTTTGAATTTTATTTGGAATTTGAATTTTTATTTTGAATTTTTATTTTGAATTTTTATTTAAAATTTAGAATTTTTATTTGGTTTTTTCACGTGGATTCGTTACGTTATCCAGCGACAGTATCCCACCGCTGTCACCAAAAATATATACCTATTGTTACGTCCTGAAGGGACTGACAATATTTTTAAAAAGGGGAATCCTACTGAACGGAACGCCAGATATATGAGTGGCCTCGTTAGGACGAGAATGTGCTCGTCGGGGATGAAGCCTCGTCGCTGAAGGTTAACGCGGACGAATATTGAGTGTGATATTGTTCTTACCTTGCGCTGATTAGTTGAGCGGTTGAGCGTAGAGGGTTATTCCAGTGTTATGGTGAGAATGCCCGCGTCGTTGTATTCCTGGAGGGGTCCAGGAGCCTCGTGAGCTGGTCCCACCCAAGAGATGACCGGGAGTCTCGATGGTTGTTCCGCAATCGCCGTACCTTGTGGATCGGAGGTCCCTTTGTTGGAGCGAAAAGCGATGACAAAGTATTCGAAAGAATCAGTGGAGATTCGTTTTACCGTTGCCGGGATATTGATATCACTTATTATGCTCAGCCGACGAACGACTGGTTCTGATTCAAAGGAAAACAATTCTGTCGCGAGTTCGATGTCTCTATATAGTTTTGAGAAGTCACTGGCGCGGTTGTTGCCGTTAACTGTTTTTGATTTGCCGAACTGGAGAGCGATAGCCCGTTTTATCGCCCGGTTGACACCGCCACGTCGTCTACCCATAGAAATGTTTATTTAGGTATTAAATTTGGGTATAGGTGATAATTTTGGGGGTGACGTTAACGTGCGTGATGATATCGCACCGTAAACGTCGAGGAGTTTACTGAAGGGATATCTCAATGATTAGTTTGGTGTGTTTAGATCTAGCGTGCCGGATGAATAGCACCGCTTAGATCTGTGATGAAGGATACGCTTCCCGCGTGCACGATTTAGAGCACCGCGTAGGAATGCGTACTGTGTGTATGTTGGGATTCTATGGTGCACGATGTAGAGCACCCATAGAGCCTTGTATGTATATGTGTATGTATTGAAACGTTAGAGTCGTTCCTTAAAGTTCGTTTTGAGGCTCGACGCTCGGGACACTGGCCTAGGGTAATGTTTTCGTCGGTGTGCAATGATTTTCGGCGGCCTGTTTACATAAATGCTATCGCTAGTTATTTATTCGGTGAATATTGACGTATTTACATTTGAATTCTGTATAATGTTTCGCCGTTTAATTAGGCGTGTTTATTTTGGTGTTAATTCTATTTCGTGCTTGGTCTCCCGTGGCGATAATCCCCTCTCCTTGACCCGCGGCTCCCCGGCTTCGTGCTCGCGACGGCCCGTCTCGTTCCTTGGCTCGTGCTGTTGCTGTCTCGCCACTCCCTCCTCTCCTCGCCCGTCCCGCGTTTTCTCGGTATGTATCGCTCAGCTGCTTGGGTAAGTATGGTCCCGTCGAGGATCTCTCTCCTCGCGCTGTTGACGTGTGGACTCACGCACCTCTCCTCACCCCCCCCCCCCCCCCCCCCCCCCCCCCCCCCCCGCGTCGTCTCGATCAGCTGCTCTATCGTATATGCTCCCGGCGTTCGTCTCGTCCAACGTCGCGTCGTTCTGGTATTTCGTGAAACGCCGTTCTTGTCGTACCTCCGACGGGTTGCGGCTTTTCAGCGCTTGATTGTTCGCTCGCAAGACTCTTCTTCAGAGTGCATGCGTGGCTTGGTTGATCTTTGGCAAGACTCTTCTTCAGAGTTCATGCGTCAGGTCTGATCAGCTAGGACTGATGATCATCCTCGATTTGGCTGCCCTTTTATAGTGCCCCAGGTCCTGTTTTTGCTTGGGTGGGGGGTCCGTCCTGCCGGGTCAGCTGGTCGACCGTGGTGCCGTGTGGACCTTCGCTTGGGTGGGGGTCCTTGCTGCCGTGTCAGCTGTTCGGTGATCCGGCCAGCGGTGGTGGGAGGTGTCGTATGAGACTGCTCCCGTCTCAGTATATGTGTATGAACTTTCGCGTGCAAGAGGATTGCACCGCGGAAAAGTTCGTTTGTGAATAAATCGAGATTTTATATAGGAATATAGAACAGGAGTAACACTGATTCTATTAAATAATTGTAGGCGACACAGAATTTACTAATTAAAAGTTATATTTTAACACTTAGTGATTTCTGAGTTACAATGTTTTATACACGAAGTTATTTCGCGGAGTGCTTACTAATTCTTAACCGACGCGATTTAGTGTAATATGTACTAAGCTTTTCAGAGATATAGCCCGCCCGTATGCCACAACGCTGGTGCATTTACGAGTTACACGTATTCGTCTTACTACGAAAGTTCGTTAGTGACTGACTACTCGCTCTATGGTTGCGTAGAGCTTATAATGCTTTTCCAGCGTGGCGGCACAGTGGGGGTAGCGGCCCGCTCGGGGACGTAGGTCCCGAGTGGGGGTCGCTCGACGCTCGGCGCCTCGGCGGCGGGCGTCGGGGTAGCGGCGACGCTCTGGCGCGCACGTGCGCCAAGGGCTGCGTAGCCGCTAAGGGTAGCACTTGAGTGCACGTGTGCTTTGACTCGTCTTCCAAGTGAAGCCGAGCCGTGGGAAGTTCGGATTTTACGTTTTTCTGGATTTTACTTGCTACCACGTATTTTCTCATGTACCACCCGTTTTATTTTCTAGGTATATTATATGTATGATTTGCAGGTACGTGTGTGTGCGTGTATACGGCTTTTGCGCGTAATACACCCACACACCGGTAAGTATTTTAGGGTTAACATTATTATTTTAACGTTATTATTATTATTATTTTTAACAATATAAAGTTCTTATTTTTAATTTGATTGTATGTATGTTTATATATATATATATATTTTATATCGTGAGGGCGTCGATCCCAGGACGTAACAGTATAGAGCCTCTTAAACCACGCGATGCTTTCTTTGGGGGGAGGACAGAAAACATGGTTACGCTTTACGATGCCCAGAATTCGGAGCAAATCCGTTATGTGGATGTCTGTTCTTTATACCCTTACGTCTGTAAATTTGGCAAATACCCCGTAGGACACCCCCGTGTATATACAGGGTCTGAATGTATGGAACTGATTGGACCTAATAATGATCTTTCAGTCGTTGAGGGCCTTGTGAAATGCTCTGTATTGCCGCCTACGAATCTTTATCATCCTGTATTACCTGTGCGTATGCATCATCGATTGTTATTTCCTCTATGTCGTACCTCTTCCGAGAGTATGAACCAGGAAACATGTACGCATGAAGATCCCTCTGACCGTATGTTCGACGGTACATGGGTGGTCGATGAGCTACGCAAAGCTATCCCATGCGGATATATAGTTATCAAAGTTTACGAAATTTGGCAATATGAGATCACACAGTCCAATCGCGATACTGAAGAGGGTGGTCTTTTTGCATCATATATAAATACTTTTTTGAAAATCAAACAGGAAGTCAGCGGCTGGCCCGAAAGCTGTTTGGAAGATGAAACGGCGCAAGAACAATACATATCAGCTTTTGAGAACTCTGAAGGTATTAAGCTAGAGCGGTGCAATATTACAAAAAACCCCGGCTTACGTTCTGTAGCTAAACTATGCCTTAATTCTTTTTGGGGTAAATTCGGTCAGCGTGAGAACTTGCCGCAAACGACAATAGTCTCGTCTCGTGAAAAGCTCATGGAATTATTGACCAGTCCGGAGTATGAAATCACAGGTATTCTACCTGATAATAACGAGATACTGTATATTAATTACACGAAGATCGACACCTCTGTAATACCTTCTGATATAGCAAACGTTGTAATAGCAGCGTATACAACAGCACAGGCGCGTTTGAAATTATATAGTTATCTCGAGCGCTTGGGTCCTCGTGCACTATACTGCGATACAGACTCTGTGATATATGTATCGAAGAAGAATGACACCTGTGAATATGAACCTCCGACTGGCCAGCTTTTAGGGGATCTTACCGACGAGTTATGCTCTTAAGGTGAGGGTAGTTATATAAAAAGTTTTGTTTCAGGGGGTCCGAAATTTTATTCGTTTATTGTGCAGTGCCCCGATGGTTCGGAAAGCGAGGTGTGCAAAGTAAAGGGTATAACACTCAATTTTACCAACGGCTCGTTAATTAATTATAAATCTCTGCGCTCATTTGTAATCGGTGAAAGAGAGGCACCTATTGTATTACGCTACGACGCCATTAGACGGACAGAATTCCATCAGGTCGTTACCCGCCCTGAAACAAAAACCTGTATGCCATCGAGCGTCAAACGAACGCGTCACGGCGAATATGGTTCGCTCCCTTATGGTTACAGAGTCTAGTTTATGAAAATTACCTTTTTTATAAATGTTATAAATACTGTTAACACTGTACACCTTTATACTGCTACTGTAAAATAAAACTTTATACATGTACCGAATATTTGAATACTTTATATACACTGTGGTATAGAAAATACAGTCATTCGTACAGATGCATACGCGGTGGAAGCATCCCTGGACCTCGATGATCTGCGGTCCCACGGGCTGCGGTAAAACTTATTTTGTAAAAAAGTTTTTGAAATTCATTTCGCGAATGAACAGCGAGCCATTCGAAAGAATTATTTTCTATTATTCCGAGTGGCAGTCCGCATATACGGAGTACGGTACATCGATAGAGTTTCATGAAGGCCTACCCCAGAGTACCGATTATGCGAGCGATCCTCGTGCAAAACTCATAATAATCGACGATTTGATGCCCGAGGCGTCGAACAACAGTGTTGTAGATCTTTTCACCAAAGGTAGTCATCATAAAAATCTGAGTGTTATTTTTATTACCCAAAATTTGTTCCATCAAGGACACGGTCAGCGCGATATTTCATTGAATGCCAATTATATCGTAATTTTCAAAAATCCCCGCGATCGTGCTCAAATTCAACATCTCGCGCGCCAGGTATACCCGGAAAACCCGCGTTTTTTACAAGAGGCCTATCACGATGCAACATTCAAAACGCATGGTTATTTGTTACTCGATTTGAAACAATCAACACCTGATAACTGTAGATTTCGCTCTTGTATTTTCTCCGATGACGGTCATCATTTTGTGTACATACCACGGAAAAAGTTAAAAAGCAACTCCGACACCTGCGAATTACCAGTTCAACGCGTGTAATGACGCCTAAAGCATCGTCCTGTTACGAAAAATGTATAGCTATATTGAGTGCACTTCAGCAATCCAACACAGCGCATATTACATCTGACACGCGCAAAAAACAAACAAGTGATGGTGGTCGCTCCGTTTGTCAGTGTCTGATGTACATTCTTAGGGGTAGCACAGCCCCGAAGACATGTAGCGCAAAGGGGTTTAAAAGGCGTGATACAACAGGATGGCCTGCAGTTCATCAGACGTAATGGCGCGGGGTGGTTCACCACTCTGCAAAAAACACGTTGCAATATTGCGTGCTCTTCAACATATGAATAAGGAGCAGCGCGAGGCTGTTTTACGTAAAGCAGATCCGAGGATTATCCGCTGTATTTGTGAGTGTGCACTGAACGTTCTCTGCGGTAATGTGCCGCTGAAGATCGACCAGAGAAAAAAATTACGTCGATACGCACCGGTTCTCCGTCGTTTAGCCTCAAAAAAAGGCTGCTGGAAGAGTAAAAAACGATTCGTCGTTCAAAGCGGTGGGTTTCTACCTCTCTTATTGGCCCCAATACTAGGTATTGTTCTATCGAATTTGATTGGTGGCCGTGGATAATGGAGGACGCAAGAAAAATGGTACTCGTGCCTGAGGAACATCTAACGCGACTGAACACACAAAGTCATGCGCAGCCTGTGTTTAACGTGGATGTGTCTCAAAAACAGCCAGTGCGAGGTATTGACGCTACACTGGCTCGATTAGACACGGAGATGCATGAAATTTTGCATTCCAATGCATACGCAAATGAGAAGGAAAAGTGGGCTGCGTACTTGACTGTACTACAACGTTATCTTCACTTCATCGATGATGAGAGAGCTCAGCAGTACCGCGATCTTATGAAAAATAAACACTATGTAGAGTCTGATTATGCTAGAAAAAAAGAAGAAGAAGACGAAACCGGTGACGGTATGAATGACGCCGTCATAATCGAGAGTGTACCAGCTAAATTTCGCGTAAAAGCGAAACTGCTGCTTCGCCGTTTGCGTGATTCTCCACGATCTAATTTTTCTTGGGATTCTGACGGTGTCGTGTCGGTCAGCGGAAATCCAATAAAGGATTCAAATATTGTTGATCTCGTGAACGACGCTATGAGGACTAGGAAAATACCTAATCCAGCTGGGCGCAGTGCCTTTGCCAGAGTTCTGCGAACGATCAAGACACCTCGGGAATTCATCGGTAACGAGGAGTTGTGGGCGGAGTCTAGAGCTAATACACCACAGCGTCAATCGCAGTCTGGTGATAGTACAAGCAGCGAGGAATCACCCGATACGGACCAGTTGGCGTCTTTCAGTGGTCCTGAGAACAGATCACCAACACGGCAAACAGGGAGATAAGCAGAGAGGTGGAAGCTATCATAATAAGAAAAGACGTGTAACTTGGGCTAACTTGAGACTATAATCATGAAAATCTTAGAAAACGTGTACTTTAATCCAGCCCATGAAAGCATCGTTTTCAGGTGCTACCAAATTGTTACGCCTGACGCGTCAGAAAAAAATCTCCCGTGTGAAGGCTGTACAGTGGCTTGAAGCACAGGATGCTTATACAAAACACAGACCCGTGCGACGTCATTATCCGCGTCGTTTTTATAATATCCGAAACATTGATGACTTCTGGGAGGCTGATCTCGTGGATCTCCACTTGATTAAAGATTACAATGATGGTTATGTTTATCTCTTAGTCGTTATAGACGTTCTAAACTTGCATGTCGTTATAAACTTAGTCGCTATAAACTTGCATGGGTTCAGCCTTTGCGCGACAAGTCTGCTGCATCTGTAGCTAACGCTTTTGATCTCATTTTATCTAAAAAAAATAGTAATGGTCGATCACCCGTTTACCTACAGACGGACAGTGGTAAAGAATTCACCGGTGCTGTATTTCAGGCTCTCTTAAAGAAAAAGAACATACAGTTCCGTGTTGCGCGAAACCCTGATATAAAAGCGGCTATTGTCGAGAGATTCAATAGAACGCTGAAAGAAAGAATGTGGCGGTATTTTACGTATTCTAGAAAAAAACGTTACCTAGACGTTCTGCAGAACATCGTTTCGGCATACAATCACTCCGCTCATAGTGGCATAAAAATGGCTCCTGTCTCAGTGACACGCTACAGCGGCTAGGGCCCGTAATAACCTGACACAGCGGTACAAAAGAACCGAGAATTGCTCGCCCAAATACAGCGTGGGCGACATCGTGCGCATCAGTAGTGCGAAAGCAGCCTTCGTAAAAGGTTACGAGGGTGGCTGGAGCAGCAAGTTATTTAAGATTGTACGTGTATCGCACAGTATTTGTCCGGTGACATACATCCTGCGTGATCTCCATGACGAGGATATTGACGGTATATTTTATGAGTCTGAGTTATCGAGAGTGCGAACGAAGGAGTCTAAGCAGCAGTCGGCAAAATGAAGGAGGAATTTTACATGGTTTTACCCAGTAATAGTAGTATGAATTATTATCCCGATAATGTGACAACAAGATATACCGCTCATTTGCCCCAATGTATGTCTCTTCACGGCAGCTGAGCTGTTTCTCTAGCTGAAATACACATACCTACGACGATTTTGAATGTGCCACCCGAGGGTGAGCGGAACTTTATGAATGTCATAACGAACACAGTAGCACCCGGTAGTATGGCAAGCACCGACTTCAAGGAAGAGCACGTGTGCGTGCCGCCTGGCGTATACCTCAGCATAGACACATTACTCGAGGCTATCAACGAAACATCGTGTGTTGTGGGCCATCTGAAATTTAAGCATTGTCGCAACGGCTATGTGACGGTCACGCGCATCTGTGAATCGTGTAAGAATGTGGAGCACTGATTCTACTTCTCCGACGTCTTGACCAAGATTTTAGGATTCACCGAGCCTAAGGATGTGGTAGTCCAGAGCGCGTACACTGCTCAGAGACCTGCCAATCTAGCCCATGGGACCCCTAATATGATGTACGTTTATACGGATATCTGCGAGTCCTATATCACCGGAGATGTGCATACACCACTTCTGCGTGTCGTGCCAATCGTTGCCGCTGATAATCGTAACTACGGATCGGTGAAGATAAGAAGCTTCTCGCCACCACGCTATATTCCCCTATTACGTACTAGTTTTCAAACAATAACGATTGATATAAGGGATGAGTTTGGCGCTCGGATACCATTCGAGTACGGGACGTTGACAGTGACGTTACAGTTCAAACGTACAGATTAACCTGAACCAATCTAAAAATGGCTTACTATGACGAATACTTTGATATGCAAACGGGCAGCGGCGGTCGGGCGGCTATGGCGGTATCAGCCATGTGTATATAGGATCACCGAATCAACGTGGTCACGGTATTGGAAGATTCCTCGGAGGCCTCTTCCGGCGAATAATACCTCTTTTGAAACAAGGCGCACGGGCTGTTGGTAAAGAGGCGCTTCGCTCAGGTGTCAATGTGGCTACGGATATTATGGATTCTGGTATTCATCCGCGAGAAGCATTTAAAACGCGCCTGCGCGAATCAGGGGAGAATCTGAAGCGTAAGGCTGAAGAAAAAATTAGTACGCTCATGAAGGGTTCGGGGTATAAAGTCGGTAAAATTAATAATTTGTTGCATTCCCTTGCCGGGAGCGCATCACGACGTACCGGTGTGAAAAAACGAAAAAAGACCGTAAAGTCGCGAAAACGTTCGGGTTCTGTGAAAAAGAGACAGGGGCAGAAGAAGAAGGCTGTGAGAAGAAGAAGAGCAACAAAACATACAACTAATAATCGTTACAAGAAACCAAGAACAGTGGCGGATATTTTTGCCTAACGCAATCTTGGAAAAATGGCTTTCTTACACGCTCACTCTTGTGAGTGTCTTAAGTCGGAGCTGGAGCTATTTACACTACCACCATCCCAGACAACAATCCAAGGGACGCATACAGTGTGTTACAAGCCAATCTCATCATTGACGGATGATTCACCGATAGAGTTTGTCGTACCGGGCCGGGGTGATGAGTACATTGATCTTGCACACACCATGCTAAGTATGCGTGTTAAGATAGAAACCCCTGACAAAGCGGATGTGTCGACTCCGAAAGTAGGTCCTGTCAATAACCTGTTACACTCAATGTTTAACCAAATCGATGTATTTTTAAATCAGAAACTTGTATCACCTTCTAACAATGTTTATGCGTATAGGGCATACATTGAAACGCTCTTGAATTACGGACCTGCTGCTAAGTCTTCGCATCTCACGAGTAGTATGTGGTATAATGATTTGCCGGGTAAAATGGATGATACAGAAGATAATAATAGTGGGCTTACAAGTCGGCGGAATGTATTAGGTAGGGCTCGAACGGTCGATCTCCTTGGTCATTTGCATTGCGATAGCTTCAATCAAGAGAGGTTTTTGCTAAATGGCGTTGAGATGCGTCTGCGCCTCGTACGGACCAATAACGCTTTTTGTCTCATGAGCTCTTCGAAAGACTGTACCATACGTATTACGGAGGCATCACTACTTGTACGGCGTGTTAAGGTAGCGCCCAGTATACTTTTGGCACATGCAAGTGCTCTGTCTAAATCTACAGCGAAATATCCTTTGACACGAGTCGAGGTTAAAGCGATATCAATAATAAGGCTTTTAACGGCGATCGTAAAATGAACCCCTTCAATTTTCAGAATTACAATATAAATTATTTTTCTTTGTACGCCGATGGTTTGCAAATACCGTCAAAACCTCTACAGCCGGATTTCACAGATACCGATATGTATGTGGATGCATACCACACACTATTCTCCGGTACAGGTATCCACTTTCTCAACGAGGGCAATTGTATTATACGTACAACTTACCCGGCTGGTTATTGTCTCTTTGCATTTGATCTTACACCCAATCTCTCGGCCAATAGTAGCACACATTGGAATCTTGTGAGGCACGGTAGTGTGAGAATAGAAGTACGCTTCGCTGCGGCCCTAACATCAACGATTAACTGCATTGTGTATGCGGAATATGATAATGTGTTGGAGATCGACTCTTCCAGACAAGTAATTGTGGATTTTAGTGGCTAGATCGCAAGGCTTATAGACGGTCGAGTGAGTGTCATGTATCCACAGAGTGTGTAATATTTGTCGTCAGTCTGTATTCAAAAGCCGACGTGTTACGACGATTGCGGAGCATCATGAACATCGTCATTGATATACAGGGCCTGAAGGATAAATATAATCATTTTATACCTAAAGAAGTTGCCGTGGTCTCTATAAACACGTCGTACCTAGCCCACTGGATTATATCGCCGCCTTACTCTTATAACGTTCTACCACCTAGCGTAAAGCGTCAAAATACCTGGCTACAAGCCAATCATCATGGTATAGAGTGGTCCGAGGGCGAAACGCATTTACGCACAGTCGAGGCTTCGTTAAAAAAAATCGCAGTGCAGGCTGATCGTCTGTTTACAAGAGGAGCTGATAAAGCGGCGTATCTGACGCAGCTAACGGATTGCTACGTTGTAATCTAGAAGAAGAAGAAGACGACGATTCGTCTTTCCGAAATCTTCCCGAAAGCAACACCCGCTGTATATACCATGGTTTACTGCGTAAAAACTGCTCGTTCACGTGTGCCCTCAACAATGCTGTGAGAATCAAAAAGTGGCTGTCTCATAATGACCGTTCCAGCTCCTTGTGGGAATACAGAACCACCACAGCCTGGAACATCGGTTTACCAGCTGTGGAACGCCACGAACAGGGAAAATCAACCGATATAAAAGTGCTCTAGTGTCTCGATAATCGCTGTGTATTATGAACACCGAGCAGCTTCTGCAGTCCCTACGCGGTATAAACAGCCGTACTGTAGGCGTATACCCAGCAGATCGCATCCCTAAGGTGTGGGCAAAACCAGCAGCGATTGTCGCCAATACCGATGGCCACAAGCAGCCCGGGGCCCACTGGGTCGCCATGTACGTCGATCGAGATGGACGCGGATGGTACTTCGACAACTACGGACTACCACCGATCATCGCGCAGCATCTCCAATGCCTCCGACAGAACTGCAGGTTCTTTAGCTACAACGCTATACAGCTTCAGGGTCCTGAATCACAGACTTGTGGACATTATTGTGTTATGTTTCTTCATTTCATATCTACAGGGCTTGGTATTAATATGTTTAGGAGTGTATTTTCAACCGATTTAACACGAAACGATAAAATAGTGTATGACTACTACAATGAGTATATGAATAAGTATAATAAATCTAATCCCTTGAATAATGGGCTCAATAAGGGAGCCAGTGTGGGAGGAGGCTACCATTATAATAATCTCAATACATTTAGCGTTAAAACTTTGCGTTGTGTACAAGGCTGCTGTTCTCGAACCCGTTAACTGTACCATAATTGTAGGCTAAAAATAAAAGTATATTTTTTAAAATGTGTGTGTTCTTCGTCTTGATATTCTTGAACCTCATACGACAATAATTATAATCCACATATTATAGTGATGAGCTGCTGAATTCTCAGAACTCCTTGAAATGGTCATTCACGCAAAGGCACGCGCCATCACGAATTCGATCCTCACGTATCACAGATTTTATAAAATGCTGATGTTGTAAACGATGTCTTGTAATACGGTAAACTAATACTACACTACCATCAAGATGGCTTACTGTTTTTTACAAAATAAGCAAATGTTGCACCAATTAAATTCAGAGTGCTTCTCTTTGTATGCAGAGTAGGGGCATGGGTCTGCTTGGTAGGGGGTCTGATGTATCTGAGCTCCTTGATAGACACACATTATCCTCAAGTCTTCAAAGAAGTAAGCACCGCCGATTAAAAGTACGTTTAGACGTCTTTTTGCGAGATATTGCAACGGTTAAAGCAGAAATACAAGCGATATCGGAGTTTCGTGCTTTAGAAATAAAACTGAGAAAACTCAAGTTGGATAATGGACTTCACACGTATCAACCAAGTGGGACGCCTGGAGACGCTTCTCCCTGTCAAAAGACTAGCCGAGCTGGAGCTCGAAAAAGACTACTATATCACTGGCATTAAAAGCGTACAGACGAAATGGGGCTCTCGTATTGTCGTGGACGTGGATAAT
Organism: Netelia virgata; assembly: GCA_951802705.1. Taxonomy (NCBI): domain Eukaryota; kingdom Metazoa; phylum Arthropoda; class Insecta; order Hymenoptera; family Ichneumonidae; genus Netelia; species Netelia virgata. The sequence goes on from OX637865.1 coordinate 20,222,478, forward strand.
GAATTTACGTGCTACCTACCAACGAGATTCGTCAAGGCTTTCGAAGAAGCGGACGAGTTATTTCAACAAATGAGCGAGGCCGCGACCAATACAAATCTAATTATGCAGTATTACGGCACGATATTCAATAAGCTCGAATTCAAAGCTGCTAAGGAGCCCTGATAAACAGGTATGTACTAAAAATCATGTATAAAGTACCTCTGTTACGATACGTATATACGATCTTCTCTCACGCCATATGTTTCTGTCTTCCATAGCTGAACAATCGAAGATGAAGAAGAAGAAGAAGAAGAAGATGCTATGGATTAAAATTCTAATATATATTATCACTTGGTTGAATATTTATTGTAAAAATATATATAACGTATAATTAATAAAAAAACAGTCAGAATATATATCATCGGTCTTTGAGTATTTACTCGCACCTCTTCCCCTCCGCGTCCACGACCGACCGAGCTACGGACTCGGTGGCCGCGGAGTGGAGGAAAAGGAGTAGGGGGTAGGATAAAAATAAATAATAGAAAAATTGAATTTCAAAAGCGTGCATACTAAGGTGACATGCTCCATCCCCCTCTTCTCCAAAAATATTATTGCCGAGGGACCGTGGGAGAGAAAGAGAGAGAGAGAGTACCACACTCCCCTTTACTTATAGTGAAGATTTTGACCGATCGCTATAAGACCCTTCAGCATAAACGTAATATCATAACGGGCCTTGGTGCAGAGGTAAGTATTCAGACTGGTAATCCAAGGGTCGACAGCTCGAGTCTCCGCGCCTGCATCGGATTTTTTTAATTCCTATAAAACTAAAAACAGCGATCCACTATACCAACACGCTCCATCCCCCTCCACACCAGCACCAAAAACAGCGATCCACTATAATAACACGCTCCACCCCCTCCTCCACACAGCCTCCAAAAATAAAAAAGAAAAAGCGCACTATGACGACACGCTCCATCCCCCCCCCTCTTCACCCCTCGCAACTCTTCCCCCCGCGCCCACAAGCTGATCACTCGGCGGCCGCGGCGTGGGGGAAAGGAGTGGGGGTCGCCATAGTGGCCGCTATACTACTAGCATCAACGTTTATGATGAGATGAAGCACTCTGCCTGCATGAAATTCAGGATTGATGACGCGCTCGAGCTGTGAATGAACTCCATAGTAAACGTATTCACTTCCCTCGGCAGCATTGCAAATCTCAATATCGTATAGTGTCGGAGAGGTCCCAAGAAATGTCTTTATACTTTTGGGCAATTCTGATAACAGGCGTTTTTTCAGATTTGCAAGTAGAGCATCTGCTTGGGTGTGAGGAATTGGTGGTTTGCCTGACAAAAACCACTGTCTCAATTCCTCCACTTCAGTCTCTTCTTGTAAATCATTGCATTCTTGAAAATCCTCCTCGAAGAACCATCGTCTGGTGGTGTAATGTCAAGTACATTACTGCCACCTCCACATTCATTATCTTCTTCATCTTCGTGTGATTGAGCTACATTTTTGTCAGTTATTTCATCATCCAAATTTTCCTTGAGTTCGTTTGTCGGGAGACTCGTGTAGATTCGAAAATTTCTACATTTTGTCATTCTGTAACCGCTTCTTCACGTTTTCTTCGACGAAATTCATGCGAACGCAATCGTCCGAGCTCTCTCCGTCGTTTAAGATTATCTTGAACACTACTCATTTCACGTTATTCGAACGATAATTACTAGAATAAAAGACTCATTTAATAATCATGTAAACACGAAACGACCATTTCCCATGATTCGAACACACACTACAGTTGAGGTTCAATACAACGAATTTCGTTACTATGAAAGTTTTACTATAGCGCGGACTGACCTTGCTCGCTTGCTCGCTTGCTCGCTACAGCGAACTGAGCAGTCCCTACGCAGAGTGTGCTGTTTCGGTGCGCATCATTCCACGAAACGTTGTTGCGGCGGAGAAATTCATTGTATCGAAACTTTCATTCCCCGACCGATTCGTTTTAATGAACTTCGACTTTATAGTCATAAATGTTGTGGGACCAACGTTTACGACGGGTATTTAAAGCGCAACGACCTTGGCTCAAACGTACACCTCGGTAAGGCGGTGGTGAAGAATCAGAATGGCGCCTGCTTCACTATCGCCACTAACACACACGCCGATGCAATAGAAGTCGACGTCCCGGCGCAGAAACTTGTGCCGTATGAAATTGGATCCGGGCCGCTCTCCGACGGCGACGAGGAGTGGCAGACGGCGCGCGCCACACCGGCAAGGTCGACTCAGCATCGAGTGAGTACTGTTGTGCAAACGTTGCGGTTCGATCACCTAAATACTATAGAGCGCCAACACGTGCGCGAACTCGTGAAGTATAATTCGGATCTTTTCCACCTCCCGGGAGATGCCTTCATGGGATCAATCATGGTCAACCACGAAATACCGACCATCGACAACAAACCGGTACATACTAAACGGTATCGGTATCCGGTAGTTCATCATGCCGAGATAGAGACCCAAATAAAAGGACTGCTCGATAATGAAATTATCAAGCCGTCCCACTCTCCGTATAATTCTCCTCTCTGGATTGTCCCAAAAAAGCCAACTCATACGGGAATAAGCGATGGAGGATGGTGATCGATTACCGACAACTAAACGAAAAGACCATCGGCGATAGTTATCCGCTGCCAAATATCACCGAAATTTTAGACCGACTCGGGGGACCCAAATACTTTTCAGTGTTCGACTTGGCGAGCGGATTTGACCAAATTAAAGTTGCGGAAAAGGATCAACCGAAGACGGCATTCACGACTCCCCGAGGTCATTGCGAATTCGCACCAATGCCCTTCGGGTTGAAAAATGCGCCAGCAACATTTCAGCGGCTTATGGACAGCGGCTATTGGTCGGACCTCACCGGTACGGAACTATTCGTTTACTTGGACGATATAGTCATCTTCTTGTCGTCCCTCCAAGAACACCGTACCAAAGTCAATCGGCTCTTCCAACGGTTACGAACGAACGGATTCGATAGATCCAAGTCGATAGATGCGAGTTCCTGCGTAAGGAGGTCAACTACTTCGGGCACATCCTTAATAGGGACGGAGACCGGTCCAATACGAAGAAACTAACGGCCGTAAAGAATTTTCCGGTGCTAAAAACACCAAGGAATGTGAGAGAATTCGTGGGTCTTGCCGGTTATTACCCAAAATTTATCGCTAATTTTTCGGGCAAGGCGAAGTCTCTCTCCGATGTCACGAAGAGAACGACCAAATTCGCCTGGGTCCAGATTCGAAAACCTTCATGATACCCTATGCACAGCGCCTATTTTGCAATATCCCGATTTCCAGAAGGCATTTATTCTAAGAATAGATGCCTCGGACGTTGCAATCGGAGCCGTGCTGAGTCAGGGAGAAAAAGTGGGTTAAGATCTACCTTCGCAGTATGCCAGCAGAGTGCTGAACTCAGCAGAAAGGAACTATACGACGACCGAGAAAGAATGCTTAGCTATGGTTTACACGGTGAAATATTTCCGGCCGTATCTATACGGTAGGAAATTTACACTCGTCACCGACCATCAACCCCTAGTCTGGTTACACTCGATCAAAAACCCTTCATCGAGACTCCTGCAATTGAGATTACAACTGGAAGAGTACGAGTACCAAGTTGTTTACAAAAAAGGAAAAACGTAGTTGAATGCTGACGCCTTCTCCAGAAACCCGGAGTTCTCGGGATCTACGTCGCTTCCTCTCATTCCTTGGGACAACACCGAGTCCATGGAGGGAGGAGCACCGCAGCAAAACCTCGAGGAGAGTATCATTGCCAGCCGAATTCGCGATCGAGGTCGTGACTCTACCACGACTGCCTATGATGATCCGAGTTTTTGGGAATCATCCAATGATGAGGACGAGGTCATCGAAGACAGTCGACGTCACAGCATGCTGCCGGCGCCCGAACTCGCGGATATCAATGAATCTGTCGAAACCGAGGCCGATACCACCACGGAACTCGACACATCGACGCAATCGGACCCTCGGGGGTACCGTTTTGACACGTCCATGGCTGCCCAACACGGAACCAACCAGCTGACCTTGGGGGAAGCAAAAGGGCAACTTAGACGGTTATCCGGTAGCCTACCGCCATGTCGCGTCGGATCAGAAGAATCAAGGCCCATCCTTAGCGACTACTCAAGCTGCAGCAACAACGAGCTCACTCTACAACAAACGGAACTCATCGGAAGGAAATTCGACGACAGTCCCGAGACATTACGGAAAATTAATGAATTACTCATGAAGACCACGTCCAACGACGAGGTCCCGAGGGTAAAACATATCCTCAAACGACCAAACGCTAGCCACATCAGCGGAAATTGTGCGAAGGAGCTACCCGAAGCGCTCCCGGCCCAACGAAGAATTTCTCTAATGCCCACACCGACAAAGAGAGAAAGCCCGGCGTGCGGATCCACGCCCCACAAGGTGCGTTTCTCGCTGCAACCCGCCGAGGCTGGCGAAGAACCCGACGAACCGCCTAAACTTCCGGAGGATAACAAAAAAATTGGGGTCGACCCATACTCGTCTTCGTCGTCGTCATCATCATCGGATGAAGACGAACTCGACCCCTCCCATAGCGACTCTGGAAATGAGCATCCGACCGCTGAGGATTTCGCATCAAGGAAGTGCCAAGTGGATGTGAAACCCGAGCATCTATTAATTGGCCAGGGATTGTTGTGCATTTTGTCTCTATAGACGGAATCATAACAGTGGGGAAACAACTACTCGACCTCGTCTACCTCGACGCTAGCAATCTCGGCCAAGACTTGAAACATATATCGGTATCGATTACCCGGCACAAGACGCGAACAATTTTTAGCATCGCAACCACCAAAAATTACTTCGAGAAAATGTCCTTCGACCATCTGAAAAACGCTCTTGAGATATTGCGGAAATCGATTAAGGAACACGGAGGTCGCAAGTTTCGCATCGCCTCCGAAGGAGATAGACACGACGAAATTCCCATGGCTACATTTCAGCGACTATTCGAAGACGCTGTCAGTGAAATATCGTGCAAGGTCACCATCTGCATGAGAAAAATCGAAACACCGCCGACCTCGGAACGGTTGGCTGTAATTAAACAATGGCACAGCGACCATATTGGAGGACACAAAGGGGCTCGCAAAAACCTATGAAAGACTGAGACAACGTTATCACTGGAGGGGCATGAAGAATGATGTGCAAAATGTCATAAGATGCTGCCACAGCTGCCAGCAGCATAAGTTGGTCCGCATAAAAACTAGACAACCCATGGTGGTCACGGATACGCCCGTGGCAACTTGGGAGAAAATCGCCATTGACATACTCGGTCCATTGCCCCAGACGAAGTAAGGCAATCGGTTTGTCTTAACAATCGACCTACTGACGAAATTCGCCAGAGCCTTTCCATTGCCCGATATAAAATCACACACAGTAATCAAAACTCTCGATCGAGATTACTTCATCGTGTACGGGGCTCCCCTGTATATACCAAGCGACAATGGCAAATACTTCGTCAGCAGTCGCATGGAATATTTCCTGAAAGAAAGGAACATACATCACGTAAAGGCCACTACGTAACACCCGCAAAGCAACGGGTCGTTAGAACGAAGGCATCAGGGAATCGCTGACTTCGTGAAACATTATATCGGATGAGAAAAGGGGTGGGACGACATTTTGCCTTACGCCATTCAGTCGCATAATGCTGCGATACACGAGTCGACAAATTTCACGCCGTACGAGATGGCGTAAGGTAAATTGATGAAGAACCCGCATTCACCCCCTTCCCCTGAAAGAAGATCACCGTACCACCACCACATATGTGGGCAAGATTATAAAAAGACGCGATGAAGTAGCTGAGATTGGGGGAAACAATTTGAATAAAACGAAAAACGCCGCAAAGGACCGCCACGACGAAAATTTTAATGTCATGGAATATCAATCGGGAGATTTAGTCTACGCTCTGCAGGAACCTAAAGGGGAGAATTTCGACCCTTATTATAATGGGCCGTACCGTGTCGCAAAGTTTCTACACCAAAATACGGCCGTGATCGACAAGGGCCACGACCAACGACACCCGAGCCGTAAAAGAGAAGAGGACGGCCGCCCAAACCCAAACCCGACTGGAAATATAAAAAATATTTTGTCACGCCGATGGGTGGGATGACTGGGGGAATGGTGGGGGAATATAACAATTTAGTTACTATGGGAGACACGAATTATAACAACACGAATAACAATCAGTTTATTGTTCCGTAATTTAATAACATAATATAAACAATACCGAAACGGTTTACAAACTCAAATTATGGTTTCGCACCAGTTAATTACAAAAACAAATTATCACAGTTTTATCGGCGGACGATCTCGGGGACAATATCTCAACAACAAAAAATCTATACAAAAACAAATTTTATGGGGATGGGAGCCAGTTATTTTTAAATAAAATAACAAGATAAAATTTTATCACAAATTTTGGGGTGTAAACAATTAATATCGGAAGACTAAGGGAGAAAGGAATATTGGGGGTAGCTCAGGGTGGGGGTCCTACGACTCTACGGCCTCTTAGTTATTACTACTGGAAAGTTTCCAATAATCCGAAATAATATTTCCCCAATCTCGGATTTTTGTACGAGATAGTATGGTCACTTCAAGAGAAAAAAATGTCAACTCGGGGGTTCGCAAACAATAGGGCGCAAGGACGGTCGAAGGGCCGTCTGGGAATCTCGAAATCAGCTCTTAGTACAAAAAAAATTGACTATGCTCGAATAATTTACGGCTCAAATGGGACTGGGGAAAATAGATTATTAATTGACTCACTAAAATTATATTAGGGGAATGTCGGAATTATTTATCTCGGTTTCTGCTTAATAATAGGCCTAACAACTTCCTTAAAACTACACAACCGTTCCACTCGCGCAATATATCACTATTTCTCCGTGAAAATTCACGGAAACAATTAATGTTCGGAGAAACTCTAAACCGGGAACATAATTGGGGGGGGGGGGGGCTCGAGTACAATTTTTACCAAGGGGCCAGGTTACAAAAAGAAAGAAAAGAATAGTGCCAAAATCTCAACGGTGCAAACACTTTCGTTTTTCTTAGATGTCCTTGCACTCTCCCTCGTCGTTCTCTCGCGGTCGCTATTCGTTCCTTGGTGATTTGCCGGGTCGTCGTTATTTCCAAAAATTTCGTCTTGTCTTTCCTTCCTCTCCAATATACTCTCTCGCGGCGCTTCCACTCACTCTCACACTCTCTACTTCTTCCGCAACCTCTAACACTCTGAATCTAAATCTCTCTATACTTTCTAACTCAACAACTCCAATAACTTTCTCTAATCGCTCTCGTCCGCTCGCTATCTTCGTTTGCCGGGCACGTATCGTGCGTGAACTTGCGAATTTTCTCGTGTTCTCGAATTTTTTCCCGTGCCTTTGATTTGCCGAGACACGGGAGATCCTTGGGCGTCTATTAGCTGGTTCAGTCACGGGTCGATCGATGATGGGTCGCTGACGGGTCGATAGTTCGCGGGACGATGCTGGGGGGAACTCTATCGGGAACTAGGCGGAACGGGAGGACGATCGATATTGTAGGTAATTATTCTGGGGACACGGGGATCTGGACAATTTATGGAGCGTTCATCGACCGCGCGCTGCTGCCCTCTCTCTCCTTGTAGCGTCGCTACGCCGATTGATGGCTTGGGGACAGCTTCACGTGATTGTAGTCGTGACAGGTGCCGGGTTTGTTGGAGCTTTGATCATATAATTGTTGGTCGTGTCTTCGAGAGAGTGCGGGATTATTGATGGCGAGGACGTCTTCGGGTGATCTCCTTAGTGGATGCCGATAAGTTTTCTTCCAATGATTTATGATTTCTTTTCCTTTTTTCTTGTATTTGTTATTTTCTTTTAGGTTATTATTGCTGTGGAGATGGGGTTGTCCTGGGGATGCTGATGAGTTTCTTCGGAACGTCGGTGATATTCTTCTGGGCGTCGCGTAAGTGTTTGCACGTTTTATAATAATACTGTAAGGGAAAGGACTAGTACTTACTATATTTTATTTTTCAGGTCGGTGGAACGGCTGCCTTTGGGGCGAACTGGTGCAGCGAGGGAGACGTTTATTGTGCAACGTCACAATGTATAATGCAATTCAGAAAGACTGCTCAAAAATAGCGTTTGAACCTACTCTCGAGACAGCTTTACAAAGCCGTGCTCAGCTGTGTGGTAATGCTGTGTGGTCGAAAAGTTTTCAACGAGTGAATAAAAATGACACTCTAACAAACGATAAACATTGACTAACAATCACGAGCAATGGACTAACAATTGAGTAGGATGAGAAGAATCGGCAGTTTGCTGAAATTACGAAATGTCATGGATAAAGCCGTGCTCAGCTGGCCTGGTAATGCTGCCATCTGCATATGGTTTTCAGCTTTCTGTAGGGCCGAAAGTTTTGCAACGATTAAATGAAAAAACTTCGAAATCATTCGAAATAATTTTCGCGCGGCTAACTTTGACATGAAATTTGTTTTCCGTATTAGGCTATAAATAAAGTCTAACAAACGCTGGATTTTGTCTAACAAACACTAAAAAAAGACTAACAATCGATTGGCAAACAACAAAATTCGATATTTTAATGGTCGCCGGCTAAATTTATTGAACTCGTGCATTGGTCGTGTTCGCCCAATACACGACCAATACATGGACGCTGAGCACGTCCAAAACGAAGGCTTCGAGGGCAAAAGCAATCTGAGACGTCTGTGAAGTTTGCACCCTAACTTTTGAAAAACGTTTTTTTTTAGAGTTCTCAATGCACCCCGAATAGTTCCAGAGTTCTACGTAAGTTTTATAAATAGTTCCGCCAATTTAGACCAAATCATTAAATTACGAATTTTGGGATTCTAACTTCACAAAATCAAATTCGTATATCGACTATAACTTTACAGCCGTAAGAAATAATTATGTCATTAGGATTTCTTGTAGAACTCTTGGGGTGCTACCCAGAACTCTCCATAAAATTCCCAGAACTCAACATTTATTTTTTATTTTTGCGCGTTTTAACTTTACAAAGTGAGGTATGTTATTCGCCTGTAACTCTGTAACCGTGTAAAATAAATAATTTTGTCATTAGGATTTCTTGTAGAACTCTTCTAATTCAATCATATTTGTACATGACTCCATTTTTTTAAAATTATATATATATATATATATATTTTTTTATATATATATATTTAAATTTTTTTTTTTTTTTTTTTAATTTTGTATAAATTTTCTTGTTTTTAATATTTTTTTGTGGTTTTACATATTTTGTGTATCCTTTTTAGAACTGCGGCGACATGTTATCTATTACATACCATATAATTTCCATTCTTTATTATAATTTTATATTCTCGAATAATCTATAGGTTATTCGTCGGCACATACATTAATAAATGTGGCTCAATGCCTTCATTTTCTGATGCCGTTCTTCTTCTTGGCAACATGTTGTCGTACATGTACCAATGGGTGGAATTGTATACGTATGCTGCATAATGCGCATTATTTTCGTCCGTTGCGTATTGATGATACGATACCACCCCAGCAATGACATATTTTTGTTTATTAAGTTATATTTTATTAATATTTTTGACAGAAAACCTAAAGTCGTACGCTTTTTATCGATTCCAATAGATTCCGCGTATCTTTTGTCCGTGAACACACTGCTGTCTATAAATAAATAGGAATGAAATTCATATTTTCCAATTCCTCTCCCATGGCACTTTTTGCACGTGTATTCACGGTCTTGGCTCGCATCCAATATAGCTTTCTGGATTTCGGAGAAACCGTTTTGCAGCAATATATTCACATTGACGGACAATACCGCAATGTCGGTGATTTTTTCCAGGTCGGTGATTTTCACATTTTTCATTCATGTCGGTGATTTTCACATTTTTCATTCAATGTCGCTGTGACGGGATGGTGAGCGGTGAGTGAATAAATTATCTAATTATTTCAATGACGAGTACTTTGTATTTATTGGAGAAGTAAAAGAGGTTTAGACGGTTAGGAAGTCGGAGAACTGATTTGGTTATAGTGGAAGGTAATCTGAAAGGGTTAGAAAGAAAGAGTTTAGGAGTGGAGGGTATGTCGCGTGAAGGTGATAAGGGACCGTGGGACTGTAGAGTAAGCAAAGTTGGAGATTAGCGGGAAAGGAGATTAGGAGTAGGTGAGAACAGTGAGAAAGGAATGTGGGAACGTTACATCGCAGTTGGAAAATCTGCGAATAAATATTCCGCAAGATTTGAAACATTGCAATTTGCGTTCAATTGCATGACATTACCTCTATACGGTATCGTTTCGAAAATTGGAACATCTTTTAGGATCCTTGCGCGTTCTTCGTAAGTACTCTTTGTTATGATTTTTGTGTTTATTAGCGAAACACTCCGGCCAAAATTACAAAAATTATTACTTTTCATGGTGATACCGTTAGCAAAAATTGACTATGGCGTTTAATATGACTTGCAGAAGTGAATCGAACGCGCAAGTCTCGCGAACCACGATGAAGTGATCACCGCAACGAGATCCTTTCAACGAATGGCCATTTTTTAATAGCGGCATCGTAATTCTTTTCAGACTTGACATTTAATCCCAATTTGAGCAGTCATCGAGGTAAGAGAGTTTCTGTTTGTTACCTGTTTGTTCAGGAGTCACATCGATTTCATCGATTGCAGATCTCGCTTTCGTTAAGCCTCTCCAATTTTCCACCACGTCCCAAATATTTTCATTTTGTTTTGCTTTTTCTGGAGTACGCGGCATATTATCATTGGAAAGCGATAGCAAAACCTTTCCTTGTAAGGAATCGATATGTCGAATAATAAATTTGTCAATTCGCATTGGCAATTCACCTTTAAATATTCGATGTTTCAGATCCGCGAATGCAGAAATGAGAATTCATAACAGCTGTCCATAATGAATTTTTTCCGGGTCAAATCTTAATTCGACTGGGCTACAGAGTGAAATGGTAGGAGACGCGCGCTACTATGATTGTGTGATGGGCGCGTAAGCGACTAGAGAGGGGGTAACGTTTACGCGCAACCTGGCTGCATTGCTCCACACACGCAACGCAGCTGAGTTTGGACTTGGCGGAGGAACGAGCGTCTCCTACAATTCCACTCTGGGCCTGTTGAATTCGAAGCTGATATTGTCTCCTAGCACCTCCCTCTAGGCCTGTTGTTGAGGCGTACGAATGTTGAATGATCCGCGCTTGGATCTTCGGCGAACTCTCTTGGACATTGTGCAGAGTTCACTCTGCCGAATCTACTTTTTAATATTGTATTTTTATATCAATAAATATATACAGGGCGAATTGGATTAACTATAACAAAATTTATTTAGAGGTAGATGGGACCATTACACACAAAAGTTGCCAATATACATTAGGGATATTTTCAATAGTTTACGAGATATAATTTGTTTAAGTTGGGCTAATCAGAGCGCGCCAAGAAGCGTTAGATCCGCCCGCTCTCCGCCCTAGCCGTAGAGACAGCGCAATGTATCGATCATTGGCTGCCCGCGCTCGCCGCCCCGCGCCAAGACTGTCATCTCTATGGTCAACAAACTCGTGAATTAGCACAGGATATCTAAACTTAAAAATGGCGGAGAAAAAGCACAAGGAAATTTTGTTGGTTTATTGGGTTTGGTCGTATCATAAATAAATTACTAAAAATCTGTCGCAATCAATAATGTATTAAAAGAAGAATCATGCTGGACATACGTCCACGGCCAAATAATTACAGTGGAATCTTATTACGAGAGAAATGATAAAGCCATTAAAACGAATTTTTAAAAATTTTATTTTGTGTTTTTTTTAGTATTAATCAGCAATATCAATGTACCATATTTATAACAAAATAGAACAAAATAAAAAACCTCGTTTTAATATCTTTATTAATTTCTTTGTAATAAAATATTACAGAATTAAAGAAAGAATTTTAAAAAATTGTAATGATTAAATAATCTCCTAGAAAATACATAAAGTGTGGTGGAAAACTATGTCTGTAGCGGCTAAGTATTTCACGTTCTCGTAATTCTCTAAAATCTGGTGAATGCGACGTACTACTTCGCGATCCATTCACGTTTTCGTTCTGAAAAATTTGTGACCAATAAAATTGTGACCTCGCCGTAAAAGCTGCAGGTTGATTATTGCTACATATTTCTTATTATCAGATGCTACGAATTTATTTCGTGGTATGGAAACGCTATCGTTTCCACACCACCTTGAGGTAGATAGCTTGGCGCGTTTTTTATAGTGGTTTCCCCAGTAGGCCTAGTCCACTCTCACAATTTACTTTAGAAGCTGTTCGAAGTGCCTTCCTCGTGCTTGTAAGCAGAGTTCGGCTCTTCGTGTTATTTGACGCGTCGCACGGTGCGCCATGTCTGGCGTGATGGTACGGAAGGCCGCCAAAATTTCGTCGCGTACTTCATTTTCAGTACCTTCACGCCTGTGCTCCACTAAAGATTTAATATGACCCCAAACAAAATAGTCTAGCACAATCAAATCTGGCGACCGTGCCGGCCAAATGATTGGGCCACCTCGACCCAACCATCTGTCCGGAAAACGCGTGTCTAAAATTTCCCGCACTCTACGCGTAAAATGTGCGGGAGCCCCGTCATGTTGGTAAATTATACTTGCCCGCGCGCGGAGAGGAACGTCCTCTAAAAGTACCTGTAATTCGTTTTCTATGAATTCTGCGTATCGCTCTCCATTTAACCGCGCCGGCAGAAAATATGGCCCGATCTTGAAAATAGATACGATACGAGGAGAATGTACGAAAGATTCTTAATTTGTAAGAATATTTACCACTCTGTCCGCGATGACACCTGCCCACACCTTTATGGACCAACGATATTGGAAGGCGGTCTCGCGAATGGCATGCGGATTTTCTTCTCCCCAAATTACAAAATTGTGGGCATTAAATACCCCGTTCGGGGTAAATGTCGCCTCGTCTGTCCACAAAATTCTATCGATAAATGCCGGGTTTCGCCGACATTGTGCGAGAAAGCCTGCGCACGTTTTAATAATAGCTCCAGCAAGCGTCTCTGCGTCGACGCTTGCTGGAGCGTGAATTCTGGTCGTGTCGGTTTGCGTGGCTGCGGAGGTGTAGCGTGGTGGTGTTGCTCGCAGAGGTGACAGTAGTGAAGGAACTGCTTTGCTCCAACTTGGCGAGGTTCATCGACGGACGCGGACGTCCCATGTGCAAAGCCACGAGCGCGGTGGTCGTGTTAGGTTACCCGGGCACGAGTTGCTCGGGATGGTTATTCGGCGGAGCTTCCACTCGGTGACTGACTGGATCGAGAGCTTGACCTGTCTGATTCTCCTTTGTTTTAGGCCGTGACGCATGTCTTGGCAATTGTTGGCAAAAAAACCGAGCTGATTAGCTTGTTGAGAGATATTTCCCAACAAGTGCTGGCTGCTGCCTCGACGCACCGCTGCCGCTTATGTATCCGCTAAGGCTACTAGCCGCGCGCGAGAGACGTTGCGCGCGTGGCCCTCTCGCGGTGGACCGCGCGAACTAGGGTCCCCGTGGCGCGGCTGCGTAGCGCTAGGCGCTCTCTCATGCTGCGTCTCTCTCTATCTTCTTGTGCTTTGCGGTGTCTCGCACAATTTTATTCACAAAAGATTTATAGCAGTGGACGCCAGTTATTTTTACTAATAAAAAAAAAATAACAAAATAAATTCTATTACAATGGGGGGATACAAACAATTATTTTAGGAGACTAGAAGAGAATGGATATTGGGGTAGCTCAGGGTGGGGGTTCTCCGACTCTACGGCCTCTTAATTATTACCACTTGCCTATTTCCAATACGCGAAATAATATTTCTCGCCAAATTCGGAACTTGGACGAGATAGATCGGGACGCTATACAAAAAAAACGTAAATACTGGGTGTCGCGAACAATGGGCTACCAGGACCGTCGAAAGCCGTCTAAAAATCTCGGATATCACGCGGTGTTTAAATTTTCCTAATTCTACACAACCATTCCACTTCGCAATTAATTTTATAACTATTTCTCCGTGAAGGTTCACGGAGATAATTAACGCTCGAGAAAACTCGAAACCGGGAATTATGACGGGGGAGGAAACTCGAACACAAATTTTCGCAAAAGGGGGCCGAATACAAAAATGAGAGAAAAGAATCGTGCCTAAACTTCAATTGGTGCAAACACTTACTCTTTATCCTCCTCTAGCGTACTCTCTCTATCTCGTTCCTTGTGGCTTGCGGTGTTAGCGTAATTCTTCGATGTTCTGTTCTGTCCTTTTATCTTCTTTCCAATTTACTCTCTCGCGCCTCGCTTTCCACTCACCCTCACACTCTCTAACTCTTCCGCAAACTCTAACTATTCTCAAGCACTCTAATTCTTCTCTAAATCTCTACTATACGTTCTCTATATACCTGTCACTTTTATAATTCTCGTCTTTCCTCTAACACCGCTCGTTGCAAAGTGCCGGCACATGGCGTGCCGGAACTGGCTGAATTTTTCGGTGTTCTTAAATTTCTCCCTTGCCTCTGATTTGACGAGCCACGGGAGATCCTTGATTCCTGATTGGCCGCGCGGGTCACGGGTCAATCGATGAAGCGACACTTGGGTCGATATCTCTGGTGACAATGTTGGGGGCAGACTCTATCGGGAACTAGGCGTAACGGGAAATTGATCGATATTGTAGGATAAGGTGTCGGGTAAGTAGGACGGGTGGGAAGACTATCGATGTCGCCGGACGCTGCTGCCATCTCCTCGGTTGTGACGTCACCTTCGCCGATTGATGGCTCGGGGAGAGCTGATGGGATGTGGCGATGACACGTGCCGGTGTTGTTTGGAGAGTGCGGGTTTATATTTTTCTTCAAGTTCTATGGTGATAATTTTATGTCTTTTGTGAGTGCGCGGTGGGTGATGCTCCTTTCGGGTTTCCTCGATGTATTTCTCTCCGGTGGATGGTGAGTGTTTGAGTTGTTAATTTCTTTTTTTCCTTTTTTCTTTACTTGGTTAATTTGTTTTAGGTTATTGTAGATGCGAGGCCGGCGGTTATCCTGGGGATTGCTGTGACTCTTCTCGGTGGTGATGTTTCTTCGGGGCGACGCGTAAGTGTCTGCACGATTTACAATAATAATATACGGGAAGGGAATAATAATACTTACGGATAACTTATGTTTTACATCGGTGGAACGGCTGCCTTTGGGACGAGCTGGTGCAGCGGGGGAGGATAAAATTGTGCAACGTCACAATATATATATCTATTTGCCATATACTTGGACTAGTCTATTTCGCCTCTTTATTTTTCCATCGTGCCTTTTCGAAGTGACCGATTGCCATCCCATTCTTTGGCATTGTTGATAATTTTGCCTACAGCCTGTTCGAAGTCTTTAACACTGAGGGATCCACGTTTCTGCTCATTTTTTAATTCGGCAAATATTACGCCTGAAACGAGATTCATATTTTAGTTATTAACTAATATATTTCATAAAACTTCATACATGCCAAGAAATATGAAAAAGTTACCTTGGACACAAGAAAAAAATTGCATCTTACTGAGTAATATTTTTTTCCCGGTGTTTTTAACCGCCGTGCACTGCACAATGACATCCCGTGAAACAAATTTTTTTTAAATTTCCCTCACGGTTTGCAACATCGATGCGTGGACGCTTGTTAATTTCCACATATTCGCCATCTGATTAAAAAAGAACAATTGTATTAGAATGGTTTTTGAAAACATAATAAGTTTCCTCAGATTTAACATTTTCTAAAGATTTTTAACAAAAAAAGTAGACATAGACACTGAACACTTACTATATTCTCCCGAAAATGTTCGTCTGACTTCAGTTTCGCATCGAAGTCTTTAAAATGTTCCAGGCTTCTCATTGGAAGTTCGACATCATATTTTTCGGCAGCATCGTTGAAATTGGGCACTTCCGAGGGGTTTCTACTTTTCAGCTCACTCAAAATATTTTTTATTTCTTCCAGTTGAGTTGAAATTTGCGTGAGCTGCAGGCTATGGGAGTGAAACCCTTTATTAATGAGTGCTTTGACATCTGTAATATTTTTAGATGGGAAACAAAAACGAATTAAAAAAATGGTTTAAATATTAAATATCCTGTAACTAAATTAATTAAACAGTAACTGTATTCTTTATTTTTTTAATGAGTTTAATAATTGTGGATTTAAAGAAACAGTATAAATATTGTTATGCAGACTAAATTAGACATATTTTCTTGTATTTTTTACCTTCTAATGGAGAGTCGCTGTTTATTATGGGGATCAAATCATTAAATAAAACTGTCGCTGGTGTGTCACTGTCATCGCATGTTGTAGCAAAATGTGATGTCGACACGTTTTTTTTATATTTCTGTGAAGATTAAATTTGAATTTATTTCGCACGCATATAAATCATTTATTGAATATAGTTATAAATATGAATCATTTATGAACATTGAGCAAACAATGATTTACTTTTTTTTCATGGGCTTTCTTTTTTTGAAGTGAAGGGCCATCAGCTTCACATACTATGCAGAATCGAAAATAAACAATAATTCGAATTACACATTATAATAAATTGAAAATGATAAATAGTTGTTAATATATATAAAATAACATCATTTTTTAAAGTAATACTTACTTAAATTTTTGTTGGCATCAACCATTTGTGACACCTGCCACCGATCTTCGCAGGGCATATTCTTTTTTTTGTACGCAGCGGTTTCAATAGTAGCTTTGTCTGCAGCAGCGTTGTCTGTATCTGACGAATAAGCAAATTCTTGCTCGTTAAGAACTTTCAACTTTCTTGCTGCTTCATCAAAAGTTGCTGTAAAATTGAATACATCAGATAATTTAAATATAAATACCCACCACCAAAAGTACTTTTTTGGGTTATGTTAAACTCTATGTAAAGCTATTGTTTGTTCTTCTCGGCAATCAAGAGAATGAAAAGTTTGTCTCGTCAGGATAGTTAACTAAAAAACACCTTTGGGTTACGTGCATAAATCCGATGAGATTATAATATTAGTTTTTATTTGGAACAAAACAAATATACTTTATTGCAACACGCCGTATGCTCGCTCGTAAGCAGGTAGTCGTACTGATTGCTCGGGTCCTCGCGCTACGCTTCGACCCTTTGTCGCTCAATGCAACGGCGTAAGAATACATAAAGAAACAAAAGAAAAAGAAAATCGCAGAAATAATGAGTTTTCGCCTATGCATACTACATCTGTGGTGCCCCGATCTCTTATTGTTGAAATTCATGAGCGCTTGCGTACCACGTACATTTCCGTTTATTCGAAAGTTTTTTGTGTGATGCGAACAATGTTCGTAAAATTAATTCTCAAGCAAAGACGCGCTTTATGGCGAAAATGCGAGTACGAAGGCAGCAAAAAAAACGTGAAATGATTGTGGATGAAAATATACCAATACCTATGTTAGGTATGTATAATCTAAAAATATTCAAGCATAATATTTTACGTAATACGAATTCGATTAAGGACGTTGCTTGTAAAATAATTTTCGACAGATTTGTTCTTCAATTTTTTGAATGATTCTCTAGAGTAATACCTTCGAAATGAGCGAAATTTTTTAAAGAATTACGCGCGTGAAAAAAATATAATTTTAAAATTTAACAAGGAGTCTTATGGGACGATTATATTTTGTTTTTTCTTTGTAATCAAAATCAATCGATTCGTTTACAAACATATAAAATTATTTTACACGACAACGTCCTTAAGCGTCCAATCATCGAGTTAATTTTTTCGGAATCTCCATTTTATAGAAGTAGGTAAAAGTATAGTAATCAATTAATCATATGACATAAGTCATATCACATAATGCGAATCAGTGTGTCTAGTCTATTTCTTCCAGTATACACTTTTTATTGAATTCACCTGTTTATGAATTTATGTGCAGATTGGAATGGCCCGAGCACCAGTACGGCACCTCCAGTGCCAATTTCATTTGCAAATTATAATTTGCAAATAGATAGCAAAAAGAGAATGTATGAAGACAGTGACAGCAGTAATGATGAGATGATACTTGAAAATGAAAATGAAAACAATATCACTGCTGAAGGAACCGCTGATACTGGCAATCAACAAAGTGATCATGAACTCGATGAGAATAATATTAACCACTGTATTGAAAATAGTGGGGATGAAGCGCAAATATCGACAGATGAAAATCAAACCAGTTATGACGAACGAGACAGTGATGAAAGTTTTGAAAGAGATAAAGAGCGAGATAGTGATGAAAGTTTTGAAAGAGATAAAGAGCGAGACAGTGATGAAACTTTGGAAGAGATGAAGAGGTTGACGGAAGAAATCTCGACTATGTTAATCGACAAAACGTACAGGACGATGAAAATGAGATCATGGCGCTTCAACGGTCAGCACTTGATTCTCATACACCGCACACTCATTTAAATACTTTGTTAAAAATTCTTCGAGCAAGAGCCTTTCCTTCTTTACCAAAATCGGCAAAAACATTTCTCAACACATCCAAAGCGGTGTACGAAATTAAACAGTTCAGAAATGACAATGGTGAAGTCAACGGTCAATTTGTATTTTTTGGCATTACCAAAAACCTCCAAAAAGTTATAAATACAGATATACATATGGAAAATCTGTTATACTTACAATTCAACATCGATGGGATTCCTTTATTTAAATCCAGCAGTCAACAATTTTGGCCAATACTATGCAAAGTTCATTTTGAACCGAATATATACAAAGCATTCCCAGTTGCTATATATGCAGGAACTGGAAAGCCGACTAACGTCAATGAATATTTTGAAAAATTTATATCTGAAATATTGGAACTCTCGCAGGATGGAATATTGATAAACGATAGGCTGTTTGAAATTCACATTAAATGCTTCGTGTGTGATCGACCTGCTCGCTCAATCATCAAACGAATTGAAAATCATGGAGGATATTGTGCTTGTGAGCGTTGTACGATTAAAGGAGAACGATATGATAATCAAATGGTATATGCTTCTATAGATTGTGAAGAAAGAACAAATGACAGTTTCCGTAATCAAGAGCAAATAGAACATCATACAGGCATATCGCCTTTGATTGTAATTCCTCAACTTAATATGGTTACTGATTTTGTATTGGATTTCATGCATCTTTGCTGCTGGGTACAACGCAAATTTTTTTGGATTATTGGCTGAATGGTACTCGGAAAATTAAATTAAGTCAAAATGGTAAACTTCAACTGTCACATCATCTACTCGATTTACAAACGCAAGTGCCACAGGATTTTCAACGCTCAACGAGGTCGTTAATCGATTTTCCAAAGTGGAAAGCCACAGAATTCCGATTATTTTTATTATATCTCGCTCCAGTTGTATTAACCAAAATTTTATCTCGTGATCTGTATAATCATTTCATGCTTTTCCACAAAGGCTGTCGAATATTATGCTCAGAAGATCTTGCATTGAAATTTAACGATCACGCAAACCTTTATTTAACGAAATTTGTACAATTGGCTAGTGATTTGTACGGAAGTCAATGCCATGTTTTAAATTTGCATTCACTGATCCACTTGGCTAGTGATGCGAAAAATATGGCATGTTCTCTGAGCAAAATCACCGCTTTTCTCCGCAGCGGTAAGCGACCCTTGTCTCAAGTATCCCGCCGTTTTCACGAAGACTTCGGAACTTACGATACTAAAATAACTCTTCTGCCCATGATATCTATATTACGCAATAAATAGGGAGAGCATTCTATAACAATAAAAAAAACTCCGATATAAATCATCAATTCTCACAACGATATCACCTGATAATATTGTGTTAATTAAAAATAAACAAATTCTGGAAATTAATACCATGTCCTTTCAACATCTTCAAGAAAATACTATACAAATTACAGGAAGGATTTTTATGAAAGAAAAACCAATTTTCGAGTATCCGTGTAACTCCGGAGAGCTTGGTCTGTGGAAAATAAAGGAAACAAATCGCGTAAAAATATGTACACTAGAAGATATTATAACAAAAATGGTATGCTTTAAAATTTCTACGGATTCAGACAATAAGAAAACATATGTAATTCCTCTTTTTCATTGGCAAATATAGAATATGAAAGTATTATCTTATATTTCGATAGAAGATACATTTTTGTTCCTGATTCCAAACCTAATAATAACAGGCAAAACCCAACGAATTACGTCGGATATGGAACTGTTTCATTTTCCACTTATTCAAAAACACCTTTTTTAGCCAGTTCAATTTGCGCACCAAACTTAACATAAATATTGTTATTTATTGTCCAATTCTGTTTTATATTATATTTTGTATATATTTTATGACTTTGAACATTAATTAATATTGATTTTATATATTATTGTGATAGTATGGCTGTCTCAGCAGGCCGCTGTAAGGCAAGCATGAGCACGGCCGGCTTACGGCAGACCTTTGCAGGGCCGTATCAGGAGCTTCTCAGGCTTGCCATGTTATGTCAAGCCGTAGCGCCACCTGATCAGGGCCTAGTAGCAAATAAGGCAAACCTACAAAATTTCTACCCGGGAAGGTAAGGAATCAATTGATACATATATCTGGCCCGTACGGGTCGTGCGAGGACCCCCGCCCCTCCGATGGCGAATACACGCTACCTAATTTGACCTCATTCAAATCCAATAACATTCAGTATTAGAATTTCTCAATAAAATATACGCGAGTGCCGTATTGCACTCTGGTGGCAGCAAATAAATTATTAAATTATCAGACCCTTGTCGGATTCAGCACAAGCTGATCCATTACAACATAAACCAACGTTTAAAAAAAGCAGTTAATCCTTTAACCAGAATATTCCAACTATAATTCTCGACTTTAAGCAAGTCATACATATGATTTATTGATAAAGCCGAATATTCTGGTAAAAATAATGAACGGCTTTTCTCAAAGTTTGGTTTATGTCAGTGAGTGATCTTTTGCAATAAGCGGACTATATATATATAGATAATAACTGTAAACTGAAATTTACTTATGTATACAACAAAGAAAAATAATCATCCTTAATTTTTTTAATATACGTTTAAAATAAATAAACAAAACGTAAACTTTCAAATATAAATTCAAAAATAAAAACTTTCCAAATACAAGAAAACTTAAAATTAAAAAACTTGACGAAGTCAATTAGAAAAACTGCAATTAACTAAAAAATCGTTCTTTTGTTTTTTTCATTAAGGTAGTACCCAGGTTCTGGAGTGAGCAAACGTTAGTCCAATTTCTTATATTTTAAATGAGGTAAAATGAGTTGTTTTAATATCGCATTATATATTATGGTATATGCGTATACTGTGATGTCGCGGGTTATTTATTTACTTATTTGTTATTATTGGAGCTGCCGACTCGGCTACGGAACGCGGTAGTTGAGAGGAAAAACGCGGTAGACACTTAATCGGGAAACACAAGACTTTATTTTCAGTGGTTCAACAGACAGCGTAACGTTGCTGCTCAGATGATCGGAAACTACTAACTGACTAGCCTAGGAGGAGGGTGGTTCTTATAACATTAATCCGTGGGAAAGTCGTAGTGTGGTGGGGCAAGAATTTGGGAGTCAGAACGTTCTGGAAATGGAAACGTCTGGGGAGACTATGGGGGCTGCGGGTGTTTCGTGGTTGAGGCAGGTCAGGCCATAAAGATAGGTGATTTATGGCTGGACTGTGGAAAATGGAAAAAGGAGGTTTTGGGCCTTTCTCAGAAAACAACGACAGCTGCGTTCTGACGGAGAGATGTCCCAGCGATAGCGAGGGGGTAGCTGTAGGAAGTCACGTAGGCAGGAAAGGAATGCGAGAGGCGCGTGGGAAAGAAGAAAAAAGGGTGGCTGGGGGTAGACCATCGTCACAATACATATATACCCTTGCAGGGATATACTGAAGTAATTGATTGCTTATTAGATATATTATCAGTCGATTAAATTTTTACGAGAAGCTTAAACTTTTGGATGGGTACAGGCAGACCACACAATGAAATCTATATACAGATAAGGGTACATTAGTGTAGTTGGACGAATAGTAGATCATTCGGACGGTTCAGCTCCGTATGGCCCGCACGGACTCACACAGGGCAAACGAGTCGGCTGTCCGTGTGCCGAGTTTACAGCGTTGCCGTGCTATCCCCTCCATGTCGCATACTTGTACAATTTTATTATGAATTTGGAACTTTGAACGTTAATATCTCGGAAACGTATGAGCTGATGGTTTCCGAATCTAGCCGCAAAAATTCCTAATATTTTATTCTATTACATATTCGTTTTTCATAAAAATCTGTCTCGAGATAAAAGCGTAATTAGTGAAAATGTGCTATTAATAGCGACATGGCATATGCGATACATTTAAAACAACCGAGTTTTAATGGGATTTATTTCTGGATTGTATGAGTCGTTCATTCTAAAATTTTGAGGAGATATAGATCCTATTGTAATTGATAATCTGTTAAAATTTCAGAAAAATCTGTCTGAAGTGATTTTACCTGGGTACTACATTAAGCTAATAAAGAAAAAATATAAAAATTGGCAAATAATCTGTCAAAAATAACAAAAATCATAGAAAGAGATTTTTGAATTCTAAAAAGATTTTTTTCCCGCAGCTACAAAATATAGATCTATATAGGCGCACATACGCTATTTCCAAGTTCTGAAACTCTATGATTTTGGGGAATCGTAAGAGCAGGGTCAACCTGCAGAGGAAGTGTGGGCAATTGAACAGCATGGTACGGATTTTGGTAGTACGGATAATACAATTGTAGTATGCGGGGGGGGGGGCGTGCGTGTGTGAGTGAGAACAGCGATGTACGTGCACGCGTGAATGGTCGAACGCCGAGAGTGGTGGCCTCTATCGGGAAGAGAGCCAAGCGTGGCGCAAAGAGCGTCCGAGAGTTAGTGTTAGCGCGGCTTTGTGTGATAAGAGAACTTTCTGTGTTACATCATCTAATATTTTGCATATTTAATAAGCGTAACATGATACCATCATTTACTCCTGTCTCGCCCGAATTCTCTAAATAATAATAACAAGACGAATAATAACACTAATCTATTCTTACGTGTGGGGGCTCGTTCGGGATCGAGCCCCCACACACGGGACGGCGAAAATCTTCGAGAAATAGGCGCGAGAACTTTCGACAAAGAACGACGGGGATTGTGCAGTGCAGAGTTCGGCGCGAGCGTGTGTGTGTCGCGAGTATATGAGAGCGTTGCTCTCTCTCGTGATAGGGTGTGAGACAAAGGCGTAACAAAGGTCAAGCATTGAGCGTGTAGAGTCGTGTGTGCGCTGTGTTACGGGTATAAGAGAATATCGAGGGGTCTTGGTATTGGTGGTACTAAGGCTGAGCTCGTAACGCGACTTAAGGCAGCCGATCCGAAAGGAGAATGGTGGAGCGATGCAAACGACGGTGGTTCGAATCAATCACAAGGCGAATCGGCGAATCCTGGTGCCGCGTCGTTGAATTTTCAGCGAGAAGCCGAATTAGCGCGACTAGAAAAAGAGTTGATGGAGGAGCTTAAGCTAGCTCGACAAGAGATTGAGTCGTTGCGACGTACACGTACGCCGGAACCGGAGGTCGCTACCATCAGTCGAAACGATAGAATTCCAGAGATGAGAGCAACGCTGCCGAGCGTTGTTACAACGAAAGTTAACATAACGGCTATTGCCGATCTTCTGAGTTATTTCGATGAGGATCCAGAGCGTTTCAAAACGTGGGAGAATCAGATTGTATTTCTCAAAGCAGCGTACCATATCGAAGGAGAGATGGTAAAACTGCTAATTGGGATGAGGCTTAAGGGTGAAGCGCACGAATGGTTTCACTCTAGCCCTACGTATATTCGAATGACGGCGGAGGAGCTTTTGGTTGCACTGAGGGATATGTATTATCTCCCACCAAATCGAATAGCCTTACGACGACGCTTTGATGAGCGTATCTGGCGGAAAAGCGAGACGTTTCGTGAATATGCCCACCAAACAATAATTTTGGCGAACCGCATTTCTGTGAGCGACGACGACGTCGTGGGATATATTATTGAAGGGATAGCGGACGCACATCTACGAGACGTTGCGCGTGCGCATAGATTTTTATCGAAGGAATCGCTGATACTGGCGTTCGAGCAGATGACCTTGAAGGACAGTAATCAAACATCAGCGGACAAACTGCTAAATTTGACGATGGTCGGCGAAGGAGTGAGAGACGTGAGAAAAACCTGAAAAATGTAGCGGGTGAGAAAAAAGAATCGACCGACGACCGTAGAAAGAAAGGTAGTCGTTTTCATTGCGGTAATCGCGACCATGTTAGCGCGGCATGTCCTGAAAAGGGTAAGGGCCCTAAATGTTTTGATTGTACCGAGTACGGGCATATAGCGTCGAATTGTCCGAAGAAGAAAAAAGCGGAGGCGAATTGCGTAGTGGCTCAGTCGAAGACGCGTAAACATCTCAAGGATGTAAGGATTAATGATATTCTTTTTACTGCCGTACTTGACACGGGAAGCGATTTGACAATAATGCGAGCTGATCAATATGTCAAAATTGGCGCCCCAAAACTGATTAACAAGTAGACTCAATTTCACGGTGTGGGTGAAGGAACGAACGTGACTTTAGGAGAATTTCGCGCGGCGATTACAGTAGATGGTCATTCGTATCCCATTTTGATTGACGTCGTTTCGGATGATCTTTTGCGAAATGCGTTGTTGATCGGGCTAAACTTTCTAGACAAAGTCGAGTTGAATGTGAAACGGGGCGAGGCGACAATTAGCCCATGCGATGAGGCTATTGCGAGCGATATACCCGAAATATGTCAGATCTATACGTTCGACGATTGTAGCGAGAGCTCAGCTGATTTATCCTCAATTACTGACGAAAAGTTGCGCAACATTGCTCAAAATATTGTTGATAATTATCGGCCGATAAAAGCTCGGGAAGTAGGTGTTAAAATGACATTGCTGTTGAAAGACGAGGAGCCGGTTTACCAAAGAGCTAGGCGTTTGAGCGGTGTTGAAAGAGACGATGTCAATGCACAAATTAGAGAACGGATTGATAAAAGCATCGCGAAACCATCAGTGTCCGATTATGCGAGTCCGGTCGTCCTGGTCAAAAAGAAAGACGGGTCGAATCGAATATGCATCAATTATCGTTTGCTGAACAAAAAGATAATAAAGGACAGATATCCGCTCCCACTGATCGAAGATCAATTAGACAGATTGCAAGGTGCGAAAATCTTTAGCACAATAGATTTAATGAATGGATTTTTCCACGTCGAAGTGGGCAAGTAGAGTCAAAAGTTCACGACGTTCATTGTACTGGATGGTCATTTTGAGTTCATGAGGGTCTCGTTCGGGTTATGCAACTCGTCGGCAGTATTTAAGAAATTTCTGAATGTCGCATTTAAGGAGTTAATTCGCGACGGCCTGGTACTAACGTACATGGACGATATCATAATTCCTTCAATGGATTATGAGAGCGCTTTGGAAAATTTGCAACAGGTTTCAGACGTTGCGAGTCAAACGGGATTGGAAATAAATTGGAAGAAATGCAATCTCCTGCAGCAAACGGTCGAGTTTTTGGGACACGTAGTTGAAAACGGGTGCGTTCAGCCATCCCCGCGGAAAACCAAAGCCCTTCAAAGATTCTCAAAACACGAAAATCTACGACAAATACAGAGTTTTCTCGGTTTAACCGGTTACTTTAGAAAATTTATCCCCGGATATTCGCTTGTTGCGAGAGTACTGACAAATTTATTGAGAGCAAACAGGAAGTTCCGATTCGAGTCGAGAAATGATGCGTTTGTACGTTTGAAGGTCGCATTGATAAATAAGCCGGTTTTGAGTTTGTATCGTCCAAAGGCGGAAACCGAGCTTCACACCGATGCGTCAATGCACGGATATGGCGCGATATTGTTGCAGCCCGATGACAGTGATAACTGTTTGCACCCTGTGTATTATGCAAGCAGTAAAACAACCGAGCTTGAGGAAAAATATACTAGTTACGAGCTGGAGGTGTTGGCGGTAGTTAAGGCTCTCGTCAAATTCAAAGTGTACCTGATAGGTATTACATTTAAGATCGCGACCGACTGTCGAGCTTTCGCGCTGACCATGAACAAAAAGGATTTATGCGTGCGGGTTGCGAGATGGGCTCTTCAGCTGGAAGAATTTAACTACGTCATCGAGGATCGTCCTGGGAAGAGTATGGTCCATGTAGATGCGTTGAGTCGCAATCCGCTACCGTCGTGTTCATTAATTGATGAGGCTGAGAAAGGTCTCACGGCAAAATTGAAGAGGGCTCAACAAGAGAATCCCGAGGTCACAAGAATTGCGCGTTTAGTCGAACAAAATGACGCACGAGGATTCATGCTCCGCGACGATTTGTTGTTCAAGGAAGTCGACAGTGACATTCGATTGGTGGTCCCGAAGAGAATGAGCTATCAGGTTATAAGACAGGCTCATGAGAAAAGGCATTTTGCAACAGGTAAAACGGAGAGAAGAGAGACACAGTTCGCACAGCAACAGTTACGCACTACCTTTTCCGAGAGAAAGCGGAAAAGGTAGTGCGTAACTGCGTAGACTGTATCCTAGCCGAGAAAAAGCATGGGAAGCAAGAAGGCCTGTTATATTCCATCGACAAAAGCGAAGTACCATTGGATACTTACCATGTTGACCATTTGGGTCCGTTGGCTTCGACGAAGAAAAGCTATCGTCATATTTTTGTGGTAACCGATAGTTTCACCAAGTTTGTGTGGCTCTACGCAACCAAATCGACGAGCTCCGCTGAAGTGATTGATAGACTGTGTAAACAATCGGTCGGATCTGGAAATCGACGACGAATCGTCTCTGATAGGGGGACTGCATTTACGGCTAATGATTTTAAGGAGTATTGCAGACTCGACAATATTCGACATGTTTTGACCACAACGGGTATCCCGAGAGCTAACGTCCAAGTTGAGCGGGTGAATCGCACCCTCATTCCGTTACTCACAAAACGTTCATCGCCTAGGTCTGATGAGTGGTACAAGCACTTGAACATGGCGCAACAGTACCTAAATACGACACCGCATAGGAGTATAGGCTGTAACAACTTTCGTTACTCGTCCAAGAACCCTACCCGCAAGTGTACCACCAGGGTACCCACGCTATGCGCGTACCCTACGTAACCACGGCCAAGGTAGGAGATGATCTTCGGGGTGCGGATGGCGCACCCGGAACGGACGGGCGCCAGGTACAAGTAGCACCGGGAAAACCAGCTTGTTTAATTTTGCCGTCCTGTATGCACCTCCACGAACCCCAACTTCCTCGTGGCACGGAGCAGGGATCTCGGGAACACGGAAATGGCTAGCTCAGCCCGCCATACGGCCGGCAAGGATAGAGGGGCGTGGACGGGCACGAGAGTGGAGGCGTTAAAGAAAACGATTCGACACATTATGATTACTTTTAAGCAGATTTAATCCTGTTCATTATTACAATCACAGACGCACTTACAACGAGGGCCGCTGCCCATAGACTGCACTAACTTTGAGATTCCTTACTCGATCGGTAACAAACTCTCGACTTGGGAGCGAAATTGGTAGCGAACGAGAATTAAGGAGGAGATAGGTAGCACGCGGAACCAAATATTACGAAAAGGTAACATTGGAAATGATAAGATTACGAGTCCGAAAAGGTAGCGCGCGGAATAATGAGCTTACGGTCCCGGAAGGTAGCACGCGAAACAATAATGCCACGGGTAGGTAGCGTACGAAATAATAACACTACGAAAAGGTGGCGCGCGAAATAATAATACTGCGTAAAGGTAGCGCATGACATGATGATATTGCGAAAAGGTAGCGCACGATATGATAATATTCCGAAAAGGTCGCGCACGACATAATAATATTACGAACAGGTAGCGCACGTTAATGATTTTTCGATATCCGATCAAGTAATATAATCAGCCGAATATTAGCCAGTGCACTATAAGAAATTTGGCGTTACGCCATCACATAATCTGGTTCACCAAATAATAATAATTGCGCACGATAGGGGCCTTCGCAACACTCAACCAAATAATACGGTTCGCTAAGTAATAATTTGCGCGCGATCACGAATTTGCAACATTCGATCAAATAATATAATTCACCGAATAATAAGTTGCGCACGATACGAATTCGCAACCTTCAATCAAATAATATAACTCGCGGAATGATAACTTGCGCACTATAATGAATTTGCAATATCCAATCAGATAATTTAATTCACCGAATAATAATTTGCGCGCGGTAGTGATTTTTCAATATTCCCTCAATAGTGTAATTGGCCGGATAATAATTTGCGCACAATAGTAAATTTTCAATAGTCCATAAATAGTATAATTCGCCGGGCAATGATTTGCGCACGATAGTGAATTTTCAATATGCAATCAAATATTTTAATTCCCCGAAATAATAATTGGCGTACGATAGTGAATTTTTAATATTCAATCAAATAATATAATCCACAGAGTAATCAGTTGCGCACGAGACGGATTCCCAACATTCAATCAAATAATATAATTCGCGAAATAATACTTGCGCGCCATAATGAATTCGTAATACCCAATCAAATAATTTATTTCATCGTTTAGTCCTTTGCGCACGATAGTGAATTTTCAATATTCGATTCGATATTTTAATTCCCGAATAATAATTTGCGCACGATGGTGAGCTTCAATATTCAATCAATAGTATAATTCGCCGGATAATGATTTGCGCACGATAATTAATTTACAATAGATAGCGCACGATGAACCGCCTTTTCAAAGGTAGCATACGACAATTAATTTAGCGATAGGTAGCGTACAATATTATGCTAGGAATAGGTGACACACGAAAGTTACCATTAAGGACAGGTAGAGCGCCGAAATAATCATTACTGAAAGGTAGCAAATAATATTACAATCACGAAAAGGTAGCACGCAGAAATCAAACTACTAAGGAGGTAGCAAATAATATTACAATCAAGAAAAGGTAGCACGCAGAAATCAAACTACTGAGAGGTAGCAAATAATATTACACGGCGAAAATTATTCCCAATCGTTCGATTATAACAACGAGTTACACACGGTCACACGCTCGCAAAACCAAAACAAAATTGAGAGAGATGGGTATAACGCCAATGGCAACTAACGCTCGAGAGAGCGAAATACGCGTACAGTGCGAGTGCCGAGTGCGCGTGTACTCGTGCGACAAAGAGCGACCTCAGGAAAGGACGCTACCGGCGAACAACGGCCGGTCGAACACGCATGAGCATGGCCGATATACGAACGTAAAAATTCACCGCCGAATTACACAAATACTTGCGGTATGGAATTTACATAAATGAAGCGGGATAGCGAGGCCTGGGACAAATACCCAAATTTCGATTAACTAAAATAAATGAATTTAGCGATCGAAGGGGTCCACACGGAGACGCAAGACTATCGCAATTAATGCAATTAAACTATCGATTCTCTGAATCCCGGTGCCAGTAATAATAAAATCGAAGCTCTCCTATCCTGCAGTAATGAAGGTCGATTCAGACGACTAAAATCGACTTACCGAAGTTACGGTGAAACACGTACTCGTCGGCTGGCACAAAAGAAAAAGAATGAGACAAAGCGACAAAATGTAACTAGAGAACTTTTGACGTGAAAACGAGACGGTGACAAATCGAAGACCAATTGTGCCGGCCTCTGACCCAGTGCAGCCAGATCGCGCCTAAAACTTACCCTCTCTCTAGTCTCTTACGCTCGGACATCTTCGGAAAGAGACGAGCGCGGTCGAAGTTCCCCGAGCGCGCCTTCGGCAGCTACACCAATACATGGGCGCTGAGCACGTTTATGTGCGCCCAAGCCGAAACGCCCGAAACGAAGGCTTCGAGGGAAAAAGCAATTTCAGCACGACTCGCGCGTGACGTCGGGTGACCTCACGCGCGAGGCTTTTTGATGATGTTAATGCTTATTTAGGTCTTGGTTTTCTGCGTTATTAATGTATACAAAAAATGTATCGCGCACTGTGATCGCTTATTTTTGTAGTTTATACGTTAATTTAAATATAATAGTAAACCTAAATTACAACTTATTTATCTTATAAACAATTGTTTACGCTTTACTCACACCCGTCCTTATCCCAAATCAATTATAATTCATAAAAGTAAGCGGAAATATATTTATATTCGTATTATTATATTAATTCTCATATTTTCATCACGCGATAAAGCATTATCCCCAAAAATAAGCCAATCATCAATCCGGCCGCGAATCGTAAGTTCCAGAAAGTGTATTTTTAACACAAGCGATAAAATGGTCCCGTTGATAGCGTTCTTGAGTTCGGTCCGCAGGGGCGCGGGACTGTTCACCGCGCTCAGTATTTTATTTTGTTTATTTATTTTTTTTTTATTAATTTCTTTTCGTATGGGACGAATTGTTTTCGGGCGTTTCGGCTTGGGCGCACATAAACGTGCTCAGCGCCCATGTATTGGTGTAGCTGCCGAAGGCGCGCTCGTGGAACTTCGACCGTGCTCGTCTCTTTCCGAAGATTTCCGAGCGTTGCTCGCTCACGGACACGCGCTAGTATGATTGTGTGATGGGCGCGTAAGAGACTAGAGAGAGGGTAAGTTTTACGCGCGATCTGGCTGCACTGCTCTGAGCGCGTGAACTGCGCTCGCCGGCTCTCTCCCCCCACTCCATAGGAGTGTTTCCCCCAATATGTTAAACGCTGGGGCATATCCGGCGTTGCCGATAATTTCTTTGTTCCCGCGACGATGTCTGATTTTCGTCCTCCCGTTCCTCGATCCTCGCGCTGGCCCAGCTCGCGGCGAGTAGGGAGAGGGGACGGAGAAGACAGGGCCGTGCATGACTCGCGAGGAGCCCTGTGCTCCCGGCTACCTTTATCAACGCCGTCAGTAGTATAGCGGCCACTATGGCGACCCCCACTCCTATCCCCACTCCTTTCCCCCACGCCGCGGCCGCCAAGTGATCAGGTTGTCGGCGCGGGGGGCAGAGTTGCGAGGGGCGAAGAGGGGGGAGGGATGGACCGTGTCGTCAGTGCGCTTTTTATTTTTTTATTTTTGGCGGCTTATTGAATTTCGTGCCGTAATACTGCATAATTAGATTTGTATTGCTCGCGGCCTCGCTCATTTGTTGAAATAACTCGTCCGCTTCTTCGAAACCCTTGACGAATCTCGTTGGTAGATAGCACGTAAATTCATTACCCACGTCCACGATACGAGAGCCACGTCCACCAATACGAGAGCCCCATTTTGTCTGTACGCTTTTAATGCCAGTGATATAGTAGTCTTTTTCGAGCTCCAGCTCGGCTAGTCTTTTGACAGGGAGAAGCGTCTCCAGGCGTCCCACTTGGTTGATACGTGTGAAGTCCATTATCCAACTTGAGTTTTCTCAGTTTTATTTCTAAAGCCCGAAACTCCGATATCGCTTGTATTTCTGCTTAAACCGTTGCAATATCTCGCAAAAAGACGTCTAAACGTACTTTTAATCGGCGGTGCTTACTTCTTTGAAGACTTGAGGATAATGTGTGTCTATCAAGGAGCTCAGATACATCAGACCCCCACCAAGCAGACCCATGCCCCTACTCTGCATACAAAGAGAAGCACTCTGAATTTAATTGGTGCAACATTTGCTTATTTTGTAAAAAACAGTAAGCCATCTTGATGGTAGTGTAGTATTAGTTTACCGTATTACAAGACATCGTTTACAACATCAGCATTTTATAAAATCTGTGATACGTGAGGATCGAATTCGTGATGGCGCGTGCCTTTGCGTGAATGACCATTTCAAGGAGTTCTGAGAATTCAGCAGCTCATCACTATAATATGTGGATTATAATTATTGTCGTATGAGGTTCAAGAATATCAAGACGAAGAACACACACATTTTAAAAAATATACTTTTATTTTTAGCCTACAATTATGGTACAGTTAACGGGTTCGAGAACAGCAGCCTTGTACACAACGCAAAGTTTTAACGCTAAGTGTATTGAGATTATTATAATGGTAGCCTCCTCCCACACTGGCTCCCTTATTGAGCACATTATTCAAGGGATTAGATTTATTATACTTATTCATATACTAATTGTAGTAGGCATACACTATTTTATCTTTTCCTGTTAAATCGGTTGAAAATACACTCCTAAACATATTAATACCAAGCCCTGTAGACATGAAATGAAGAAACATAACACAATAAGAACCTGCAGTTCTGTCGGAGACGTTGGAGATGCTGCAGTATGATCGGTGGTAGTCCGTAGCTGTCGAAGTACCATCCGCGTCCATCTCGATCGACGTACATGGCGACCCAGTGGGCCCCGGGCTGCTTGTGGCCATCAGTATTGGTGACAATCGCTGCTGGTTTCGCCCACACCTTAGGGATGCGATCTGCTGGGTATACGCCAACAGTACGGCTCTTTATACCGAGTAGGGACTGCAGAAGCTGCTCGGTGTTCAGAATACACAGCGATTATAGAGACACTACAGCGCTTTTATATCGGTTGTTTTTCCCTGTTCGTGGCGTTCCACAGCTAGTAAACCGATGTTCCAGGCTGTGGTGGTTCTGTATTCCCACAAGGAGCTGGAACGGTCATTATGAGAAAGCCACTTTTTGATTCTCACAGCATTGTTGAGGGCACACGTGAACGAGCTGTTTTTACGTAGTAAACCATGGTATATACAGCGGGTGTTGCTCTCAGGAAGATTTCGGAAAGACGAATCGTCGTCATCTTCTTCTTCTTCTTCTAGATTTATAACGTAGCAATCCGTTAGTTGCGTTAGATACGCCGCTTTATCAGCTCCTCTTGTAAACAGACGATCAGCTTGCACTGCTATTTTCTTTAACGAAGCCTCGACTGTGCGTAAATGCATTTCGCCCTCGAACCACTCTATACCATGATGATTGGTTTGTAGCCAGGTATTTTAACGCTTTACGCTAGGTGGTAGAACGTTATAAGAGTAAGGCGGCGATATAATCCAGTGGGCTAGGTACGACGTCTTTATAAAGACCACGGCAACTTCTTTAGATATAAAATGATTATATTTATCCTTCAGGCCCTGTATATCAATGACGATGTTCATGGTGCTCCGCAATCGTCGTAACACGTCGGTTTTTGAATACAGACTGACGGCAAATATTACACACTCTGTGGATATATGGCACTCACTCGGCCGTCTATAAGCCTTGCGATCTAGCCACTATAATCCACAATTACTTGTCTAGAAGAGTCGATCTCCAACACATTATCATATTCCGCATACACAATGCAGTTAATCATTGATGTTAGGGCCGCAGCGAAACGTACTTCTATTCTCACACTACCATGCCTCACAAGATTCCAATGTGTGCTACTATTGGCCGAGAGATCGGGTGTAAGATCAAATGCAAAGAGACAATAACCAGCCGGGTAAGTTGTACGTGTAATACAATTGCCCTCGTTGAGAAAGTGGATACCTGTACCGGAGAATAGTGTGTGGTATGCATCCACATACATATCGGTATCTGCGAAATCCGGCTGTAGAGGTTTTGACGGTATTTGCAAACCATCGGCGTTGAAAGAAAATCAAAGAAAAGAATTTGTGCCGAATCTCCAATAATGCAAACACTTACGTTTCCTTTTCATCTCGTGGTCTCTATCGCTCTCTCGCTCTTTCTGTGGTGGATTTGCCGGGTCGTCGTATTTCCAAAGTCCTCGTATCCTCGTCGTACTCTTTCGCTCCTCGATTCTCTTTCTCTCACTCACTCCGCCCTCGCTATTCTCAAACACTCTCGCACTTCTCTATCTCTAATTATTCTCACTCTATAACTCGTCTATCGTCGCTCTAATTATTTTCTACGTCTCTCCTCTAACAGAGCTGGTCGCAAAGTGTCCGGCACATGGCGTGCCGGAACTTGCGAGTTTTCCGGGTGTTCGTAAATTTCTCCCGTGCCTCTGATTTGACGAGACACGGGAGATCCTTGATCCATGATTGGCCGCGTGGGTCACGGGTCAATCGATGACACTCGGGTCGATATTGCTGGTAACGGGAATGTATCGATATTGTAGGGTAAGGTGTCGGGTAAGTAGGACGAGTGGGAAGGCTATCGATGTCGCCATCTCCTTGGTCGTTGCGTCACCGTCGCCGATTGATGGCTCGGGGACAGCTGATGGGATGTGGCGGTGACACGTGCCGGTGTTTTGTTTGGAGAGTGCGGGTTTATATTTTTATTCACGTTCTGTGACGGTCTTGTGGCGTGTGAGTGCGGGGGTGGACGGCGGTGGAGGTTCTTCCTTTCCTTGATCACGGTGAGTCCTCTTCTAATTGATATATCTTTTTATTCGTTTATTCTTGATGTTTCTTGTTATTTTGCGGTTATGGTGCGGCGATGGGGTTATCCTGAGGACGCTGAGGCTCTTCTCGGTGGTGATTCTCTTCGGGGCGACGCGTAAGTGTTTGCACTATTTACAAAAATAATATAAGGGAAGGGAATAATAATACTTACTGATAATTTATGTTTTAGATCGGTGAAACGGCTGCCTTTGGGACGAGCTGGTGCAGCGGGGGGGGGGGAGTAGGGGGGCCGAAGCCAGGGCTAGGGCGAGGACGTTGGGAGGGGTGTTCGTCAGGGATTTCAGGAGCTCGGTGGCGGTGGGGTCGGGAAGTTGCGACTGAGGGGTTTTGCCGGGGGCCGGGGGATTACTGCGGGCGGGGGTTGGTGTGGTGGGGAAGGGGAGGGAAGGATAGGTAGGGGCGATCCTTTGGGGGTTTCCGGGGAGACGCTGAGGCGTTCTTTCCGGGAGATTCTGGGAGGGTGGGGTGTTTAAGGAGAGGGTTGGCGGGTTAATGCGGATTCCCATTAGTGGGGGGATGGAGGGTTTGGTTGGGAGGGTCATTAATGGGGGGATGGAGGATTTGGGTCGGGTGGGCCATGAGTGGGGGGATGGAGGATTGGGTCGGGAGGGCCATGAGTGGGGGGATGGAGGGCGAGCGGATTGCATCGATCCGGCTTTGTGCCGTATATGGCCGCCTCGCAGGGGACTGGGGAGGGAAAAGGGGTGGCGGGACGGACTCCACCCTCTTGGGGGTGAAGGTGGGGACTGGCCCGGTGAGGCGGATGGTGTCGAGGATGGCCAGGGAATAGGAGGGAATGGGGTTTCGGGGGGTTAGGTCGGGTTGTCGGGGAACTGGGGTGGCGGGGAGGCTAGGAAGGGAGGGGAGTACTTTGAGGGGGGCCGGGGTAAAGGGGGGGGGGGCTGTTGGTCCTTCTTTGCTGCCTGGGCAAAAGCCAGCAGCTTTGAGAACCGATTGGACGGGGTTGGGGCTAAAGGGGGGGAAGGGGTCGGTTGGGGTGGCTGCTCTTTTTTCTGGGGAGTGAGGGAAGGGGGAGGTGTAGATAATGGTGTTGGGGATGGGGGGGGGGGGGGGGGGGGGGGGGGGGGGGGGGGGGGGTTAGGATGTAAATTTAATATCAGGTGGGCGGGAGTCTGGGAAGGGGGTTCGGGGGAGCGCAAAGTACCCACTGGGAGTCGGTACTCGCGGTGCCCCCCTGATCGGCCATTAATTCGCCGCCTGCTCATGGTGCTTTCTTCGTTTGTCGTCTGAAATAGGTAACACACATAGTTAGCGGGGTGTGATTGGCTAGTTGACGGTCTCTGGGGAATAGACTCGGTCTCTGGGATTTTGTACTCTTTCAAATCACTCACATGCACTCGAGGGTTTTTCCGGGAGTTTGGGTCCTCTAACTCGTAAACAACAGGGGATGGAATACTCAAAATCTTAAAGGGCCCTATAAATCTGGGAGCTAACTTGGCTGCGAAGTTCTGGGTGCCTGAGGACAATACTCGATTGCGTCTCAGGACTAACTCTCCAATCTTAAAGCGGGTGTCTTTCCGTCCTTTGTTCTAATATTTAGCCTGTCGTTTGTGTGCTTGCTCTAATTGTTTCTGTGGCACTCGTTTTAGTCTGTCTGTCCATACTTGGGGGTTTGTAGGGTGTAACGTCAGGGAAGTAGGAACGTTGTCTCGAATACTCTTGGCTGGGCGGGGGTTCCTACCAAAATTCAGGAAAGCTGGGGTCATATGGGTGGAGGATTGTACGGCGGTGTTCATCGCAAAACATAGCTCTGAGAGATGTTGGTCCCAGAGTCTATGGTCTTGCCCGACGTACGCGGTGATCATGGTCTTTAGGGTTCGGTTTACTTTCTCGACGGGATTGGCTTGGGGATGATAGGGAGGGACGGTGGTTTGGCGGATGTCATATTGGGAGAGGTGTTGGGTAATGTGGGTATTAACAAATTCGGTTCCGTTGGCTGTCAGGAGGTATTGGGGACATCCCCATCGGTTGAGGACAAGGGTCTCTAAGGCGGTCATAATATTGGGTCCTGTCGCTGTTCGGAGGGCTTTGGCTTCAACAAATTTCGTAAATCGGCCCTGAAACACCACGACATACTTATTTTGGTTCTTACTGGAGGGGGGGGGGGAGGACCCATGACGTCAGCGGCTACGACGCACCATGGTCCTTCGCTGGTTCTCTCTCCCATAAGGCCTCCGGGAGCTCCCTGTGAGACCTTATGGAGTTGGCATTCCCGACAACGGGTCACATACTGGGCAACGTCTTGGAACACACCGGGCCAAAAGAAGTCTTGTATGACCCGGTGGTAGGTTTTGTCGATTCCGAGGTGACCAGCTTGGGGGTTGTCGTGGGCTTCTCTAAGTGCTTCAGAACGGGACTCTAAGGGCAGGACTAATTTCCAGGCATCTAGGTCGATTAAGGTAGGGTCTATGACGGAGTGAGGTTTGTGATAGTATGTATAACTTACCGTCTTCGATCTTCCAATTGGGGTACTTACGGGGAACCTCGCGGACATTCTCTAATTTCTCTTCGTACCAGGTATCTATGGCATCTCCAATAGCTGATATGGTCTCTATTTGATTTTCGAACATTCGGGATAAGGCGTCGGGAACTACATTTAGGGCTCCTTTTCTATGTTCGATTTTCATATTATAGGCTTGCATGGCCAATGCCCAGTGGGGCCAGTCGGCCGGATGGGTCTCTCAAATTTTTCAGCCATTGGAGGCTGCTGTGGTCCGTGATAACGGTGAAGGCCGTACCTTCTATGTACGGTCTCAGCTTCTTCACGGCCCACAGCACCGCTAAACATTCCTTCTTGGTCACGGTATATTTTTGTTCTGCTCGGGTTAGGACACGGCTTGCAAAGAGGATGGGATGTTCTTCATTATTGAGGACTTGGGTGAGGACTGCGCCTACTGCGAGGTCGCTAGCATCGGTATGGATAGTGAAGGGTTGAGTGAAATCTGGCCGAGCTAGAACAGGGGTACGGGTCAGTGCGTCGCGAAGGGATTGGAAAGGTTTCTCGTGGTTGGGGCCCCAGTGCCAGGGAGCGTCTTTATGCAATAGGTCGGTCAGGGGAGTTTTATCACGGGATATATCTCCCATGAACCGGGCGTACCATCCCACCATTCCCAAGAATCGGCGAAGTTGCTTGACCTTGGTTGGGGCGGGATAAGCGAGGATAGGGGCAATCTTGTCGAGATCAGTCTTCAGTCCGTCTTTTCCAATTACGTATCCTAAATATTTAACCTCGGGGCAGAAAAATTCACTCTTGTCTCTATTTAATTCCAGTCCGGCGTCTCTAAATACTGTCAAAACTCTAGTCAGGTAGTCATAGTGGTCGTCTTACGTATCCGTGGCTATAATAACGTCATCGAGGTAGGCAAAAACATGGGGTTCCCATTCGGGGTCTATCAGTCGGTCCATCAGTCGTTGAAAAGTCGCGGGAGCGTTCGTCAGTCCAAAGGGCATGCGTTTGAATTGGAATAGTCCTCTACCAGGAACGGCAAAGGCGGTGATAGGGCGGCTTTTCGGTTCGACGGAAATCTGGAAGTAAGCTTGGCTCAGGTCGAGCTTGGAAATATATCGGGCTTGTCTCAGTCCGGCTAGAATTCTATCCATATTGGGAGGGGGTATGCGTCTTTTTTGGTTACTTTGTTCACGTCCCGGTAGTCGACGCAAAACCGGTGCTTACCACCGGGTTTCGGGACAATAACGGGGTTACTATGCCAAGCGCTTTTGGACCCCTCTATAACTCCTTCTCTCCATATTGTATCTACCTCCTCTTGGGCAATTTTGAGGAGGTGTGGAGAGATCATTCGGGAACGTTGTCGTATGGGAGGGTGGTCTTGTACGTCTATCTCGTGTTCGGTTATGTGTGTCATTCGTAGATCGGGGGAGGGGTTGGGAATTATGTATTTGGTCAGGATTGTCTCTAAGTTGCGTCGGGAGGATTCTTCTGGGACTACAAGACCAGCACAGTCTTGTAGGTTAAGGGCAGTCACGGTAGTACGGGTAGTGAGGAACGTCTGGGGGGGTACTGTGTTGTGTCTGCCAAGTCTCGTCACGGTAATTTATTATTAATCCAAATTGTCGCAAAAAGTCCAGTCCGAGTATACAGGGGCAATTAATGGCTGCTACGCGCATTAATACAGGGGCACTCTCTCCACCAAACTCAAACTGTAGATGGAGGGCTCCATCTACGTTCATTACGTGGCCATTGGCGACTTTCACGCCTTCCTCGATGGGTATCAGGGGTAGGGTTAACTTTTCGATAAGGCTGGGACTGAGGTATGCTCGACAGGAGCCTGGGTCGACGAGTCCTGGGAATTTACAGTTACCCAGGAGGACCCAGAGGTAGTGGCGTTGGTCTCCGTCGATCATTTGGACGGGTTCCTCGGGAGGGGCGGATTTGGGGATCGGGCGAGGGGGTAGGGTTAGTTTCTGGGAATGGGGAGAGGGTTTGTTTTCTCGGGGTGACTCTAAAGGCGTTTTGGGAGAGTTTGACTCGAAATTACTTACCTCATAGGGGCACTGGATTCCGATACCGGTGCTTGGGGTTGGTTCCGCGGGATTTAGGGTGTTTACTGAGGGCAGGCTCGATTTACTCAAAATTTTCTCTAAAACTGTCTCTTCGGTACTTTGGGCGGGAGCGCTGAGTGTAAAACTCGCGAGGGGAGGCGGGTTGTTTATTGCCTCCCCCCGGTGTAGTTTCCCGACTGTCTTTGCGGAGACGCGGGGCAGGAACGCGTGTCCGTGCCCCGGCGTCCGCACAGTCGGCAAAAATATCCGAGGGGGTGCGTACAATCTCGGTAACGGTGGCCGGGTTGACTACAATTGCAACAGGGGCCTGGGGTGAAGGAGGGAGTGTTTAGGGGGGTATTTGGGGGAGGGTGTTTCGGAGCGACGTCCGATAGGCGAGGTATTGGGCTTTGGGATGGTTTTCGAGGGGGTGGAAGGGGACGGGAATTTTCTTGGCGAGGGGGGTAGTGCGGAGGGGATTGATGGTCGGTGGAGGCTACTTCGCTGTAGTTCTTGGTTTGATTGACCGTTCTTGGGGGTGGGGTTGGCCGTTTGGTTGTTGGTGAGGGCAGGGAGGGGGGTAGTTCATTTTCGGGAGTTGACTCGACGGCGGACGTTTTCCGGATCTCTGGCCTGTTTTGGGGCTTGTATGTCACGTATGGATCACAGGTGGGAGAGGCAGTGGGAGGG
Source organism: Netelia virgata (assembly GCA_951802705.1). Taxonomy (NCBI): domain Eukaryota; kingdom Metazoa; phylum Arthropoda; class Insecta; order Hymenoptera; family Ichneumonidae; genus Netelia; species Netelia virgata. The sequence goes on from OX637865.1 coordinate 20,262,001, forward strand.
GGGCGATAAGACTTTCTTTTTTCTCGAATTATTTCTCGCTGCCTGCATGCTTGTTGCAGGTTAGCGAAATCGTGGATACTCTCGCGGGGGATGTGCTCGCTAAAGTCGGGGTGGAGATTGGCGTGGCATATTGATAGTTGTTCGTCGAGGGGAGGGGCGGGGTTCAGTCGTCGGATGAGCGTGCGGAGTTTATCTAAGAACTCCCCACACGGTTCATCCGGACCCTGGGTCCGCATGCCAATTTCCTGCCGGATCTTCTCTTGGCATGCTTCTATCCCGTACCCGGTTCTGATATAATACAAGAACCCGGTGTAGGAATCCCAGTTTTCTTGTTCGAGGCGGTGCCACCTCAACGCTCCGTCCGTGAAAGCTTCGGGGAGGGAGCGGAGGAGCTCCGCCTCGGTATATTCGCGGGCCTGACAGTATTCGTGGAGACGGCGGAGGAACTCCTCGCGGTCTTCACTGCGTCTTCCCGCGAATTTGGGACCGTACAGCCGCCAATCGTCGGCTCGGCGTACGTCCCGGGAGTTTCGGGACTCATTATATCCAGTGGGCTCAAATGTCGGGGGCTCTAATTGTCGGTAGGGGGTACAAGGTGGAGGACCGAGTCGCGTGCTCTGCAACGCGGGACCGGCAAACGAAGGACGGGGGTTGGAAGGATTCCATAGGGTTTGGGTGTCGTAATAAGGGAGGTTAGGTATTAGAGGACGGGGATTTGTTGATGCCGGTGGGGGTTTATAGGATGGGAATCGTATCCTGGGGTTTTTTGCAAACGTGACGGTTTGCGTTGATCGGCGGGGGTAGAGAGGGGGATGGAGGGGATGGTATTGTTCCTGGGCGACTACTTCGTCCCCAGTTAGGATGTCCGGTGTCCTTCGGACGACCGGTGGGAGGGGCTGGGGGGTTTGGGGGTGGTGTTCAGGAGTGAGGTGAGGATTGGGGGGAGGGTAGGGTGCGTCATGGGGGAGGGGTGTTGTCGGCTGAGCCGTGATGAACTCAGCGCGGTTTATGTGCGGGAGGGTTGGGTCTAGTAGGGGATGGTGGTGGGGAGAATCCGTCAGTTCGCCATCAAACGCGAACGAAAGAGGAACTGCGGGATCGTCCTCGAGAGGACTCCACGCTACGGGAAGAGACGGATATAATCGTCTTAATTCATGACGGATTAGCCGGTCTCTCAGTTCCTCATCCGTGCCGAGCGAACTGATTTTTGAGACCAGGCATAATCGAATAATGGCCCGCACATTTCGGATTCCGAGGATTCGGGCTCGGATCTCCGAAATGTGTTTCTCTCTATTGATGGGGTTGGGGGATGTTTGTCGCGAACTTTGGGAAATGTGGACTGTGGGGGAGGTAACGGTCGTGGTGGTCACCGTCACTGCGGTCTGTGGAAGCGTCAGTCCGAGGGGGTCCATAGTGCTAGTCGGTGTACGCTATTAAATTCCAGATAGGGGGGGGGGGGTCACAATTATACACAATATTCGCTCAAAATCACAAACACAAAAAAAAATATCAAACAGTGGTCCACAATATGCGACGAGATAGGAGCGACGGTATATACCCTAGGCGTGGAACGGTGTGTAATCACAAAAATTTTTAAATATCGCAAATAGGGAGGTCCTTAAATTATTTCGCCAAAGTAGTACAAACAAAAACACAATACAAATTTTTTGAATTTGGGATGCCAGTGGCGGGCACTATTAAACGGGAGGGGGGGGGGGGGGAGCAGCAATACGAAGGCTTGGCGCGACTTAATAACCAAAAAGAATTTTCTCAAAAAAAAAAAAATATATGCTCCAAAAGGTGTGTAAACAAAATTATTCTCAAAGAGGTATTCTCGAAGATAAAAGGAAGTTAATTTCGAAACACTGTTCAAGAAAAATGATTAGAGGAAAAGTCGTTAGAAAAAAAAAATTTATTCTCCAAAAAAAAAAATTTTCTCAAAAAAAAAAATGTTGTCAAAAAAAAGTTATTCAAAACAGAAATTATTATTTATTACTTTATTTATTTATTTATTTAAATTATTATTGTTATTATTCAAAACAAATTTATGATTCTCCAAAAAAAAATTTATTCAGGAAAAAAAAGGATAAAAAAAAAAGATTTTTATTCTCCAAAACTATTCTCCAAATAACAAAAATATTTATTCTCCAAGGAAAAAAGTATGGGAAATAAACAAATTTTATTCTACCAAAAAAAAATTATAAAAAAAAAGAATTTGATTCGCAAGAAAAAAAAATTTCGTTACTCTCCAAGATCTATTCTCAAAAAAAAAATTTTATTATTTATTAATTAAGTAATTAATTTATTTGTTTATTTATTTATTTCAATTGTTATTATAATTATTTCGTTATTATTCTCAAAAGATATGCTCGAAAAGGTATTCACTATAAAAAAATTTATTTGCAAAAGGTTTTCTCAAAATTATTGTTAAAAAAAACTATTTTCAAAACTATTCTCAAAAAAATTGTAGTCTAAAAAAAATGTATTATTTATTAATTTATTTAAATTATTCTCAAAAAAACTCTAAGGAGAAATATTTTCACAAAAGTCTTAAGAGTCAGTGTAACAGGCGACGAGCGATGCGAAAACGGCATCCTTATTTGTATGAGCACTGAGCAACCGATCAGATTAAAATTTGGCGAGTACGTAGAGAATTACGTCACCTTGTACATGAGACTCATTTTTTTCGAAATTTTGAAAAAAATTTTGCAGTTTCAGTTTATCACTAGAGAAATGCGACAATTCTTTATGTTGCACCGATTCTATCGAAATTTTCGGACTCTTAGGCAACGTAGCATTACAAAACACACACTTTAAACTTTGTTTCATTTAATTTGATGCAAAATTGGCTGCGAAATTAAGGATGGGGTTTTATGGAAAAAAACACCGAGAATATTATCGGCACAGCGTGAAAATAGTGTGACGAAATTCCGTGTGGAGCGCTGACGTATTTGTCTCACGAGATGGGTGCGGGAACTGGCAGAGGAGGAGACTCTCGAAAAGTTACGACTAATACACCGCATACAGCCACGCCTCCTATGCCACAATATCGAGATCCATTCTATATGTATATCTACTTATACTACGGAGTCCGGCCCCCTCCGAAGCCGACTGGGACACGTGCCTCGTGAAATAACGACGCCAGCCCGCTTTCCACACAAACGTAAATCATGAAATCATATGAACGACAAAATATTGATTTACGAAACTATTATATTTCACGATTATTCTCTAACTAACACCACAATACAGCACAATACGACCAACAATAAGAGCAATGCCATTCAGACCGATTGTTCTGTATAGTAAAATTCAGACATAATACGGTTTATCTTTCTCGCCCTAAGAAGCTGCCTATAGCTCGATCGGGCGAGCCATACACTTCGGCGACAGTATATATATATATACGTCCGCCGCATTAGAGCTACGTGCACGGCGGAGTCGAACGGGTATGTGAGGCGGTTCTGTGTTCGACGCTCGCGTCTCATCCGTCTGCCGCGCGGGCTACGAGAGTTACCGACACCGACCCCGCGATACATAAAACGGGAATCGAGAATTTTCAGTCATTTTTTCATCAAATGATATGAAATAAAGCCCAAAATGTGCGTTTTCCATTGGGCATGCAGTATTGGCTTCAACACGATAAGAAATATCGTACGAGTATGACAATTTATCGTTTTTTTTCATTAACGAAATAATTTATTTAAAAAAAAAAAAAAACGAGTCTTAGGATCTGTGTACCATAATTTTCTAGGTATCCTCAAAGTTTCAACCCGATCGGTCGCTCGGTGCTCGTCAAAACAAAGACGGCGTTTTCTCGTCGCCGCTGAGTTTTTCGGTGTCAGCGAGCATAGAAGAAGCGAACACTCCACAACAGATAGCGAGTGCTTTACGTACGTTTCTCACTGCACATAAATCGAGTGAACGACGGTGGCTCAGTGGGCTAAGTCGTTGTATATTCGTCGAGAATATCAATGGTTCGAGCCTATCTTTGCATTTTTTTTTTTTTCACGTCAACAATGTAATACATTTTTTTGCTTAAAAAACGACAAAATATTGTCTGACGAAATTATATTTTTGTTATTACTTTGCCAGCACGGGAATGCAGAGTAGTGTTCCTAAGACAAACTGCCTGTTGATCCTTAGTATATATCAATAATCAAATAATACTCTTATTTTATTTTTTTTTACGATTTTTTTTCACCCGGGCAATATTATTATTTTTTTTATTTTTTGCGAAAAGATTTCTTTTTCTGCGAAATATTCTGATTTTTTATTTTTATGTTTGTTAATATTTTTTCATTAGCGTAATATTATAGTTGAATTTTATTATGTTCCATAACATTTATTTTGCATCATATTATAATTTTATTTTATCATATATTTGTGGGGTTTTCTCTCGACGTTTGCTACTACTCTGTGTTGACGCTCCACGACGCGATGCAACACGTCAAGAACAAGGGACTTTAAAAATGTAAACATTGGACGCTTTCGACTGCGCCCAATATACATATATATATATATAGATCGTCGCAGCGCTCGAAAGCCACGTGCCGTCGGACAAAGCTCAGTTCGCCGAGCACGCGAATGTGATACAATGTAGTCCGCGACGTTTTATTTTAACTCGCGCGTTTTGCCGTTATTTGAGTGATGTGCGCGTAATTAGTAAAAAGCAAGCGAATGTATGGCGAATAGCCGGAATAAATATAAGCGGCTTACAAGGAAGCGAACGTATTTTATTCGGTAAGTCTACAATTTTTAAATAATAAAATATGCACTTACTGAAAATTTTCATATAACCTTTTTTATAGGAAATTTTATTTCCTACAAAAAGTGTCTCTTATGATTTTTTCGGAAATTTCATAATTACCGCGATATTTTGCAAAAAAAAGAATATCGATATGTATCGATATCTCGAACAGTAAGCGAGATATTGAAACTTGGTATTCTTCATTTTCGATTTTTCTCGTCTTTTAAGAATCAATCGTCAAATCGCGGGGCCTCGGAAATCGTACTCTTGCCACTGCGCTGACATTTGTTTATCATACATTGTGAATCGGAGAACCTTCGCTGACATTTTTTCATCATTTAGTAGGTATTTAAGAAACTGCGCTGACATTTTTTCATCACTTAGTAGGTATTGCAAAAACTGCGCTGACATTTTTTCATCATTGAGTATGTATTGCAGAAACTGCGCTGACATTTTTTCATCATTTATTGGGTATTACAAAAACTGCGCTGACATTTTTTCATCATTGAGTATGTATTGCAGAAACTGTGCTGACATTTTTTCATCATTTAGTAGGTATTTAAGAAACTGCGCTGACATTTTTTCATCATGTATGTATTGAAGTAACTGCGCTGACATTTTTTCATCATTTAGTATGTATTGAAGAAACTGCGCTGACATTTTTTCATCATTTAGTGTGTATCGGAGAAGCTTCGCTAACCTTTTTTCATTATTTAGTAGGTATTGCAAAAACTGCACTGACATTTTTTCATCATTGAGTATGTATTGCAGAAACTGTGCTGACATTTTTTCATCATTTAGTAGGTATTTAAGAAACTGCGCTGACATTTTTTCATCATGTATGTATTGAAGTAACTGCGCTGACATTTTTTCATCATTTAGTATGTATTGAAGAAACTGCGCTGACATTTTTTTATCATTTAATAAAACTTTTTTGCTAAACACAGAATGATGAAAAAAGTCAGCAAAGGTTCTTCGATCCAGGGTGAATGATGAAAAAATGTCAAATGATGAAAACTAAATGATGAAAAGAGGTTAGCGAAGCTTCTGCGATACACACTGAATGATAAAAAAATGAAAGCGCAGTTTTTTCAATATATACTAAATGATGAAAAAAGGTTAGCGAAGCTTCTGCGATACACACTGAATGATAAAAAAAAGAAAGCGCAGTTTCTTCAATATATACTAAAAGATGAAAAAATGAAAGCGCAGTTTCTTCAATACATACAGAATGATGAAAAAATGTGAGTGAAGCGAGTTTGATACATACTTAAAGATGAACAAATATCAGAACAGTTTCTTTGATATACACCGTATGATGACAAAATTTCAGAAAAGTATCTTCGGTTCACTATTTAACGATTACGAAATATTAATAATGTTACTTTTAAAGCAGTTTGTAACAAAATTGTTCATTTTGTGCAGTATTTTGTGCAAGCAAATAAGTTCATAGTTTGACCCGTGGACCAAAACAAAATATAAACGAAATTTGGCAAACTTTCTTCACGCTATGTCTTATGATTGAGTAACCGAAGCTCATCAAATTTTTTAAATGTAACAAAAAGACTTATGCATTGACCGATCCGCGATAAAAATGCTATTTCTTAAATAAAGAGGAAACGTTTGGACAGCGCTCACTTGCATTTTTAGATCATTTTCTCATTCGCATTTTTATTCTAAATCTATTATTTATTGTTTAAAAACTAAAAAAACGTCGATTTCTCAACATATTATTAATTTTCGTGCATGTGCACAGATAAACAAGTGCACAAAGAGTGTGATTTAACCGATGTTTTTTTTTTCAGGCGCCAAGTTCGAAAACTATCGGAGCTCGCTCTAATGGATGGGTCTGCTCCGATTCCCAAGGTCAGTGACCTTGATACTGCTGCGACACAGACTGCAACAGGACCCTCCACGCAGGAGGTAAGTGTAGTTAACCCTACGTGTACCGCACAAACGGTGTGCGAGATTCGGGACAGTTTTAATTTCCCGCCAACATGCAAACGTGCAAATATAATATATCAATTAGAATACCGGGTTGCCAATGCACCCGACGATCCGGAATCTATCTCCGGTGTACTGAGCAGTCCAACTAACTCAGACTCGAATCTCTTAAACAAAGAGAAAATAAGTTTTTCCGATGAAAACCGGGACAACATAACGCGTGTCAGTAAACGAAAAACTGACGAGCGTTGCGAACTGGATTCATCTAGTTCTCAGATGAAACGGTTAGCTGCGAGTAACTCGCAGAATATAGATTCATTCGTAATTGAGAATGGTCCTATGGACAAAGGTCGCATTGTAGAGACCGCCATCGATGGTCGGCGGATTATTGATATCAGTTTTTTCTGGAAAGAATTACACGAAAAATTTGATAATCATAATACCGCACTGCAATGCCCTTTCAGCGACCTTAAATTATTTAAGTCGCTCGACCGTGGCTTGCGAACGCAGCTTTTTTCAAATGCCAAATGTGCCACACTTTTAATATTTGGACCGACCCCAATGAAGGTGACGATATGGGTATCAATAAAGGTGCTGTATGCGGTACCATCTCTTCAGGTACCGGATACAGCACAATGGAAGAACAATTGGCTGCAATAGCTGTTCCACCCATGAGCGCGAATACATATCGTAGATACCGCGAGAAATTGTACGACAATTTTCATGCTGTTGCCGAAGCAGAAAAGGAACGGGCATCGATAGAAAGATCGATGGCAATAGAAAAGGGCCATGTTATTGATGGCGTCCCGTACATCAATGTAATTGCGGATGGCTGTTGGGCGAAACGCTCGTATGCCGGTGGTAAGCATGATGCTTTATCCGGCACAGCTATGATTTTCGGCCAGGAAAGCAAATTGGCTCTATTTATTGCTGTACGCAATAAGTATTGTGCAACATGCGAGAGAGCACAGGTGCTGGAAAAAGAGCCACCCCCCCATGTTTGTTATAAACCTGGGGTCGGGATCGGAGCTCAACGGCAATGGAAACCGATATAATTCTCGAAGGTTTCACGAGTAGCATCGCGTCAAATGGCCTGATATATCGAACTCTGATTGCAGATGGCGACAGCAGCGTATATCAGGCTATACGAGATGCAAATCCGTATATGAAATACGGTATTATTGTCGACAAAGTCGAGTGTAATAATCACTTGTTCCGGAACATGTGCAAAAAATTGAGGCTTGCTTCGAAAACAAAATTTGCCAATGTTTCCGTGAAACAAAGAGTGAACGTGACGAAAATTCGTCAGTGCGTCTTGTCCAGTGGCCTGAAACTTCGCAAATTGGTTGAGCATGTAAGAGACCTCCGTAACGCAGAAATCATGTCGGAGGCAGAGAAAACCAAGGCACTCTGCAAAGACATACTGGCTCTGCCCGGTCATGTTTTCGGCGATCATATCGATTGTCCCGCCCTCCCTTTCAGTTGTGAACCGAAAGAGGGGGAAGAAAACATATTACCAATTTTGCATAATGTTGGTATGTACCCTGCTATTTCCGAAGCAGTACGTTATTTAAGCGGCCACGCCAAAAGTTTATTAATAAATGTTACGAATAACGTGGCAGAAGCATGGAATGCAATTGTCAATAAATTGAATTTAGGCAAGCGAATAAATCATTGCATGCGGAATTCGTATCAAATGAGATGCTACGGAGCGATGGTACAACACAACACGCAATCCGTGTTGTCAAAAGTATAACGCGGTAGCCGCTGCGCAATTCCTAGCGCTGTCCAGAGAATGGAACGCGTTAGAAAACGTAAAAATATACGTGACCGCGTATATAAGCAACGAGAGTGCAGTGGTCGGCTGCGCCAATTTAAGGGGACAGACAAAGATTACGGTCCATCGGCTAAAAAGCCAGATGTCGAAAATGACATTTTTGCTGATGGCCATATGTCTAAGTTGCGATCGAACTAAGAACGTTGCAGCCAGATCGAACGAGATACAGTTTCTCAACGCAATTGCGAGTTGTGGCATCAGTTGCGAACTGAAATGATAACGGCTTCGCAATTCGGGCCGATATGCCGTATGTTACCCACAACTTCGTGCGGAAATATGGTTGCGAGTATTCGGTATCCGAAGATCCTCGACTCGGCAGCCATACAATACGGGATTGCAAACGAAGATGCAGCTCGACAGGCAGTTGAGAAAAAACTGGGCAAAAAAATTGTTGCCTGTGGTCTCTTCATCGGTCGAGAGATTCCTTATCTAGGAGCGTCTCCAGATGGATTAATCGATGACGATGGTATCGTCGAAATCAAGTGTCCATTCTCGGCACAAAATGGCGATTTAGAAAGCGCTATCGACGAAAAAGCCTGCCTAAGAGGCATATTCGATAAAAAAGATAAGTAAGCCCTGAGACAGACTCACGCTTATTATTACCAGGTGCAAGGTCAATTGCACATAACGATGCGAAACTATTGTATCTTCGCGCTGTGGAATTCCACAGATCTGAAACTGGTAACAGTTTACAGAAACGATAATTTCTGGGAGGTAAACATGGAATCTTCATTATGTAAATTCTATATTAATTGTGTACTCCCAGAAATCGTGGATAGTCGACGTAGCAGGAATATGCCGATCCGCGATCCTGACTATATCGTACAAGCTCGGGAAGAGGCACTACGAAAAAAAATGCTTCATCCTTGCGCATTAGCGCTTTTGTCACGGGCGCGAAACGAGACGATATCTCGTCCTTTCCCGGTGTACAAAAAGATGTACGCAATCGTACTGACGATTGGGTCGCGATCGAAAGCGATGATCAAATCGAATCTTCCGATGAAAATCGGGAGTTGATTGAAATGTTAAGAGAAGACATTTCCGCAGATGAGGTAATTTCGTTGATTTTGAAAACTAACAGTTTTTTGACGGATACTTGCATAGATTTATTTCAAAATATCATGCGGCAAAATACCCAATTTAATTGCAATCCTGCTTGTTATACAGGATATTAGGATCGAAAATATAATTTTTCAGCCAGTCACTAAGCAACCTGATTCGTTCAGTTGTGGCGTTTACGCAATTGCTTTTGCGACGGCGATTGCATTAGAAGATGATCCTGCAAATCGCATGTATTCGCAGGATGTACCAGAAATGCGCCGCCACTTGGCTGAAATGCTAAAATCTCGCAAATTAGCGTTATTCCCCTGTCGTTGAATCGACACAGACATGACGTTACGAACATAAGCGTATCGACGCGAAAATACCACAGAGTGTGTTTTTCAGCGTTGGGAAGTAAGGAAATGCGCTTATACGAGTTATAAGTGGGTTAGTGTGGGTGGGTGTTTCCCAGGCACTACCCAAGTGCCATTTCCAACGCATTTTATAAATTAACAAACATGTTAATTAATAAAACCCGCCTTGCTGAAAAGCGAGGTCACAGCGACCTCTCTCGCTGTCCTCCTCCGTTCGCTAAAACGAACGGAGAGAGTATCAGTTTATAAGAACTGATTATCATATAATATGATTGCAAGAAATACATTTTTGTATAATACATATTTCTTTACAGATGACTGGGCGTATATTACCCAGATGCATATTGTGACGATGGTCTACCCCCAGCCACCCTTTTTTCTTCTTTCCCACGCGCCTCTCGCATTCCTTTCCTGCCTACGTGACTTCCTACAGCTACCCCCTCGCTATCGCTGGGACATCTCTCCGTCAGAACGCAGCTGTCGTTGTTTTCCGAGAAAGGCCCAAAACCTCCTTTTTCCATTTTCCACAGTCCAGCCATAAAACACTTATCTTTATGGCCTGACCTGCCTCAAACTCGAAACACCCGCAGCCCTCGATTGTCTCCCCAGACGTTTCCATTTCCAGAACGTTCTGACTCCCAAATTCTTGCCCCACCACACTACGACTTTCCCACGGATTAATGTTATAAGAACCACCCTCCTCCTAGGCTAGATAGTTAGTAGTTTTCCGATCCTCTGAGCAGCAACGTTACGCTGTCTGTTGAACCGCTGGAAATAAAGTCTTGTGTTTCCCGATTAAGTGTCTACCGCGTTTTTCCTTCTCAACTACCACGTTGCGTAGCCGAGTCGGCAGCTCCAATAATAACAAATAAATAAATAAATAACCCGCGACATCACATTGGTGCTAAGTGTGGGGTTTGCCAACTCTAAGTGCCAGGAGCTTCGAGACGATCAACAACACTAAGAGGTTGCACAAGACATACATTCAACGCTGGATCATCCGGAAAAATCGGTGAGTAAAAACAACTCATTTACTCAATACTGCGACCCATTACCATCAGTCGCGTCCGATTCTGAAAGTGATACAATAGTTACTAACTCGAACTCTATCGCGAATTTCGGTGAAATAAATAACGAAATGGCTCAACAAAACGAACACGTAAATATTAAACTGAACGAAGAATGTTTGGGACGCGACAGTGAAATGTCAGAGCAAGACATGGAGGAAATAACGCCCAAAGAGGCAATAGACCTCATTAAAGAATTCGACGGAAAAAATAGTGGTGTCGAGGCGTTTATAAGTTTTATCGAGGACACAAGGCCACAAGTCACTCGTCAAGACTACTTCCGCCGCCTTTTTATAGCAAAAAGAATTATCGGTGATGCGGCGCGCGAACTACAAGAATACGACGTCACGACATACGACCGACTATATGAGGCTCTGCGAATTCTATTCGGGAACCTACAACCTGTGAGCGTATACCGCGACAAACGTTCTCGAATGTTCCAAGGAAAGCTCGAAACCGTATCGAGATTTACGAACCGATTCTTGGAGGTTCAAAACCGAGTCCTGGCCGCACTCGCCAACTCACCCGTAGAAGAACTAAAACGCAAATTCGTAATCGAGTACGAGAGAGAACAAGGCCTCGAACAGTACTTGTTAGGACTCCGTAAGGAGATATCTACCAAAGTGCGCGCGCAACTGCCAAGCAACATCCGCTCAGCAATAGCCAAGGCACAGGCCTCGGAAGCCTACAACATTACGAGGGAAATGATGACCAGAAATCTCAGTCTCTCTGAAAAAAACGTAGCAGCGGTCCCTCGACGCAGCACGCCGCCAACCCCTCGACTACCTGCGAACACGTCCACGACCCAACGATCATTAGTGCAGTGCCGCTACTGCAATCGCATGGGTCACATAGAGAGAGACTGCCGGACGAAGAAGCGAGACACGGAAAACCGTGCCAATCCCTTCCCACAACAATCGGGTTTTCAAAAGGACAGGCCTTCACCTCGCCCCCCGCCGAGAGTGAACCACGTGCCGGAAGAGGATTGCCCAGAGTCAACGCAATCGCATCAGATAAACGAGTGGTCAGATTACCCATGCGAGGAATCTGCGGACCAGGAAGATTTCTACTAGACACAGGGTCGGCTATTAATTTACTAAAAAACGGCATGCTAACGAAGGGAGCGCTGGTCAATAAAAACGTTTGCACCAAATTCATGATGGGCAACGAAGTACACGAATCGTTATTCATCACGCAACAAGAATTCGAAGGCCGGAAGCAGATCTTTCATGTGATATCGGACGATTTCCCTCTTCTGGAAGACGGGCTCATCGGTATCCTATTTATGAAGCAATACCAAACCCTCATTGGTATTGGGCCGGAAGAATTCCTTGAGCTAAGTGGGCAGCGATATGCTTTTGACACTAATGAAATAACAATTCCACCTCGATCGATCTGCTGGATTCAAACACTAACAAATATTAAAAATGGGCCTGCCTACACGGCAGAAGAAAATTCAGAATCGGTAGTACCTTGCGTTTTCGAAGCCAAGGACTACCAAGCCCGAGTGCCCGTAATAAACGACTCGGAAGAACCCAAACGGGTTGCAATAAATTTGCTACGTGGGATAACTCTCGACGAGCTCACCCCTTCACCGTCGGAGGAACGCCAAGACGCACCGTCAGACGTTGCAAGGATGTACCACATCGAAAGCCAGAACACAGCTGACCGTATACAAAGACTACGGGAAAATGTGCGGTTGGAACACGTGCCACCGGAACAATCGGAGCAGGTATGGGATATCGTCTCCTCTTTCCTCGACGTATTTGCCCTACCTGGAGACCCTCTACCGGGCACAAAGGCGGTCAAACACCGCCTAATCACGAGTGACGATCTGCCAATAAATGTTAAAGAGTATAGGTACCCACCAGTACACAAAGAAGAAATTGATCGGCAGGTAAACGACATGTTGCAACAAAATCTAATCGAGGCAAGCGATTCGGCGTATAACGCCCCGCTGTGGATCGTGTCCAAGAAATCGGATGCACCGGGAAAAAAGAAGTGGAGGATCGTCATCGACTTTCGTAAACTAAACGAAAAGACTGCCCATGACGCATATCCTCTCCCGTGCATAGATGAAATATTGGACCAACTGGGACGCGCCAAATACTTCTCCGCCTTCGATCTTGCCTCCGGTTTCCATCAAATCGCCATGGACGAACGAGATAAACAAAAAACAACATTCTCTACACCATCGGGGCACTACCATTATAACAGAATGCCCTTCGGCCTGAAGAATGCACCGGCAACGTTCCAGAGGATGATGAACAACGCCTTGCGAGGTCTCATCCGCAACGCGTGCTTCGTTTACCTCGACGACATCATTATTTACGGCAACACACTCGAGGAACACAATAAAAAAATGATTGAAGTCTTTAAACAACTACGTGCAGCAGATCTGAAACTTCAGCCGGACAAATGCGAATTCCTCCGCCCCGAATTAGAATGTCTGGGACACGTAATATCGGAAAATGGTGTCCAACCAAACCCCATGAAAATTCAAACCGTGAAAGAATTCCCTCGTCCGAACGATCCCAAAGCAATCAAACGCTTCCTGGGACTCGCCGGATACTACAGGAAATTTATAAAAGATTTTAGTAAAGTGGCTAAGCCGTTAACAGAACTGTTAAAGGTAACATCTACCTGGGAATGGACAGAGAAGCAGGAGCAAGCATTCAACCTACTACGCACGGCACTCACGACGGCTCCGGTGCTGCAATATCCTGAGTTCTCTAAACCATTTGTGTTGACCACTGACGCCAGTAATTTCGCTATTGGCGCCGTGCTATCGCAGGGGACGATCGGTAAGGACCGACCCGTAGCCTACGCATCGAGAACGCTCAACAAAGCGGAGCAGCGGTACTCTACAACGGAAAAGGAGATGCTTGCCATTACCTGGGCAACAAAACATTTTCGTCAATATCTGTACGGAAAACATTTCCAAATCGTGACCGACCATAAGCCACTCATTTGGATACTGAAAGCGACGGATCCTCCTACAAACAGTCGGCTGATGAGACTCAGATTAAAGCTTGAGGAGTACGAGTACGAGCCTATCTACAAAAAAGGTTCGCTCAACACGAACGCCGACGCGCTCTCTCGAATCCATGCCGTGACTACCCGACGACAGAAAGGGATGTCACAAGAGGAAGCCGATAGCATAGAGGACATCAGGAACGATGACTGCGAAGCAACAGAGGTACCACAGGACGAAACTGTAGAGAGAGAGCCACCACTTTAGATGCATTTCGAATTGTGCGAAAACATCCCGGCAATTACGGAAATAAGCGAGGATATCCCACCGAAAGATACTCCAGCACTAAAGATTACGGACTCACCGAGCGACGAAGCAGATTGTCTGTACATAAATTTCGAGGAAGACGAAATTGACTGGTACAATCGGATCGGCACCGCTCTTATGAAATTTGATAAACCAACGAAAATCTATTTGGGCTGTGAACATTTGTGTGCTCACCCGGGTACGAAACACCGAGTCAAACAGATAATAAATTTCGTTTGGTCATCAAAGAACGAGCGGTTCCCATTGTACCTGTATGCCAGAGAAAGGTACGAACCAGGTACCGAGGAAGATCGGTTACGCATCATAAAAGAACACCACGGGACTAAGGCAACAGGACACTTCGGGATAGCGAAGACCCTCGACCGCATCAAGGCTGTTGCTACCTGGCCAAACATGTAAAGGGACATCGAGGACTTCGTCCGAACGTGCGATACTTGCCAGAGGACTAAGCTAGTTCGCATACGTCCACAAGCAGAGGCGATAATTACCGATACACCGGAGCGACCAAACGATAAAATTGCTTTGGATCTCGTAGGACCTATCCCAGAATCTGACGAAGGACACAAATACATCCTCTCAGTACAGGATCAGCTCACGAAATACATTACTCTCATCCCGCTGAAGACGCAGGATGCCAAAGCAACAATCGACGCGCTCATACAGGACTTCATCTACATTCATGGGGCACCGAAGAAAATTCTCACCGACGGTGGACGGAATTTTATAAGCCAAACTTTTAAACACATGGAGAAATTTTTCCAGATTTCTGACATGACCACGACGACCTTCCACCCGCAGAGCAACGGAAGCCTTTAAAGAGCTCACGGACCGATCAAAGAACAAATAAAATCTCTTATCCACGATTACCGTGAAGACTGGGATAAGAAATTAAAATTCGTGTCCATAGCATACAACACCGCGAAACAAGAAGGCATTGGGATGACCCCTTTCGAAATGCAGTTCGGACGAAAACCAAACATCCCGAGCAGCATCCCAATTCATCGGACTAACACGACCATCGACGAATACTTCGAAGGACTTCGAGCGGACCACGACCGAATCTTGAAGAAAGGGCGTGATCATCTCATAGCAGCAAAGGAACGCTATAAGTCAACGCAGGACTCCAAGATTCATCGACCTGCACCGATCTTCGATGTGGGTGACGAAGTTCTTGTCGCTCAAGAAAGAGATAAATCCCCACTCGCGCCGAAGTGGGAAGGACCAGCCATTATACTTGACCGAACATCCGAAGTCAACTACGAAATTCTCCTCCGAAACAGAAAGAAACTCATTCATGTAAATAAGCTAAAACCTTATTATAGGAATTAACCGCTCGTTTGTTTAGATCATGCCGCTATCCTCCTGATAACTACAGCCGCAGCTACCGGGACCTCCATACCTTTTCAAGTGGAACCCGTGGCGGGAGCCATCTACCTGGAACATTTGGGGAATGTGGTAATGTTTCATAGGACCTGGACTGTCGTGAACTATGTAGACCTCACGGAGATCAACGTTCAACTCGACAAACTGTTATCCATTGCCGAAAAACTGCTCATTTTCTGTAACAATGTGCAAAGCAAGAAGAAATGCTTAGAATCAATAACTATAGAAACTGTGCGACAAAGATTGAATAGAATAGAAGATCGTAGAGACCGACTGATGGGATAATAAATCATACCCCTCGGGTTAAGAGAGGAGTATTGAATTTCGTTGGCGATATAAGTAAAGTCCTTTTCGGCACTTTAGGAAATTCCGACACGGAGTATTATAACGCCGAAATAGCTAAAGTACACCAAGATAATGAAAAACTAAGTTTACTCGTCCGTAATCAGACAACAATAGTAAAAGCAACAATTTCTACCTTCGCTAACGCAATTGAAACTTTAAAGAACGAAAGTGATTACCTGCATAACGGATTATTTAGCGTAGCCTACCAAACCACAAATATCACTCCAGACTTAGTTATCAGTTCGCAAGTGGCACTGCTGGAGACCCTCATTGACGAATATAGTGAAAATCTTAACAGCGTCCTAAACGCGGTAAATGACGGTAAACAGGGTATTGTTCACCCACAAATCCTCCGACCTGTTGACTTGATTAACGGCCTTCTTAGGATCCGAGAAAACAGTGTCTCTAGTGAAGTACCTCCGGTACCAATAGAAGAGTCTGCCTTCGCCTCAATAGTTGAAATTAGCGACATCAGTGTCATGATCAGCGACAATCGCTTTTCTTATATTATAAAGGTCCCTGTTGCAGAAGAAACCACATTGCATGCTTATAGACTAATCCCAGTACTGCAAAGAAAGTCTACTGGTAGCACATTTTACTACCTGAATCCTCCCGATTCCATGATCATCGTAAACACTGTAAACACTCTATTCACGCCCAGTAACGAGAACGAACTCTCGCAATGTAAAAAACTAAGTTCAAAATTTTTTTGTAAACGACAAAACCCCGATTACTCAATCAATAACCCAAACAGTTGCGAAGCGGTTATCTTGCAAAGACAATCCGATATATCCGACTCGCATTGCCAGGTGCTAGTTATAAATCTAGCGAAATCTTTATGGATTCAGCTAAAGGTCGGCAACGCCTGGATCGTAACATCTCCGGAACCCGAAACACTCCACTTATTATGCGACGACAACCAGATACAACAAACGACATTATACGGCACAAACAAAGTAACGATCTCGGGAAACTGCCTCGGTCAAACAGACCACATTGTCATTAGACCCCGGATCGAAGAAAAAATTGCACAGACGACCGACTTGATTGTCAACAAGACCATCCTAACCCCTAAACTGGACGACCTCCTAGGTAACCATTCCGTTTCCCTCGAAGACCTAAAATTGACGACTCTAGGAAGACCAACACACATTGACATAACCCAATTGAAATCCTTGGGACAGACGTTAGACGAGATTGCAGATGAAGCTGAAAAGATCGGACGGCACAGACGCGCCAAAACACTCCTAGAGAGCGCGCGCGACGGGTTCACCTACTTCGGATATGTGTGTATCTGTGTGGTAACATTGCTAGTAGCCTGTAGAATAGGACTATGCGCTTGCTTAGGTAAATTGTTAAGCAAACTTCTTTCTTGTACCTTCTCACCTTGTATCAATATTTATAATAACTGTTTCCATACTAATAACACCGATAATGCCAGTTACGCTGTACAATATCCACAAGAAGAACTACTCGCCTTGGCCGAGATAAGTCACCCTCAAGACACACGCCAAATTTCACCTTCTGTAAGACGTACCAGTAGAAGTAATGTTAGATACGCTAAGGCCTAGAAAATCCATTTAACTCTGTAAGGATTTTCTAAATTAAGGGGGGAGGTGTGGCGATGGTCTACCCCAGCCACCCTTTTTTCTTCTTTCCCACGCGCCTCTCGCATTCCTTTCCTGCCTACGTGACTTCCTACAGCTACCCCCTCGCTATCGCTGGGACATCTCTCCGTCAGAACGCAGCTGTCGTTGTTTTCCGAGAAAGGCCCAAAACCTCCTTTTTCCATTTTCCACAGTCCAGCCATAAAACACTTATCTTTATGGCCTGACCTGCCTCAAACTCGAAACACCCGCAGCCCCCGATTGTCTCCCCAGACGTTTCCATTTCCAGAACGTTCTGACTCCCAAATTCTTGCCCCACCACACTACGAATTTCCCACGGATTAATGTTATAAGAACCACCCTCCTCCTAGGCTAGATAGTTAGTAGTTTTCCGATCCTCTGAGCAGCAACGTTACGCTGTCTGTTGAACCGCTGGAAATAAAGTCTTGTGTTTCCCGATTAAGTGTCTACCGGGTTTTTCCTTCTCAACTACCGCGTTCCGTAGCCGAGTCGGCAGCTCCAATAATTACAAATAAATAAATAAATAACCCGCGACATCACAATATATATATGCATAGCCGAAGCATAGCGATCGTGTTTACTCTTTGCCAGCTCTGCGGAGAGCGGCAGAGGGGGAACACGAGTAGCCGCATATCGTGCGCGCGGCACGAGGCCCGGGTCATTTACGGGACCCGAATGATATGGCAACATGCCACATACTAATTTTTACAAATATTTTTTTTCCAGAATATATTTACAAATTATTATAAGATTAATTGTAAAATATGTTAATTACCAAACTTGCTCGGTTAAAGAGCGAGATCACAGTGACGCCTGTCGCTGTCCTCCTCCGTTCGCTAAAACGAACGGAGAGAGTATCAGTTTATAAGAACTGTTGTCAGATAATAAAAACTGTCCTGCCAAAGAGCAACATCTCAGCGACGCATGTCGCTGTTCTCCTCTGTCCGCTACAATGGACGGGGAGAATTTTAGTTCATAAGAATTATTAATTGATAAATATGTTAATTTTACTTTATAACAATTATTAATTAATACACGTGTTAATGAATAACGACCTAGCTAAAGAGCGAGGTCACAGCGACGTCTGTCGCTGTCTTCCTCCGGCAGTAACAGCCGGAAGGAAGTTCTGTCGTTAAATCGACACAGACATGACGTTACGCACATAAGCGTATCGACACGAAAATACCACAGAGTGTGTTTTCAGCGTTGGGAAGCAAGGAAATGCGCTTATACGAGTTATAAGTGGGTTAGTGTGGGTGGGTATTTCCCAGGCACTACCCAAGTGCCATTTCCAACGCATTTTATAAATTAACAAACATGTGATTAATAAAACCTGCCTTGCTGAAGAGCGAGGTCACAGCGACCTCTCTCGCTGTCCTCCTCCGTTCGCTAAAACGAACGGGGAGAGTATCAGTTTATAGGAACTGATTTTCAAGTTTTTAATATAAATTGTGGATTTACAAAAAACACGTAGTGATCAAATTTCTTGAAAATTGTTTGTAAAAAATTGTCACTTATTTCAGAATTTTTAAGTCTAAGTAGATAATGGCATAACGATGGGATTAATTTTTTCCGATTTTTCAATTTCCATACTTTAGTTATCCATGTTAAAAATAAATCATTTTTATTTGAATATTCAATATATATTATGTATATTATGTAATATAATATGTATTATATGGTGATTAAAATATAAAATATATATATTGTGGTATATTTAAATAAAAATTATCGGTCATCATTCGATGATTAATATATATCTACTTTATTTCATAAATAAATACAAAAGCTGGTGTCCGTTTTGACACCAAAGTATTTGGTTCGAAAAAATCCTGAGCGCCGGAAGGGTCGAGGAAGGCGTGCGTCTCAGAGAGGGACAGAAATAAAGAGAAAACACCAGTAGTCCCACGAATTGCTGGTGTTCGCCGCGGCTATCGGAATTTTCTCAATTACCGGAGCAGACAAAAATGATGGGAACGATGAACTCTAATATACCATTGATAAGTATTCACAATATATAATTACAAAAACAATATGCCGTCGATTAATTTTGTAACGGGAATTTTGCAGAATGAACGGTATTAAAAATCGGCCAAACTTGTTTTGCTATCTCCAATTGTTTAAACAGGAATTATAAAATATCTCTTTGAAAATTGTAAAAACGTAATGAAAAAAAAATTTTCATATTTTCTATATTGAAAAATCGAGGAAATTTTAATGAATAATTTATTGGCCAACTGATTGTTCACATTATAATTATTGTTAAATATCAATGATATGTATTGGGATGAATTGTTCTTAAAATAATTTTGGTTCGTGGCGACACTTGGGTAGAATCTCCAAAGTGTCGAGCCTTCGCGATCGCCGAAGCAGGCGTTACAGAGGGGTGCGGTGGAGGGAGAACTCGAGCATGTCGTGCGCGTAGTACGATCCCCTGGGCCGTACACCGGGCTCTGTTCTCGCGCTTTTTTGGGAATTAAATAAACATACAACTACGAACGTTTCACCACATATTTAGCAATATTGTAAGTACACTTTACAACTTTTTCAGTTCAAAACCGTCGCACATTGCTGAAGTACGCGCTTTCACCGAAACTGAATTTTTCAAATTAGCTTCCATGATAACTCGGAAATTATTTATCTGATTTAGTTCCAATTTGTATGGTATATTCAGCACGTCTATAATTATAACTAGAATATTTATAACTAGAATATTATGATATCTGCCATAGTTTTTTTTTCAGCTGAAAAAGTAGGAAGAAAGTGACGACGAAACTTCGGAAAAGTGAAAAACGTTTTTTTTAAACTGTGTCAACAGTCCAATTTCACAAAAAATTACAAATATTCTACTTGAATTTATAACTATAGATGTACTGAATATACCATCCAAATTTTACCAAAATCGGATAAATAGTTTCCGAGTTATCATGGAAGCTAATTTGAAAAATGCAGTTGCAAGGAAAACGCGTATTTACGCATTGAGCGACGATTTTGATCTGGAAAAATTGTAAAGTGCACTCAAAATATTAGTAAATATGTGGTGAAAAGTTCGTAGTTGAATATTTATTTATTTCCCATAAAAAAATTCCCCAAAAAAAGCGCAAAAAGAGCCTTCACACATGGGATGACTGCCTAAGGCTCGGCCTCTCAAAGATAATTTTTATTTATTTATTTTTTTATCGCGCAGGTGAAATAAGAAAACAAATGCTGTTACAAGGAATATAGAATTTATTAATAATAACAAATATAAACTAAAAGTAATAAGATTAATAATATAAAAATATAATAAAATAAAAATAACATGGAAAAAACTAATTTATTTAAAAAAAATCAAATTATTTAAAAAAAAAAAAAATTATTATTAAAAAACCAAATTATTTGAAAAAACAAAATTATTTTTTAAAAAAGCAAATTATTTAAAAGAAAAACATCAAATTATTACAAAAAAACAAAATTATTTTTAAATAAACATCAAATTATTTAAAAAAAAAAACAAATTATTTAAAAGAAAAATATCAAATTATTAAAAAAAAAAAACATAAAAATCGCGTTTGGCCGCACAAATTTGTCATGATCAGCGCTGCAGCCGTCGCAACTGCGCCTCAATCCTGCGTTGTGCGGCATTTAACTGCCGCTCCTTCGCGGCGGCGGACATTTTTTGGATAGTTTTTTTTGCTTTGTGCAGTTCTTCTTGTAATTGGCTGACGTGCATAGTTAAATTGTACGCCATAATTTGCAAATTTAACATTGAACATTGTTGGTCGCTCAGGGTGGTCGGTGGCGCGCTCAGCATATCAGGCTGAGGTGTTTCGACCTGCGCGGGCCGAAACTGCTCTGCCCCAGATGGGCCCGGCGGTGGCGTGGAAACCCGCATGGGTGGCGGCATCGCCGCATTGTTATCTGTCGACTGCTGTAACAAGAAAATTCCCGATATCATATTTTTTCGTACAAGACCTTTGTGATTCAACGATATATTGTTCAACACTATAAATTATCACAAACACTCACTGCCAGCCGACGACTTGGTCTCGGCTTCACTGCAGCTTTCCCATGTCCTGTAAAAAAACAAATAAACATTTATTCCTATTAAATTTGATTATATGTCAACGTAAATATGGTGGTATTCATTTGTAATTACCGTACCGATGAATAAAAAAATTATATGAAACACTCACCTTTCGCTTTTCCGCCCATTTGTGCTAGTTTTTATTTTGGAGGTGTGAACACTTTCGAAACTTTTCTATAACTGATTGGAAAAATGATGATGGGAAAGTACACCACGAAAAGCGCGGTTGCCAATGTTTCGGCACGCAGGCAGAGAAGGGGAAGAACAAAGAAAACGGGGGAACAAGAGTGGGATGAAGAACGAAAACGTATTTACCACGCTTTATACCGATAGGGGTGTAAGATATTCCCCGAAAAATCTATGTGCGAGAAATAAGTCTTATATCGCGTATACTCCTTTACGGGTGCCTGGGTGTCCGTTACCGTTACACACACACACACACCCACACTTATATGCGTGGAGAATTCGCGACAGACGTAGCAAGCGCTAGAGAGGGGAGCGGTGGGGTAGGACACGAGCATATCGCGAGCGCGGTACGAGACCCAGGACGTCTGAGGGACCCAAAGGATATGGCGAGACGATTGATATCTTACCAAAATTTGATCGATGTTGCAATAACCAAACTTTGACTAATATCTTATTTTCAAAAATATATTTTCAGAATGATATTTTCAGAATTATACATTCAGAATTATTAACTGATTATCTGTCCTGCCGAAGGGCGAGATGCCAACGACGTTTGTCGTTTATTATCTCCGTTCGCGAAAATGAACGAAGAGATATCAGTTTATAAGAACTTTTCATAAAATAATATCATTGCACGAAATAAATTCCTATACATATTTCTTCAGAGACATTGGGTGTACGTTACCCATACATATATATATGGGACTACTCGTGTTCTCCCTCCATCGATCCTCTCAGAGAGAAATGAAGGGAAAACACCAGTAGTCCCGTGAACTGACCCGATGGCAAAGTACACCACGAAAAGCGTGGTTGTTAATGTTCCGATAGACGGGCGGAGAAGGGGAAGAAGAAAGTGGAAAGGGAAAAACAAGTGCGATGAAGAAAGACAAAATCGTGGCACCACGCTTCATCACGCTAGCTGTGTAAGCTGTACCCCGTTTATCGCGGTATAAGTAATATTTTGCTGGGGCAACTGAAATAAAATTTTATTGCTGGCAATATATTTTTGTGTTTACAATGTATCATAAATATGTCACTTCATTAAGATTTGTTTTAAACCGTCGTCTCCGAGGGCGTAATACGGGCGACGCTTGTCGCTGAGTACCCGTCTGCTAAAATTGGCGAAGAGAATTTAAATTCGTAAGAATCGTTTATAAAAAAATGTTTTCAAGAAATAAGTCCTTGGGTTATCCATATTTCTTTAGAAATTCCTGGGTGCCATCTCCTATGTATATATATATGTAAGCACATGGCCGAAGCAGTGGGGTCAGTTCAGGGGACTGGTGGTGTTTTTCGTCGCCCCTTCCCCTCCCCCAGACGTGCCTTCGCTAATCCTTCGGAGACGCCGGTGCTCGACTTTCTCCCGATTACCGGCGCAAACAAAAATGATCGAACGATGAATTTATACTCCAACAGATGATCGATATTCCGGACAATTGCGAATATCAATGTTCCTGTGCGCGGCACAAGGCCCGGGCGAAGGACGGGACCCAAATCTTGACCCAAAGATTGATATCTTTACCAACATTTTATCGATCTGGCAATAAACAAATTTTGACCAATATTTCATTTTCGAAATATATATTCAGAATTATACTTTCAGAATTATTATATAATTACTATATATCATAATTACTATAAGTTTACTGATATCAATATTTGTTAAATACCGTCCTCTCAGAGGGCGAGATGCCAACTACGTATGTTGCTGTTCAACTCCGTCAGCTCAAATGAACGGAGACAATTTCAGTTTATAAAAACTGTTTATAAAATAATATAATTACAAGAACTACATTCTTGTATTATGCATATTTGTTTACAAATATCTTTCGGTGTACGTTACCCATGTATATATATATATATGCGTGCACGGGTCGAAAAGAGAACACAAGCAGTGGCGTGAATAGATACCAATGTTTCGACCGTATATATATATATATGACCGAAGCATTGGGGTCGGTCAGGAGACTACTGGTGTTTTCTTATTCTTTGTTTACCTGTTAGACGCGCCTTCTCTGAGTCTTCCGAGACGTCGGCACTCCCGGATTTCTTCCAATTGCCGGCGTGGACAAAAATTATTGTGAGACGAATATATTTCTATCGTATCATTGATATTTAGCAGTCATAATTATGTGAACAATATGTCGTCGAATAAAATTGTAATCGAAACTGCACTCATTTTTCCGAATAAAAAATCGGCGGACATATTTTATTCCATCCACAATTTGTTAAACAGCAATTATAAAATCCCTATTCGAAAATTGTAACAACGTAATAAAAAAACAAGTTTTGCATATTTTCTATAATTGAAAAATCGACGGAATTCAATGAAAAAGTTATTCGCCAAGTTACCGCGAACATAATTATTATTGCTAAATAGCAATTCTATATTTTGGAATAAATTCATTTTATGGGGGGGGGGGGGGGTGACCTCCCACGGCTGTAATTTTTCGTTTTTCCGAAAAATTCAATTGCACGATGTTAGATAATTTAATTTCGCACAAAAAAGTCCGCGGTAGCACTAGTGTATCTGGGGGGGGGGGGGGGGGGGGGGGGGTAAAATTTGTTTAAAGTGTTTTTTTCGGCGCGCGGTTTTTTTGTCAAGTCGCGTCTCTTTAAAACATTCATAGAAAATCAAATAACTTGAAAATAATTTTTTTAACACGGCAGTTATCTGTAGAATCGTTTGTTTTATAATTTTCGTGAAACAAAAAAATTCTATGATTATTTATATCTGTTGTATCACAGTTTCAATATTTGAAACGGCTTTTTTTGGGTGTTCCCATGAACGAAAAAATGTTTAGCCTAAATATTTAATAAATCTACTTTATAACGAAAAATAAAGTTCTTTGAAAGTTTCTCGTCAGTATCACCGTTTACGCGGTAATAATTATTTTAACACGCGACGTGAGAGACAAAATTTTGAAACCCGCGACGCTGTATAGACAGAGAAAGACCTATCGCCTATCTCTCTCTTACTCACAGCGCATATGGAGCCTTCGCTGGCTCAGTGCCGGCGCTCACGGACACACTCGCACACATTTATGCTCTGACTGTGTCGACGACGAAGCTCGTCGCTATGGCAACCGCGCGGCGTTCCTCGAGTCCGATGCGACAGAGGTACTACCCAACGAAACGATCAACACACGCATCAACTGTGACATTTCTGTTGTCTGTTCGCGCGCTGCCGTAAATTTTAATTTTCAGCCGATAAAAATCATCAAACAGTAGAAAAATTTCGAAAAATCGATTTTAGTACGTATAGCTTATTCAACTCAAAATTTTATGAATATAATTATTATCATAACGCGCAAATACATTTTTTTTTACCGAAATCTTTTTTTTCTATATGAAATAATGTAGGACATGTAGTTTTTATATGAAGCGTTTCTTTTTTTCTCAGTACTTTTGCGTACCTATCACAGTAGTACGTACAATAGCAGTTGTAGTTCTGCAATGTTTATTGCTCAAGAGACTCTTGACTATTATTTGGAAAATTTGTTGCATTTGATTGTTCCCTAATTCTCCATTTATTGTCTTTTTTTTACTCCACTCAATCAATATTTCCATTTCTCGGCATGCCAGAGTAATGCCTTTATTATTATCACATTCCAACGTCTCATCGCAAATATAACACAAATTACTTCAAGCCATTATAGGCGTCACGCGAACGCGGTTTGGCGCGTTCGCTTGTTTTATTTTGTATATATTTCTCTCCGCCTCTCAAATCGCGTCCAACTTATTGTCAGTCTAACAATAAGGCCGGACCGGCGAAAACGTATAGTGTGACGCCTTACATTCTCAACAGCGTTGGGTAAGTACATCTTTGTCGCACACATCATTAATGCCTAATACTTCCCTCTCTGTCGCATCGGACTCGAGGAACGCCGCGCGGTTGCTATAGCGAAGAGCTTCGTCGTACGACACAGTCAGAGCATAAATGTGTGAGTGTGTCCGTGAGCGCCGGCGCTGAGCCAGCGAAGGCTCCATATACGCTGTGAGTAAGAGAGAGATAGGCGATAGGTCTTTCTCTGTCTATACAGCGTCGCGGGTTTAAAAATTTTGTCTCTCGCGTCGCATGTTAAAATAATTATTACTGCGGAAACGGTGATAGCGACGAGAAACTTTGAAGGAACTTTATTTTTCGTTATAAGGTAGGTTTATTAAATATTTAGGCTAAACATTTTTTCGTTCATGGGAACACCCAAAAAAAGCCGTTTCAAATATTGAAACTGTGATACAACGGGTATAAATAATCATAGAATTTTTGTTGTTTCACGTAAATTATAAAACAAACGATTCTACAGATAACTGCCGTGTTAAACAAAATATTTTCAAGTTAATTGATTTTCTATGAATTTTTTAATGAGACGCGACTTGACAAAAAAACCGCGCGCCGAAATAAAAACTTTGAACAATTTTCACCACTCCCCTTTTACAGATAGATTAATGCTACCGCGGACTTAAATTATCTAACATCGTGCAGTTGAATTTTTCGGAAAATCGAAAAATTACAGCCGTGGGAGGTCAAAAACCACTCCCGACCCCCCTTTTTTTTAGTTTTGAATTTTTTTCTCGCGAACGCACAATTTTCTCGAAAATTACTAAGACGGAAAACTTGTTTAGAATTAAAAATTACGTATACCCTCTAAATTTCAATCTGTAGCTCCGAAAATTTGAGGTTTGAGATCCGAACCTCGAGAGAACCTTTTGAGAGGGGAGCGATTGAGGGAGAATCCGTGCGCGTTGAGCATATCGTGCGCGCGACAAGAGCTCTCGGTCCTCTACGCGACCCGAAGAATATAGTAGCTTCCCATAAACTATTTTAAACTAATATTTTATTTTCAGAGTATATTTGCACAATTCTTATAAAATTAATTGTAAAATATGTTAATTACCAAACTCGCTCTGTGAAAGAGCGAGATCCCAGCGACGGATGTCGCTGTTCTGTTTCGTCCGCTAAAACGGACGAAGAGAATTACAGTTTCTAAGAACTGTTGTCAGTTAATAAAAACTGCCCTGCCAAAGAGCAACATCTCAGCGACGCATGTCGCTGTCCTCCTCCGTTCGCTAAAACGAACGGAGAGAGTATCAGTTTATAAGAACTGATTAACATATAATATGATTGCAAGAAATATATTTTTGTATAATACATATTTCTTTACAGATGACTGGGTGTATATTACCCAGACGCATATATATATGCTGAGCCGAAGCATTGTCATCGGCTCTCGGCACGGCTCGTGTTTACTCTTTGCCACTCTTTGCGGATAGTGGCAGAGGGGGAACACGAGTAGCCGCATATCGGGCGCGCGACACGAGACCCGGGGCACCCATGCGACCTGAAGGATATGGTGACTTGCCATGAACTAATTTTTACTAATATTTTATTTTCAGAAAATATTGGCGTAATTATTATAAGCCTAATTATAAAATATATTAGTTAATAAACTCGTTATGTTAAAGAGCGAGGTGCCAGCAACGCCTGTCGCTGTGAGTCTGTCCGCACAACGGACAGATATAGTTTTAATTATTAAAAATCATGAATTAACACATATGTTAATTAATAAACTCGCTCTGTTAAAGAGCGAGATACCAGCGACGTCTGTCGCTGTTCTCTTTCGTCCGCTAAAACGGACGAAGAGAATTACAGTTTCTAAAAACTGTTGACAGTTAATAAAAACTGCCCTGCCAAAGAGCAAGATCACAGTGACGCCTGTCACTGTCCTCCTTCGTTCGCTAAAACGAACGGAGGGAGTTAGTTTATAGGAACTGATTATCATCTAATATGATTGCATTTTTGTATAATACATATTTCTTGACAGATGCTGGGTGTACATTACCCAAACGCATATACATATGCATAGCCGAAGCATTGTGATCGGTTCTCGGCACGGCATCATTTAGTATATATTGAAGAA
This sequence comes from Netelia virgata, assembly GCA_951802705.1. Taxonomy (NCBI): domain Eukaryota; kingdom Metazoa; phylum Arthropoda; class Insecta; order Hymenoptera; family Ichneumonidae; genus Netelia; species Netelia virgata. Next base: position 20,289,844 of record OX637865.1, read on the forward strand.
CCTGCGCTGACATTTTTTCATTATTTAATATACATTCAAGAACCTGCACTGACATTTTTTTATCCTTTAGTGTGTATCGGAGAGCCTTTGCTAACATTTTTTTATCATTTAGTATGTATTGAAGAAACTGCGCTGACATTTTTTCATCATTTAATATGTATTGAAGAAACTGCGCTGACATCTTTTTATCATTTAGTGTGTATCGGAGAAGCTTCAGTAACATTTTTTCATCATTTAGTAGGTATTGAAGAAACTGCACTGACATTTTTTCATCATTTAGTATGTATTGAAGACACTGCGCTGACGTTTTTTATCATTCAGTGTGTGCAGAAGAAGCCTTGCTGATATTTTCTCATCACTCAGTCTGTATCGAAGAAACTTTGCAGTCATTTTTTCATCGTTTAATAAAACTTTTTTGCTAAACACAGAATGATGAAAAAAGTCAGCAAAGTTTCTTCGATACAGACTGAGTGATGAGAAAATGTCAGCGCGACTTCTGCTGTACACACTGCATGATAAAAAAACGTCAGCGCAGTTTTTTCAATACATACCGAATGATGAAAAAATGTTAGCGCAGATTCTTAAATACATAATAGATGATGAAAAAATGTTAGCGAAGCTTCTCCGATATACACTGAATGATAAAAAATATCAGCGCAGTTTCTTCAATAAATGATGAAAAAATGATATTTTTAATTTCTAAAAATAATGAATTAACAAATAGTTAATTAATAAACTCGGTCTGCTAATGAGCGAGATGTCATCGACGTCTGACGCTGTAAGTCTGTCCGCTAAAGTGGACAGAGAGAATTTTAATTGTTTATAAATGTTTATTAACAAATATGTTACTATTAATAACCGCTCTGTTGAAGAGTGAGATGCCAACGACGTTCGTCGTTGTTTATCTCCGTCTGCGAAAATAGACGGACATAATTTTAATTCGTAAGAATTTATAATTAACAAATATGTTAATTAACGGGTCACGTACAGTTAGGACTTCGAAAAAAGGGGTTTTTTGCGAATTTTTTTTGGGGACACATTTAAATAATTAACCGTAAATCTTTTCCATACAAAAGACATATATTTTAAGTAAATAATACAATTTTTTCATTGCAAAATATGCAGAAACTTTTCCATAACCGCACGTAACGTAGGGGTCCCAAAAAAAAGGTCCTCCGCGGTGATCAGTGCAGCTCGTCACCGGATCGTCCGAAATCAAAATAAAAGTAGGGATCATTAGTTAATGACATAATGCTCCGGTTGATCGAAGGATTTGAAAATTTTATGATTTTTCACAAAATGGTGGATGTTGGAAGTCAAAGTTGTGTTTTCGACCCAAATTTTGCTCACATTTTCAGCTATAAAAAAGAAAATAATCGCATAGAAAAATCCTTCGTTCATCCGGAGGACAATTATGTCTAGAAAAAGTGAGCAAAATTTCAAGTCGATCGGTAAAGCCGTTTCCGAGGTACAGTGATCACCGTGTTCGAAAACATGGTTTCGAGAAAAACGCATTCAAAGTTTTCAGTACGATTTACATGCAGAAGAAAAATTTCCGTTCAAAGTTACATATCTCCATACCCAACAGTCGGATTCGTCTAAAATTTTCACAGAATACTTTTCAAATGTGCTACTTTTGGAAAATGTAAAAACAAAAAAATCGATTTTTTGAAAATTCTAACTGTACGTGACCCCTTAATAAAAACCGCTCTGCTAAAGAGCGAGATGCCAACGACGTTTGTCGTTGCATACTCAGAATTATCATAATTCTGTTATTTATTGCTGTGGTTCCAGCAAAAACAAACTTGAATGTTCGGCACGCTCGGCTATATAGCGAGAAATAAATTCTTGCAGCGTACATGTAACATGCACACTAGTGTATGTTACATGTACATAGCCGAGCATTAGTATTAGATTTTCGAACGGGGCGGGTCATGGCTGGCCCTGCTACGAGGCCTCGGCCTTCGGTCCGCCTCGTGTACCGGGGCTTCGTAGCAGACGCGCGCCGTGACATCTAGCGGTAGTGCGCAGCGGCTCGTAGCCAAATGCTGCGAGCTCTGCACTACCGCTGGGAAAGGGAACCCGTCGAAATTTTTCTCCGTGTTACACTGACTCTTAAGAGAAAAGTTCTAACAAAAAAAAATTTGAACAGATTTTATGATCTCAAAGAAAAATTTATTTACTTGATGATTTAGTCCAAGTTGTGGTTATAATTATTGCTGCCACTGCTCTCTGCATGCGCTAACTATGGGGGGGGGGGGGGGGGGGGGTAACTTTCTAGGGCCCCACGTTGCGCGCCAAATTTGTCACGCCGTTGGGTAAGGAATAACTGAGGGAAAGGTGGGGGACAAAAAAATTAATTTGATATGGCAGCACGAATTCACAAAAATATAATAATCCTTATTTTATTTAGATATCAATAGTTAACAAAAGTAAGTATCACAGAAAACAAAGGCCTTCATGAAACTCTATCGATGTACCGTACTCCGTGTTGCTACCAATGAGCGTGGTAAGCACAAATTATCAAAATTTCGGATTGACAATATCGATTTTTTCGTGACAGCTTCGTGGGTTAGACCTTTTCTACCGGGCCCCTCGACACCTCTCACTACACAGGTTTTTATTTCGCATACGTCCCCGATATTCAGAGATGTTGCACTCTGAGCAACGACACTTATCAATTGCCAGACATCTTCAAATGTATAATCTCTGGCTGGTCGGAAGGACAGCCATACTGGGCCGTGTGCTAAACTATCTGCTGTAAATGTTATTCCTACATAGTCACCACCGGCGCAAGTGCTGGTGATATATGTCAGAAGATCGCGGAATGCGCCACCGAGCCAATCTATTACAGAGACCCCTACGTGAGGTGTTCTGATACGCAGTGTAGTTTCGCGTCCTTGAAGCTTGAAACACTTGAAATATCGCGTAGAATCCCTGATGATCTCGAAGCGATTTCCGGGCGGTTGAACATCCCTAAACGGTTCTGTACTCGCGTGAGTACGTCTCTTTCCAGCGCCTAGCTGCGTCTCTGAAAATAAATACGATTGATTATTTTTGCACTGTTAACACATGTATGCATTTATTCAAACCTATTATTATTATTGGTATCTTTTTTTATAATAGAAATCGGCTACTCATCAAACAATAACCCCTGTGTTGAATAACCTACGATAAATTTGCCGTTTCGTTTATTTGTTGACTATGATAGCCACCTTACTTTTATATATAAGAAAATACCTCATTTACCTGAGTCGGTATCATCCATGAGATGCTGATACCAATCATCAATTAATGGTATTGGCTCTTCATCATCATTGTTCATTATACCAGCCTCTATTGGGTATTCCCATAGCTGATTTTCATACTGTTCAACAACCCTATTTTCTTCTTCCGCTTGTCCATCTTCTTGCATTGGCAAAACGACGGCATTCCGATCGCCAGAAATATTAACGTAAGCGCCGTCTTCTTCTTCTTCTTCTTCTTCGCCATCTTCCTGCAATGATAAAACGACGACATTACGTTCGTCTTCATCTTCGTCGCTGCTATCCGTATCGATTATTTCAGATTTACCGATACTTTATGGTCTCTGGCATAGTCCTGAAGGACCTGCAATCGGCTCACTTTGCTGTTTTCCATATCCTTGTACTCGTGTGTCTAAAGAAAAGAATAAGAATAAAGTTAAGCTTGTAATATTGAAAGATCAAGGGTTTTGTTAGTTACGTAGTAGCTCGAAAAGCGAATATTTATACATTTAGATAAATAAATTAGTATTTCAAAATAAAAATTTTAAATAGCCGAAAATCTAAATACTTACGTTTCACGGTATTTTGCTCCAAATTTTCTACAGCGCAAACAGCGTCTACAAGAGCAGCTTCTTCATCGCTCGACGCATCCCAAAGCTGCCGATAACCTATTATACCGATTCCACCATATGATACCATTTCCATTATTTTTTGAACAATCATTTTTGAAATTTTCATTATTGATTTTATAGCAAACATGCTGCTCGATGAACGGCAAAAAGTTTTATTTCACAGTTTGTATTTTTTCTAATAATCCGGTTAAAACCTGTTATTTTCGGGTCGACAAAGTAGAAAACCTCTTAAACACTTGTAAAAGAGTACTTACCCCTGATTTCATCAGCAATACCACGAACACTCTGAGCGTCTTGAAGCTCCCTTCTCTGTAGCTCTTCATACACGTATGTTAACACACCGTGACCCTGCAATATGCCCCTGTCATAGGCTGTCACTATACTGCGTAAGGGCGCCCACCATATAAGATATTTCAAACGGTTGATGAGTCTATCACCCGACAAATGCCTTAACTCGTAATACCACTGAGTGTCGCAGCGACGTCGTATTCGTACGCTATGTAAGTTTATAAAGCGCAAAAAATCGCGAATACATTTACGAAGAGTGCTGTCTGTCATCGTCACACAATAAAATATAACGCGCTGTTACACTGCTCAATCGAGACTGTAACTTCTATGTCAAAAGAGTAGTATAAAAGCTGGTGTCATGCTCATATTTGATTTGTATGCATTTTTGACCAAATCTGCGAGACAAATATCCTGTGTAAAACGTGCAGGGATATCGGTTTCGCGAGGCGTTAGGCCACCCGTATAAAGACGGGCCGTCTAGCCTGGTCATCTTTATACATATATAGGCGTACGAGCTTATTCGTTATTTTAATACCCCAGGTGCCTATAAATATGTATCGAGCACCCTGTCTTAATTTTGAAAAATTTGAGAATTGCATATATTTATTAAATATAAATCATAATTTTTATAATTTATTCAATATCTGTTTAATATATATAAAGAAAGTAGAAAGAAGCAGTCTGTAGCACGCTCTCGGTAAATAATATTAAAAATATTATTTATTTAATATCTAATATATAAAGGAATAAAAAGAAACAGTCTGTAGCGTGCTCTCTATCTTTCTAGAGAAACAGCTATAGTTCTTTCTCTCTCATATACACAGCTGTTTAAAGAGATAGAGAACGCATGGTCGCTGCTTCAGAGTATAGTAGAAGCATCGAGGTGTGGGAGAGGGGTATGCTGCAGGCCGCGCGTGCTGGTCGCTCTCTCTCTCTCTCTCTTCTCTTCTCTCCTCTCCTCTCCTGTCCTCTCCGCGCATGATTTAATTCATATCACGTACGACGTTCTTGTGCCCAGGAGAGTACCTGCGTTTTTCACTTGTCGAAGCCTAAACAACGTAAATGGGGAGGCGCTTTGCAGCGACCTGGTGGCAGTAAATTGGGACCGTTTCTACGCAACGGAATCCGTGGATGAAAAGGCCGACTACCTCGGCGAGTTTGACCAACTTGCTCCGGTCGAGCGGGTCGACATTAAGCGGCAACCAGCGCCGTGGATAACAGCGGAGTTGCGTGAGCTGATTCGGCGGAGGGATCGGCTTCGGCAGGCTTGCGATAAGCAGAAAATTTGGCCGCAGCACCTACGCGAGAGGTTCGTTGTTCTCCGAAACCTAGTTAAGGAGGCGTTACCGTCGGCACGCGATAACTACTATCGGACCTGCTTTGAAACCGAAACGAACAACGCATCGAGAACCTGGACAAGACTACGTGAGCTGGGCCTTGTAGCAACGACGAAGTCACAACCTGCGCCTGCTTTTTCCCTGGAGGAGCTGAATCTCCAGTTTCTGTCGGCGGGAAGTGCATCCGCGCCGCTAGATCCTGGTCCGATTCCCACTCTGGACAGTGAGGCGGCCTTCTCCTTTAGGCCGGTAACACGCACTGCACTCCACGCGGCGTTGCGTATGGCATCGTCAAACGTGGCAGGTTGTGACGGCATATCGCTCAGGATGCTTCGGCTCGCGCTGCCGGCCGTGGGGGAAAATATCCTCTACCTTTTCAACTTCTCGTTGGATAACTCGTCATATCGATCGGTATGGAAAAAAGCCTACGTTTGCCCGATACCCAACGTCAAGACACCTCGCTCCGTTTCCGACTTTCGGCCTATCTTGCTGCTCTGTGTGTTGTCGAAGGTGCTAGAACGCGTTGTGGCAAAACAAGTCTCCATGTACATGGATGCGTGTGGCCTACGAGACCCCTACCAGTCGGCTTTCCGTGCCCACCGTAGCACGCAGTCGGCACTGCTCTGCATTATTGATGATGCCCGGCTAGCGATCGACAAGCGCATGATAACGGTCGTTGTCCTGTTTGACCTCTCGAAGGCGTTCGATTGCGTTCGACACGACCTACTGCTAAATAAGCTTGTTGCCTTGAATTTCTCCGACCGTGCAGTGAGGTGGTTCTCCGCATACCTCAGAGGGTGCACCCAGGCAGTCTGCGACCGGGAGCGAAATCAGTCCTCGTGGGAGCCGCTGCGGTCAGGTGTTCCGCAGGGGTCCGTGCTTGGCCCTCTGCTGTTCTCCATCTTTATCAGCGATTTTTCCGGAGTGCTGTCTCACTGCAACTACAGCTTCTACGCGGTCGACTTGCAAATTTATCTATCGGGCCGTCCCTCTGAAGTCGGAGACGTGACGTCAGAACCACGATGGTTAGGTCTCTGTTACTGCCGCAGCTGGACTACTGCTGTCTTCTCTTCACGGATATCTCTATCGAGCTGGACCTAAAGATGCAACGCGCGGTAAACCGTGGAGTGCGATTCATTTTCGATGTGCGCAGGGATGCGCATATTACACCTTATTTTCAGCGGTTGGGGTGGCTTAAGATCGCGGATCGGAGGGAGTATTTGCTGGGGTCATTCGTGTTCGGCTGCCGAACGCGTGGCGACCCCAGCTACTTGCTCCAGCGCATCACGCAACCTGTGCCAATGGGGAATCACGACACGCGGCAGCAGCATTCGACGTCGGATTGCCTTGTTCCGGCTTTTCGTACGGAGAGATACAGAGGATCTTTCGCGGTGACGGCATGCATCCTCTGGAACGCGCTGCCTGATACCCTGAAGCGTCAAGCATCGATAGGTGGATTTCAAGGGAGCCTTTCGAGCTCTGCTACTGGCGCGAGGCACGCAGCAGTGACTGAATGGGTCGGGCTCGATCTTTTCAAGTTCCTATCTATTATTACTATCTCTGTTATTATTATTATTAATTATTACTAGTATTATCTTAGTACTCTTACTATATACTATTATACTTACTGTATACTCTTATTATATATTTTGTATACTTTATCTTAGCGATTACGGCTTAGTATTATTCTGTTTTATATGTACACTGAATGGCACGGTGCTCTTAGGGGACGCAGTCTCAGGGCACGCAATAAACATATCTCTCTCTCTCTCTTACGTTGGCCTTATGGCTCTACAGCTGGCCGTATATCCTATTTAAACCTGTACAACGGTTTCTTCTTATTTAAAATAAAATATAAAATAAAAATTAAATACATATTAAATTAAAATACAAAATAAAATTAAAATTAAAATAAAAATAAAAAATAAAAATTAAATAAAATAAAAATTAAATTAAAATGAAATATATTGACATTAACTCAATTTAAGATGTTTCTCTCGTACAGTCTCTTTTATGCACGTCTATAAATCTTTCAACACCTCTTCATAAAAATTATTGCGTCTTCATAATGATTTTCAATTAAAAGAAACGATATACGATACGCGCTTTCTTCGTGGCTACAGCAACACGCTAGGCATTGTTTTGCTATTAGATATAAGTACGTGACGATCCTGGTTTTCGCTCCGCCGCGACGATGCGCGCGTGACTCATTCTCGCTGTATGTAGAATAACATATATTCTGCAAAAACGCAGCGTCATATATTCTGCAAACAAAGCCCTTGATAAAACTGGCGATGGTCCAGAAACAGGGAGGGGGATTGCGAGGTGTTGAAAAATCTCGGCGCTCGTTAGAATTTAGTTCGTTTGCAACTACCTCTTGCACTTTACCACTTTAAAAAATTTACCCTTCGTTCACATACCCGATCGGTGATCTGCCACTGATATTCAATTGCACCGTCCCCGAATCGATGGCTTCGACGAAGTGTACGTGAGAACGGCGGAAATGGACGAAATTTATAAGGCCCTAACTACTTTTATGGAAATATATTATCGTGAGGGGGGCCGCGGTGTGCCGATAAGTGAAGCAGTGGTCGCAGCGGGGATGCTCTGCGCTGTCAGAATAGGTTATGGCACATATCGCGGCATGATATGAGACGTCTCTAGCGATTATTGCTGCGATGTTTGGCTCATCGACGAGGCGCGCAGCATATATAGTGAATTGGCTGATATGTGTCATCTTACGCCATTCTTCCAGAGGGACGAAACTCTGGTACGCTGCGCAATACGTCATCTTTCGCAGCTCAATGCCCAGCTCAATGCCTACTACGAAAAAGACAGTACAATGGCCTTTTTTACAAACCACATACTGTTAGCCGCCGTGGTAGGCCGCGGTCTGGATGACACTTTGACCATCACCCTAACAGCCATGCGCTCGGTGGACAATGAGGACCGTATCAATGTCATTGAGCATTTTTTAAACACACTACAGCCATAGATATTTTAAGTGTGTGTGTGTTCGCGCGCGCGCGTGTGTGTGTGTGTATGTGTGTGTGTGTGTGTGTGCGTGGGTGTGTGTGTATGTGTGTTAAGAAAGTGCTGTACCGCAAACAATGGCAAGGAAAGGAGCGATGCCGCAAAAAAAAATGGTGAGTAGTAAATTTGTTCTCTGTTAAAATGGACACGCTCCATCCCCCTCTTCTCCAAAAATATTATCGCCGAGGGACCGTGGGAGAGAGAGAGAAAAAGAGAGAGAGAGAGAGAGAGAGAGAGAGAGAGAGTGCCACACTTCCCTTTACTTATATTGAAGATTTTTACCGATCGCTATAAGAGCCTTCAGCATAAATTTCATATCATAACGGGCCTTGGTGCAGAGGTAAGTATTCAGACTGGTAATCCAAGGGCCGACAGCTCGAGTCTCCGCGCCTGCATCGGATTTTTTAAATTCCTATAAACTAAAAGCAGCGATCCAATATACCAACACGTTCCAGCCCCCCTCCACACTACCATCAAAAAGAAAAAAAGAAAAAGCGCACTATGGGTGCGTTCGGGGAGTCACTATTCGCACTATAAACACTAACACTATCAACGTTGTTCGGGGAGCAAATAGCGTGACAGTGAAGGTTAACTCCGTGACCAAGCAGTAGTGTGAGTAGCGTTTGCATTCCGTAAAGTAAAAATGGAGGACGCGATTCGAAGACACGTAGTTATGTTATTGCAACTCCATGTAGAAGACACTTTACACACTTCATCAAGTGACAGTGACGACGATAATGAAATATTCGCAGTTTTGGAGCAAATGAATAAAAGGAGAAAAGTGTGCAGAGTTCTCCATTATGTCGAAGACGTAGTGCCAGCGTTGACAACTCAAGAATTCAAAGCTCACTTCAGGTAAATTTTTTATAATTATTCATATGCAATGCGAATAATTAACAATTATTTCCCGATTTAGGATGCTACCGGAAAATTTGAATATCTTCTCAGCATTTTGGGGCCAAAACTGCGGAGAGGTACGAGGGGCACACCCATGATTTGGGCACGTAAACAACTCTTGTTAGCGTTGTGGAGACTTGCTACTCCGGATTCTCTCAGGTACAGAGCAAATACAGTGTAGTTGTTTTTCGTTTTTATTGCATGTAGAATTTGTTGAGTACGCTCAATGGTATGAAAAGAAAACCTGAGCAATCCTCATATTTTGTGCTATTATATGAGCGACTTCTACCTATTCTTATTTTTATGTGAATAGGTCGATTTCTGAACGGTTCAATGTTGGTCGTAGTACGGCACTGTATGCTACAAGACGTGTTGTTGATGCCCTTATCAAGTTGGCACTTCATACCATAAAATGGCCTATCAATGACGATGTTAATCAGGTATGGACAAGATTTGAAACGACGAGTGGATTTCCAAAGGTAATTGGTGCAATCGATGGGACACATATTAACATTCCGGCTCCTAGAGATAATCCAGAAGCCTATATCAACCGAAAAGGGCATCATTCAATTCAGCTTCAGGTAATATGATTTTCTTTTTCAACACAAAAATTCTAATGAAAGTAATTTGCAATGCCCTTCTAATTGTCGCAAAGTTTATTTCCTTCGGTTTATGAATAATTCATGCAGTTTTCTTAATTTGATGCAAAGCAATCCGCAATTGTGCAGAGCGATATTTAGATGTAGTTACATCTATCTTTTTTCCTACAGGCTGTATGCGATCACATGTGCCGATTCACCCATTGTTATGTTGGACACGTGGGATCTGTACATGACCAACGTGTGTTCCGACAGTCAGAAGTACAAACTTACCTTGGAAATCAAGAAAAGTTTCCACAAGATTGTCATCTGGTTGGTGATCTCGCATATAAATTACATGGAAATTTGTTGACACTATATCGAAATAATGGGCATTTGACAGAACGTCAGCGAAATTACAATTTCTCACGTGCATCTGCAAGAATAGCTATCGAAAACGCATTTGGACTGCTAAAAGGACGTTTTCGCAGTCTTCTTACCACCCTTCCTCTAGGAAGGTGATGATCTTAACATAGAAGAGAATGAACAAGACGAAATAATCGATGTTGTAGACCATATCGAAAATGTGCGTGGTGCTCTTCATGCAGGTGCTGCGAAGCGAGACTTAATAGCAGAACGAATACCGATAAGGATCGTATAATGTACCATAATTCACTGTATATGAATAAAACAATATACACAGTATATGTATGTTATAAAAATTGTATTTAGCTTATCTTTTAAATTACATTGCATTAATTGCATAAACTATTTATTTTGACAGTTTGTCCAGAAGTTTGTCAATTTTTTCTGATATTTGTAACTGTAGCGCCATTCTCTCTTTATGCCTTTTTCTTTTCTCTCTTCGGCTGCTTCACGACTCTGTAAAAGTTGTAGCAGCGCGTTTCCAGCTTTACGTTTACCTGAAAGTATCAATATTTCTCAACTCAATAACTATAATAGTAGAATTAATTGAAAAGTAATTTCAAGAATAACGAATAACAATGACTTATGCGGAAATTCTTCGGACAAAGGAGTGCTTCTGCCACTGGTGCATGGAGATTCCGATCTTTCACGGCTCGATGTTGATGACCCAGTTGACGAAATGGTTGCCAAAGGTGCCATATATGGCTTTTCGCCAAGCAGAGGCTCCATATTCTAAAGAGTTTATATTAATTTGCATATAATAAAAGTATACGTGTTCAAATTAAAAAATTTGAATGGGCAGAGCAAATTGAACCATTATATTTGCATTATATAATAATAATAATAATAATAATAACAACAACAACAACAATAATAATAATATCAAATATGAATATAATACTATTATAATCTTTACCGCGTAATATTTCCAGGAACGTTTATTATTTCCCGATCGTCCGTTATGGTCTTTTATACTCTTATAAGTACGATTCATTGTATTTATCCTCGTCATACACTGTTTGTACGTGAGAATATACCCTTTTTCCAACATTTTTTTGGATATTTCGAGCTACACTTTCTTATGGCTTATTTTGCCAGAGGACATTGACGACTCTCGCATTCGGTATTCCTCCAACAAAAGAAGGATGGCTGCTTCAGACCATCTGAAAACTGAAAAGTGAACGAAGCTTCATAATATAAACGATGCGTCCATACACCTTCAGGAAAAGTTTTAGCTCTTCCGCAATGTTCTGAGTTTTACGCGCGCACACGCACACACACACACACATGATTTGATGATTCTGGAAACGACTAGAAGAGATTCGCATGTATCTTTAGATTTTTTATTAGGCAAACGCAAATTTGTTATGATATAAGACACATCAAAATGCAAACAAGTACATGTACATATGAAATTCTCTTACTTCCTTTATCTTCTGGAAGGCGGGTATCCTCTTCATCACTCTCATCCAGCTCGATATTGTCTGTAAAAACAATACATATATTTCATTATCATTTCCAACAAAAGTAATGGAGATTGCAAAAAAAATTGTTATGTACCCAGAGTTTCATCCATCGACGGAGAATTTGCCACGGATTCTTCAGATGTTTCTACAAAATAATATTTGCTTTTCAATAGATCCTTATATAGCTACGATAGATTGCTTTGTACATGCGTTGTATCAAACAGCAAGTGATATAAGTCAAGTAATTATTGTAAACTGCATTCTAAAAACAGTCCTTACCAACACCCGTGCTGGAGCTTCGAATGCGTGCTTGGCGAGCAGCGTGCAGCAAGCTTGTAGCAAAAGTCAAATCTGTACGTAACATTACAATAAAACGATACCGTAGAATCAATACAATATATCTTGCAAATTATTATTCATGAATAAATTATCATGCGTAAGCCGTAACCATTGTTCGACCATAACCTAACTTTTGACCATTGCACTGCACCATTTGAGCAGTTTAATTAAACTTACCGCGTTGTGCTCTAAAAGCACTGGTCGGTGAAAGCCGTAAACCATACTCCTCCTCGGGCTCAGCATCCTTCAACAAAATTTGAACAGAATTATCGTTCATTCTTGATAAATAATATTTCTGCCGCGAATTATGGTGGAGCACGATAGCGTTTGTAGCGTTTTGGTACTGTTCATACTATACGCAAACGCTACGCATTGTCACACTACCTCGGAAGAAATAGCGTTTGTTGCGTTCAGTCATGACGTCACACACCATAAGTAGTGACGTCACGGTCGTGTTTGATTGCGCTAATGTCGAGCTCTGCGAACGGTCTTTAGCGCTAGATGGTGCGAATAGTGACTCCCCGAACGCACCCTATGACGACACACTCCATCCCCCCTCGCAACTCTTCCCCCCGCGCCGACAAGCTGATCACTTGGCGGCCGCGGCGTGGGGGAAAGGAGTGGGGGTCGCCATAATGGCCGCTATACTACTCCCGTCCACATCGAGCGCCTTCTCCTCGGAGTCCGGGACGGGCGCCGGGACGGGGGGAGTCTCGCCTCGCAGGGCCGGCGTCCCTGACCCTGCGGCTGACCTACGACTAGGGTCAGCCGCAGGCAACGATATATACGGCACCGCGTCCCGTGTCGTCCAGCCCGGACTCCACACGATGGGAGCGCCGTGATTAGCGGACTGCGACGCTCGATGCACAAATCAGCATCGGCGGAGGGAAGAAAAAAAACAAAAAGAAAGACTGATGCATCTTGGTGGCGTCTCCCCGTCAAGTCTTTATCTTCCTCCGGCCGTCAGAGGCGTAAATCCGCCTCTCACGAGTGTCATGAGGATGTGACGGGGAGATCGAAAAACTCGTCACAAGGCACAACGCCTTTTCAGCTATTGTTCGGGATTCGAGCGAGACTTCAAGACGACCCTGAAATACGTGAATTGATTGAAGAGGAATGGGCTTCAACATTCCAAGAGAATCGAGATGAGATGCGATGTTGCGCCAAGAAAAACATCGCAAAGATACAAGAGGAGAATCGGCGAGCCTACAACAGGAAGAGAAAACAGGCTGCGAAGCATGGCGAGAATGACCTGGTTACTATCAAACGAACTCAGTTGGGGCCTGGTATGAAGTTCTCGAGTAAGTACCTTGGGCCGTACGAAGTGACAAAAAACTTGGGCAATGACCGCTATTTTGTGCGTAAGGTCGCTGAGCACGAAGGACCATTTCAAACGTCAACGGCTGCGGATTATATGAAGCCGTGGGTCGAAAACTTGGACTCTGAAGATGAGCAAGAGTTAGAAGATGCAGGCGAAGTCGAGTGAAGAGATTATAACGTTTTTAGGTTATACATTCGAGGGCGAATGTAAGGTCAGAATGGCCGAATGTAATATGCAATGTGTGTGTGTGTGTGAGTGAGAACAGCGATGTACGTGCACGCGTGAATGGTCGAGCGCCGAGAGTGGCGGCCTCTATCGGGAAGAGAGCCAAGCGTGGCGCAAAGAGCATCCGAGTGTTAGTGTTAGCGCGGCTTTGTGTGATAAGAGAACTTTCTGTGTTACATCATCTAATATTTTGCATATTTAATAAACGTATCATGATACCATCATTTACTCCTGTCCCGCCCGAATTCCCTAAATAATAATAACAAGAAGAATAATAACAACAATCTATTCTTACACAATTGGTGTTCAAAATGATTAATACAATGTTGTTGGCCATGTTCATAATTGATAGGATGTGGAGGTTGGAAATTCTGGAAAGATGAATGATTAATGTCTGTAAATTGGTGAAAAGGCACGTTTTTTCTCGTTGATACTGTTGGACATTCTGGTCGGTCCCCTTCCTCTGATCTTCACTCTTCCTCATTTCTTCTGTGTTTTTCGGTTTTGTTGTTGTATCATTCGTTGATTCACATATTTTTTTCTGGGGCGAGGATTTCCCTTTATTATAAGCACATTTATTCTAGAAGTCGATATATTCGTGCTCTTCGAAATTTTCTTCAGACCATTCTCTGGCCCAGTCTAAAATAAAAAAATAAAATTGAGATATAAGATAGATATATTGAGGGAATATGATAACAACTAAATGTAATTAACGTATAAAAATACCTCGTGGTGTACAGGGCATACTTACATAGAAGACCTTTAGATAAATCAAGATATCGAAAATTTGTATTCTTCACTTTCGACTTTTCTCGTAGAAATACACGAGAATCAATCGCCAAATCGCGGGGCCCCGCAAATCATACTCTCCCCGAAACTCGATCCAGCAAGATGTAGGAAGTAGGAACAAAAACTGACGATGATCTCGGTCAGTAGAAGACCGCGATCGTTGTCATTTTATTATTTCTTAAGGGGGGGGGGGGCGTTTTAACCTTTTTTGCATTTTTTAATTTGATTTTCTGAATGGAGAACCTTTCAAGAATATTGTTTGGAAATTTTAGATGAATCGAAGCAAAACTAACGAGGATACAGCGGTTTAAGCAACCGCGCGTCACACATGGCTCAGCGCATCAGAAAACTTTACAGCGTTTTTCCCACAACTCACGTTCTCAATGTCCGTGCCCGTCATAACGTCAAAATTACTGCATCGATCCTTTTGAAATTTTGAACTATTTATATACATAATTTACGAGGTAACGCTGGAGAGTTTTTTTCAAATTTTTTGATATTTTTTCATTTTACAATAAGAAATTACTCACTCCCGCTCTCTCTAGTTTCCTTATCATTCCCTCCCTGTCGACCGAGTCGAACGCCGTTCTAAAATCTACAAACGCCGCGAAGAGTTTGCCCCCCTTTCTCTTCAATCTGTTGTTGATTAACGCGTTTAGAACGAATATATGGTCTCGCGTCCCTCTGCCTCCCCGGAACCCGGCCTGCCCTTCTCCGAACCGTTCTTCGGCCTCCAGCCTGTACCTTAGCCGGTTATTTACAATTCTTGTGAGTAACGTATATCCCGAGTCCATCAACGTTATTCCTCTATAATTCCTTGCCTCCGCCGAGTCGCCGGCTTTGTGTATGGGGTAAATCCGTCCGATTTCCCATCCCCTCGCCACCTTCCCCTCCTTCCAAAGGTTATTCAGGATTTCTCCTAGCTCCTCCCTTCCTTCCTTTGGTAAACCCTGCAAGAACTCTATCGCTAGTCCGTCTTGCCCTGCCGCCTTACCCTTTCTCATTTTCCCTAGTTCCTTTTCCATTTCCCTTACACTTATCTCCCGACTTACGATTTGTTCGATTGTTTCTTCTCTCTCTCTGGTCTCGTTTGATGCCTCTTCCTCTCTGCGTTTCCCCCCCACTTCTTCTATGACTTTTTCCTCTCCTTTATTACCCTCACTGCCTCCCAGCAGTCCGCTGAAATGTTCCCAGTGTGTCCATTCCTCTTCTCCTATTTGCCGGCTATTGTTTTTCACTTTCCTGGGCCTAAAGGGTCTCAGCGCTCTCCAGAGCTCCGTCGGGTTCCTGCTGTTACATACCGTCTCCCATCGTTCCTTTCATCTTTCTTCGATCTCCTCTCGCCTTATTCTCTTTAAATCTCTCCTCGCCTCCCTTAGCCTCTGTTTCTCCTCTGTCCCTGGGCTTTTGAGGAATTCTTTCAGCCGTCTCCATAGAACTCCTTTTTGCTCTCTTACTCTTCCACTTATCCTCTTTTCCTCTGTCATGTTCTCGTTTGCCCATACCGTCATCTCTGCCTCGTGTGCCGGTTCCTTTATTGTGGACACCAACGTGTCCTACCTATCCCCTACTTCATTCCTCCTCTCCTTCGTTTCCCATATGGCGCTGAATTTCCCTTCAAACTCTTCTGCCTTCTCCTGCTTCCACCTTAGTATTTTCTTCCTTCTTCGTTCTTGCTTTCTTTTCTGCGGTCTGCCTTGCCTCTCTTCCTCCTCTCCCCTCTCCCTTCTCTCCAGCGTTATTACTATCGGAAGATGGTCTGATTCCGTTCTCTCCACTATCTCTACCTTCCGAATCATCCGCTCTGCTTGGCTGTTTAATAGCACGTAGTCTATGACTGAACCCCCGTCCTCTTGACTTCCGACATACGTCAGGTTCCCCTGTTTGTCCCCTTCCCATCGCTCGTTTGCCACGATTAAACCATTTTTAGCGCATAACTCTATCAGTCTCCTCCCCTCTATGTTCTCTGTTTTATCTTTGGATATTCTCTCACTTTCTTGTCTTTCGCACCCTGCTAAATCCCCTTGCTGGTCTGCAATCCTGGCATTAAAATCGCCCATTATTATCACCGCCTCGTTCTTCTCTTCTGCCTCTTCTATTATTTTCCCCAAATCCCCTTCCAGCTCTCTTAGATTGTTATTATACACACTTATTAGTGTTCCCTTCTCCTGCCGGTTTTTACCAATTTGTATATCCTTGACTACCATCCCCCCTTTCCACTGCCCTATCTTCCCGTCCCCCACTATTATTTTTCTGATCCCTACTAAATGTCCTCCTTTCGCTCTTCCCCGCTTCTTTTCTCTTACTGCCGCTCTGGCACCTCATACGAAATTGCCGTCTAACTGTTTTATCTGTTTCTCTGCTTCCTTTTCTTCCATCCATGTTTCCTGGCCCGCGATGATGTCATGCTCCTTTAGCCACTCCCACGCCTCTGACATAGCGCCCATTCCGGCTACATTCCACGTTACCACTCGTACCTGCTGCCGAACTGCTGCTTCCTCTGCCCCTGGCTCCGCTGTTGAAACCCCGCTGCCGCGTCGTATCCATCTCGTCTTCTCTCTCCGTATCCGCTCGATTCCTCCAGGTCCCCTATTCTCTCATTCCATGTCTTCCATGTCTCTCCCACCTTTATTTTGAGGTATCCGACTCTCGGGTCCTTCCCTTGTCTCCTCATGGTACTCGCGTACTCTTCTATCCACCGCTGCACCTCCCATTCCCTATAGGTGAGGTCTTCCCATATCGTTCGTCTTCCGGCCCTTCTTCTTCCCTCTGCTTTCATTATTTTTATCTTGTTTTCCATATCCGCAATCTCTATTAACGTTCCGTCCTTTGTTTCTTTCCATCTTACGATTTTTGGTTTTACTCCTGTTCTCTCCCACACTGCCCTCTCAATGTCCCATTCCATGCCGTGCTCGGATCTACTCACTTCCTGCACCATGACATTCTTTTTCCTGGCTCTCCTCTCTCGCCATTCTTCCTGCCGTTCCTTATGGCTCATGCGTTTTGGCTTCTTTTTCACCAGTTGCCTTACCCTCTCCCCTATTTTTGGGTTATTGTCCTCCTTTTTCTTCTTACTTCCATCCACCCTTCTCCACCTCGTACCTCTGCTGTTCACTGGTTGGCTCTCTTTCATCCCGATCTCCAACTTCTATCTCATTTTGATTTTCATCCCATATACGTTCCTTCCTTCCTGTTTGTTGATTGTTACTTTTTCCCTCCCCTTGCCTCCTCGCCTGTTCTCCTTTTTCCATTCTTCGGTGCACTTCTTCATTTTCTCGTTCCAGCCACCGTATTGTTTCCTCCTGCTTCTCAACCTTTTTCCTCCACCTCTCCCGTTCTCCTATTAACATCTCCTCCACTTTTTCCCTCCGAATCATATCCCTCTCCTCGCTCGCGCTCTCACTCCTTATCTGTTTCTGATTCTCTTCCCATCTACTCACCATCTCTTCCATCGCCCTTTCCACCATTCCTCTTATTTTGGCTTCACTTCTTTCCTCCCATTCCTCCGCCAGTTTCATCTCTATTTTTCCTATCCTCTCCCTCAGGTCATTTTCCCTGTCGGGATTTCCCTTCTCTCTCGTGCTCGCACTCCGGCGGTTCTCCTTCTCTTCTCCCTGCTCTTGGTTTCTCTCATTTACCATTCCTCTTCCTGCTCTCTTCCTTTTTCCGGATCCCCAGTACTCCATGAGCGATCTTGCACCATATATTTTTCTCTTTTTGATACCCAATACTCCTCTTGGTCTACCTCTCCTCCTCTTACCTGTTTCCAATCGTTCTCCTGTCGACTCTTTCTCTATTTCTTCTCCGGACTCTCCTCTCGACGTTTGTCCGCTTCTCATTATTGCACTCCGTCTCCTCGGCGTTTCAAATGCAGCGCCAGTGCACTCTGATCCGTACTCACCGCCGCCGCCTTCTTTTCCTTGATCGGTAGGGTAGAGATAGACCTCGCTCGCTGCTTCGGCTGCGTGCCGCTGCTCGCCGCCGTCTCTGCCGTTGCCTCCGTTCTTCTCGCGTTCTCCCATCTCGCGCGCTGTCTCTCTCTCCTCGCTTCCTAACCTCATTGATGTCGTTCGGCTATTTCTTTCTCGAACTGCCCTATTTTCCCAGATCGTTTGCTCCCCACACTCCACCGCTTTCCTCACTCCTTTCCTCGAACTCTCACCAATTTTCACTCCACTCCGCGTCCTCTCACTCACGCTTTCACCCTCCAGGAGCTCTCTATGAATCGCATACGTCTATTGCGCACCGTATCCTAACCGCGAGTCCAATAGATTATAACTAAAATTTTTTTTTTAAATTCACATAAATGTGCCTTTTTCCCGATTTAACGTTACACCTCCCCCCCCCCCCCCCCCCAGGTTTTGAGCAATCGCGGCGGAGTCTGATATTTCCACTGACGTCGTCCCACTCTTTCCTCCCTAGCGCTTCCAGTATTCATCCGACGGTTCTGAAACTGGAACTTCCGCGAGAGGACAGGGGGTCCAACAACATCTAGGAACAACATTTATAAACAAACAAGCGTATACAAATAATAAAATTTCACCAGCTTATTTATTTATATGTCGAAAACAACAAAGTTTGATAAATATTATACTCTACTGGGCTGGAGAATTACCTGAACAATACTGTTAATTTTCGTTTGTTTTTCGTGCAGGCCTATCCGTCAAGAGATCCTGTGGTGTATCTTTCAGTAGCATTTCCAATTCGGTCGCTCGCTTCCGCTTCTTTGGAGCGTTACTCGCGCAGTCTTTGTTTTCGCAGCAGGGTTCAGGTTTTTCAGTACTTTGTTGTTCTCTAACGCCCCGCTGTACCTGATATAGAAATTTAACGGGAATAATTTTGGAATACATTTATGGAAATACTTACTTCTTTACGCGCGTTAGGCAGTTCTAATTTGGCGAGTATTTTGCAACAATGTGGTAATTACAGTAAACTCCCGTTTATCCGAAATGATCGGGACGGCGGCCGGTTTAGATAACGAAAATTTCGAATAAATGGGAGTATAGTGTATTGCTTACCTTGCGTTTTTGAATCATCCCGATCAAAAGTTCCTTATGATGGTATATCATTGTCATGATATGATCCCGTTGGGCTTCGGTGGGGATGCACACCTCATAAAAATTTGCTATCACTTCTGTTAAAATTTCAATCGGTAATACCGGTTTTGTTTCTAGAATGTCAAGATGGTTTTCTAAAACCTCAGATAACTTCATAAACGTTCGGTCTTTTTCTCCGATGACCTATGGAGGACGAGTGCTGTGTCGTTTGTGATTAATTTTGAAATGTTTATTTTCATGAATTTTTTATCGCTGGCTATAATCGTTATAATCATAATAAATATATTGTTACGGACCAAGTCACCCGGCCAATGAACCCGCGAATTCACCCGCGTTATCAAATTCCGCAGTGGTGTTTGAACTCACAAGACCAAACTCCAGAAACTGCGTCGACAAATTCCACAAAGGTGTCTAATCTCATGGTGCACCGTCAACAATTCTTCGAACGAGCATTCTTCG
Source organism: Netelia virgata (assembly GCA_951802705.1). Taxonomy (NCBI): domain Eukaryota; kingdom Metazoa; phylum Arthropoda; class Insecta; order Hymenoptera; family Ichneumonidae; genus Netelia; species Netelia virgata. Next base: position 20,309,936 of record OX637865.1, read on the forward strand.
AAATAGCGATTATCGATTGAGAAATCAACTAAATATCAAAGAATCGATTTCTCAATACATAACCCAACACTTCCCGGTTACCCCCACGAGACTCTACATCGCCGAAACCCTGAGGTACCGAGGTCTTCAACCAACCGATCAATCGGCAGTCTTAACTGATAGCTTCGTCCTAACAGACGTATCAATCGGCCTACGTGTAACTCTTTCCTTAGTGGCAAGGCCACTCGCGTACTTAGAGTCTCGCGAGTGTGATAGTGAGTGTCAGGGAAAACCCTTGAGTAATCCAAAAGCACTAGTCAAGAACTCTATACGCTTAAGCAAACCTTAGCGGCACTTAACGTGACTCGATATAATCTCGTTACGCGATAATTACCTTAGATGTATTACGCGACGGAGTATATTGAAAATAAGTATCAAATCCTAAAATAACATATTATAAATATTATTCACACGCTATAGAGTCGGCCCCGGAATCTCTATATCATCTTATAAATCTCGTAAGTGTATAAGTGTATCATAAGTGTATCATCAGAACATAATAAAGATAAACCGTCTAACACCTGGCGAGTTGAGACCAAGATCAGCAAGGACGTTACTTTTTTCACATTGCGACCATCCAGGCTCAACAGCATCATCAGCAAATCACTGACGACTACAATCACAAGGTGAGGTGCGTCACGCCGCTTAGATTAGGCAGAGATCCATACACCGAGGCCTGACGTACTCGAGCGCGATTATTACAATTAACCATTAAAAATAACAAATAAATAATAAAGCCCGCAAACATGGTCTTAACAATATTTACCTTCGATATGTTGTAGTATATGTGGTTTTTCCCTATCTATACATTTTTGTAAGCTCCGTAATTTTTCGGAATTCAGCGGCATGACCTAGCAATCGGTCGCTATCGATCGGAATATTCCGATCGGGAACATTGCGGGAGAGTTCAGTTCGTCTGTTACGGATCAGCTTGTGCTGAATCCGACAAGGGTCTGATAATTATCCTGGAATTAAACAATTTATTTGCTGCTACCAGAGTGCAATACGGCACTCGCGTATATTTGATTTAGATATTCTATTACTGAAGATCATTGGATTTCAATGAGGACAAATTAAACAGCGTATTTACTGTCGCAGGGTCGGGGGGTCCTCGCACGTCCCGTACGGGCCCAATATATGTACGAGTATATATAGATTCCTTACCTTGGTGTGTGAGGTAACGACTGTGGTTATGAAAGGTAGTATATTTTGTGAAGAGAATATTCGAAATACAACATAAGCGAAACAGTATTTATTATAATTAAAGGACTTACTCCTTGATGAGCCTTGGCTGTACAGGGCGATACAATTCTGAATCGCGACCCTTCGCTGATCGTCGGCGCACTTAATATTACTTATATTAACACTTAGTGTCTTCTACTTGTTGATTATTATTTTATAGTCGCAGTGGTATTTCACGCAAGAATGGTTTTATCTGAGAAATGGTTTTAACGAGGAGATTTATTCCGGTCGCAACGGTGCTGCAAGAGCCGCACGGAGACCGCGGTTTACGCGGCGCAAGTTCTTGAATTCCGGGCCTTTTCCAGTCTGAACTCTATCGCCGCCGGGACTCCCCGGAGGTTGCTCGTGATTATCTGAGACAATTAAGCCCTGACGGGTGCAATCACGAGACTAACTCCGAGGCCATAGAATTCGCACCTCGAGGTCCTCAAATCCTGCGGTGGGGGAAGGTCCGGTGTATCCCCACATTGTTTCCGCGGATGTGGCGTGATGGCACCGTCGGCGGATCCCACGGTATGCTGCTGACGACGCCACGCGTGCACATCCATTGGAGACACGATTTGCGCTGCCCGGAAACAAATTCCGCGAGGCAGCGGCGTCGTTGTGGCCAGACGTGCAATGCGAGAATTTTTCGCGAGGCCACAACACGTCTTTATATGGAATTAGAGCTTTAACAATGACTGGATATTTTTCATCACTTGACGCAAAATGCCTATTTACACGTTCCATTTTCACTTGAAAATTTTGGTAGCACTAAAATTTTGTTATGATCGCTGAAAGGTTGATTTTCTGACTGAAATCGGATGTTAAAATAGACAGGAACTCTTCTTTTTTTACCCCCTTAGCGACCGCTAGCGGTTCAACAGCATACGGTATCCGACCGGCCGGTCAGCCACCCATTCCTTGGCACCGGCTCTTGCCGATTAATAGGATATCGGTCGGAAAACGTTGTCAATAAAAAGCTGATTAATAGGCTATCGGTCGGTAAAGTATTAATATATCGACAGAAAACGATGAAGGGTCATAAGTGAATTGTTTTGTTTTTGAATTTGCTTGGATCGACTCATTTCTCGAAAAGTACTCCCTTTTATCCGAAATGATCGAGACGGTGCACAGTGGGTCAGAAACCCAAATTTACGGCCAAAAGTCTGAAAAGTTTTCAATTCGTCTGAAAATCTGTATTCGGGGGTTTTTGGGGTCGCTGATTACGAATCTGAAGTCAAAATTTAGGAATACAAAATAGCGGATGCAATATGTACGACTTGTGTAAAAAAGACGTTATATTTATGTCACATTGCAAAGGTTTTCCTTAAAATTAGGTTGATACAAAATATTGAGATTAAAATAACGTATACAAAGTGTGGAAATTTGCATTATATTTCTTAAGGCCTTACATACGTCCAGCAGTGTCTAAAACGCGCTAAAAGAAAAACTGTTTTTAGGAAAGATAGCAATAAAAAATAGTCAAAATAATTTTTACACATTGTTTATTAGCATTTAAACTTTGTAAAAAAAATTTATTCCATTTTTTTTTAAATTACAACATAAACAATCACGTTTTCCGAAGCTCTGTGAAAAAAAAGTTGCTCCACGGTCTGCATCATTCCTTCTTGAAATGTTGATAGATCTGTAAAACGTAAAGAGATTCTTGTAAAATAAAGTTGTCGTTATAGTATGTCGTTTTAAATGGGTTTAAAACTGTTTTAAATTACAATATCAAAAATCCGACTCGACAGAGTACAGAGAAAACAATTTCGAATATTCAAAAAAAAAAGCATTGAAAAATATTAAAACTGTATGAGTTATCATGCAGACCGTGCCAGAAAAAGTAGTTTTGAGAAAAATGCATTTAAAGTTTCAAGTGCGTTTCGCTCGAGGTCGCGCGCAGCTAAAGCAAGAACTTTATGAATTTTTAAATTTATTTTGTTTACTTACGTCTAATCTCCCATTCCAGCTTCATATTGTATGCCTTCCTTGTCAGTAAACAATTGTTGCTGTTTATTTCCCTACACACTGTAAGATAACAAAAGAACCGACAACCTAAAAGGCTTTGACGGTAAAGGCCAGCTGCCTCAAACAAGCCTGCGCAGGTAGGCGCGCACAGGCCCTTTCCATGGGCGGTCGGGTTTTCTATAATAACTTTCGATCTATGAGGAATCTTTACAATCAAGTTTCACAGAAATACGCCTAAAACTATAGAGAATAATAATCTGTAAAAAAATGAATTTTTTGAAAATTCTGAACGTATGTAAGGCCTTAATAAATATGTATTCGCTTATAAAAACAAGCGACTGACGGAAAAAAATCCACATTCCGAATAACTGGTTAGTCATCGGGATACATTCGATTACATACAACTTTATTCATCGTCACAAGAACAATCTGATTCAGTCAGTGAATTCAACTGACGACGCATTGCCCGAGCTCCCTGCATTTGTTGAGACGCTTGACGCCGTTAATAACTGGATTGCTTCTGGTAGCAATGATTTCATTTTCTTACCAGATAATTTGCCCAGGCTAGAAATGTATGGATCAGACGTTAATAGTAGGCGTGAAAAAACGTCTTCCATGGCTTTTGTTCGGGAAAATTTTCGTGAAAAATCCGATCTATTCTTTTTTATACATTTATTGGTAGATACTTATGCGTCTTCGGACATTTGTCCAATTGGTAATATTGCAGACTTTATAATCGCTGCGCTATGAATCAAAATTGTATGCATTGAAGTCGGCATATAAAACCACGGATACAACTGCACGTAGTCTCGAGCTGTTTGCACGGCATAATCTTGAAATCTGATTATATCAATCTCAGAGCCACTCGAGAGGGTTTGCAATGTAACGTGAAATCGTTTGATCAGATCTTCATTTACCCCCGTAATCGAAGCAGAAGTAGTCGAATCTTCAAAAAACCTCCGAGCAGTATTCCCGTCATTGGAGATACCAAATCCGGGCTTTCGTTGATCAACTCTGAGATCCAATCGTATCCGGAAACCTTCTTGTATAGTTGCTTTTCGGTTTTTTACATCTTCATATCATTTGCAGTACGCGCTTGCCACTTTTCAATTCCAAGTTTATACCCTACATGCAAACAACATTCGAAGAAGCGAATCCACGTATGCAGAGTCGATAACCCGAACTGTAGAAAATCTTCATTGATTTTTCTTTTCAACATCGCATCGATATCGTTGAACTCTTTTGTCGTTGCTTGACATAAATAGCAACATTGAGTAGAAGCGTTATTCGTGATTGCATTGAAAACTTTACCATCTATCATGGTGAATGCAATTTTGAAAGAAAAGGGTTATTTCTTTTCCGCCAATGACAGTCTCGTAAGGGACAAAGTTACTTTCCTATTGTTTAATAAACTCCATTTCGCTCACTGTGGCTTCATTACTTTAAGTAAAAAATTGAATGCTAATTGGCCGACAAAAACGGGCAAATGATGGCCTAGGATTTTTTCATACAACAAGGGTATTTTTTGTTTCTTGGTCAACTGATATCAACTGCAATAGAACAAGCAACGTGAACAATATGTTAGCCTCAGACTTACTTCCATCATCATCGGCAAATCTTTGTTTATATGAATTTCGGCCAGAAGTGCCATCGCAACCCCACTTACAAATTATATTTAAGTTCCGAACACTTTCTTGACATAAGCTTTTAATAACTTCGTCTTGAATCAACAAGATTCTCTGAATTGTGTGATCCAGCAAAGACTGCACTTTTACTTCAGCACTACATTCTGTAACGCGAATGTCTGATTTCGGTGGATAACATTGAAGCTTCGCTTGATGTATTACATTATACGACGGAAATAACTTACAGCACTGTTCTCTGGTTAAATTCCGAAGTTGACAAGTGATAGGACTTTATCAGGAGTATCTTGAACAACTTTTGCGGCATCAAGTCTACCAGTTGCTCGAAGGCTCATTTGAGCCGCATCAGACAGTTCTTCGGTACTTCTAGTTGCACGCAAATCTTCAGTTTTCCTCTGTTTTGAGCGCACACTAGCTTCAGCAAATCCTAAAGAAGGCCGACCCATGCTGCTGCACTGTATTGAAGCTTCTTGGATTTCTTCTAGGGGGAAAATCACACTGAGCCATGTGGAAAATTTGTCGAAAAATCTGCCTTCGTGCCTCGGAGCTTGCTTTCACTTTTCATTAAATTGGGACAATAATTCGCTATTGTAAGTTTTGTGTCATCCGTCACAGTAAAAGGGCGTTGTAGTTTCTCTGACATGAACTTTTCAATTTCCAGATATGCTGAAGCTCCACCACGATTCAAATTATTTTTCATGAGTGCGAAAATATCTTTTCTTCTTAATCCAGGTGCTGCAAGATCATTGTCGGTAGATTCTAAAATGTGTAAGGGTATTCCGAAACGGACTTAAACTAAGAAAAATGTTTTGGCGCGCTTACGAGCAACTGACTGCGTCGTGTGGCGCTAACGACGAGAGAGCGAAGACAAAGCAGGCTGTGCCAGAGTCTTCCGATAATCGCCGATGGGTAACGACATGCTCGGCCCAAAACTCAGATAAGTTCTTAATAAAGTTAAATCTAAACTATGGCGTAGAGGTGTATTGAGTTTCTAGGCACCTTTAATAAACCATCCTTACAAATGTTAAAGTATAATACATATGAATAAGTAATTCCATATTCAGCCTTCCTCACTATTACTCAATCCCTAATATTATAGATGACAATAATATTGTAAAATGCTATGAAAACCATAAGGAAATTTTTTTTAAATCTTTATTTTTTATACAAAATATTTCAATTTTGAAGCGTGAAATCTAAATCCGCTATGAAAACTGAGGGTCATGATAAAAAAAATCTATTTGGGCTCTATTGGGCTCTGTGCCCACAACGTGAGTACACCTCTGAAGAGATAATTTGAAACCATACAATATTATCTGAATCACTTCTCCATATTTTGTGTTTTAATTGTTCGAAATCGAGAAAAAAGCATTTTTATCACGAAATCTTGTACCAATAGCGGTGTAACAATAGAATAATTCACAATCTCGAATAAGTCCGGCCGCTTTACAACGCTTTACAATTCAACTTTTCTCTACGTGTTTACAATTTTCAGTAGCAATTCTACGTTAATTTTCGGAAAAATCATTCTTTAACTGATACCACATACATCATTATTACAATTTTTCATTACATGATGATATTGTACTTACTTTCCCCTTTCGAATTCATTTTGAAATCGTCAATCGGTTTATTTTTCTGTAACTGGCGACGTTTGCAAGAGCTCGCTGAAAATTAGGCACACAGAACGACGCGTTCGGTTTAAGCGAAGAGCACTTTCGAACTGGCACACAATAGCAGGTATAAGGGCTCGTGCCCTCTCGAGTCTGGAATTCGAACCTTGGACTATTACTTTACCAAACCCACCACTGCAGATCCCCGAAATCGAAACTTTATTTTTAGACTTTTGACCGTCGATTTGGGTTTTCGTCCCACTGTGCGGTGGCCGGTTCGAAGAACGAAAATTTGTATCTGACCCTTTTCAATCAGACGTGCGGATTTTGGTTTTTTTAAAAATATTTATACCAAGTGAAGGTGACCCTCCATACATTTGCCAAAGTAGTAGCGCGCAACTCTCAAGAATTTTCGAAAAAATCGATTTTGAAAATTGCCTTAGCCGGTAAAAACAGTTTGCGTTCAATATTTATCACCGGCCGAGTAGCTGAGCGTACTCGACTAATAACCGCTAGGTTACTGGATCGAGTTTCGCTTGCGGTACTTTCTTCGGATTTTATACCCAACAATAAATTAATTTGTTATGCATAATTAAAACGCTACGTCTACAGGAGAAATATTCACTGTTGTTTTATTTCAGAAATGCAATTTTTCTTACGTTTCAAGATGCGGAGCGTTTGCCAACCACTTTGTCAAGGTAATATCTCCTAAATGCACCCCTCTGGTACAGACTTGTGATATCCATTTTTTTAGACAGGTAAAAAATTTCATTAAACGCATAGAAAATTGTGCGTACCTAATTGAAGAGAAACGGGAAACGAATTCCAGGGAAGACTATAAAAATACATTCAATTGTTCATCATCAATTGTCCGCTCCAATTTTTTCGTATATGTTACGTTATGCATGATTCGCATAAAAACTACACGATGATAGAGCAATCTTTATGAATGTTAATGAGATGTGTTTGTCGAACCACGACCCACAAAAACCCCGCTCTTGTAAGAATTCCATTTTCATAAGGTGTGCTAGATGCCGTGAACGGTTTTCGCATGGTATACAAATACACTTCGTATAAATATTTAAAAAAAAAAAAAAATCTGCACGTCTGATCTTCCCCTTCACAAAGAAAAATTATGATAATGGTATTTTTCTACGAGTAGCAGCTTCTGGGCAACTTCCGGCAAGGACGTCTGCAGAATTTTCGGAGAAATCTCGATCGAGTCTCGTATAATCAATGAACGCGATCGTTGTCATTTTATTATTTCTTAAGAATCAGTGTTGCCGACAACAAGCGCTTCGAAAATACGATCCACATTTCCTCTGGCACTGAGCAACCGATCGCGTTAAAATTTTGAGGGTATCTAGAGAATCATGACAAAAAGTGGCAAGAGTTTTTTTTCAAAATTGTTGCCATAATTCCCTCAAAATTTCAACCCGCTCGGTCGCGAAAGTACCTCGCCGAAAGTACGGATTGCGTTTTCGAATCGCTCGTTGCCTGTAACACTGACTCCAACCCCTAAAATTTGTATCCGATTCCTCTCAAACTGGAAACACATCGCATTTGAGAGGGGTTCATTTTCTTTGCAGCAAAGTTCGACGCCGGAAAAAAATAGGTAAAGGAATTCTAATGTACTTTTGTCGGCTTGAGCATCGGGCGATAAAGTCGAACAGTATTATAATTCTCGTAATTTTCTTTTGCAGAAAATGTTCACTTCGCCGATTTCCTATAAATCGGTGAGTTTACCATATCATAACATTCTGGCGTTTATAGATGGGACAATGGACGCCCTGAAGTACATATATCGAAGTGTTATACAGTAATTCGAAAGAGAGTGCAGATAAAATCGGCTTGTATGGAAATTTCTACTTCCGACACCATAACGACCTAAAACATACTGCCATAAAAACGAGGGAATGGTCACTGTCCACAAATAATTTATTAAATAATTTATTTATTATTACAACATCACTCACTTAATTTTTGATTTATTGAGCCTTTCTTAGTGTAACATAATTAAGGCTAGTTTTTTTTAGATAGAAACATCCTCAATTAGGCATCTGATTTAAAAAAATATATATATTTCTCATCTCGAAGGATAGAAATGAAAAAATGAATTTGAATGAAAATCGCGCTGCTTAGAAAGTTACTTACCTTACATTATTTGACTCCATGAGAATTGACCATATGTCATGTTTTTCATTCAAATTAATTTTTCCATTTCGATCCTTCGAGATGAGAAGCAGATTTTTTTCAATCAATTTTTAAGTTATTAGCTACATTTTTAACTGTGTTTTTGACGCTATATAAGTGACATATTTGTCGATGTTTCGTTGGTTTCTTGGATGAAATTAAATTTACAACGTTGTTGTTAGTGGTCCTGTAGTCACTTCTGGTTTATTCAATTTCTCCGTGGTCGGATGCTTCGTTATTGAGGCACCTGATTTTGTTGGTACGATGTCAATTTGTTGCGAACACGTAATGTTTAATTCGGACTGAAAACACATGTGTTGTGTATTAATAAGGCAGAGCAGGATTGCAGGGATATTAAATAAGAAATAGTCGGATATAGTATTAGCGAGTGTATTTTGTAGGAACAACGTGTGCGCGTAGAACCGGAACAGTGAAAAAGGCGCGGAATATAGGGGCGAGCACGGGAGCTCGTTGCGTCGTCTTGATGCATAGAGAGGCCGACTCGTGGCCTGAAAGCGCGCTGTAGATGTTGACGCGCACTGTTGGCATGCGACCCAAGTAATGATAAGGTCCTATTTCCAACAATGGTCATTGCAAATACGAGTCGCACGGGAAACCGCAAACGTTTAATTTCGAATGACATATCTATTGGTATCATTGGGATACGTGGCAATAGTACATCTTCTCCTTCAAATGTTTCATTTAAAATTGTAGCTTCGATGATATTATTCATCATCTTTTTCACTGAAAACGATATATCGATGGACTTATATGTTGTCGCTTCTCCTGGTATTTCGTTTTCAATCCTGAAACAAATGTCATTGACATCGTTGTTTCCTGCTGCTAGTATTGTTACGTCCCGAGAGGGAGAAACTGAGCGAAGACGCAGCGCGATCGAAGATAAGGCGCGAACTTTGAAAGCGATTGGGTTTTCCGCGCAAGTGAGTCCTTTGCTGATCGCTCGCGAATTCTAATTACAACTCAATACTTAATAGTATCGATTCATTGGGATCGATAGGATGTTGATAAAGGTTCACATCGACTCTCTACCCAAAATAGAGTAATGATATTTCACTTGGTTTTATTTAACAATAACCATTAAGGTAAACTTTATTAATTATTCGGTAGTTAGATATTTGAATGAGTTCTGATTCGTGTTTTACAGAGTTCGCGATTTTTATATTGAGATTTTGTATTTCACGCAGTTCGAGATTTTACAATGAGGTCTGGACTCGATGAGAGCGAAGAATAATCTGCCCTAAGTTTTACAGAGCGTGGACCGTTCTGCCTCTGCGAGGCAGATTACAATAAAGACGGCTGATTTTGATTGGTCGGATTTTCGTATGGGCCTTTGTTTTTCTCGCGCAGGGGATTATCTCGAGCGCGCGGAGGTGACGTGAGAACGTCGCCTCGTGGGAAAGGAAAAAAGAGTTTTTAATTATAATTCTCGGAATGCTTACAGAGTTTATGTTTACATCTAAGTTTTCGAGCGACGGAGTCGCACAAGAGGTTCGTTGAAAAGAAATAAAAGTGAAAAGGAATTTTAAGAAGTTTACCGTACGAGGTGTTTATAAGTTGATAGAGCGCTTATATTAGATTACAGTTTAGAATTCTGCGGTGTGTATATGTAATGAGAGCGTGGTCTTATTTGGTTTCCAAGAGCGAATGATATTGTTAGTTAACTAAGAGTTAATGATCGACGAGTGATGGTAAATGGTGTAAGAAAACTGTGTTGGTACGTTATCGACTGTCAAGAATTTGAGGTACCGGCCGAACACACTGTCGACTTCGAAATGATGATTTCAGACATGCATTAGTTTCATCAGCAGATGTTGAACGATGTGATATCACAGGTAGAATTTGTCTAAAATCACCAGACAATAAAATGAGTGCTCCGCCGAAGATCTGCTCATTTCCTCTTAAATCTTTTAGTGTACGATGAAACGCTTTCAATGCTTTTTTGTGCACCATAGTACATTCGTCCTATATAATCAGTTTACGTAATTGAGTACTTTTCCCATTCCTGAATTGTTTGTTATATTGTATGGCTCAGTGATTTGAATATTCAACAGCAATTTTAGTGCTGAATGCGCTGTTCCGTCACTATCCAAAAGAGTTGCTTCAATTCCAGATGATGCGATAGCCAGGGCAATATGTTTTCTTGCTCATATTGTTGATAAAATAATTCAAATTAGAAAAGTTTTTCCTGTTCCTCCGGGCGCATCTAGGAAATACAATCCGCCCCTTTAGCTTGTGATTGCATTCATAATTCTGTCATACACTATGCGTTGTTCAGAAACCAATTTCACAAGATTGTTCTTAATAAATGTACACAATTCGTCTACACCAAACATTTCTCAAACATTTCAAGTGTGTCTCAAACATTTCAAAATGTGTTTCTCGTTGCAAATCACGATAAAAAATTTCGTTTGCAGATCGTTTCGGTGAAGCTATTCCCAATTCTACCAGTTTTTTGTTAGTGATTGCTGAACATACGTCCTCAATCAAAATCAATGCCTCATTATAGACGTTTATTGCGAATTAAATTTCCTGGTTTTTATTCGTTGCATGTACACAATGTCTTCACTGATATAGTCTTTGTATTTTCCCGAAGATCTTTTGGATTCGACGGAAAGCACGTTGTCAATTTTATTGAAAATAACGTGCGTATTTGATGTGGTTGAGCAGTATCCGCTGCATCAGCGAGTGAAATGTTCCGATGTGCATCATTTTCAAGAAGATTTAATTCTTGGCAAGCTTCACGATAAGTGGCACATACTTTACCGTTTACTTAATTTTCTGAATCATGTCGGTCCACATACATTGATTGAGGTAGTAGTCTGGTAACTTGGGTCGGAAAAATCGATTTTTGTTCTCACTTATTTCGAAACTAAAGTATATTGACAGTACATTGTAAAAATTTTAGACCAAAATTCGAAATATTAATGAAGTTATAATGAATATTTGAAAGCGTCTCGTAGTTGCACGCCGAAGCTCGTTCTACACATTGGCCGAGACATTTCGCCGACTGTCTCGGGCGTTCAACTACTGCATGTGGAATTTATCACCAAAGCATATTTTTGTGGGTAAAAAGACACTTGTAATTGCTGCATGGACAGCCGCATGCACCTTCAATGAAGGGGTTTCACTTATTTTTAAAATTGTAGACACTATGGGAGTTAAGATCGGCCAGCATGCTCTCCGGTACGCTAAATTGTACAACTTCCGGATCTCAAAGGCGGAAAATGATACGGCGGAGACTTTTAAAGTAGATAGAATGAGTCGCAGGGCAGAACAAGTTGCTGAGAATGATGCAATTTCTACGAAGAAATTGAAAGTCATAGTCTATGAAATTTTTCATATTTTTTATAGAAAAATCTTAATATCTCAACAACCCTATTTTTTATTTTTTATTTTGTGTTGAAACTTTGATTTATTCTGAGTTTGATGCCGCAAGATTCATAGTGGGTGGATTTTTTCTACCTTTTTTTCGATTGAAACCAAAATTTGTTCAGTTTTTTAAATAATAGCTCATACGTACAAGAAAACTAACAAAATCGAGATTTGTATTGTCTATGATGTAAGGTTTATCACAAGGTGAAGTATAAGAGCAGGGAATCTCTATTAAAATCTATTGTTATTTGTTCACGTTATATTTACCTTTCACCAACCTTTAAGATTTTCAATATATACTTATCTCTTATCTTCACAAAATAAGACTCATGTCTCTAGGAGAGATGCGGATCAGTTGAAGGAAATGTACTTAGGACATTCACTACTAAGTTATTATAATACCATTTTTCATTTCTGCCGTAGTCTATTGCATTGTTGAATTATTATCAATGGGTAGAGCTATGTTTTGAACTTTTCTTTAGAGGACATTTACTGTATGTTAGAATGGTAAAAGATGCACAAAAATATAATTGTAACTCCAAACATTTTAAGTGGAGAAAATCCATTTAGAATGACTATCTTGTTTAATTTCTTTGGTAAAGAATATTGTTTTACGGACTACAGCTATGTTTTCTCTTTGTTGGCGCTACATACGATATAATTTTAAGAAACGCCGTACAAGTCAAAGAAGATTTAACACTCGTTACAACAGAAATTGTATCTTATACATCCTAGAATTTCCTGACTTTTGAATTGTAGTCTTTCTATTATGCTATGATTAACAGAGATAAACACATAAGACCTATAGTTATTCAACTTGATAATGTTATACCATGCGACGGAATAGATTACATTTTTCTTCATCAATCCTTGTACCGGTAACTTTTTCAATGTTCTCATCCCAACTCTAATAGATGTTAGTGGGCGCGTGTGGCTAGCGAGCAAAGCCACTCTCGTGGGAAATCTCGAGGAGAATTGATTGAATTTGGTTTTGCGATAATATCATAGAAATAGGACGTCGGATAAAGAGAAAAACAAAAGGAAGATAAAAAGGCAAGAAGCATGTGCCACGTATGTAGCTATATCTGGCTGTATTGTACGTGGCAACACTGATGATATATCGTCACATAGACTCGCCCGTCGTTGATCTGAAGCGCACAGGATGTGCAAAAGGTAACTTCGTTACATCTCCCTACTATCGAGCATGATTACCTTGGGAATAGCGTTCGCGTTCGCCATGACGAAAAACACATCTTCCTGCGACTGACTCGGTCGTGCCCTTCTTTTTGGTGCGGCTCCAGACTCCAATGCTTTGGACCTCAATATTGAATTTGTAACTGCAAGTGTATAAAAATACGAGATAACAACGTTAGATATGGTGAGATGTTAAAATTTTCTGCGATCTTTCTTCGCTGAACGAGACGGTACTGATTTTTCTCATACGAAATAGAATTCGAGGTGAGCGGAAGCTTATGCCTAAAATTAAAAGTAATGGAAATCAGGAATTTACCAAATTCCGTCGATTCTCCATTTGTATTGAATGATTTGTGCTATTCCGCCATGACACGTTTGTTTCCATTTTTTGGTCCATTTTGTACGTTATTGCAGTCTACTGCGAAAAGTATTTGGTTTTTATGTAAAGGGCAGCGATATTACGTCCATGTTTTGTATCGTATGTAAATTGCACGTAAAGATGGAAATTGTTAGTTGTTCTTAAAAAAGGCACATTGGTTTGAAAAAATCGAACGTAGATAGAAAACTAATTTTGATATGAAAGAGAATATATAGGGAGTAAACTTTATATCGCTACTCGTAATTTAACCTCCGTTGAATCTCTAATGGGCAATTTCTTTTGTGACGGATGAGCAACTATGTACCGGATTATAGCATATTTTTACAATTCGCTGCTGTTAAAAATTCTTCATCATCCCGACTATACTTCGAGTTAATTAAATTGGATCTCGTTTTGATCTTGCAGATACCGATTTATCGCACCGTCGATAAAATATGGTTGCGACTCGAAAAACCTATATTTTCAGGAGAGCGAAACCAAACTCAAGGATCTTTTCATGGTCTGTCTTAGTGATATAGCGTTAAAACTTTACCTGATGGCGAGTATTAGAGTTAAAGTTATAATTATTTTAGAGGAGAAATAGAATACAACTTCAAGTATTTCTGTATATTCAGCTAAAAATTCGACTATTTCGGAGGTGCGATATATAATATTACTCGACGTCTTACCTGTATAAATTTTGCTCTAAAATCTAGCACTGATCACTCGCATAAAGCTTCGTAAACTATTTTCAGTATGATAGGGCATATACTGCACATATTTTTAACACTTTGCTTATCGACCCATACGTGCGTGTAATAGATTTTTTCTTTTCGAAAAAAGAAAAAAAAATTTTCTGTGAGAATGCCCCGTGAGTAATACGTTGATAGTGCTTTAGATTTGCATTCTTTCTTTTTACATTCTTACCTGTAACGACTATTATCTACGGTTACTGTGGTAAATGTATACCGATTATGTGATGTCCTTGTCTCGCCATGCGTGCCTTATTGTTAGTCCTAGTTCACCAGAGCCCTGCTAGATACGTTAGAGCAACGAATTCAGACGACTATAGAAGGAATATGCCTATCGTTAATTTGTAGCAAAGTTTTCTCCGCCAGAAACTGCCACTTGGTGTCGCGGCGGTTGATTGTGGCATCACGCCGATACTGTACTCACCTCTGTGGGCGGAGCCACGAGAACGTATACGCCCTGTCGTCTCTGAATTCTCAACTCTAAGAGGCGAACGATCGAATCTCCCTGGAATGCATTTGTTTTCTTTGTTTTTTTTTATTGTTATGTTGCTTTCTGCATTTAGATACATTTTATTTTTCATATATATTAACGAAAAACAATTATAAAAAATACTAAGAATTTTAATTTCTGCATCCGTGTCCACTCTCAGCTAATTTTAGTCCACGCCTTGCAAAACCATTTATTATTTCGTGCTACAGTGCTAGCTATTAAAAGAACGTGCGTGAGCTAAAATTACTCAATGGAAATCACGCGAAGGTGGTGGACGTCTTCCATATGGAGGGGAAGGATGTATCGAGGAGTGGGAGGGTTGGGAATAGGGTTATCTCGATGTGGCAAAACATGATTAATTATTAGAACATTATTCTCTCCAGTACTTAATTAAATCTAACAAAAAATACATACTTATACCGCGTACGCGCATGCATGTACGTCACGCATAAAATCAGGGATCCCGTGACGCGTTACTTCCACAATATTTAAAACTCCAAAGCCTGTTGTGTGTGTGTGAATGCATGCGCGCTTTTTTTGGAACAGTGGACCCCTTATCGATGCGTAACTTTCATTAATTTGCGATGCGGTTGGGTCGCGGTACCCTTCAAAGAACGCTTCCAATTCAACGCGTCGGGAATGTCATGAGATTTCCACTTCAAATAAATAAACAAATGTACCCAGACGAAAAATTTAAATATAAATTGTCGATGAAGTGCGCAATTTCCGGCAACAGACCAGAAGTCGGCATGTTTTTTAATTGCAGCATGGCAGATGCAGGTTTCGAGGTACTTTGAAATGTTATTAATGTGGCAAACTTGATGAATTTTTGAACTAAAAACTTTATAAGCGGTTATCACCACGTCAAGAAATTCATCGGATGGTACTTGCAAAGAGCCAAGCTCATTATTCGCGTGATTTTTGTATGATTTCCAAAAAATCAAGAGGTCTTTCGTCTGTTCAAAATATTGATGACCTCTCGTGAACATGTTATTACACCATTGATAATTGAATTTTTGATTACACTTGTGGATGAGGTATCCTGCAACATACTTCATCGAGCATTCCTCAAGCGCATTTATTGTAGTGAATTTATTATGAATGCTACAATGTTCCCTCGTCTCATCTGATTTCTTTAACACGTCGACTTCTGATTCGATTTTGTCAAAAGTGATGTCTCGATTGGCGTCAGATGTTGTTTGACTTTTATATCAATTCGATATTGCTCCTCCAACTCGATAGCAAGAAATGCAATCGAGTCATCAGGTTCGCAATTGGTTGCTGCCGGTGGTTTCATCAGATGTGCCGTCATCGCGTACTGAAGATTACGACAAAAACATATTGCTGATAGATTGTCGTTATGCTCGGCGCTATTCCGGATAACGGCAAAAAGATTTTCTAGCGGATCTTGATTTAATCTGGAAGAGATTAAATAAAGATCCCCGCCATCCCTCATATCGTGGCACAATCCGAGCACGCTTCTAATCGTTAATCGAAAACCTTCGAAACACGGTGGGTTATTTCCCACTGAAACCGTCCATTTTTTGAGCCACTGAAGGGATGTCTGTAGAAAATCTTTAACCTGTGGTTGCTCACTCGATAAAGCGCGTCGTAGCAGGTTCGAATCGGTCGAACACACCGACTATTCAAACAATCAAAGAGATCGTTTAATCTTTGAACAAAATTCACGGTCGGAAAACAGTTCGGATGCTGCAATTCGCCCGTGAGTTTCCCGACAGTTATCGCGGCCGATATCGAACGGCTAAAAACTTGCGTCGCGAGGCTTACTTTCATCTTTTGGAACGCGTTCGGCTCTACATGTAAATCGGAAAGTTTCGGGGCGGCTCTACATATTTTATGACTGTTGTACCCCACAGTACAACGAAAGAATATTCCAGTAGATTAATCGAATGAGATATAAAATGCATACTAATCACTTATAAAAATAAAGCGTGAGAACCACGCCATCAGAAATTCGCCGTGACCATATATGGTCACGAAACCAAGTATTCCCAAACTGCACAATAGGCAGTTTGGGAATACTATATGGCCATAACGACCAAATGCCGGATGGGCACTTTCGCATAGCGACTCGCGGGCGATCCGTGATCGCCCCGATAATTAAAACAGTCTTAATTGACGAGCGGAGTTAATCAGTTGGTCTTTTATTAAAGGTCGTAACCTATAACTTCGCCTAACTTTGTAAATTACCAATCCAAATCTTACAATAAACTGTTATTTCTTTTTACTTCATAAACTCGAGTTCTACTCCTTATTGGCTAATATCCCAAAATAATATCTTATCGCGCAATACTAACGTTTTACCGATATAACATGACGTTCGACATTACGAAGTTCGCGAAACGCGATCACTGCCAATGACGAAATCTCTCGCGAGCAAATTATTTCGAACGCTTTTTATTAAGTGCGGAACATCGAATCCGAAAAAGATTTTATGACCGGCGCGTTCAATATATGGTTTGGTTTCCGTCACCCCCATGGACGCTATCGCCGTACGATTGCTCGATCGCTGATCGCATACCATATACCGAACATTGGGACCTATTGAAAAAAGCGAATTTAAAATCATGTCCAGAACGGATCTGATATCAATATTACGTACGTTTCCGTGTGAGACGACATACGAGAGCGGCTGTTTCCATGAAAATTTAAGTCCACCAATAATAAACACGAATGCGTAGTTCGCTATTTCGTTAGTTCTCCTGCGTTCGCCGAGTTTTTGAAAACCTTCGACCAAATCGTCTTTAGAATTATACTCTAAAAGCCGCTTGATCGACATCTCGTCCCACATCAACACATTGTGCCTCTAATCCGGTCATTGCCTTAGCTTTCGTCGGTAGTTTTGCAAAAATCCCGGGACTGATTCCTGGCGTCAGGTTGAGACTATTTACCTACGAACATGAATTACTTGAACGCATGGCAAAACAAAATTGTAATTGTCTTTTAAATGACAATACGCATTCGGCGATTTATAAAATAAAGATAAAGCAAACTGTCTTTCATCCTCTGCCCATGGCAGTTTTTTAATGTGTCGAATTTGCATTTTGATAAAATTTATTTGGCTATCGGCCAGAGAATTTGATGCCTTAAAAAACGCGACGTCCTCAGTAGTTTTTTTAATGTTGCCTGCAATCGCCGAATCGTTTGATTTTTGTCAATCACTACTTTTCGCAACGCGTTTATCAATCGTTGCAATTTTCGTTCCGGAGGGGTAAAACGTTTATCTTTCAATTCAGATTCTATACGCGGTCTTGTTTTAATGGATAAGCCGACGTGATTCGCGATCGCGACATTCTCGGGTTCGTTTTCATTAACATTGACGTAGTTCGTTACGTTAATTTCTCTATCAACGGTCGCGATACCCGCATCAATAGGCAGTGCACCAGGCCTTACGCGTATTTTACCTGTCCCACCCACCGAGATCATATCACTCGGAGAAAAATGCATGCTACAAATCCGTGCATTGTTTATCTGCTTCGCAGTCAGCAGAGCTATGGTAGAGACGCATTCCTGGATCGACTGATCCATAGCAATCGTCTGTTAAGTTGATAATGAAAAAATATTCACGGAATAAAGCCAGCGTTATACCAAAATGCAAAAATATGATTCTTTTCTGATAAAAATAAAACTGGAAAGGTATGGAACCATTCAAGGGTATTATTTACATTGTTGCGCGATACAAATAAAGATCACTTACGAGTTCTCCTCTAGTGGAAAACGGTGAAAACTTATCTGCGGATATTTCGCCTTACACGCTGTACACCCATTATATACACACACGTTTCTTTTCAGCATTTTAACTCACTTCACAATCAAAACGCGGTATGGAATAAAGAAAACGATCGCGCGAGGTCGCGTACTGCCTTGGACTGCGGTTTTCAATGTACAGAAGAAGAGAGACAGAACGAAAACACTGTCAGCGTATCTAGTCACAAGGATACCAACTCGAGTATCCCTGCGTAGCTTGCAAGATTGTGTGAGTTCTGTAGCACAGGTTCCGACGCGAGCATTCTCATTGCCACTTTATTAAGGCAGTCAGGGATTTTTTTTTGACGAACAAAAGAATACAGAAGTTTAAACTTTTTACTACACATTTATTAACATTTAAACAGTAACTCAGAATATTTGCAGTTCAAAAATTGCATTGCAATGCATGTTGCATCACTCGAAACGCGCCTACGTCGAAAAAAAAGTTGGTTGGCTTCCTCCACGATTTCAGCAGATTGGCTTATCTGAAATGAATAAACCAAATCGCATTATAATCTGTGAACTTGTTGCTATGGAATCAACTAGAATCATACAACATTTCCGAGCCGCATAGAGTCAGATGATCGACTCGATTGCTCTGATCGACTTGAAATTTAGACACAATATGCTTGAGATATTATGCTTTCAGTTAAAATTAAAAAAAAAATCGAAAACAAAATTTTTTAAATCCCTACCCTGCCCTTAAACGTATCTCGTTTTTACCGTCAAATAACTGGAGCCGAACATGTAGATCTTTGTATTGAAGAACGAAGAATTTCACGACCCAATTTATCTCTGTATCTTATTTTGAACATTTTGTATGAAACAATAAACCCTACTAAAAAAAAGTGAAGAATTGTTTTTCTCTAATTAAAATGAGTAATAGTTAACACATAACGTTCGTTTTATCTGTCGTATGGTGAGAAAAAAGCAATTTGAAAATTGATGTGTCTTCTTTAATATTCTTCGAGGGATTTTTTTTTCATGGAGATTCTACATAGTATGCCAAAAAGTAATGGTATGCCAAAAAGTAACTTTACATTTTCGTCGCTAATTGTAAGTTTAGCTTATACTGTCTAATCTAGTGTTCTGAAGAAATAGGCTTACAGATATTTAAAAGAAAACGAAAATGAAACTAAAATAGCATTTAAATGATTTTATTAGAACTGAAAACGGATTTTGTGTTCCATTTGACATACAAAACAATCGAAATTTTCTAAGTGTTCTAAGAAGGCTAAAGTAGTATCATGGCGTACACCTAGAGAGAATTATTTATCGCAGAGAGGACGTTGGCGGAGTTGGTATGGTCTGCGTTTGGATCTGCAAGATTCTCCTATCAAATCTTTTAATCACTCTTTTTTTTATCAATAAAAAACGATTTTTTTTATAATTTATTAATTTATAATGCAAATGTAAAAGATAACCTATTATTTAAAATTATTTGAACTTATATTATGTGGTTATCAACGTTCTGAGCGTCGATATTATATATGTCGACTCATTGAGGTACGGCAATAGCGGTGCAGAAAAAGAGAGAGACGCCATGTGTACCCCAACCGAGGCATCACAGACAAAGAGAGAGACGGCATGTGTACCCCAACCTATACCTCGCATTAGAGAAAGTGAGATAGACTGCAAGACGTGCTTTCTCGTACGTGATTGGTGAGAGAGGAGGCGGAGCTACGCCATGAGATTGTGTGGGGTATACGAGAGCGCGTCGGTGTGACCTAACACATGCTTATAGCGACACTAGCGACGCCAGTCATTGGGGTGCACAACTTCGTCGGGGTACACCATTTCATGTTTCAAATTAAGGATAGGCATATTCCTTCTATAGTCGTCTGAATTCGTTGGTTAGAGTGTGTTGCTCTCTCGCAAAGGAAGCATCGTCCGCAATTCTACAAATTGACGCGTTTCATACACCGCTCTCAGTCGATGAAGCAACTTATGGGCTCTGTATTATATAAAAATGATTTTGGTTTCGAATTTGTTTTAAAATGTTTGTATCAAGCTCTCGTTTTCGATAGATAACGTATTCAAATTTTTAAATATTAAACTAAAATGTGTTATTATTGAGGTAGAGCACTAATAAATGTAGTGTTGATTAAATATCGATAGTTTGATGAATAAGAAAAAGCGCAAATGTACATGGATGAACGGAACTGCATTTTCTAAACTAAGAGAGATGTACCTCTTCAAGCCTTTAAGGCCGAAGATTTTTTTCTGGTGACAAAATATTCCAGAATTGATGTACTGTTTCTGTAATAAAATAATGTGAAAAGGCAGTTAAAAAATGTAACACATTAATTAAATAACTTCGATGTTCGATGCACTAGAACACTGTAAGCTAGAACCTCAATACAATGGAGAATATGGCCTCTCCGCACTACGCGCAATCTGAGGCAAATAATCGATTCCGGCCTAGAAAAATCCATTCTCAAAAAGACCGATCGCCAGAGAGTTGATAGGAAAAATCGATTGTTCTCGTAAGAAAGATTGATTCTCCTGAAGATCGATTCAGATCGGACATAACTAGTAATGATTGTTTTTCAAAGAACTCGATTCTATCGATAATATCCACAGTATCCCGATGTAGCATGAAAAACCAAAATATAGCAATTTTCAACTTTAATCAGAAGCAACCAAATATATATTGGTAACGTACATCTCCATATTGATATGTAAATATTGAAATGCTAATTCTTTTTGTAACATGGTAGATTGGTACCAATATTGCAGTGGACAAGCATGCCTGTCTATTGTTGGTTTGTCAATATACTGGCGTATGTCCATATTACATCACATACAGCAGTGACTGGTATTTGGGTTTCATTTGACAAGAAGAGTAAATCATTAATTTTACTTTAGATGCTTGCTGCGATTGCTGTGTGATGATTTATGTTGTATTGGCAAGCATCGCTTGCTTTGCGGCAATAAAATATGCATACTCCCTTTGCAACATCTGCATCGCATTATCCGCATCTTGAGAAATCCATTATTTTTAAGCCTTGGATCCAATATTGTTGCGAGCATGAGTGTTCGATCTTGTAGTATCGGGTTTCAATTTTTGTTCAGCCTATTACATTAAAGATTTTAATACATCTTTACCTTCGTAAGTCCCGAATTTGTTATTTAAGTACTGCAGTTTAATTAAAATTCGGCTTGTAAGAGGTATTAGTAAACAAGAAGTGACATAATGCTCACCTGAAATACAAGCGGTTGCAACTTCAAACAACTCAAGAAGTGGCAGTATGCCATTGATAGCTTTAAAAGTTTCAGCATTAAGTGGAGGTTGAGCTCTTGAACATTTATTTATTGCTATTGCCAATTCAGTTCTTACCTCGGAAAGTCTTTTCAGCATATAAACAGTGCTGTTCCATCTTGTCTCCACCTCTTGTATTAGATTGAGTTCAGATTTGTTGGAGTTTTGTTTACTCTGCGCTGTGTATCACTTGCTAAAGTGCTGCTACGAAAAAAACGTTGCAATAGTGTTACACGTGGATAAAATTTTCGTAAAGGAATCCAATTTGAACATATCTTTCGCGGTCAGATTAAAGTCGCGGGCAAAGCATGGCAAATGCCGAATCTTTAGAAGTTCAGCAGTTTTGTTATGCTCTCTACATTGCCAGTTACTATAGCCACATTCCTATCAAAAATATTATAATTGGGCAGTAGGATATTGATAGCATAAAAAACAAATAAAATTACAGTAAAACACTCGCGTAATGGACCTATTTAAAAGGATTCTAATAAATATACAATACAATAAATTACCTCAGCCATCGCTTCAGGATTGTGCGATCCATTATGTGTCGTTGGCTTTAAACAGAGATGATACAAATTTCTGCTCTTCTGCGATGACAAAGTGACACGTTAAAGATAATATTCCTTCATTAGAGATACTGGTCCACATATCAGTTGTGGGGCTCAAATTCTCACATTTTGCCAATGCAGCTATTAACTTGCTTTCTATTTCTTCGTAATTCTTTGGAACCAGATAATTGTTCAAAGAGTTTCTGTCAGGATTTTCATATCTGTTGTGCAACGCTTGCAAAAATGTTTGCAAATCCTTGTGTTCTGTAGTTCTGTATGGCATCATATCAATGGCTATCATTCGCACAGACAATTCGTCGAGATTCTTTTTTGGTATTGAGGTATTGTCATAAGATAAAATAATTGTTAATTGTCTGTCGAGGTTTCTTTGCTAGCTGTCATGATATTTCTTCATTGCCACTTGATTCAGTTGGCAAATCATCACTAGTTCTTGTAATTTTCTTATAATCATCGACATGTTATGTTTTCTTTTTAGGCGATCAGCTAAGTTTGTAGTAGTTCCCGAGTGCTTGTACTCTCTATTATATAAAGAACATTTCACAAACTACGAAATTTCACTCACTTTCGTAAAAAACTTCCAAATACCAGATTTCTTTTGCTTCATTGTGAGAACAAGAAATCACATGTGTAATGCGATCAAGAATTAACTCACAATTGAAATAAAATCAATCACTTCAAGTAAAAGTCACTACTTAATAAAAGTGTCGCACGAGAATTACCACTGAGGTCAGTTCCGAGCGGTAACTACCAATCTTGTATAATATAGTAAACATCGGGAAAGTCCTGTTGAATTAAACCGAATTTCGGTTTTTCCCTTCATAATAGTAGGAACTAAGTAGGTATAGGGATATTTGTCGGTAAGATTAGTATCGCTAGTTTTTATCGGCCATCGATAATATCGATAGTCAATATACTTTCGGTACTATCGATGTTTATTCAACACTAAATAAATGGCCAGTTGGTTTCTGTTTGGGTATCTCTCTACCCTATTATCAATAATCGAGATACAAATATATTCGAAACTCGCAATTACGAATCTCGCTAATTGATCCAGCGGGTTCCGAGGGTGGATGAATATCATGAGCAATCAATGCGCAAATTTGCCCATTTATTCTATTTTATTCGGCTGCATAATCTAAGATGACAATTCGTCGTCATACTTCGGTATTGACCAACGCTTGACATTCGATTTGGTACCGAGATAGAAATTGAAAAACATGTAACGTCGTAAAGTTAGGGCAATTTTTCTCTAACAAATATTCCGAGTTTGCTGTATTTTGTAGTTGATCCCGCTTAATATGGTTATCAGACTTTCACTTACTATATTTCGGATAACCGATTTTTTGGATGTTCCTTCCTGACAAACAGTAAGTAGGTATATACGCATATATCCAACACCAGCAAGATAAAAACGGAGATTAGAAGTGAAAACTTACAATTCAGGGGCAACTTTAAGTAGTAAGACCGCATGAATAAAATGAAACTTTATACCGCTAAACTATTTCCATCGTGCAAACTCGCGCCTACCAGTTACTAGGTTTTTGAGTGAATGATATAATCACATATAATGAATAATAAACATATCACTAATAACGAAAAATATTCCCAGAGTTGATACAAAAAAGTTTTGAGTTCAGAATGAATAAAATAAATACGTTAATTTTCCCACTACGTTCTTTCTACACTGTCCCCTCTCGTGGACGGGCTAATGGATATTCGTGCCAGCTCGGCTGCCGTTATTCGCTCACGAAACTGTCGGGTCGGCTGATGCAAGAGAGAGAGAAAAACAGACAGAGAGAAAGGAAGAGATAGAGAGTTGCATGTAATGTATGTATGCAGGGATGAAAATAATTTGCCGAAAATGGTGGTGGTCTGGTCTCTCGCTTCTCCCCCTGTTACATGTATGAATATACGAGAATGAAATAGATGGAAAAAAATAACAAGCGGAAAGCTTCCCCTCTTGCTCTGAGAGGGACGATCGTCGGAGTTACACTATGAGCGGCGGGGTTGGGGATGAAACCTGTGTGGGTGAGAGTGAGAGAGAGAGCGACAGAGTGATGGAGGGAAAGAGAGACGGCAGTTACGGAAGCACAACGCAGACGACTATACCACTCCACTTCGCGTAGCGCAAACCACCGAGCTAGGCGCCGTGTTGTCGGACCGCACGGGCGCCTCATGGACGCCGCGCCCATATATACCTTCGATCCGGGGTACACGAGGGAACCTCAGCCTTATCCGTGTGACCAAGGAGCGCAAGAAAATAGTAAATTATTGATATGGGGATTTCTACACAAGCTAGAATGATTTTTAGGTGCCGCATCAATTAATAATCATGTTCATAGAAAATTTGGAACGAGTTCCAAATTTTGTTCCAATATGGTCTCAATTGTAATCGGTATACAATGCATGTCATATGATTGGGAAAAGTTATTTGCTCTTTCTTGAATTTCACATATTTTGACTATAACACGTAGAAGGATACAAATTCTTCAGTGCATTTTAATAACATAAATGTGCATTTCGGAATGAAATAATAATACGATAGAATTAACCATTTAACGGCGGTAGTGGTCGATATATCGACCAACCAGGGGGCACTTAATATTCTATGTTTTTTAGAGAAAGTTTTATCGTTGAATACGGAAAGAGTGGCGTACAAATTCCTGGAAGCATTCTTGAGTTTATAAATGGCTATTCCAAGGTCAATTATTTCTATTGCTATTTCGGCACGAAAGTTAATAGGCTTGGAAAAGTCATTATTTCACGAATAGACGAGCAAAAGTAAATAAACGGGCATGAAAGTAATGTACGATTATTTATTTATATTTACTGACGAACGCTTGTTTTATAATAAGTGGTGCCCTGGAAACATTCTTGAAGGTGACATTTGCAACATTTATAACAATTTTGTGTACTTAGCGCATCCAAAAATGTGGGTATATCGACTTTGAGGAAATATGGCAAAAAAAGAAAAATCTGATCTTGAAATAGTGATTTTAAAGGTCGACGATGATTCTAGGATTCTTTACACTATTTTTTTTCGTATTCAGCGCATCAAATTACGTACGAAAATTCTTTCAAACCTTCGATCAAATTTTTTACATCGCACTTTAATTGGCCGGTGGGGCTGGTCGATATATCGACCAGCAGTCAGGTTGGGAACTCCAACATAAGAAATTGATTGAATTTATGTATAAATTTCACGTCTAATAAAAGGTCGATTTCAACGTATATTTCTCCGCCGTTAAAAGGTTCAAGATGTCCTGACCTACGAAACGATGACATAAAACACCGATTCTTGTCGTCACGAGCTTATCGTAGGATCAGCTTACATTCAATGTAAAACTTTTATGTTCATGTGTTGTAACTTTTTCCGACATCTCCTTACTTTTGGGCAGCTTTCGAGGTTTTCAAAGACACTTACCTACTTTGTATTTTCCTCACAAAAGAATTAACTTAATTAACGTATTATAATTTTCAAAGCTGCAGATCGTTTTTTAGAGACTTTTATATGAATAATTACAGGCTAGTAAAACTTTCGTAAGTGATGAAACATGTACAAACATGTAGTTGCCGCTCGAACCGCTCTGGGACGATGATATTCACACATGTTAGACCGGCAATCTTATGTATATAAATTGCTTTTTTCCAGCATATCCCATCTTTCCTAGAATATAAAAAAGTACGCGGCAGCACCATTTAAGAAAGAGTATTTATATTCGGCAATTTCCAAAATGAGGAACATTTTTGTCGCCGATGGATCAACTTGCATTTCTTGCATACGAGACGGGATTGTTTTGCAGCTAGTCAGAAAAACTCTGTAAGCCATGACGTCGCCTAAATCGCATTTTTCTGCGTTTTAATGAAATAATGAAAATATACTCTAAAAGTCTTTCCAATTTTCAATTTTTCGTCTGAAAATTGTTGTATTGTTAACATCAATAGAAAATATGATATAACATTTTAACAGCGCATAGTAACTTCCAAACGACTCAAGACATGTGTGAATATGTGTAGACTATGCCGGCCAACATATACATAACACAGAGATAGAAAGGCAAAGGGCGAATTGGAGAATGGATTCAGATCAATCGAGCTTTGACCGGAAATAGATGGAAACAAAATCTGAAAGAATTCTCGCAGACTTAACAAGAAGTAATATAACTTTTTACCGTCTTGAGGTTTTATTGTCGACCTCATCATTTTCGTTCTCCGGAGCAATTTTCAAATTGTTTTTTTTTCTCAAAGAACAAAATATCTTTGGAAAAAAAATTGTAGACAATTTTCTAAAAAACGAAATTGAAGTTTAGACTTCTCTCTTTATGACGTCGGTGAAATAAATGCGCTAAAACAGTTTTTACCACAAACGGGGTCCACTCATAAAAGAATTTTAAAAAAACGATAAAAAATGGTCGTTTTAAAAACTGGGTGCTGATTGTAAAAAAAATCGTAATTTTTTTTTAAATAGCCAAAATGAAGGTAAATTCTTCCTCTCTAAAATGGCGTTGGTTAAATTGACATAGGCCAACTACCGGCGAAATGGCATCAAAAACCGTTTCGGCACTCTTTTCAACTTTTGACCGGAGACTTTTCGCCGGCAGTGTATATATAGAGTACGTCCGGGTATTATGGCCCCCCATAAGCCTTTTTGGCAACAAAACTCAAACAATATGA
The DNA here is from genome assembly GCA_951802705.1 of Netelia virgata. Taxonomy (NCBI): domain Eukaryota; kingdom Metazoa; phylum Arthropoda; class Insecta; order Hymenoptera; family Ichneumonidae; genus Netelia; species Netelia virgata. The sequence goes on from OX637865.1 coordinate 20,337,082, forward strand.
GATCCAGAAATGTTTATTAGTCATACCACTTGTTGAACTTATTGGTAATTCACAATTAAGAGCTTAAGGCCATATGTTTTGAAATAATAACAGAAAATGGGTGATTTCGAAAAAGTGCAGAATCGGTGAATTCTGAACGTGCCAGGGTATTATGGCCTAGGGCCATACTAGCCGTAAATGCCGTGGGCCATATTGGCCGCCAGAGCAAATAATAACTCGGTCGTTAACCCATTTTTTTATTTCGCATATCTTCGATTGCATTTCCCATTGCTATTTTGTACCACGTTTGGCGTTTTCTTTGGGAAATTTGTTTTTGCGGAGACATTGTCTAAAAAGAAAAAAAATACTAACATTGTAGCGATATAACTCAATGGGATGAGGTGCTGATCTCCCGGATATTAAAAGGATAATGTGTATATCCAGGAGATTTGATTTAAGATTGAAACTATAAAATACAAAAGAAAGAAATATAACCTGATATGGCTTGAGCCCGCCTTTGTTGGCTTGTTGCACGAGCACGCGATCTCTGTCTCTCTCTCTCTCTTACTCGTCACACGAGAACAGCGTTGCCACGTTCCTATAATATGGAATAATAGGCCATATTGGCCGCAGGAACGTTTTTGACAAAGAAGGTCTAAACTAAAAACCAGTGAACAATTTCCACCAGATTATAGATTAAGAGTTTGTCTACAAAACGGTGAAGGAATAATATTTAAAAAATCACAATTCGAGTAACTGTAATGGTTGAAACTTTCCAAAAAATGACATCGAAATACGAAATTTTCGATCATTGCCTGTAAAAAACACACGCGATCTTGCGGCGCCGCATAAATTCATTGAAGAGATGAGGGGTAGGGTTGCAAAAATGTGGCAGGTCGGTTTTACGCTAATATTGGTTAGTTTCGGAGCCGTGGGAGCAGTGGGCCATATTGGTCACCTAAGCCATAATATCCGGGCTTACCCTATATATATATATATTGAAACGGAGGTTACGGTTTCAATATAATTTTTATTGAGTCCAAGACTCGAGAAGAAATTAAAGTGTGCAAAACCTTTGGGTGAGAGTACAAAATTGTTTTTTTCATTCGTTGTTCTGCAGATTCGTGTTCTATCGGCCGATGACTGGTCGATACGGCTGATCGCTCGTCTTTTCTTATCTTTACGTAGCGCTCTGATATTGGTCACATTTAACTGACTAGATTATTAGTTCACGCGGATGATTGATAGGCGTGTGGCGCTTCGCACCGCAATCGCCTTCGGTCGATCGATGGCGAACCGTTTAATCAATATGGCCGTGTGTCGTTGGGACGTGCGGCTGTGTATGTCAGTTTTGTAACTTTTGTGTTTCTTGTGTCGTTGTTTGGGTGGTTTTGTGCCGTGATTCTTCGCACCTCTTCTCCCGGGATTCTATTTTCGCAGGTGAGAATATTACTTTTCTTAATCCATCTTCGTATTTCTCTTTTTATTTCATCTACAGGTCACCACGAGGTAACGTAACGGCTATCGTTCATTGTTTTTCGTCGTGTGCGTGTGTCTATTGCTTATATGTCGTTCGGTGATGTGCTCGTTTCGGTTTTTGGAGTGTATGTGAAAATGTGTAGCTACCGAATATTTTTATTAATGTTTATGGATGTCTCCTGGCAGGTTTGTCCCGAAGGTGTTGGCGTTTCTCCAGCGAAAATTTGTAAACTTTGAGTCGGGCCGGTCCGGTAGTCCACGTAATATCTAATATATATTTTTCGGGGGGTGCCGAATTTTCTTTTTCAGATTCTGAGCTGCTCAATATACTTCTTCGAATTCTCTTGTGCGGAATAATTCGGTCACCTTCCGATTCCGACTGCGAAAGTGCATTGTGCATCTTACTTTTATTGTTTTTAGTTTTAGTGTTTCTAATCATTTTCTGGAATGGAATAAATCTTTAAAAATATATTGCAAGTGGAGAATAATATAAAAATTGGAAAAATAATCAATTTTACCTTTGTGTTGCTGTACGTTCAATATATTATTTATATATCAATTTGTTATAATTATACGGCAATTTACTACATTTATATGGATTTACTGTAGTTTTATCTCGTATACATTTCGACTTTACCCTCTCACTCATCCGACTTACGATTGGCTGATCGTGAGTAGGAGTATACCTTTGAGTTCCAAGGATTCCAGGCCAATGAGAAAAAATGTCGAAAAAAATGAACGACGCAACAGCGCTAACAATTGTTTGCGAACAGAGGAAAGTGAATCGATAGCTCGTCTTGTTTTTTTTCTGTTGTTTTTTGTCGGTGACTAGTCACCCGTTGTATATAGGTGGCATCTTATGGCGAGTGATTAAAGTCACCCATAGTAGCGAAAGGGTGAAACTCAAAACCACACCCAGCTCCTCATCCCCTCACCGTGAAGGTGACTTTGAAATTTCAAATGACAACTCCTACTTTCTCTTACGGATTATGATTATGGGCGTAAAAACATGCAACTTTTGTCTGAAATATTATTTTATCCGGAGTCACCCTGACCCTTCGAACTCCTGTAACATAAAGCCTCGTTCTGTCATTTCATGCGCTTCCTTAATGCCTCAACGATAGCCTTGAGGAAAAGACCGCACGATACGGCAGTTGTTTGGTATTGAGAACAACATTGGTTAGACATTAAACCACCCCTTACCCCGTATAATATGATGAGGGACGAAATTGTACCAGCCTTCTACGTCTTTTATACCGAATCGAATATAAGATATTAGAATGATGAAGATAGTAGAAAGTGCTGCTGAAACATCGCCCCGAGGCTGTGCGGCAACCAGCACAGATTTCCCAACCATCTTTTTCCTTATCGCGAGATGGTGTTGGCCGAATAAGAGTAGCGATGAGTCGGAGCTGGCGCGAGCTGAAAGGCATAAGAAGAGCGCCTCGTCACAAATTGCAATGAGTTAACGCTATTTTCTCGTTACTTGCCCTCTACTCCTCCGTCAAAGTTTTAAGTCGTCGGCAGTCCCGATGGCTGTGATGGGTGAATGCTGCTGCCGATGGTCTTAGAGCGGAATACATAGACACCGGGGAATTGCATAGAACCAGCAGAATGGGTACCGAGAGTAAAGAGATACGAGAGAGCAGTGCGGCCAGAGTGGCGCCCTCTTCGCGTATCTGCTTATAGGTGGCACGCATGATGTGCTCCCTGGTTTGCTCCATGTATCCCTATCTCCCTCCCCTTAAAACTTTGCTTATTAAACCGCGGGAGCCGCTATGGTGCTCTCTCATCTTGGATGGAGGAGACTGATGGCGCTGCGATGAGAGCCTCGCACCGTTCGTCAGTGGTACATTCGGCTCTCTTGTGCGGTATAACGTGTATAGCATTATGTTATACAGAGAGTGAAGAGGTCGTGAGTAGTGGAGGCAAGCCGAAAATCCCGATGGAAACGCAAAGAGGAAGAGAGAAGTTGGAGAGGCGAAGGTTGGCGACTCGACTGAGCAAAATAGAACAAGGAGAGGTATCGCCAGGAGAGGCGATGAAATACTTCTTGGCTCTTGCAATAATGGAGTTACACGAGAAGATATAAAGGTTGTAGCAAGTGCAAGGGGGGGGGGGGGGGGGCGAGGTAGAGCAAAGAAACTTTCCAGTCCGACGGACAGCTGCTATTTCACTCGAACTTCCTAATTAAACCGTTTCGCTGTTATGACGGGGGCCTGGGGCCCACAAGCTTCGACTCCCACCGTTACAGTCTTACGCAGCATTTTGCCATACGCCGATATCACTCACGAGTGATATCGACGGAGTGGAATGATGATGATAGAAAGTGTAACTGCAGAAAGTTGATTAAACTCGAATTCGCCCTGCGGGAACGTATGAGAGGGTGGTTTTGAAAGTTCGTGCACAAATATAAAATACTTAAATTTTCTAAATAAACCTTTTTTATTTTTCAACGCAGCGTCCTTTTAGGCTTGTACACTTCGAACAACTCTGCTCCAATTTGTCGATCCCTTCCAAAGTCGTAATCCGAGGGAGCCAAATCGGAAGAATAGGGCGAGAGTTGCACAACGAGTTGAAATTGTAGATCGATCATTTTAGCGGTCACAGTTGCAGACGAATGAGCTGGGATATTGACGTGATAGAAGAGATCTTTTCGTATGGGTCAATTGTGGACGTTCCTCTTGCAGTTGAGTTAAATGTTTCTTATGAATTGATAGACAATCATTTAATTTATACACGCATTGACTCCATATATTTTCAACTATGTTTTATAATCATATGATTGACTTTATAAATGTGTAAATTTATAACCCGATGCAAGATATTAGAATATGACATTATTGTTACTATGAAACCTTCATATTACAATAATAATATACTATGACTGTACAGAATAGTAAATATTATGATTATACATATACATGTTCCGTCATATAAAATTGCCAAAAAGGGCCCCGATTAGGCTTGAAACGTATACTCCAATTTACAATCCCCCACGAAAAAAAATGTATTTCAAAATATATAATATATATATTTCAAAATATACAACTTTTTGCCGCTTTATTATATTTGTAGATTATATTTAAAATTATATTTGTAATTATATTTAAACATATAATGTACAGTGAAGTAAACATAATTTAAACTGTATGTTTCAATTACATCTTCCAATTGTAATCGGTTATATTTCACTTTATATTTTATGATTGCATTTAAAATCTTCTTTAGTCTATAATCTACAATGCAATTCCAAATAATATTCGATTACAAAAATATATACAATATAAAATATAATAAAAAAATATAATCCTCAACTACATTTGGAATATAATTTAATATAATGTCAAAATATATTAAATTATATGTAAAATTGTAATTTAAAAAATATACTTCAACTAAGATATTTTTACCTATATTTACGAAGTACATTTTTGTATAATCAATTATAATAACCTACATTTCAAAATATATTTGTTTTCCGTGGGGGATACATCATCCTAATAAAATATTCATCATAGTCCTATCTTTACAGCGTTCCACCGCCGATGCCACCATACAAACTACTCACGTCATATACAACGTCATATTTCATTACGTTAAGCATTGTTTGCTCTTCACTAAAACTACTCGTATAAAGATTCGAATATCCATATTGTGGATGGGTGGTCGCGAAGCGCCAAACCACGATCGTCAGTGCTCGCCTTGCTCGGCAAATTGTCGGCACTTTTCTCCGCTTCAAAGAGGACGAATATTCGTCAAATGCATCGATCCACACATTCGGGAATCTGTTCGGCAATTGCCAAGTAAGTGTATATATCTATACTTTTATTAGTACTGCGAAAAGTGTGATCGTCATTTGATCGGCGAGGGGTAATACTGGGGAGGGGCGACCAAAGAGTCAGTCGTTGCCTAGCGACTGGTAAGACGCACGAAGTAGGTAATAAAACAAATAGGAAGGATCCGTATACTCATTCATCGTGATACTGAGAGGATATTTTGTATTGTTTAAGAATGGAGTGGTCTAACGAAAAGATCTTAGATTTCATCGATGTGTACAAAAGAGAGCCAATAATTTGAAATGCATCTCACCCAAAGCATACAAATTGAAACGAGATGTACGACGCTTGGAAGCGAATAGCAAACAAGATGGGGTATTCTGTGACGGACTTGTAAAACAGAGAAAAATTAAGGACAACATCAAAAGCGGGGCAAATGCCGAAGATATTTATAATCCAAATTGGTTTGCCTTTGATAATATAGCTGCGGTTGTGAGGGATAAAGATACGCCACGGGACACTCTTAGTTCAGAGGTAAAGTTATTAATTTTGTTTCACACAATTCAATTACACACATTTACATATTCCTTTGGGTTTTTGGTTAATTAACGTAGTAGTAGCAGTAGCAGTAGTTATATTGCCACGGAACATTTCCTTCATTAATGAAGTACTCAGCGAATTCGTTACTAATATCTTTTGCATGGAAGGTGGGCCCCCACGGGAAAAAAATATATTTTGAAATGTAGGTTATTATAATTGATTATAAAGAAATGTACTTCGTAAATATAGGTAAAAATATCTTAGTTGAAGTATATTTTTTAAATTACAATTTTACATATAATTTAATATATTTTGACTTTATATTAAATTATATTCCAAATGTAGTTGAGGATTATATTTTGTTATTATATTTTATATTGTATATATTTTTTTAATCGAATATTGTTTCGAATTGCATTGTAGATTATAGATTAAAGAAGATTTTAAATGCAATCATAAAATATAAAGTGAAATATAACCGATTACAATTGGAAGATGTAATTGAAACATACAGTTTAGATTATGTTTACTTCACTGTATATTATATTTTATATTATAAACAGAACTATATCGATTATTATAACTGAATGTAATCGAGCATATTTTCACGGTACGTGGAAATACCAAAAAATATTTTCACTGTAATTTAAAAATGTAATACAAAAATACGAATCTTTTCCTTCTAGTTGTTGAAATATTGTTTCTCATGCATGTGAGGGTGAGGAAAATATAAGTAGAAAATATATTTTATCAACGAGTTTCATTCGATTTTTACAACTTTATATTAAACATTCCGTCTGTGGATATTGTCGTTCGCTTGTCTGGGTTACCGATCATATGAGCATCATTTACATGACGTGTGAATTTTGATTTGTTTCTTTTATCTAGCATTTTGGAGAGAAATTTTGTCTGTTCTTCGGTAAGATCTGTTCTATACTTGTGTGACAACTTTATTAATGCAAACCGCCCTCGAAAAGAATTGCAAACTCAATATTTAACGCAATATACATGTAAAATATATTTTTTTCTATAAATGAAATTATATTCGTACGTACATGCAAAGTTATAAAATAAAATATATTTTTGTTTAATATTTAAAACTATACTTGTATATATATGGAAATTTATATGTTTAAATATAATTACAAATATAATTTTAAATATAATCTACACATATAATAAAGCGGCAAAAAGTTGTATATTTTGAAATACATTTTTTTTTCGTGAGGGGGTTTTCGGGGAACTCTTCGCATTGGTAGTAGCGATGACAAATTGCTGTTATCTTCCCGCCAACGGCCTTGCACAATATTTCCACCTTGCACAGAATCCAAAGTGCCTAGCGGCGTGTATATCAATTGTGAAGTTTTGCTTCTTCTTAAGAAATTGTGCAAATAAACGCATGTCATAGCAACGAATGATGCTTTATCGGGGTTAATTAGCATTGATTTTCTTAATACACGAAAAACATTAGCCATTATTCCAAATACATTCTCTGAAAATATACGAGCTCGTGATAGGTGGTAGATGAAAATTCTTGCTTTGCTACTTTGTTCATGTTGACTAGGGAAAGGTTTTAAGATTCTGTAGCTCAAAGGAAATGCATCATCACCAACTATTAAGTATGGCATTGTTTTTGTCGGCCTGGTAATGGCTCTGGAGAAGACAAATGAAGCTGGGCATTCAGAATTTTCCGATACAATTCAGTATTTTGATAAACGGCGCCGTCAATAAGTCTCCCTTGTCAGCCACAATCAGCATATATAAAACAATACTCAGCATCTACTAGAGCCATTGATACTATGCTGAAGAAATGCTTGAAGTTGTAGAATTCAGGCATTTCTGAGCAATGTGTTTCCATTCATCCTTTGTGACTGGAAGCTACAAGGATGAGAATATATTAGTTCAATTTCTACTGATGACATTAAGCAGTTCTATTGTAAATATGTAAATAGACGGTACATAATGCGCTTGCATATTTATATGTTTAAGGGCATTCAGTCTGAAAATGACGAACCAGAATAATGCTTTCAGGTTCTCAAAATATTGTCGAAAATCCTTGAAAGAAAAAGAGGGAATTTGGGGAAGAAGAAGAAGAAAGAGGACTAAAGAGAAAGATGGACGATGCATACGCCATAATGCAGTCGATTCTTAAAAAAGTGTGAAGGAGAGATCTGTACGTGATATTTACGGAGAGTTAGTCTCGGCGAAATTGAAAGCGATCAATGAAAATACCAGGGAGTTGTGTATGCATCACATGAACAACGTTATATTAGAAAAGAAGATGAACACCAATGTACACTTGATTGACAATCGCAATATCCCCGGAAATCAGATAGTCTACGTTCCTTCCCCGTTGCTATCGCCATCGTCACCCCATTCGCAATCACCAGATCATATCACTCTATCGCCACACTATATTCGTGGTTCCTTTAATTTAAGTGTCCCTCAAACATAACAGGAAGGCAGTGCCTATGCACATAATAGCGATAATGCACGTAATAATGAAATTAAAATTTGTTGTATTTAATTAAAACCTTTTGTTGTGTCAATTCACACATTTGGATCTCAACATAACAAATATTTATTAAAATCCTGAAATTGTGCCAACAGACCGATTAACATTATTTCATCTAATTTGTAATAAACGCGTTGACATAAAACAGACTATCTTATTTTTACATTATTTTTCGGATCAATATTTCTTCGAGAATTGCGTTATGAAATCAACCACACTTTACCGCAAAAGGACGAGTTCGCTTTAGCAAGACGTGTAATGGGTACTGCCAGTTAATTGTCCCTGAATCTGGTTTTGTGACTCTATGCATCACCAACTTTCTGGAAGCTACTTATGTGTTTTCTATTGTGAGTATTTCTATTTCCTTACAATGATCTTTTTGAGACTTGCGTTTGCAAAGGCTAACACCACTATAACGGCTTAAAAAATGGCTTTTTGACCATTTTTTTGCCGCAAATTCATCAGATGCCTCGGAAGAATTGCTACAGTGCCGTCATTTTTTAATATTTTCCTACAAATTTTTGTTGTCATATACTTAAATATATGCTCAATAATTCACCCAAGTATTATTTTTATATCACCTTTCCTTCTGCCAAAAAAAAATTGTCACAAAAGCGCTTTTTTCAGGCCGTTACGGTTGGTGTTAGCTCTTATATTATATTATAAATTATAAATTGAATAAATTACTGCTTACCTGAACATATTCCTTTAGTACTTCGATTATTGCGTTACATACTTCTGGAATTATACTAGAAATAAGTTGAGCTGACACCTTGAACAAGAACTGAAGACTGAAAGCTATCTACTGTTGCCAAATATCGGAGTGTTATGGCTAAACGTTCATTCGTCGGAATAGCTTTTCTCCGCTTCTTGTCTTTTTTAGCAATAAATTGTTCTATTTTGCTAAGGAGGAAGCAAAAATCTTCAAAAGACATGCGACGGAAGTGTCCGAATTTTCCGGATGACTCTTTTAGTAAGTCTACCAACATGCCTGTGTCATTATACCTACAAAAAAGATACAGTTAAATAACTAGAAGCTCTCATGCACAAGGTGAAAATTTCCGGATTATTTTTAAAATCTCAGACGCCAAGAAACTTACCGTTTTGTGCTTTGGCTCAATGATGACATTCACCACCTCCTTTTTGATTGCTTTTTCTTTTTAATCTATTGGCAGCCACTATACAAATTGTAAATGTGGCTGCAGTAACTTCATAACTGATATCCGTTATTATGTTGAATAAAAAGTACTCGCACGGCACTCGGCAAATGCGTATTTGCTGTTCCCGTAAATACTGGTCGCTCGGACGAAGCCCGCACGCGTGTACGGCCACGCTTACTATTTGGCGAATATCAAACCGAGCACCACGGTGCTCGGCGAACATTCGGCGCTCGGAGAATCCCGCATGTCTGTTCGCACCTTAAGTGAAATGGAAAATGCCGAAATCATAAAAAATCGAATTATTGGATAGTTAGATCACCTAATGAATAGCGAAAACTACTGATAAGTCAGGGTCTGCATCAATATCAAAAGTGATAATTAAATGAAAGTTAAATATGCCCCCAAAATACCATATAGACTATGCAGCTTGATACCTCGGTATCCATCGACTATCCACGATATAAAATCAGGACTTAAACAAATTTTAAACTTATAACTTAAATACTCTTTCGACATAAGTTTACTATACACACTTGCAAACTAAAAGAGAATTAGGAAAAAACCCATAAAGATAGTGAACAAACAAATAGATGAAAAAGAATCTACATAATTAGTTATATCCGGTGAAAATTACTTTATTAGTAACGTATCGTCTACGACCTTGAGAGAACTATTTTTATAAATATGAATAAAAATGTAAGGAAAGAGTGATTTGTAGATTAAGAGGTCACGTACAGTTAGAATTTTCAAAAAATCGATTTTTTTTACATTTTCTAAAAGTAGCACATTTGAAAAGTATTCTGTGAAAATTTTAGACGAATCCGACTGTTGGGTATGGAGATATGTAACTTTGAACGGAAATTTTTCTTCTGCATGTAAATCGTACTGAAAACTTTGAATGCGTTTTTCTCGAAACTATGTTTTCGAACACGGTGATCACTGTACCTCGGAAACGGCTTTACCGATCGACTTGAAATTTTGCTCACTTTTTCTAGACATAATTGTCCTCCGGATGAACGAAGGATTTTTCTATGCGATTATTTTTTTTTTGTTTATAGCTGAAAATGTGAGCAAAATTTGGGTCGAAAAAACAACTTTGACTTCCAACATCCACCATTTTGTGAAAAATCATAAAATTTTCAAATCCTTCGATCAACCGGAGCATTATGTCATTAACTAATGATCCCTACTTTTATTTTGATTTCGGACGATCCGGTGACGAGCTGCACTGATCACCGCGGAGGACCTTTTTTTTGGGACCCCTACGTTACGTGCGGTTATGGAAAAATTTCTGCATATTTTGCAATGAAAAAATTGTATTATTTACTTAAAATATATGTCTTTTGTATGGAAAAAGATTTACGATTAATTATTTAAATGTGTCCCCAAAAAAAATTCGCAAAAAACCCCTTTTTTTCGAAGTCCTAACTGTACGTGACCCCTTAAGGGACTTTGAAACTAGCTTTCTCCTCTTTATTCTCTGAACAACGGATGGGATAAAAGTAACGATAAAAAGTTTTAAAAAAGTCCACCCTTCCGGGAAATGTGGACCTCGTTGTGTCGAGACGTAGATGAATGTGGTATCACATCTTCAGTTTTTAGGAAATAAGAATCGGTTTTATCTTAGGGTAGCCAAAAAGTAATTGCTTCTAATACATTGATAGGTACGTCTATCTAAAAAACGCGATTACTCTTAAGCAAATCTAACATTTTCTATAGTAATCTACTTTTATGACATAAAACAGCGAGTCAGAATGGTAAATGAATAAACAACGTCGTGCCGTTTGGCTTGATTGTGTGATCACCGTATAAGCATGTATATCCTCCCTCTCTCTGCAGACTATAAAGTAGAACGACGTGGCGCTGAACGTGGTACTCTAAAAATACGCGCGGAAGGGCGAGAAGCTCCCCGCAAATGCGGCCCGGACGTCCATAATGACGTACGTTACTGCACGCTACTCTCGCTAACGAACACAATTAAAAACTGAGGACCATCCACTCCGGACAATTACTTCGACGATTTCGACATGAAGCACAGGCCGCCGCATAGTCAGTTGAGTCACCGCACGTCTCTGGCATTGAGGGAGCCAGCGGATTTGTCCCGATGAGCGCGAAGAGAGGGGAAAAGAGAGCCGAGAGTGGAGAAATTCAGAGACATAAAGTGACAAGTGAATCCCATCGCATTTTTTCGACATCACGTGACTATGAGACCTTTTTTGTTTGCGACTTCATTTTGTATCGAAAAAAAAACATTTCGTTGGTTTGGTCGAATGTGTAGTTTGTATAGCGAATGGAGGGAAGGCAGTTGACCTAAGTAGTCCTCCAGGACTAGTATAACTCATCTTTCCTAAAACTGGTCTCTCGTGATTGCAATTCGCCACCATAACACTCGAAGGTTGTGTGATTATGTGCAATGAGAAAGAACACAAAATGCTGCGTTGGAGATCAAATGAACATCGTAGCGCTCCAGTGGCACATTTTAGGTCGATAAGTTTGCTTAACAATTATATCAAGATATAAAAATGTTTGAAAAAAGACAATCAATAAAATGTTTAAACTATAAAGCTTTAAACCAATCACGAATGCGTTCTAGTTGTTAATTTTATTGTTAGTGATCTTTTGTTTAGAGCATTGTGATTATATTCATCAAAGATACCCTTTCTGATGTCACGTCTGTTTCGTACAATTTTTTTTAATATACCATGATAAAAATAACTTGCAAACGTGCAAGTTTATTAAAGTTTTAAAGTATAGCGTGGGTACGTTGGTAAGTGATGTATGGGAGTTCGTGACCTCATGCAAATCAAATATATAATACAATATTTATCTAACAAGCGCGAGTCAATCTTATATTAGAAGTATGCCATATTTAACGTCGGCGTGACCCGTTATATGCGTGTAATACTGTAATACTATGTATTCATAAAAGTTTAACCTTCACCGGACCTTATTTTGCATCGAACATATCAGAGCAAGTTCCCGAATAAAATAAATACAACCTCGTCGCGTGTTACGTGAACTGGTTAAACTTTGCATCTGTAACTAGTTCGTATATGGCACTGTTGCAATTAAAAACATTTAAATTGTGTATTTGGTGTTGGAACTCTGCTATATCCTTTTATTCACGATACAAAATATGTACAAATTATTTTTTCCATTTTGACAGTAAAATTTAGAAAATACTCTATGTACATACAGGGAGGTTAAGTAGAGCCGCAAAACGCAATCCACAAAATGCTTGCTTTTCAAGCCTCAGCGAACAATCGCCGGTCGTATAAAAGAGTCGATATCAAAGGTATTGAGAAACCGTCGCAAAGATCAATTCAAAGGCCAAATTGAAGTGTACCTTGAAGATCTGTCTTCAGATTCATGTATAACCTGATCTTCAAGATTGGTCTTAAGATTGGATCACGTTTGAAATGGCTAAATTTCGATTTCCTTTTTTAAAAAATATTGAAAGTGTTTTGGCACCACTTTAGACTTTATAACAAGTAGATATCCTGTCACCGCGCCACCGTCTCATTACTTATTTCATACGCTGCTAGTATGATCTATGCCGCAGTTATCTACTGACACCTGTTTTACGGCCTGAAACAGATGCAGAACTTCGGTATAATACTGCACACCGTAAGACAAGAATAATCGTTGAACAACTATTCGGGATTAGGAAACGTCGATTCCCCTGTCTGCAGTATAGCTTACGAACTAAGTTGACCGCATCAGCCGCAATCATTTGTGCCATTGCTGTTTTACATAATCTGTGCATTCAACATAAGCGAGTCGAAGTATTCGAAAAGGAAAGGAATGAAAGATATTCGACTTTGCCATACTTTCATCGATTTTGCATTCTCAATTATATATATTTTATACTCAATCAAATTCATGAGTTATATTTTCCAATTGAACACGCCTACGATAATTTATTCGATATTGTCGGTTGATTAATGATTATACATACAGCAGTATACGAAATAGTAAGAAATAAACGTTTTATCGAACGAAACAAATTATAAAACATTGTAAACTAAAATTATTCAACACTTTGCCGTAAAGCTTCCTCCTCTTTAAGAATTTTCAGAATGGTCATGAGCCGTTCATGGCGCATTAATGTGTTTAATTTTTGTTTTATAGAACAATAAATTCATAAAACATTTAATATAAAAAAACATTAATAATAATAATAATAATAGAAGTACATTGTACGTGTAGTGTTTACTTTCAAAACATACGTAATTATTTAAATAATATAATTGATACGAATTTGGAAAACAAAAATTAATGAAAAAAACCCAATCAAGCGACGAAACGGACATATCAAAAGGAAAAGGAATTTTCAAACTGTGTAGGCAAACAAAGATATTATTACGTTAATTGCAAACGCATCATTATTAGACGAATCTATATTTTTTACCGAAGAGCATCATTATTTACCGCTGTTTCATATTGTCCCAGCATTTTTCAACTGCTTCGTGGATCGGGGCGCACAACCTTCGCTCACGTATCTTTTGGTAATGCGTTCCCAAGCGTCCGTTTTATCTTTAAGATCGACCGCGTTAGTTGTCTTATTTTCAATAGATCTTTCTTCAGAAACTAATTGCACTAACAACAACCGTTCTTTTTCCCTAAAATGCGTGCTATTTTTGCGATTCATAACTTTCGATTTCATGACCCCAAAGATAAAATCAAACTTCAGAAGCGTCACATGAAATGAGTAGCAAACATCATAAATTGGTTCCGCCGCCAGCAGGGCACTAAATTCTCTATAATGCCGCTCCCTTCTCGGAGGAAGATTTGAGGCTTCTATATGAAACAAGGGGGCCTCGAAGATTTCAGGAATCCTCGATAGAGAGGCCTCCTTAATTCTCAATTCTTTACGCGTTCTCGCCAAATTTCACCAACGAACATTGAATCAAGTTGATACAAATGTACGAACTGCATCGTGTATTATGGGATAGTACAATCATTAATTAAAGAAACACGAAGTTGCGCGCAGATGCCTGGATAACCATCTCGAAAGAATAGGGAATCTTACGCAAAGCTGAACGTAGTTGGCGCCACGTAAACATAACGTAAAACAAACAAATGAGCACCGCGCGCAATACGGTTTCGCGGTCTCTGCCTTGTGTCCGAATAATATGTAAATGAATATAATGGATAATAATTACGGATATTTAACTGTACCGGAGTTGAAAGATCGCCTTTCCTAAAATTGCATACCGCTTGACCAACAAAATAGATTTTGGTCGTCAATTTTAAATATTTATTGCATATTGGCTGGTGCAGAAATCGAAATGTTTTTGCTTGGCCTATTAAACGCTCAATGTGTATTCGTTTTCATGCTAATTACTTATCATTCATGACAGTAGCTCCTAGTAACTGGTTTCTTCCTTTGAGGAATGTAGGAATATTTATTGTCACTCCGTTTCTTGCACAAATATCTTGCACAATAACCCACGATCAGCCATGACACTATCTCCGCTTTCACACTTGTCCAACAAATGACTGCGTTCCACGATGTGTCTGTCCCTTGAACTACCACCACATGCTTCGGAATGGTGACTCAATAAACCACTAGGAATAGCTCTAATTTCAAATTTGACAGTGGATCGGTTTTTGTAAGAAATCCATAAAACTCGCTGAGCAACTGGATTTGTTGATATCTGTATAGGAACTTCGGTGCTATCACTCTTGTAGTGGGCTAATCTTTTTAAAATCCTTCAGGCATGTAACATTGCACTAGATCTTTACTCGGCCAAATATTTAATGTACTCCACATTTGCAACATGAAATTTATCCATGTTACAAAAATATTAGACACTGATGTGGGGCTAATATAAAAAAGCAGTGACAATTCACAGTTCCTATTGTTCCTTCTGAATTTTATCAAAGTAAGAAAAAATTGATCCTCTATGTTTAAATGTAAAACTTTACTCCACCTATATTTCATGGAATAAACCTCCGGGCACAAGGTAGAGAAAATGAACTGAAATTTCTCATACGACTCCAATCCAAAGTAAAATTGTATGGCCTTGTCATTTTTCATAAATGATTGTATACTGATAAGCTGATAATCTTGTTGAGTGCCTACTTAACAAGAAGAAATGGAAGTAGAAGTTGCCGGTAAATCATGTGAAGTTGAACATGATGCGGTAACATCACTCACTTCAGCCTCCGGAGCGTAGTTTATGCCATATGATGTACCTACAACTTGTACGGATTTCTATTTCAGCAGCAGTATCTTCTTCCGGTATATTTGTTGTTTTTAACTTTAATTGTACCTTTTCTTCCCGTATTTCTACTTTCCTTTTGTGTTCATCATTTGAAGTTTCTCGTTAGCTCCAAACAAACTGGGAAGGTATAACGCATTTTTTCAATATTTTTCGACTTAATTTCATCCCTGTAAAGATCAAAATAAGGTGGGTAAGTATTTATGTCGCAACATATACCAGGTTAAAAAGATGCAAATATATTAAGTAGAACTTTTTAGGTTATGACAATGAATTACCTTACAATATATTTTTAGAAGTAAACACCGTGAAAAATATTATGTTTATACACTGACCCGTAACAAACCTTCCTTTTGATAGTCTTCAGGTCTAAAATGATTACAACATAGCATTGAATGTTTTTTGGCTGTAAAATCCTTACGACATATAGCAATTTCCCATTGCTTGCGAAGTTTTTCGTTTTTAGGGAATAAATGGACGCCTTCCTTTCTGCATCCAATTGCACAACACTGATGCATTCTTCATAGTTTATTCGCGACAAACAGGTTATTTAACAAAAATACAGTAGTAGTCGTAGATACACGGGCAAAACCGTAGAGAATCTCATTAAACGTCAAATTCTGTTTACGTTACAGTACAATGTACGTTATAGTACGTTATAGTAAAATGTCCCCTCTAGCAGGAGAACTTGGCAGTAAGGTTCGCTATTGCGAAACCCCGTTGGTGATTTGAAAAAAATATGAAAACTTTATTAGCCACGAATAGAAAAGAAGTAAAATAAACAAAATTTAATCACCGGATCAGGTATGTTTTTATAAACCTTGACTTGCAATAAACAATATTTAGTTATACTTCAATTTTGTAATACCTATTCATTTTTACAGGAACTGATGATGTGTTTAAGTCGAAATGGTTCGCATATAATTATGTTTTATTCTTAAACGACAAAAATGCCCTTACCAACACCGGACACTGTACAGGGCACTGCAGGAAGTAACTATACTAATTGTTATTAACTATACTAATTGTTATTATACGTACAAGGACCATCACTTTGGTGTCCCCCTGCAATTTTGTTGAAACCTTTTTTTTGTGGAAGAATATCAAAAACTAAGAGACGCGTATTTTTTTTATCTGGAGAAAAACGGTTTTAAGGCGTGAAACGCACCCTCACAAATGGGGATATTTTTCGTTTTTCGTCGATGTTTTAACGGTACGAGATATGAAGAAAATTCACATTGCAATATCCTTTATTTTTTCGCGTACTATACATTGGAGATGAGAAAGATGCAGATAACAAATTTCACATTGTTTATTGCAAATATCCAATTTATTTATACGTATCTCCGATAATTTTTAATCGATTGCGATGTAAATTTGCATACATACGGAGGATGGAAAAGTAGCGCGCGCGCACCCCCCCCCCCCCCCCCCCACACAAGAGAGATGTAAATCCGACCATGCAACCTCCACGTGGTACATCTCAGTTAACGCTAATGCCGGCGGTATTGTGCTTTTGAAGCCTTATAACTCCAAAAGTAACTGATGAAAAAACATTTGATTATATTGTTTTAGAAACCTCTCGAGATCAGCTACAAGAATATGTAATAAAAAATAGGGGGTGCCATTTAAAAAAATTGAGGTAACCTTCACGTGACCTTGAAATGACTCTTAAAGGTCAATTCAATGGTACCATCTTATAGCCCTTTCCGAACCATACAACTTTTGTCTGAAACATTTTTCTCTAAATGCTTTATTTTTGAGATATTCGACCGTTTCCAGACTTTTCTAACAACTTGTATATGTAAACTATATATATGAGATATTCCACGGGAAATCGGCCTATTTAGAACTTTTGCATCTCCGATTTTTTTGAATTTTTTTTTCTTCTTTTAGTCTTGGTTGAGATTCGCCTCCATGATTTTTTTCTATTTTTCTTTGACACCCGGAGCGGGTAATTAAAGTGGTGAACAACCGTTGGAGGTCCACCTCCTTAGTTTCACCGACAACAGGTAGCGGCTGACGGCATCTCTGCTAATCGCTTGCTCTTTCGGTCAAGTCGGTGGGTTACTTAGGGTAGTCCTGAGAAGGACTGATGGACGAGCTGCTTTAGCTTGGTAGACCTGTTAGTCACCCGTGCAGAAATTAGGACAGGGATACGACTGCATTCTGACTTGGATCCGGGGCTGCAAATCGGGATCTAGTCCGATATCGAATCAGATTCGAGGACGAAATGTAAGATCCGTAAACAGGATTCCATTAGGGATCCAGAACCGGATTCCATTAGGGATCCAGAACCGGATTCCATTAGGGATCCAGAACCGGATCCTTTAATGACTCTAAATAGATTCCCCATGGAATCATTGAGGAATCTTGGAAGGATCACGGGTAAAACCAGGCTGAAATAAAATGTCAAAAATGAAATTATGACATATAAAATTTATTATAAAAATAAATAACAGACATTTTTGGTGTAATAAAGTATCAAGAAAAAAAATGAAAACAACTTAAAAAATGGCAAACTACGACTGGTTTGTCGTTTTTTGGACTGGTTGGCGTCCTTTCCGTCCATCCCAGTCTTTGGCGTTTGATATGGCATACCCTGCAGCTTTTAGAACAGCATTCATAAAAAACATACCTTATAGAAAAAAGAATCAAGTTAACTGGACGTATAGCATACAACAAAATATAGACGTTACGGGATTAAATAAAGATTTTAATTGAAACATTCCTGATCTATTTGTGCAGTCATTTCTTTTTTTTTATAACATTTGTTTCTATGTAGTCTAACGATCATAGTAGAGAAGTTCAAACGCTGATTACTGCATCAACTCTTTGTAAACTTTTATGTCCGTAGAGATTAGTCCGCGTAGCTTGACATTTTATTTGAATGAAAAAATTTAAGCTACGCCAAGTATTTTTTATAACATTGACGAAATTTTAATGTCATTAAAAAATGTAGCGTCGACTCTGGAGTCCATGTACAGACTGCTGCGTAAACTCTGTAAATTTCTCAGCTTTGGTCTCCACTGAGAAATTTTTCAGCTTCTTTCTACGCTGAGAAATTTCTCAGCTTTTTTCTACGCTGAAAAGTTTCTCAGCGTAGCGCAGCGCAGTATATGGACTCTAGACTCTACGCTATATTTTTTAATAAAATTAAAATCTCTTCAATGTTATAAAAAATGCTTGGCGTAACTTGAATTTTTTTCATTATAATAAAATGTTAAGCTACGCTAACTAATCTCTACAGACACAAGTTTACAACGAGTTGACGCAGCAGGCTGCGTATGAACTTTTAACTCGACGCAAATGTCTACCGAGAGACTGAAAAACTATATATATTATTATCTTTCGACTATATAGAAACGAATTTTATGAAAAAAAGAACAGACTGAAAAAAATTCATAAAAATAAATTGAATTTTTTTAAGTTCTATCGAAATAATACTTACTTGCACCGCCTCTTATATTAATCTCCCACCATGGCCAAGCTTTTAATGAGGATTTTTCGGTCTCGACGAACCGTTGCAGCTGCATACAAACTTTTGCGTTGTATGGTGGAGATGGGTATCTTGTAATGCAGTTTTGCTTTGTTTTATCCCATGATACCCACGATGCCGGTACAATTTCTAGGTCGTCAAGGCCTTTTTTTTGGATTTTACAAAATTGTATAAGGACAAATTTATATTCGGGATCGTCATTCGGCGAATCTACAGATCAAAGAAAAAAAATTGTAATTATAACCTTAACGGGTCACGTACAGTTAGGACTTCGAAAAAAAGGGGTTTTTTGCGAATTTTTTTTGGGGACACATTTAAATAATTAATCGTAAATCTTTTTCCATACAAAAGACATATATTTTAAGTAAATAATACAATTTTTTCATTGCAAAATATGCAGAAATTTTTCCATAACCGCACGTAACGTAGGGGTCCCAAAAAAAAAGGTCCTCCGCGGTGATCAGTGCAGCTCGTCACGGGATCGTCCGAAATCAAAATAAAAGTAGGGATCATTAGTTAATGACATAATGCTCCGGTTGATCGAAGGATTTGAACATTTTATGATTTTTCACAAAATGGTGGATGTTGGAAGTCAAAGTTGTGTTTTCGACCCAAATTTTGCTCACATTTTCAGCTATAAAAAAAAAAAAAAATCGCATAGAAAAATCCTTCGTTCATCCGGAGGACAATTATGTCTAGAAAAAGTGAGCAAAATTTCAAGTCGATCGGTAAAGCCGTTTCCGAGGTACAGTGATCATCGTGTTCGAAAACATAGTTTCGAGAAAAACGCATTCAAAGTTTTCAGTACGATTTACATGCAGAAGAAAAATTTCCGTTCAAAGTTACATATCTCCATACCCAACAGTCGGATTCGTCTAAAATTTTCACAGAATACTTTTCAAATGTGCTACTTTTAGAAAATGTAAAAAAACAAAAATCGATTTTTTGAAAATTCTAACTGTACGTGACCCCTTAATTAAAAGAGACACAAACATGAATCATGCATGATCTGCAGTGCATACCAGACGTTTCAATGTTTTTGCCCTTATTATTAGTTGACTTTCCAGCCATTTTTAATGTTTATTCGTAAGCCTCGTATGCCTTGAACTGCGCTTGATTAAAAGAACGGAAATTATGGGCGGTTATTTTATGCGTCATGCTGTCCACTTTGTATCAATAATATGTCAATATAACAATGTCTTCAAAATACTTACAGATGAATTAATTTTATTCCGCGCACTGGAAACACTTCCACTTCCAAAGACTTTCACTTCGGAAAAAAACGAAAAGAGAAAAAACGAAAACGAAAGAAAACTGATAGAACAATGAAAGAACAGAGAGGCAGATACAAGTCGAAAGAAGTCCACGCGTGAAATGCCGGCTAATGCGCAGGAATTGAGATAGCACATGGCAACAACACTACAGAGCTCAACGAAACCTGAGACACACGTACACATATAACGACCGTCACGACCTTATATACATATGCGGAATCACGTGGTTTTACGCCGTTCCTTCCGCATAGGGACCGTACACACTAATATATTCTCATAGTCGCGTCTATGTATGTTTACTTGTGCGTGTCTACACATTCTAACTTTCGTGAGAGTGTATCGGTGCGCACAGTCCCGCATACATTGCCACCGGGGTTTCTCACCGATAAATTGAACATTTTGTAATATTTTTATTACATTACTGATGTACATATAAATATCAATTTCGATATTGATGAGCGGGAATGAAGGGTTAATAAGTCGTTGTGACAATTAACATTTTTTTATTTCTATTTAAAGAGATGCATTATCGGTATTGCGAAAACTCGCAATTGTTCTGCATCTGGGTGCA
This sequence comes from Netelia virgata, assembly GCA_951802705.1. Lineage (NCBI taxonomy): Eukaryota > Metazoa > Arthropoda > Insecta > Hymenoptera > Ichneumonidae > Netelia > Netelia virgata. The sequence continues at coordinate 20,358,105 of OX637865.1, forward strand.
TTCCAACCGCTAATTTTACAATTTTTTGTTTAATGTCATCTAACGAAAAAATTACCGTTCGACTCGAAACGGCAGAATGCAATTCCCACATCTCGAAATTTCTGGATGAAGTAGGATATTCAAATACTTCTCTCTTCACTTTCCATATGACGCCTTTAAACCTAATATCGTGTAATGATTGTTCCGAAACGAAAATTTTTGTTATTTTTACAATTCTTTTGTCTACCAAAAGAAAAACCCAAACCAAACTCAACTGAATCTGACTGGATTCAGCTGGGTATGACACCCGACGCTCACGTAGACAGCGCCATCTAACCTCCTGTGGATGTGGCTAGGCATAAACAGGGACTCAGGTAGGAATCCGATGTGTATGCCCGAAATACATGCGGTGCCGCAGTGCCAGCTAACGTCCTGTGGATGTGGCTGGGCATAAATAGGGACTCAGATAGGAATCCGATATGTATGCCAGAAATACATGTGGTGCCAAAGCGCCGTCTACACCTCGCGAACATTGGTGAGTAGAAACAGAGACTTAAATAGGAATTTAATAGTAATACCGAAAATACACACGTGACGCCAAATTTTTCAAAATTATGCCATCGTCGTTGTACGTATGCCGATACTGATGCAAGTTGGATTCGGATCGGGATGCCGGTTTTGGGGAATCCATGACAAATCCTGATCGGGATTCGATCGGACATAGGGTATCCCTGTCAACATTTCTGCACGGGCAGGTGTTACTCCTTTCCGAGGGGGAGTCTCGCAAAGCGGGGGTTTGGGAAAAGGATTCATTGGTCTGAGGGGTTGGGTGTGTATCCGCGTTGGCACATATTCTGGGATGTTCTTGGGTATGGGGAACCGCCGCCGCTTAGTTGGAGTGCGGGGCTTCAGTGTGGACCATAGTTCCTCGAATTCGAGGTAAGCGGAGGAATAGGGGAGTGAAGTAGAGTCCGGAGGAGAGGTAGGTTTAGGAAGAGCGATAGTTGGAGGAGGCGAGGTAGGTTTAGGAAGAAGGAGTAGAGGGTGCCGAAACCAGGTACCGTAATCCGGGAAGTGAGGGGTAAGGCGAGGATCGGTGAGCGAGGGATGTCGAGGAGGAGAGATGGAAGAGGGAATTTGCGGTTCGTGCTTTGCGGCACGCCGATTTTGCCTTCTTTGATAGGCGGGAGGCCGTCTGCGCGGCATAGAAGAATAACTTCTCAAAAAAAGATATAGTTTTGACAAAAACTGGTGTGGGTATCAGTGGCTGTGATTAAGCGTGATTATTTATTCGTTCGGGAATGGTGTTTAGGCAGAAAGACCGGTGACGAGAGCTAAACTCTCGGTTACCGGTTTAACTGGCATGCCAGCTGGCCGCAAACCCGCTGGCAAGAGAGCGCTCGGGCATGCGCTCCCACGCGGCCGCGGAGAGAACTAGGATTACCGTGGCGAGCGCGAGCTCGGCCAGGCGCCGCCCGTCGGCCACTCGGTCGCGGAGAAGGCGTGTAGGGTCTGAACGTAGGTAGTTATCCTATACAGATATAATGCCGCCATATTTCTTATATAAGAGTATATAATATAATATAATAATAAATTATAAATAATATAATATGACATCGAGCCAGAAAAATTTGGGAATACGACAAACCGGCGAGAACTCTTTTGGACCACGAGCGACTCTTGAACATCTGGATACACGACGAACCGGCGTAGCTTCCAAGGAAAACTTCGAACCGTGAGTGTTTGCATCGTTGGAATTTTGGCACCAATTTTTTTCTTTTTTTTTTATATTCCGGTCTTTAATAAAATTGGTATACGATTCCCCCCCCCCCCCCCCCCATTATTGTTCCCGGTATAGCTTCCCGAGAAAACATTTATTGCGTCCGTGAATTATCACGGAGATATTATTATAGAATTCGTGTGTGGAACAGCTGGGGTGCGTTCAGAAACGTTACCCGCGGGTGAAGGTAAGGTAACGTCACGTGATCAGCTCTACCCCACTCGATCGTCGTCATTTCTCAACGCATTGGGTAACCCTTTCGCGCAATATCCAACAAAGCGTTGTAACCTACAAAAGTGTTGCCAGTGGCAGTTTATAACGTCTAAAAGTTAGTCAAAAAATATAAATATAAATCGACAAGCGATCGGTTTATTTCAAAACCTAGCTCGTCCTTTATTCGACATTATATTTAATGATGATGATGATTCGAGCAGTGAAGATGAGATTGTCGATGAGGTCGAAAATCCCCATAATATTTTCAGAAAAAGGAATGAGGTCGTGAGGACAATGCCATATTTCGAAATAACCATACCAAGATATACAAATGATCAATTTCAAAGTCATTTCCGACTGACACGTGGTGCATACGCGAATTTGTTGAGGTTGACAGCTCCAAGACTCACCAGGAATGCAGAGTTTGGCCGACCAACTATTGAGCCTGAAAAACAACTCCTTTCTGTAATATGGCTTCTGGCAACCCCTGAATCATTCAGGTAAGAATTATTTAAATAAATCGTATTGAATTTCTCTACCATTTTATATCAGAATGACTCATGAAATATTCTATTTTATTTCAGATCAATTGGAGACAGATTTAATATGTCGAAGTCATCTTTATGGGTGTCATTCGAACGGGTCATCACTATTTTGAATGATATTGCTCCACACATTATAACGTGGCCAAGAGGAGACAAATTACAAGAAGTCAAGAATTCTTTTAAAAGAATAGCAGGAATTCCAAATATTATTGGAGCAATAGACGGCACATTTGTTCCAATAAAAGAACCATCAGCAGATCCTGAAGTATACATAACCCGAAAATGCAATTATGCTTTCACATTGCAGGCTATTTGTGACCCCAGTTTGATGTTTACCGATGCATTCACTGGCTATCCAGGATCTGTAAGCGATACACGGATCTTTAGGAATTCCGATATTTATAACAATGTTACGGCTGATAAAGGACAATATTTTCCACGAGACCATTTTATTATTAGCGATAAAGCTTATCCTATCTTGGATTGGTGCATTGCTGCTTCTATCGACAGAGGAAGGCTGACGGAATATCAACGATACTTCAATTACCTATTATCTAAAACACGTCAGACAATAGAACGCAGTTTTGCATTGCTATTTGGTCGTTTCCGGAGATTAAATTATCTCGATAGAACGGACATGATTCCAGCTACAATTATATCTGCATGTGTTCTCCATAAGATTTGCCTTATAAACGATGATGCTCAATTGGCAGAGTACGAAGATGAAGGGCGGCGTTTCATTGATCTGAGACATGGAGAGGACGGACAAGAAGGACAAAATGACTTTTTGGAAAATGACAGACAAGGAGAACAATACCGCGATAATATGTGTAGGAGATTGAACAATGGCAACTTATAAAAATGAAAAATATTCGTATTGGGAATAATAAGCGTAAACTGCGAATGAAATACAATGATGATACATAGAATGCATAGACGAAGAAGATTTTTCGAGACCTGTGTTCTTCGTCTCCTCCATTAACGTATTATGCGCCACACCGTCTCCTCTTTGTGCGGTTCTTCGTAGCTCTCCCCACTCTTTCGTCAACCGCTTGCCACTGATGCACCTGTGGGTGATTCTATACTTATCAGAGAGCGTAGAGACTTTTTCTCAGAATTCCGAAAAATTAGCCGTAGCGAACGCACACGAAATATAATCTGTACGTTAGTGGTTTTAGACTTGTATCGGTTTAGTTGTAGAGGATTGATTTTGGATACTATCTTGAATACTATTTTCGTAACGCATACACATAAAATTCAATCGATTTAAATACTCCTTTCGAACATGCCGCGGAAAGCGAAGCTTTCTATCGACTAAATAGCCGTATCCTTACGTGGGTTAGATTTTATCACTGAGTCTGGTAGAATGCGCCCATTATAGGATGATGTATGGCAATAAGCGTCCGATCTTTCAAATGGACAAATGAACAAAAAATATGTGTATCTGTACATTTCAGAGAATCGAAATGTAATTCGAGTAGTTCGAACACTGAAATGGAGACTAGTAATCGGTCGAATTGGTCAATGGACGCGCATACATCTTTACCTCCATTGCGCGCGCAATTTGTTATTGCAACAGAGGTTTGGAGACAAATCGAGCCCGAAACGCGATTATATAAGAATCGTGAATATAACGTTTTGAAGCCAGGTTGGCCCGACGTGCTGTACGCACAATTATGGAATAGCTTTAAACTACCATGCTCCTTTAACTTCAAGAATGGTAGGATTAGCACAATCCAGGGAGAATATTTCTTCAAAATTCACGGAGCGTGTAAAGAATGCGGTAACGGAATTAATTTGTATAGTCTCAACGGCCCGGAGGAAGACGGACTTCAAGTTCGTATATCAACCCATGATACTCGTAATGTCACTCACAAAAAAGCGCCAATTCAAAGGCAAAGAACGTAAAGGCGTTGTGAAGGAATTAAAAGGAACGTCCACTTACAATTGGCGTGGTGAAAAGGCTCATCGAACCGGCTCATCTGTACGGAGAGAATGTGCTGCGCAAAGCCAAACAGTTGGAGCTCGACGTCGAATTAGGTGTAAAGGGCGTTACCAATCCAGTGACGTCCATAATGAATTTGAAATATGGATTAGAATTTGCGGGATGTGTAAAGAAAATAGGGTACGATAAATTTTTCGTTGTGGATTGGAGTCCGGAACAGACTTACGTATATAAAAAACTGTCGATAAATAATCGTATACGCAGTATCAGTATCGATGCAACGGGGTCTCTGGTAGCATCTTTTGTCAAACCGGATGGCTCGAAAAACGTAACATTTATGTATGAAGCTGTAAGTGCAGTCGGCGATAAGATATTGCCTATTTTTCAAATGATTTCCGAAAAACACGATGCTAATTTGCTATCATATTGGATGCGCGAATGGCTACGCTCCGGTGTGCCTTGCCCATAGGAGATAGTCATGGACTATTCCCTCGCGCTTTTAAATGCCGCTTCACTTGCATTCAAAAACACCGATTTAGTATCGTATGTAGATCAGTGTATTGAAATGTTAACGTCAGCATTTTGTACAGCGCCGGTTGGAATCAAACGGTTGGAAACAACGGTCAAAGATTTCTTTGTGCGTTGCGTGGGCCTTTTGACAAATTGCGAAACCATAGAAAGCTTTCTCACGATTTGCAGAGATGTTTTGTCAGTGGCATTCTCTAAAACAGAAGAGGTCACTGACAGTTCCGATCTTTGCTTTGCCGCCCAGCAAAGACTGTTCAGAAGTATAAAAAATGTAGAAGGTCCAAGAGAGCCGCCTGAAGATGACTTCTTCGTGTCATTTCATAAAGACGAGCCTGATAATTCAAAAACCGGAAGCAGGATACAAACACTTTTGCAAAAGTTAGAATCCGAAAGCCGAAAACCATTATCCGGAGACCGACCGAATCCTTACGTTTGTGAGGAACTTGGACACAATCTTTTACGCATAAGCAAACATTTCGTCCTTTGGACAAATGTTATGAGTGCCGAAGTCCCAACTTCCGCTCGCAGCGAAGAATATTTCCGGCAGCTAAAGTGATTCGTTATGAAAGGTGTCAAATCAATCAGAGTTGATAAATTCCTTATTCTGCACCTCAGATCCATATCCGGTACAGTAAAAATATTGAATGGACCTTTCGTAGGAGAAACCGATATAAGTTTAGATAGCGATGGTTTGATTGTGCCGAATATAAAGGGGAGTTTCGATAATTCAATTATTGCGACCAACACGTCTCTTCATTCGAGTGATAACTTCGAAACGAATGAACAATCTTTTCAAACATCACCGAAAAGAGAACATTTCATGAAAGATTTCGAAAGGATAGAAATGAATTCTGACACGGATGCCGATGATTCAGGTGCCAAGGAAACGAGTGTCCTCAATAAAGTCGAAACATGGAGAGGCCTGAACCTTCCGCCAAGAAAAAGGGGCAAATATTTAACGCCGCGTCCCGATATTGAAAAAATTCATCAAAGACCGAGCAATACCAATATTACAAAACGGTAGTTCGTTGCACCCATTGAAAGTGGGTCCGCAGGTACTACAAATAGTGAATAGTGCATTTGACTCTGTCGTTCAGTGCGTTCTAACGGCTTACCGTGACTGGCCGGGATATCATGACTACGTCACGGATTCGGTTAATCCAATGTTTCAGCTTGTTAAAACATTGTCCCTAAAGGGAATTTCACAAAAAATCTATGCTCAGCGAGCAGAAATTTTATCCAAGATTGTAAAGCATAAACATGGGAAGCTCGATTGTAAACTCGCTTGCATGTTTTATGTAAACATAAAACATGCAAGCGCTGCAAAGGTGATCTCATTGTGAATTCAGTTGGCGGACCCCATATCTTTATAGATATTGAATGTCTCGAGAGCCCGCAATTGGCAATGAGATTGGGATTCTCGCCTAAAAATATGGAGTTCACTATAAGTGAACTTACAGCCGATTTAACATTTTCCAATATGAATTACAAACTGATTGCTGCATTTATCTACAGCGGTGGCAACGCGAAAAACAGAAGCCACATAGGCCATTATTACCCGTTCATCCGCAGAATATCTGGAAAATGAGAAATTCATGATGACCTGAGTTCTAACAAGAAACCTCTTTTGGCATCGCAAAGGAAACTGCTTCAAAAACAGAGGATACATATGTTATGTTACATAAAAGAAATATAATAACGTAACATGATTATTCTACGTACGACGCGGGACGGTTGGGGAGTAGCTTGCGAGGGAAATCAGACACATGGGTTTTGGAATAGTCAACAGCGAGAAGATCATATCAATAATCTGAAATTGAAGGCAATATTTTACGGACTCAAATGCTTTGCTAAAGACAAACATTCGTGTGAGATATTACTTCGCATTGATAATACGACGGCGTTGTCATACATAAATTGTATGAGTAGCGTGCAGTTTCCAAAGTTGTCAAGATTGTCAAGGGAAATCTGGCAGTGGTGCGAAATTCGTAATTTGTGGATTTTCGCTTCGTATATTAGTTCTCGCGACAATAAAGAAGCAGACGAAGAGTCAAGAGTTAAACAAAATGAAACTGAGTGGAAATTAGCTAGTTGGGCGTACGAGCAAGTAGAGTCAACTTTCAGGAAATTTTATATAGATCTATTCGCATCGAACATAAATGCAAAGTGCAAAAAATTTGTCTCTTGGCACAGAGATCCAGAGACTTGCACGGTAGACGCATTGACCATACCGTGGACAAATATATTGTTTTACGTTTTTCCGTAATTTCCATTATTTTGAGAACGATTAGGAAAATAATTGCTGAAAAAGCAAACGGGGTGTTGGTTGTACCATTCTGGCCAACACAATTGTGGTACCCCTTGGTTAAAAAATTGCTCGTAACCCAACCAATTCTTTTCCACCCGAAAAGTAATTGGGTAATTGATAATTGCAGGCAATTCCATCCGTTACGAACATCGCTTTTCCTGGTTGTCGGGAAAGTTTGCCTTGAAAGGAGTTCCTCAAGAGTCGATACCGGTAGTGATGGCATCATCAGAGGGAACTATTAATCAATACTGGAAACCATTGAATTTATGGTAGGATTTCTGTAAAAAGAAGAGAGTCAATCCATTTCAGGCTCCAGTTTTAACCGTCGCTTTATCCCACGTAAAAACCTCAGTAGAGGTTGACAAAATGAAACGACGTAAAGTCTTTCCAATCATTTTTGTAGTTCAAAACTCGAGAGGATATTAAGATGAAAAATAACCTTGATTAAAATAGCAGGTCTCTATTGTCTTTCGTACTGCCCGCTTTTATAAATCATATGATCGATACATAAATTTGCTGCGCCCTATATTATCGTGTGATTTGCGCGATTTTCGTTGTTTCGATATTTCGCCGTGGCTTCCCGGTCGATAGATTGACGCACCGTGTTGTGGTGCTGAGATATCGATGGTGTGACAGGAAAATAGAATTCATCCATTCCCTCGACGTCACTGCTCGATGGACTCCTCGAGCGTCCAAATTGTCGATAATAATTAGAAACCTTTCATGAGATCCGTATCAAATCAATTATTGGAGATTATTAGTCTCATATAATTCGTCGAATATATCTGTATAGGTAATAAGGCTCAGTCGAACGTTCGAGAAACACGACCACGATTTGTCAATGAGTGCGACAAAGATAATCGAGATCGAAGGCCGCATGCGCTGACCATCGATATAAAGTATTGGTCATAGATCCCGAAAGGCCTATCACCCCCTCCAGCTAAATTTATGAGAGAGCTGGTGAAACGCTCTCATTACGCGACAGACAAGACATTACTAATTTAGCATTCGACAGTATAAGAAGTAGTCCATTCTCGAGGGGTTTGAACCTGTATCTAATTTGTAACCGATCTTTATGTATAACAATTGTCAAGCGTAAACGAACTGTTAGTTGTCAAAGGTGTGTGAGAAACATTAAACGAAGAGTTGCCTGCCGAACGTCAGGATTGTTGACTATCGCTCGAATAATTCGACAAGTTACAAGGTAAAACAATAAATTTATATATCTTCATTAGAAACGCCATCTTAGTGCTTTGCATATGCTCGTCCTTTGGTCCTCCAACTGTACCTACCCTGTGATCGTCTTCCATTTATTAAATTAATTAATGAATCAATACAAGTTTATCCGTTTCCTCACAACTGATTGGCGCTTAACTATATTATAGATTATTAAAATATACACCAATAGAGCCCTGCCAGCCGAAGGACCACGGCCGCGGCAGGTGTCGGTATAAAATTCCGTTAAATAATATATACTGGTTGCAATGGTCTTCCAATGGTGATGTTTACATCGTGTAGTGTTCATGTATTAGTATCTGTTCTCCTGTCAGAATTCTTGTTATTGAGGTAAGCATTTATTTAGTGGTTGTGAATTTTATTCAGTGTTCTATAGCTTTCTTTTTGGGTTCGCGTTTTTTACTCTGCTCCTCCTTCTCTCATTGCCTCCCCTTAAATAACCCTTCCGTTCAACCTTCCTTTCCCTTCAACTTATTATTTTTATTAATCTTTTCGTCGTCCCCTGGCAGGGCAATCCCGATGGAGTTGCGGAGACATTCTACGTTCGTCGTGTCTCGTCGTCGATTTCGTCAACGACAAGTTTGGTAAGTTACCCTTTTAATTTAAGCTAATTCTTTTTTATCTTTTCCACCAATGCTACGTCCTCTTTCCTCGTAGTTTCAAGTTTTTTACTATTCTGAATTTTTCCCCCTTTATTTATTTATTATTTTCTTCCACTCCTTTGGTTGGATTGGTCTAATCTTTACAGACGAGATTCCCTGCGTGTAGATTTACGATTTCATCTACACCGGGCTTCAATAATTTTGATCTGACCAATTTTTCCTTAAGTAAGGTTGAGAATATTTACAAGTTGAAATTCTGAGGTGATATGACTGTTCTGATTCTCGTGTTTATATTGTTATTGACGTCTTATCGCATTAGAGAGTCCTTGGCCCTCTGACTGATATATTGTAATTAATTTCTGAATCCTTCGAAACTAATTATACTTTCTTTTTCTCTTGTTTTAGATTTTCATCGGCCCTGGGTGTACCGTTACATCGTCCCCCAAGATTTTTCATCGCCGCGATCGTCGCCGATGGAAAATTCGTATGTTCGCTTCTTGGCTTGTATCGCTTCGGTCTTATGTTGCAGAAAATTTTTAACATTGACTTCTTTTATTTGATTTCTTTTTCTTTATTACAGTTATTTATTCTTAATGGTATTTTATTTTAAACGTTAGTAGTTTTCCTCCTCCGCGTCTTCTTACTCTTCTTAATCTTCTGCGTCGTCTCCAGGGTATCCTTGATGATTCACGGCGGCGTTGTCGAATTCAAGGAGTTCGTCAGGCGGCTCTTCTATGCTCGTGAAGAGGTCGTCGTCAATGTCTACTTCATTGGCTTCCTCGCGTTGCAACCGGAACGGTGGATATATGTCTCCGATCGTTGTGAGGAATTTTGAACGACGTATATTCTCATACTCGCTACATTTGTTTGGTCCCTCCGTGTACCATTTGAAATCGTAGATTTCCTTCTTCCTTTTAGCCACTTTGACGTGTTCCGTTATTGCCTTATAGTTAATGGCCACCGGGTTCATACAGATTAGGTCCGCGTCGATGGCTTCTGGTCCCGTCTTCTCTGGTTCGATGTTGACTGTCCAAGTTTTTTCCTTCACCCACTCCCAAATTTTGTTGATATCCTCGGATGAGTATTTTTCGGCTTTGGTCGGTTTGATTTGATTTCGCAGGCGATGGCACAGTACGGGAATTTCTTAGTCCATTTTGGTGTGGTGAAGCACTCATTTATTCCAACCCATTCTTCTTGGCCATGGTCACCCAGCCAAGCTTGTATCTTATTGCCCTTAAGGAGCCATACCAGTGTGAACGCTGAAAATTTGGGTGATTTCCGGAAATTTTTTAGAAAAAAAGTACTCAATGAAATGTTTTAGAAAATTGAGAATATATTAGACGTATATTGCATAATTTTTTCACGTAAAAATACCGAAGTATAAGCGAATGATGCACTATCTTCGGAGGCGCGAAAAAAAAACTCCCCCACTGCGGCCATGATTCCGGACGATGGAGTAACTAAAACTGAAAAAAATGTCGTCAAACTAGAAGGCATTTTTTGTATGATGACCTACGATTTTCGAAAAATATCAAAATTTAACAAAGTGGCGTAGTGATGACAAAAAAACTCTGTTTTATTCCCTATAAAATGGTCGGATTTTCGATGCCAAATCGTCAATTTTCATCCAATCAAACATATGGTACGTCATCGTAGAGTAAATATATTCAAGAGTACTCAGTTCAAATTTCAAATTTCAATTTCAAGTATTTGAGTTACAATGTCAGCAAATTTGAAAAATCTCATTTCGAGTAAAACGCGTTCAAATATTTAACTATCGATTTTTACAAGATAAAACTATATTTACCATAAAAACTGCTAATCAGCTATACCTGGCCCATATAATGGACCCTCTTCTTCCTCAAATAGTGCCTGTTGAGAGGCTGCAGCTTTTCTCCGAGCTGTTCGTCCCTCTTTTGAGGATGCTTCACGACGTAAGTCCGCATGTTGAATTCGGTTGTCGTCTCTCTCCATGGCATATTCTCTCGCAATAGGGCCGATGACGACGCTTTCAGCATTTTCAAAATAGCATAAAAACCATAGTTAAATATTGAGACAGCAAGGAAATTAGCGAGCTCGATTGTTTTAAATCCATTGTGAAGATGCTTTGCAGCAAAGTGCCAGAGCAAGCCGTTATAACTTTCATTGTTATTCTGCGTGTTCGCTTCAGTGCATCGGTCTAATAATTTCTTTGAACTCAAGTCAGTATAAATAGGTTTCAAAGCTTTCGTAACATTCTCGTCAAGGGGCAAATAACCATGCTTGAATTTTGATACGTCCATCCCTTCAGCTTCCGCGCGGTGATATGAACACCAGCTATTCACACCTGTTGGGCAATTTCCGTGATTCGGATTTTTGTGTGTCGAAGACAAATGATGCAAGGTCGCCCATATTCCTTTATGCATGTCATCAACATTATCTTCATGCCTGATAATTGCCGATCCATAGTATTTCTGGAGTTTATTAATAACTTTATCAGTCAGCTTCGCGGTATTCTTTCCCTTTCTAATCTCTAAAAACAAACCTTTGGTTTGTTTTTAGAGATTGCGGCATCGCGTTCCCATTCTTTTGTGGACGTGTAGGTAGCATTCTAGTTTTTCTACAGGCACATCGTACGGATTTAAATTCAATAAACCTTTGTACGTGGCACTATCATCGTCGCCAATATAGCGCGTATATTTTACGCCATATTTATCGATCGAGTGAGTAAACATTTCCTTCACACTTCCATTTTTCCAGATGATCCAATATGATTCATATCGCAATCGTCATGTCCTTCAAGCCATTGTTCGTATTCTTCAGGATGAGTATCTTCTTTCTTCTCCCATACTTCATACCTCTTACAATAAGTCAATTTTACGATTGAATCGATGATTTTTTTGCTGAATTTACCTGCAAGAGTTGTAACACCGAAACGCGAAATGTCGTCGCGCTTTTTCCATAGCCCGTCTCCAGAATCCGTCAAATTACTATCTGAACCTTCATGCTCAAAGGTTTTAGCTCTCTCTCTCTTCAGTTACGGCTTTTTGTGTACTCCATTCATAAACGGGTTTAGCAGCTTTACTTACGTTTTCGAAGCATCCTGCGAAACTGTTGTTATGAAATTTTCTGAGAAGCTCCACCAAGCCACAAAATAGATTCAGACCATTGATACCCACCCCGATAATTTGCATCACAAACACTATACGACGATTTATTTCATAAGCATTACTAATCATCGGTCCAGAATTTACATACGAAACACCGCACTCGCATGACGCAGCAATTTTGAATCCTAAACCCCGTGGACTTGCTTCATTGAACTTGATGGCTTTCTTGCAATTTTTACACATAACTAAAGCGCTAATTGCAGTAAAAACAGTGTGAAACTGGATGAAACGGTATCCATGTGTATGATCAACAATAATTTCATCATCTCCGGTGCGTAACAGTTTTTCGGCGGATATACTGGTATTTGCCGTCGACTGCTCGTACGTGTATCGATTTCCTGGAAATCTCCTCTTCCTGGTTCTGGATCTATGGACAGGAGTATCGTGAGAGCCTTTTTGTTTCGAACTTGAACTTCTACGCATTTTTGTTGTGATGTACAATGTTTTATATTTGATACCTACGAGCGGTCGCTCTATGGATAGCTGCTATTCAGAGAGTACTGGAGATACAACATTGAAATTGTTACAGAATATACTCGAAAGTATAAACTGACCAAAAACAAAAGGAAAAAAATCGATTTTCTGAAAATTTTCACACTGGTATGGCCCCTTAAGTTCAAGAACGGTTGCGCGATTTAATTGTGTATTTACGCAGCACTATATGTCACTTCCCAGGTCGATCTCTTCCTGTATGCATGGCAATATGTCCTCGTCGTCCGTTGTTAATTTTTTTATTTTGTTCAATAAACCTTCGCAATCCCATTCTCTTAGCCTGAAACGTAGCCATATTTGATCCGGTGCACCAATGCCGATTATTTTTGCACCTTGGTAGCTCCCCACGAGACTGTTGACGTTGAAAATTCTTATAACTCATTCTTGCTTTCGTATCTCATAATAGACTGACTGATACTGTCAGTCGCAAGCAATACGGAGGTAGATAAAAGATGTTATGGCCAAAAGTGGTATTGATACAAACACTTTCGGCGCACATAGTACTAGACATGCGGTTACTTCGGCGGCATATCGTAGAGGTGTAGATATCGAAACAATCTGAAAAGCTGCGGGCTCGACTGAAAAATCGAGTATGTTTGCGCGATTTTATAATCGGCCGGTGATATAAAATACAAAGATATCTAAATCTATTATCATTTAAGTTATAAGAGTTAGTTATAAGACAGGTGCTATTAATGTCAACCTGAAATGCTCATTATTGTATGTGCTAAATTACTCTCAAATACAAATTGCATACAACTTTGAACAACTGCCATTGATCTAGAGGACCAGACGACGTGGCATAATTGGAGGATCAAACGAACTTACCTTAAGTGATGTTCGATCGTAATTATGCCAGACGTCTTGTCCGAATAGATCAAACCCCCCTGTCTTTCCCAGCCCCTTTTTATCTATTCAAGATGCGATTTGTAAGCTTTCAAATGTAATGGCGTCATGGCGGGCGCAGGGGTTTCTAGTGACAGCGGCACTGCCATCGGTGGCGGTAGGCGTGAATTTTGAATTTGATTTATTTTAAAAATCTGTGGTGGATCGGGCAACTGGCATTACTACCATTGATCTATTCGGACAAGACGTCTAGCATCATTACGATCGAACATCACTTATGGTAAGTTCGTTTGATCGTCCAATTATAAGCATGAGATGGCGGTGGACGTGTGGTTAGCGTTGACGCTTCGTAATCGCTAGATCGATGAACCGAGTTCCACTTACCGTCCATTTTTCTTTTTTTTTTAATTTATATATATTTGTTAACGCTGGTCACATTCTTTCATATATATTACAATTCAAAAGTAATATAATGAAAAACTACGTATATTTTCATGAACTTTTATTGAATTTCCAATGTTATTTAGTTATAATATAAATTAAAATTGATAAAGACGATTTCGTCACGCCAAAAATTTAGTACTTCGTTAAACCAACAATAAAATAATATTGTACGTTAACGGAGTCTTAATGAGTTACTCAACCTCACTTGAAAACATTTAATCGCGATACAAGCATCGTGCCAAATTCGCTTGACTCCAGTTCTCTTTTATGAAAAGCATCCGACTTTTAACATCCGTTGTTTTGGATTTTTCTATTTGGATATGTCATTTTCGATCTTTAGCTGAACGATATTTTTGAGTTTGTTTTCCGGACGATAGCATCATTTTTTCATTTACATCAATGATGTATTGGGGGCCGCAATTTACTTGAGCTGCAGCGGATTGCACTCGAATTTTGTGACTCTCTGATTGAGCATAACATTATGACTTTTGATGTTTTCGAGTTGCAACAGCGTTAAACGATTCGTTTTTTTTAGTTGAACCACACGGCGCTATTTTGGAGGCATTACGAGAGTAGCGCGAAAACAATTTAATCCGTTTTCCCGAAGGGCTAAATCTGTTAATGGCTTCCCACGCGGAAGCCATTTGTGGCGATAATTTTCTTTCAATTCTTGTGCATTGCACCATTCGCCACAATTTTCGTGCTCCCCGTAAGTATGAGGCACTATATTATTTAAGCACGCTCCGTGGCCTCCGCCTCATTTTTGTTTTTCTGAATTGCACAAGGGAATGCATGAGTCAAGTATTTCCTCACGGAAGCCGTGACTTTTAACTCATACAGGCCTTTGACAAGGGATTTTTGTGTGTGATTATAATCACACCACTTTTCGATGGGTCTGCTGCATTGGTTTTTTATAGATGCCCTCGTTGCTGAATCGTTATCTCCGACAATAACGTTCATTTGTGCATTTTCCTTTTCGAGTACAGGGTTATTCACGATCAGCTCGACGCCCATATCGGGTTCCATTGACTTAGAACTTTTTTTCCAATTTAAAGCACATCGGTGGCTCTCTTACGGGTGTCCTTTGGTACAGAGTCTGCAGCTTTTACATCGGGTTGCTACACTCATAACTTTTCCCGAATAATGTCCACGAATTGATGCATATCCTACAAATTTCAAAGAACAAATCACATATGTAGTATTCATAAATCTTTATCAATGTAAATACTGTTTTTTTTATTTCTTGCGTATAGATATACCTTCCAGACTATTATAGGACAGCCCCGTTCCTCGCTTGAACCACGCAGCATCAATGCTTCCAATTAGTTCGGCACGGCTGTGATCGCTATTCCTATATACATTAGGAATCGTAGTCAAATTAACTATGGATACAATTATAAACTATCTGTTTACTGCGAGTAAATGTTTTATACTACGAGATAAAATTTATATAAAATGACGGCACGAAAAACAAAATAACTATCTACAAATGAAATCTCACGCCGCGCCGTCTTGCATCATCTTCTCTAGCGTCAGCGATTTTTCTAAACGTATCGCTTCAACAAAACTTTTTTCAGGCACTTGCTCTATTCCGGAACTAATAAATCTTTCATACCATTTCATTGTTGACGGTGCAATTGTAGGAATGTTGCACGCTGATAACATAGTGTTTGTGTCCGCTTCTCCTAGTCCTGCGTCAATCATTCCTACAACAAATTTTATAAAAGATTCAATCGCAAATAATTTATCGTAAGTGAACATCATTTTAATTAAGTCATACCTATCGCAAGTTTGCAGTTGACATCGAATAGCTTTGCCAGTTTGTGACGTTTGTTCGTTGAAACAGAAATCACTGAATTACACATGTAACACTTGACGTGTAATACCGAGGCAACTCCAAATTTTTCTTCAACAACCACGAATTTTAATGACAACGGGATATCACAATTCTGACACCATAAGTTTTCTGCCAAATGGGACGGCTCAACAATTCTTCTACCATCGACGCATAAATTTTCTTTGACTTCGGTCTCGCCAGATAACCTCACTTTTCCTTCTGCACACGCCGTTATGATTCGACTCAGACCCACCCCATCTGCATTCTTATCCGGTAGTGGCGCACGCACAGCGTTCCCACAGAATTTTGCCAGATAAATCAGACAAAAATAAAAAGAAAATGGTTTTGTCATAGACCATCATTAACGAGGAGCATCTAATCTAATCAAACCGAAGTTATTTATGACTAGACTCGCACATTCCATTCTGAGGAGGGAGCAAAAAGGCTTGTCAATTTTCGCCCCTTGACTCGATTTAAATGGATAATTAATATTATATCAACGCTATATTTATGTCTCAACGAATAGGTATAAGTTTCTTTAATTATTTCATTATACTATTTTGTAAATTTGCCCCATAGCTAGCTAGGGCATAATAAATCGATCATCATCATCATCATCTCTTTCACGTGATGTACATTTATTGTTTTCTCCCATCTTATGTATCTTTCGTAATACCCATCAGCCGTTCTCGACTCAGTATACTGGCTTCCGTCAACGGGTCATAAAAGTTATACGGCCAGATAGTCGCTCATTCGTCTAATGACATACTCTCGGCCGTTTTTCCGTAAGGTCTCCATATACAACTCCTGATGCACCGATACGCACACACGCATTCGCATGAGTTAAAATACACGTACGCGCATGCGTATGTATATGCGCAAAAGTATACCCACGCGAATGCAGAAACGCATGCAACCCGCGAGCGTAATCCTACGTTTTTATTGAAATCCCTTTCTGATGTAACTTTAGAACTTTGCAGTGAAGAAAACGCCAATGCGCCCATTGGGCTCCGCCAATTAAAAAACATTCATGTTAACAAGAATATACGAATTTTCCCCGAGTTAGAAACCTCTATTTTTACCTTATCTCTTAACCCTCAGAGTACGACTTATAAATAAGTTATGTTGAGTATGATCATGGGTTAGGCTAATCCAGGCCCTTTTATCGGCTGCATCTTGGATCCTCGACACTCTTTTTGCGTATTTCTTTCAAAAAAGAACCCACAGCATGCGTCTGTCGCACGGTGCGACTAATTTATAGCCTCATGCTTACCTTCCATGGTATACACTCTGGCCTGATTCTTCGCTCCGTCCGTCTCTCTCTCTCTCTCTCTCTCTCTCTCGCTCTTTTTTATGATGTACGTCATAAATATGCTTCAACTTCAAGTTGTCCAAAAACTGCCAGTAAAAACATAACACAGTTCCAAATCAGCCTTAGCGAGGGCTCTCAACTTCTCACTTATATCTCAACATCCCGCTCTCAATATCGAATGAATCTCACGTCCATTCAATACTTTCGAATACGTGTATTCATTAACGTTATATTTCTATAATAAAGAATTATTGAAATCAATATGTCGCCTCTCGACTCATTACGAAATTTTGAATGTAAACCTCGTTGCATTAAGGAAGTTAGTGTACCGACGAGTTATTTATTCGAGTATTTTTTGGTAATGAACAATTACCAAACAATACTAAAACAATTGCCGAACAATAACTGAAATAGTTACCGAGATCTAGCTCCTATGCTGCATAGGACGGTAGATTGCATGTTGACTCAATTGGTAAATCAGTCAAGGTATGATAGCAAAAAAATGCAGAGTGCGTACCTATATATACGTTCACCGTATATATTGATAGACTCGCGAGAGCATATATATACGCACGTAGCGGTCAAAGGGTTAAGGAACAGCACTGGTTATAACTATGAAGGTAGTTGAATGCGCCAGGGTGATCTTACCGAGGGTTTGAAAATTTATATGATATGCTATTCTCTTAGGTCTCCACCTCCCGAGTGTCATCCATTCCAATCGGGACTTTACTAAGAGTGCCACACGGCTTTGCCACGCTGCGTGCGTTCATGATAATTGCGTGTATATACGTGTATGTGCATATGTTAGAATATACCCATATGTGTTCGTAAGCATGCCCATTTCATCTCGGGCACGCTGGAGGAATACCTAAAAGACAACCTGCATTGCTACTGGTTCTCCTATCTTCTAAGTCACCGAAGGCGATGTACATTTGTTAGTGAATGCGTAATGAAGATTTTCGGCCCTTACTGTTTCCTTTCGCGCTCATCCCATAGCATATTGTGCCCTGTAATATTAGGGCGGCGAGTGGATAGGAGGGAAAGGAAAGGTGATGGGTTAGGCGAAAGTCGCTGTGGTACACTGATGTTCGAGACACCAAAAGTGCGAGGCGAGAAGATAAGGAGCTGCAAAGGGATGGGGAAAATAAGGCTCGTTGCAGAGGAAGGGCTGGCCTGGAGATGATAACTCCTGATTTACGCCCTTCCTTGCTTCGTCTTTTCTCATTCCACTTCAAGCCACACTTTCTTCTCCACGAGAGAGAAAGTCGTGATATGCTCCATCCTTTTCCCTATCTACGTGAACGTTTCTTTGGACTTCCCCTTCTTCCCGATTCCCTGCCGTTTTACTTTCTTCTTCGTCGAAAAGTTTCTCGTGCCCTTTTGGGACGCAAGTACAGCTTTTGATTTTTCTTACTCGCTGCCTCTCTGCCTTTTACCCTCTCATCAGCCCCCTCTCTCGCTCCCTCTTTTTTTCTCCTCCGCTCTCCCTTTCTTTCTTTCTGCGACTATCCTTCGTACCATGATTCTCATTTTCTCACAACCCAGCCGATCCTTATTTCCACCCTCCTACCTCACGCCCATCTCACCACACGCTCTAGCACCGCCGTGCAATACCATCCTCGAACACCCAGCATAGTGAAGGTACTTCCTCTCTTCCTGCGTTCCCTCTACTATCTCCTCCCCTACTCTTGCTTTCGACAGAGCCGAGCTTCGTGGAGAGCGGGCTTCTACTCCAATTAACTTTTAATGGTGCAGATAGGGAAACGTATGCCTGCCGAGTACCCGGCCAGCATCGACTCTCATCTCTCTCTCCTTCGCTTTCTCTTCTACACTCCCTATTTCGGTGTCCCGTTTTCCTAGCGCGAAAACGAAAGAGATGGAACCAGCTTTAAGAGAATCTCCCACGGTATGTCTCTCTCTCTCTCTCTCTCTCTCTCTCTCTCTCTCGGTCTCTCTGTTTCTCGCTATTTTTATCTCTTAACATTTTGTTTGTCTGCCTTCCCCAAACTGGATCCTTTCAGCTTTGCTCGCAGTTTCTGTCTCCTTTCGGGCTCTTCGTCTTTTTCCCCGTAGTCTTCTTCTTTTCCTTCTTCTTCGTCTTCTTCATCTTTTTCTTCTGGTTCGTGTTCTTCTACTCCAACCCCTCACCCTATCTCCTTCCCGTTCCATCCGACCAAGAGATTTTGCTGGTACTGCTGCTGCTTCGCAAGGTCGAGGTAGAGCGACAACTTGTTAAGTAATTAAGTGTCGTTCTAAGTTTCCATTTAATAATAATTTATTGACGGCGGAGGAATGGCGCGCATCGCATCGCATGGCGGGACCCTCTGTAACATTGCTTTTCGGACATTAACCAGTGTTACGGCTCCCATTTCATGGAAGGCAAACCTCAACCGCACAGCTTCCCATCACACACCCGACTGGTGAACACCGAGCATATCCCTCATGCATATACATAAATGTATATACCCACACAACCCCCTCACGTTACGACTTCGCCCTAAGCTTACGAACTGATTTCTTTGTAACTGATACGTCTACATTTGCTTCCCTATGTATCTGCTCTCCCTATTCACTTAGCCGGGCATATTTCATTTTAATTCACCTAAAACAGAGATTTCCCGTAGTATTATTTGGCGAAAATAAAAATTATTCACAACCTACGGTAAATATTTTTAACGAATGCATTTTTAGTCACCTCTGATTACTTACTAATATCCATGTAACAATCAAATTCTGCGATAAGCCCGATCATGACTTTATTCACATATGCTTATCAGCAACGAATCATCTTAGAATATTAAGAATATGAAAACAGAATGCATATGCGATGAAAAGGAGTGGCAGAGGTAAGTAATAAATAGAAGAATTTATATAATGTTCGCAAAAATGAAATACTTTTCTAAAAAAGATGGTCCAAAGTAATATCCAGCAATAGCTATGAAGACTTAACTTTTCTCATGAAATAAATGTTTTGACAATCTTTACTTATAATAGTATGATTTTTGTAAGAGGATATATGACATTCAGGATTAACTTGTATATTTCCTCGTTTGGCATGATATCATTATTCGATTATTTATATAAAAATTGAAGAAGTTACGTAACAATATGAATGATAAAAGAAAGCTTCCTTCAAGAGTGATTGAAATTCAAGTACCAAAGTCATTTTTCACACTTTGCGATAATATGCACTACCGGCGAAAAGTTTACGGACAAAAGTTGAAAAGAGTGCCGAAACGGGTTTTATGCCATTCTGTCATGCCTAAGTTTATGGTCGAACTACTAATATTTGTGGTTAGTTTTTGTAGAATTTTTGTAAAAAAAAAAAGCAATTTTCAAGGTTAAAGATGCTTCTAGGACTTTTTTACTATTTTATTCGAAATTTTTAACATAGGCCTTTACGTTCCAGGCGGGGCTGATCGAAATATCGACCACTAGCTTGGTGGGACACTCCACGTGAAAAATTCATTGATATTATGCACAAATTGAGTGTAAAATAGAAGGTCAATTTCAACGTAAAAATCCCCCTTCTTAAAAGGTTAAGGTTAGTTGTGTACCTTATTAAATAACAAAAGTGTAAGTTCTTACTGTCATAATCAATTTTATTTTAAACACACTGTAGATTATTATTAGTCTCAAGCTTATGTCGACAACGCAGTAAAAAATATATCTAAAGGGATAGTAATATTTTTAAATGTGCATTTAAAAGTCTGAACTTGCAAGAAAAGAAAACCGTTTAATGCTTCGATATTGGGGGCATTTATAACACAATAATGGTACCCGTCCACGTGAGAGTAAAACTCTCGAGAGCGTTACTCGCAGGACCATATGCATTGTCGAGAACTGCTCTCGAGAGTTTTACTCTCACGTAAACGGGCACCATTACTCCCCTAATATAATAACATTCACATACTATATTGTATAGCTTGTGTCAATATATTTTCTTCCTCTTGGGTCGATGTTTGGAGTTCGATGTTTGCCTCTTGTGGATTGGCATCATTGTAGATATTGGCGGTTTAGTAATATAGTCGCGATGCGGTGATGCATTGCCATACTGGGCGACTGACTATTAGAATATGGAGATTGAGTGCTTGAGCTAAAGTAAATTGACTCAAACGGTAGTGTAGGAATAATCTGAGAGAGTCGTTCCTAGGTCAGAACTGATTTAAGTTTTTCTTGGCACATTAATGCACTGTTTAGCGGCATTTTCTTCAACTGTAATGGGATACACAAATTAAATTCGTCTTCGGTTTGACTATCGTTTTGTTCCTGATCAGTTTTAATCCTTTGATATCCCTGTCAATTGGCATATCATTTTTTCTTTTGCGGCTGATCGGGTTTCCAATAAAATTGAGTGTGTACTGTCCACCAGCAGTTTCAGGATTATTCTGCTCCCTTGGGCTTCTATTTCCCTGTTCTTCTGATTCTAGCTCGGTATTCTCCGTGTTTACCGAAACATCCTGAAAATAAAATATTGGTATAATTATTTATTGTTATAGGTTCCTCAAAGTAAAATTGAATGGAACAAAATAATGGAATACTACTACACTGTATCGAGCTTTCCAAACTATATCGGTGCAATGGATAGAAAATTGGTCAATATAAGATGTCAGTCAGAATATCCGGGAAATTCTGGCTCTGACTATTTTGATTACAAGAAGAATTTCAGTAGCCATCTATTTGCAGTTGTAGATGAGACATATAATTTTATTAATATAGATGTTGGCACAAATGGAAGGGCAGTAGTAGGGTGCGCACTTATGGCTGCCCCCACTCCGCGGCCGCCGAGTTCGCAGCGCGGGCGGTCGTGGGCGCGGGAGTGTAGGGAAGGGATGGAGCAGGGGGGTATAGTGGAGCGCTATTTGTTTCACCTTTTTTCTTTTTTACATGTACATTATACATTTCACGATAAAAAAAATTCCGATACCAGCGCAGACTCGAACTGCAGACCCTGGGATTACCAACCCGAATCGTTGCTACTGCACTAAGAACCGTTATTAATTTAAATGTACGTGGAACACTCTTGTAGCGATCGCGATCGGTCGAAAATCTTGAATATAATCAAAAGAGTGTGGTCCTCTCTCTCTCTCTCTCTCTCTCTATATATATATATATATATATATATATATATATATATCTGAGAACGAGACTAGTACAATCGCTTGTTCTTCCGTATTTTGACTATTGCTGTCTCGTGTTTCTTGATCTCTCGGTGACCCTAAATATGAAACTCGAAAAGCTCCTCAACTGCGCCATTCGGTTTATATTTAATCTGCGTCGTGATACGAGCATTACACCGTTTCGTCATAGGCTTAATTGGCTGTCCGTCGGGGGGCGGAGGTTGCACTTCTTGGGAATGACTGCTTATCGCACGCTGCATATGAGGGTTCCGCAATATCTAAGCGACCTCCTGCCAAGGGGACCGTCGGATGTGCGTCGATCAGATAGATACGCCGATCAAACGGTCTTTCGCATTGACAATCACCGGACGGATATATTTCACAGATCATTTCATGTGGCAGCCGCACGGCACTGGCATTCGTTGCCGGTTATCATCACGTCGTCAACGTCACTAGACATATTTAAAAGCTGGCATTTTAACTACTTATTGCAGCTAGAGAAACAGAGCATTAATCAGTGATAGACTGCGCCCTTCTCCTCTGAACGTGGAACTTAGAATATCTTAGGCGGCAATACTACTGCTTTCTGGGATGCTAAGTGCGTACTGCTCACTGCGGCTTAGTGTAAGGTAACATGCTTTGTAAAATCTACTTATAGTACGCACATATCGCTTCGCACGTGAAATCCAATGTATGTCATGTAATTAGTCTTACTTAGTTCTTAGTTCCTACCAGTCTTGGCTTCCAATTACTCCTACTTAGTTCGTACTTGACTTTGGTTAAGTTTAGTTATATGGCTACCCGCTCAAATCTAGTGCCATTTTAGTTCCAATGCGTGCCTGCTCCAATTTAGTATTAAGCATTAGTTGTAAGCTATATTACTGTTATTGCTACTTGCTTATTATTGTTTTTTGTTTTGTTTTTTTGAAATTTCTGGGTACTATTGTATTTTACCCCACAGCTTGCGAGGGTATGAGTTAATAAATCAAATCAAATCAAATCTCTCTCTCTCTCTTTCTCTTTCTCTCTCACTCTCACCATCTTTCACTTTTGAATATTATTAATATTATTATTATGTTTTATCAGTGTGGTTTATATTTGTATTATTTGGTATATATGAGGTATTCCACGGGAAATCGGCCATCAAACTGCCAACTCCTCTTTGATTTTGACCAAATTTGTTTTACTTAATGAAAAGAGCAAGTCATGAAATTTTTAGATTCTTTTCGCCATTTTTCTTTGAGTTATGAATTTTTGAAAATTCCGAAAAAAATTCACATTCATGGTCGAGTATGATATAACGAATGAAGTATGAATAATAAAAATGTCGTGAAAATGTTTTCATCTTCAGAAAAATTCGAATCATTCTAAATCTTGAACCAAAAATTGAATAAAAATATAAATAACATTATTATTGCCAAAAATAAATGGTTTCTATCTCAATGTCTTATTATATTGATTGACTTTGATTGAAATTTCGATTTTCCCATAATTTTCAAAACATTGAAAAAATATCGAGATTCCACTATGAAACTAGGCTAAATTTTTTCGAGATCGCAAGAGAAATTTGGGAAAAAATTGAAAAAAATCGGTAACGTCAAAAAGTCGGTAACGTCTTGATGTTTTTTTTATTTAAGGGGTCACGTACAGTTAGAATTTTCAAAAAATCGATTTTTGTTTTTTTACATTTTATAAAAGTAGCACA
This sequence comes from Netelia virgata, assembly GCA_951802705.1. Lineage (NCBI taxonomy): Eukaryota > Metazoa > Arthropoda > Insecta > Hymenoptera > Ichneumonidae > Netelia > Netelia virgata. Next base: position 20,382,146 of record OX637865.1, read on the forward strand.
TTTGAAAAGTATTCTGTGAAAATTTTAGACGAATCCGACTGTTGGGTATGGAGATATGTAACTTTGAACGGAAATTTTTCTTCTGCATGTAAATCGTACTGAAAACTTTGAATGCGTTTTTCTCGAAACTATGTTTTCGAACACGGTGATCACTGTACCTCGGAAACGGCTTTACCGATCGACTTGAAATTTTGCTCACTTTTTCTAGACATAATTGTCCTCCGGATGAACGAAGGATTTTTCTATGCGATTATTTTATTTTTTTTATAGCTGAAAATGTGAGCAAAATTTGGGTCGAAAACACAACTTTGACTTCCAACATCCACCATTTTGTGAAAAATCATAAATTTTTCAAATCCTTCGATCAACCGGAGCATTATGTCATTAACTAATGATCCCTACTTTTATTTTGATTTCGGACGATCCGGTGACGAGCTGCACTGATCACCGCGGAGGACCTTTTTTTTTTGGGACCCCTACGTTACGTGCGGTTATGGAAAAATTTCTGCATATTTTGCAATGAAAAAATTGTATTATTTACTTAAAATATATGTCTTTTGTATGGAAAAAGATTTACGATTAATTATTTAAATGTGTCCCCAAAAAAAATTCGCAAAAAACCCCTTTTTTTCGAAGTCCTAACTGTACGTGACCCGTTAACAAAAAAAAACATCGAGAAATTTGTAAATAATTTTTTCGTTATTCTTTCCTCAAAAAGCAGTTCAGGACGCATAATTTGATGCACTTTAAAATGGCTCCACACTCCTATTCCCCCACTCGGCGGCCGTCGAGTTCGCCGAGAGCTCGAGCGGTCGTGGTTGCGCGGGGAAGAGATGCGCGGGCGTGTATTTGTTTTTTATTAAATCAGAGGGGGATGGACCGTGTTGGCATAGCGTCCGCGCTGTTTTTCTTTACATGCCTTTTTTTATTTATATATATTGAAACGGGAGGAGTTGTTTTATATAAAGTTTTAGGTTCGGGACTCGAGAAACAATGAATTTGAATAAACCGTAGCCAGAAGTCACATACGATCAACCATAATTTATTCAAATAATGCTATTTGGTGAATACAGGCGGTCGGTAATTACAGAACATTTGCAAATGATTTATCACATAGTTCCTCTACCGTTACTGATGATCGAACACCGAAGTCCACCCTCTAGTCCACCGTAGTGCCACAGATAGCGCCCGTATCGCTAAGACTCGGCCTAGTCCTAGTCATTTGATCTGTCCGCCGCGGATCGGTGACGGATCGATAGTTTATCGCCCTCGACGTCCGTGACCAACTTCAGATTACAGCCACGCTGTCTAGCCTTCCAAAATGTCGTCTCGTTGCGACGATCGGTTAATAGTGTGCGTATTTCTGTGCCGTTTTCCGTGTCTCCCTAGATTATTCATTCTTCACGTAAGTAATTCTCTCTTCTATTCTTAGTGGATCGGCCTCACCCTATTTTACTTCTTTAATTTTCTAGGTGCTTGCTTTTTCTTGCCTTTCCTAACCTATCGCGGCAGCCTCCTAACCCGTACTGACCTCAACCCGACCGTTTGGCCACTCTAGCTCTTTCTCAAATAACGTCGCTTCCTTTTTGCCGCACTCTGAGGTAGCAAATGATTTTCTGCTTGCTTTCTTTTTCTCCTAGCAGATTCGCATTGACTTTTGCTGTCCTACCAGCCGTTCGTCTCCCTGCTCGGGTACGTAATTTATGACGTTACCCTCTTTACGTTTCCCTTACTACTTCGCTCCGGCCACCACCGTCCTCTAGTAGCTCATGCCTTCGGCTCTTTCCGCAGAGTCTGCGCTCCGCAATCCTTGCTGCTGTCGTGTCACCTGGGTTCCGTCGTCTTCGTGATCCCGCTCCCGATATCACTCTCCTCAGTCCGGGTGCCTCGTGCTCGCTGATATTAGGTTGCGCCTCCCGGTGCGGTACGTCCTCGCACCTCTCGTGACTGTTTCTTGAGTCCTCAGCCGTCTCGGTGTTCCTTCTGCTGCTGCTTTCTCTCTCCTACTCTCCTCTCGTTGCCGTGCGTTCCCAAGTCCTCTTCTCGAGTCACCCCTGAGGTCCGTTACCGGAGACAAGGTCCCAACTCTGATGAATACCTGTTCAATCGGAGTCGAATAAATTCTCGATAATGATTTGAATGTTTTCCTCTCGTCTTTATATCCTCCCCTCGCCCCCTCTCTTGTCAGAAACTTGTAGGCCACCCATCACCTTTCCCTTCAACTATCCTCAAATTTCGTTTTATTTGATTTTCTTCTCCTTGTTTCTCGTGTTGCCGCGAGTGGCGACATCCCTTGGAGGCAGGAAACGTACCCCATTTCATTGTCCCCCCGGATTTTCTTATCCGGAGCCCCGCCTAGGCGACGAAAGTCCGCCTCTTCATCTTCTTGCGCTTGGACGTGGTTCGCCTCGTTACTTCTACTTGCTTGTGTGCTTTTGTTTTATTTTATTTTTTGATTTTATGCTTCCCTACTCCGTTTATTCTGCTTTACTCTGTTTCCTATATGTTACTTATGGTTCTTGCATTATTATATACATTCTTGTTTTTTAGTTTTCGGGTTGTTTTTTTTATAAATAAATCAGAAATTGCGATATTTTTTTTTTATTTTATTTTTATACAGATGTTTCTGATGCTACACTCTCATTATCCGTCACCTTATCGTACTCTATCTCCTCGGTGGGTCATAAGGCCGGGAACCGAGGATCACCCAGTTCTTCGGTTTTTTTTCCCTCGATATAGTTTATCACGGTCGTCCGATCATCATCATCGTCGTCCTTGGTGTTCGGGTCTTGTCGAGTTATCTCATCCTCCGTTTCTCCTCTCTCTTCCTCTTCTGCTGCTCCCTCGTTCACCTCCAGAACCGTGTGTTTGTCCTCCTTTGGCGTGGCCGGGCCTCGTCCTACTCCTTGTCCCACCGTTTCTTCCTCCGTCGACTCTTGACTGGCCGTCGATGTTGATAGTGAATTCGGTAATACTTATTTTTGTTTCCTCTCCATCTCCTTTTGGCTGACGGTATGGCACTACTTTCTCCTCATATCTCTTACGCTTGATAGATATGGCCCCAGGATTCTCCACATGAATCTCCTCGATTCCTTTGTTGACCGAGGCATCCCGACCTCCACCATCACATCTGCATATACCTGCTTTGGCTCCCCCAGACGGTACGATCTTCCCCACACCGCATCCGTAAACATTCGCCACTCTATTTTGATGAATATGGTTTTGGATACCTGTGAATATTTGCAGTAATCTCAACACGGGCGGGGGTAGGGAGGCACAGAGACCTGCCTCTTACTCCTCACTATTCTAATGTTTATGAGAAACTTGTTTTCTATACGTGCACAAATAGGTATTTTTTCAATTTACTTTTTTGAAGGCAATATTTTTTTTCATTTCAAGAAAAAAATACAGACGTAGATATGCGATCACGGTGTTTATATTAGATATTTGTGTCATTCTGGCTGTGAGACCCGCCAAAGAAAGTCAATATTCGTAATGTCCTCTCAAAGTCTGTTTCTACGGCACACGTATTTACACATAAAAAACATGTGCGATGTGTATCTCCTTTAAGGGAAAAGATAAACGCGGGGGTGGTTCATCTCTTAATGTTTTGTTTGTACGTGGGGGAATTTACAAATATACACACAAATTTATATTGACATGAATTTAGCTCGGAATTCCATAATGCTAGCTGACTATACGATGCTCTCGCCTAAAAAATCAAAGGGAAGTTTTAACTCCTTAATTATGAGATATCGGGAAAACAAAAAAACCCGTCAACTCTATTTGTCCATCCTCTACCTGTATGCAAATTTATACCCCAATCGCTTAAAAACTCTCGGAGATACGGATGAAAAACTTACATTTTTGCAATAAACAATATAAAATTTATTGTTATCTGCATCGTTCTCATCTCCAATGTATAGAACGCACAAAATAAAGGTTGTTGCAATATGATTTTTTTTATATCTCGTACCGTTAAAATGTTATCGATGAAAAACGATAAACATCCCCATTTTTTTGGGTGCGTTTTACCCCTTCAAACCGTTTTTCCGCTGATAAAAAAATACTTCTCTCTTAGGTTTTGATACTCTTCTACATAAAAACAGTTTCAACAAAATCGGAGGGGGACACAAAAGGGACCTTCCTTGTCAGTGGCATGTGCTAGAAATAGCCTGTGATACTTTCGAATGGATGAGTACAGATCCACGATGAGATTGTGTTCGTTGCGAGGTTAAAAAATCCCATGTCAATTGAGGCAGAGTAGTCATCGCATCATGGCGTACGATATCGAATAGCATATCGAATTTGAGGTTGAGTTGTTGCTCTCTTTTTCCCTTATAATTAGCTTTAGAACATTTTTCGTGTTGACTTTTTTGTAGAGATTGCCATTGCTTATGAAGTTTCATTAACTTTCTAATTATATTTTCTTCAGAAATAACAAGAATATCTGTCTGTTTCCAAAACTTGATGAGGTCCTTTACAGTAGCTATTGCAATGTTTTGTTACGGACCGATGTGCTTAGTAACAACCGGCCAGAAGGATCCGACAATCCACACGCCGAATCATAAAATTCGACAAGGCGTCAGCTAATTCCCAAAGAACATGCTGACGATTCCTTGAAATCACGACTATAGATTGAGAAATCGTCGAAAATGCAAACGATCGATTTCCCAATCGGTAATCCCATACTTCCCGGTTACCTCCACGAGACTCCCATATCACCTTCGCCCTAGGGTATCGAGGATTCCGTCCGACCGATCATTCTTTAGTCTTGATTGATGTCTTTGGGGTCTATGATGTCTATTGGGATCACTTGTAATTTCCCGAAAATATCATATTATTCAAAATCATTATACGCGCCGAGCGATACATTATTATACTGTGAGTATTCGTCTCGCGCTGTCTCAGCGAAACGCCGATCGTCACTGTGTGCGCGTATAAAACTGTAACCGCACAAATAACAATAAAACATACCGCCGAATAACTGGTGAGCTGTCTCCAATCACATCAAGGAAGCTCTTACGGGCTCTGCCCACTACACCGGAGCATACCATGACCGTGTTAGGAACGTATTAGGCACGGAAAGAAATACAATAACGGTCTACTATGCCCACTAGAACGTATCAATAGCGTATTAAACCCGTACATAACGAGTTTAGTGTGCGTAGCATCCGGATAGCATCCGCGTATCATCCGTCCGTCATATCCATATGGATTCCGTTCTCTCAGTTACAGTAGTTCACCTGTGTTTTCGTGTGAGGCAGAGGCGTCAGGAAGAGCGAGTGAACATTTTTGTTGAGAAAATGATTTCCTATATATGTATCTGATGGCTATTAGAAAATTGTCCAGGAAAGAATTGATAATGATAGCCATTGTTTTAGACAAGGAAGAAAATGAAAACAATAACATCAGTCGATCACGACGTTACTGGGTTTACGCAGCATTAAAAAAAAAACAAAAGCCGAGGGAGAATACTGGACATTATTTAGTCACTTAGTTGATGACGAAGACAAATTTTATATGTACTTTCGCATAACGTCATTTCAATTTAATGAATTATTGGAAAAGATTGAAAATATTATCGCTAGAAAGAACACCACATTGAGAGAAAGTCTTACTCCAAGAGAAAAACTAGCAGTGTGTCTACGGTAAGTGAAATGAAAAAATGTTTATATTAATTTATTTTTGTTAGGATAGGTTACATGGAATGAATGGTGGTTCAACAGGAATGATCACACGCAACCTTTTTTCCCATAAATTTAATTATGGAAAAGAATGTTGTGTCTGATCATTCCAGTTGTCAGGGCTAGTCGGCATTGGTGTTGCACTAGTGCTTGCTGACTACGGAGACGGGCTGAAGATATATGGAGATGAATGAAGTGGGGTGTTGTAACTCCATTTCCGACACCAAAGCAAATATTTTGTTTTTTGACAATGCTTGGACATACGGTGAGAACCTTTTCACCGTGTCCGATATATTAAAAAAAAAAGATCTAGCTCGTCATGTCCTCGGGGTGGCAGAAGTTTTTCTTGGTCCTCGAGCAATTTTGCCTCTTTTTACTTCATAAACTCGAGTTCTACTTCTTATTGGCTAATATCCCAAAATAATATCTTATCACGCAATACTAACGTTTTGCCGATATAACACCTGGCACATTCCTAACACGGTCATGGTATGCTCCGGTGTAGTGGGCAGACACCTTTATTCTACCTTCCCGAATTACCGAGCAATCCGGCGGCGTCAGCAATACACATACACACATACAACACCAGATAAGGTGCGCAACCCCGCTTTAATTAGGACAGTGATCCGCGTGTTGAGGCCCTGACTAGCTCGACCGCAATAATATTTAATTCATCATTATTAAACAAATCAATAAATAATTTTTCGTCAAGACCGAAAATCGGGTGTTAAAAGTTTATTAAAAAAAAGAAGGACTTGTCGTCTGGTTGGCAATTTCCTACTAAGGAATTTTTAGTTTTCTTCACCCACTAGATATATCTATTTTTTTTCGCTTCTTGCCATTATTTATGTGTAGATTTGTAGTATCGTAGATTTATGTGTAGAAATCATGTGCAAAGCCTGTCACTCAATGGTTAGCAATACTGAACACTACTCACTAGCACACAGAATCTAATGTAGGCGACACCTGGCGGATTCAGACTGAGGTTGCGAGAAAATGATCGAAGACAGGTACGATATTCGTTGCTTCCCCCTAGCCCCTTTATAACTATGTAAGACTGTATGCTAAGATGTGCGAATCCCCTCTTACGACTACTGTATAACTTAAAACAATTTATTTTCTAAAAAAATAATAAAATGTTCTCTGAATTGGAGACAATTTTTTTTTAAATTATTATCAAGTTTTTCAGTTTTAAGTTACAATAATTTTCAAAATATGCAAAAGTGAATAAAATATCTACAGATCTTTTTATACAAAATATTATTGCCGACAGACAATATCATAAGACAGTCTTATGATATTGTTTATTTTCGTGTATATTTTCAAGCGAAATCGACCGTGAGCATTTTTTACGTGTTATTTCAATGTAAAAACGAAAACATAAAAGCGGGACCTCTAAATCTTAATCGATTGGGCTAAAATTTGGAGGCGACTTATTTTTCATCATAAAAACACAGTTTTATGAGGACATGAATCAAACATTAAATTTTTATTTAGGTAAACCAGTCTATGTAATTTATACATAATAAGATGATTTCGCCCGCCACCATGGGCAATAAATACATCAATTTAAAAAAGTCAGGAGTGATTTTGAAAGCATTTTTTGCGTAGTTTAAGAATATGTTATTTATTCTTAATGACATTGCTAAGTTCATCAAAATTTTGTAACATTAACGTTAAAACTCACTTTTTTTCAAAGATTTCGATGTTGAACCTCTTCGATTTTAATAAACAAATTTTTTTTTAAATAATAGGATTCTTTCTGGACAAAAAGTATAGGACGGCGAATATGGGCTGAGCCATAGTTTTTGAGATTCAATTAAATTTTTCAGCGAGCGGACGCTCCGCGGAGCGTCGCCCTGTGAGTCGCCCGGATACACCGAGACATGGTACAACAAAACGAGATTTTTGGCTATTTCAGCCGACAAGCTACAATGCTTAATCGATTCAAATAATTATTTAAGCAATTCGTGTGTAAAGGCCTTATGGAAGAATTCGAATTTTCTTTTATTTGACGCTTATTTCATACGTTCGTGATCATTATCGACCTAATTGATCGTCGATACGGTCAATCGCTCTCATTATCTAAGACATCCTCCCGTGTTACGGTCGGAGGTTAGCCGCACTCGTGCAGAAGTTATGTTAATTCTCCCGTGTGATTTACGGTCTATCGCTCGTGGTGCGATGACTGACTTCAGTCGAGAGCCGCCTATCAACGATCGCGGATCAACATGGCCGACCGTTTCGTGTGACAGTTCTACGAGTGTGTGTGCTACGATTTTATTAAATACGTTCATTGTTCGTTCTGCGGAGGATCTCTGTTCTTGCCCGGTGAGCGTTTTTGTTGTTATGACTTGTTTTAGTTGTTTTCTTTCGATAACTTGATTTTTAGCGAGTCGAAGAGATTCTCGGTGATAAGGTAATTTATCTATGTCGTCCTGTCTGTTTGTTGTTCAGTGTCTATTCTGTCTCTTATTTAGTAATTCTTGTATTTCTTGGTGTTAGTTTTTCGGTCTTGTAAGTATTCTATATCCTTTTACTTTTATTAATCTTTGCAGACATCCCCTGGCAGGTTCGTCTCGAAGGAGATGGCGGGTTTCACCACGTGGTAGCAGTTGTGTCACGTCCTACAGCGTTTCCGAGCTCGTCGTCGTATCCTCCAGGCATAGTGATGTCCTGCCTGCGCTGCCTTCTATATGCTCCGCACTGAAGACACTTCCCTATCGACGCATTCTGGTCACCTGCGGACCCTTATCGGACTGCGTGAGACGCAGTCTATTTCTAACACCAAGTGAGGTATCTTGCTCCTTTCCGTATCTACGTATACTCCTACATAGTCACCGCATGAACTTCCCGCCTTCCGCCCGTAAGTCTAGAATTTAGGCGTCAATGGTGACTTTTCGTAAGTACCCGAATCCCGCTGTAATTTTTCGGTGTTTTGTCTTGCTTTGGCCCGGGTTTATATTCTTTTTCTCTCTCTTTTGTGTTTATGAGTAGCTTGCCCCTCTGTCGGATTCTTGGTCAACTAATGATCGTCCGTTCTTCTCTTTCTAGGGTGCTGAGAACGAGCTCACCCGCAGCTGGACCTGCTTCGATATATCTACTGTAACGACTTTCCGCTACTCCTCCGAGAACCCTGCCCGCCTGTGTACCACGAGGGTATCCGCGCTACGCGCGCACCCTACAACACCACGGCCAAGGTAGGCGATGATATTCGGGGTGCGGCTGGCGCATCCGGGACGGACGGGCGCCAGGTACAAGTACCACCGGAAGAACCGGCTTGTTTGATTTTGCCGCCCCGTATGCACCTCCGTGCACCCCGACCTCCTCGTGGTACGGAGCAGAGATCTCGGGAATACTGAAAGGACTAGCTCAGCCCGCCATACGGCCGGCAAGGATAGAGGGGCGTGGACGGGCACGAGAGTGGAGGCGTGAAAGAAATAATTTGACACATGATAATTACGTTTGAACGGATTTAATCCGATTCGTTATTACAATTTCCGCCGTTCTTACAACGAGGGCCGCGGCCCATCGGCTACACTTGCGTTGAGATACGTGACTAGATCCATCACAGACTCTCGACATGAGAGCGAAATCGGTCGCGAACGAGAGTTGAAGAGGCTAGGTAGCACTCGGGAGCAAATCTTACGAAAAGGTAGCATTGGGAACGATAAGATTACGAGCCCGAAAACGTAGCGCGCGAAACAATGAAATTACGCTCCCGGAAGGTAGCACGCGAAATATTAACTCTACAAAAGGTAGCGCATGACACAACAATACTACGAATCGGTAGCGTACAACGGGAGAATATTACCAACAGGTGACGTACTACATAATAATATTACGAACATGTGTAGCACAACCTAACGAAAGTACCAACGGGTAGCGCACGTTAACGATACTCTGATACAAGATACCTTCATATAATCGACTGAATATTAGCTAGTGCCTGATACGAAATTTTGCGGTACGCCATCGCCTGATATGGTTCCTCAAATAATATTCTACGTATGATCGCGAATTTGCAACCTCCGATCGAGGAGTATAATTTCCGAATAATAATCGCGTACGATTGCGAATCCCCACGCTCCGGTTCCGGAATATCAGTCGCCGGGTTAAGGCTTTACGTACGATAGTGAATGCTCAATATTCAACCCAACAATATAATTCCCGGATAATAATTTGCGCATGATCGTGGATTCTCAATAGCCCATCAAATAATATAATTCCCGGATAAGGATTTGGCGCACGTTAGTGGATTTACAATAGATAGCGCCCGATAGTTACTTTACGATAGGTAATGCACGGTAGTGAATTTGTGATACTCAATCAAACAATATAATTCACTAAATAATACGTCGCGCACGAGACGGATTCCCAACATTCAATCGAATAGTATAATTCGCGGAATAATGATTTGCGCGCGATAATTAATTTGTGATACTCGATCAAACAATATAATTCACGAAATAATACGTCGCGCACGAGACGGATTCCCAACATTCAATCGAATAGTATAATTCGCGGAATAATGATTTGCGCGCGATAATTAATTTGTGATACTCGATAAAACAATATAATTCACGAAATAATACGTCGCGCACGAGACGGATTCCCAACATTCAATCGAATAGTATAATTCGCGGAATAATGATTTGCGCGCGATAATTAATTTACGATAGGTAGCGCACGATAGGTAATGTTCAAGATTCAATACAACAATATAATCCCCGGATCTTAATTTGCGTGTGAAAGTGAATTCACGCGATAGTGCACGAGGACCCACCTCCTCCAAGGTAGCCTACGACGAGTAATTTGGCGATAGGTAGCATACGACAATTCATTTAGCGAACAACAATTAATTTAGCGACAGGTAGCGAACAACAATTAATGTAGCGACTTAAGGTAGCCATAGGTAGCATACAACAATTAATTTAGCGAACGGCAATTAATTTAGCGACAGGTAGCAACAACAATTAATTTTGCGACTTAAGTTAGCCATAGGTAGCATCTAACATTACGACCATGAAAATGTAGTATGGGGAAATGAAACTACTGAGAGGTAGCAACTACTATCACAAGTACGAAAAGGTAGCACGCCGAAATCATAATCCTGAAAGGTAGCAAAAGAAATATCACGACCATGAAGATGTAGTACGTAGAAATAAAGCTACCGATAGGTAGCAGATAATATTACCAACACGAAATTATTTCCAATCGTACGATTTTGTAACAACGAGGTACGCACGGTCGAACGCTCACAAAACAAAACAAAGCTGAGAGAGATAGGTATACCGCCAAGGCCATCTAACGCCCGAGCGAGCGAGATACGCGCACAGCGCGAGTGCCGAGTGCGCGTGTACTCGGCGACAAAGAGCGACCTCCGAAAAGGACGCTACCGACGAACAACGGCCGATCGAATATATGTGAGCCCGGCCGACATACGAACATGATTAATAAGTATTCTGATTTTGGATACTAAAATAAGTGACTTTAGCGATTCGAGAGGTCCACAAGGAGACGCGAGGCTATCGCAACTAATTTTTAATTAAGGCAACGAAACTATAAATTCTCTGACCCTGGTGCCCGTAATAAATGTTTTAGCAATCCAAGGGTCCACACGGAGACGCGAGACTATCGCAATTAATTTTATTGCCCTTAATTCAAACAAACTATAAATTCTCTGACCTCCCGAAGGCTACGGACTATATGATCTACACTCTCCCATCCCGCGATAAGAGAGCTAAATTCGTATAATAAGAATTGGACTCACCGTAGAAGCGTTGAACTTTACCCGTCGGTCGGCACACAAAGCAAAAAGGAACACTCGTTTTCGATGTAACTAAACGTGATCGCTGAACGGTAGCAGGTTTTAGACTAATGATCTTGGCCTCTGACCGCGTGAACCGGGCTCGCCGGCTCTCTCTCTCCCCCCACTCCATAGGTGTTTCCCCCAATATCCTAATTATTGCGAAGATCCCGCGTTGCCGCTAATTTTCCTCTCCTACCACGATGATTTCCGATTTTCGTCCTCCCGCCCCTCGATCCTCGCGCTGGCCAAGCTCGCGGTGAAGAGGGGGAGGGGACGGAGATGATAGGGCCGTGCACCTCTCGCAAGGAGACTCGTGCTCCCGGTACCCGAAATCCTCTCCGTCCGCATCGAACGCCTTCTCCACGGAGTCCGGGATGGGCGCCGGGACGGGGGAGGCTCGCCTCGCAGGGCCGGCGTCCCTGACCCTGCGGCTGGCCCACGACGAAATTGCAGCACCGCGTCCCGTGTCACCCAGTCCGAACTCCCCTCGATGGGAGCGCCGTGTTTAGCGGACTGCGGCGCTCGATGCACTACATCGGCATCGGCGGAGAAAAAATATACGGTCCTGATGTTTTAGAGGCTGCTTCTGTCCTCGTCGGAGGCGCAAACCCGCCTCCTACCCGGATGTTGATACCGGGGTGACGGGGTCGCAAGAAAACTCGTCACACTACTTATACTGCGGAGTCCGGCGCTCTTCGAAACCGACTGCTACACATGCCTCGTGCCATGTCAACAATTTAATCAATTTTTAAACGGCAAAATATTCACTTACGAAATTATGATATTTCGCGATTATTCTCTAGCAAACATAACAATATGGCATTATGCGGCCAACGATAAGCCGAATGCCGTGCAGACCGAATGTAGGGGAAAGATGTACGAGATGATCCATTGAGGTAAAATGATTCTTTTCTATTGCGGTGAGACTATAAGCGCTATCGAGTTTTTTTTTTAGTTAAAGGTAGTGAAACGTGAGGGTTCGGTTCATTTAATTTTGTTAGGTTCAGGATTCGAGAAGATATTAACATTATTTGAAACTGTCGATTAGAGTCACAGAATATTTTTGTTCGTTATTTATTTGCTCGTGGATATTGTTCTACGAATATAATATTTAGTTGGTAACTACGCCATGTTGATTATATCATAGCGTGTATCGATCCTAGATTTCTGATCGATTCGCCTCTCTATCTTAGATCGTATTGACGATTCTCGGTTACTGCTGTTGAGTCCGTGTTTCGTTCTGCCGACGTAGGGGGTGCAGCGATAGTTACCGCCGGCCGTAGTCTGCGCCAATTGACGATCTGCTTATAGATCGGTCGTAAATCAGTATGGCTGGTATTAAGCAGGCGTCTCTCGTTGCCGTTGGTTCTCTTTCCTTTGCATCGATCGCCCTCTCGCCCAAATGATCAAATTAAAAAAAAAAATAAACGAACACGTTTATTGCTCTCAAATACTCCGTAATCATTATTAAAATGAGAAAAAGGATTTTGGTTAACTCTTTTCACGTTTTTACGGTAGACAGTGTTTAAATTTATGAAAAAACTAATAATAATTCAGATGTTCGAAAGCTCGTTCAATTTTGCAAGTAGTGGAGGCGCAGCGATGGGGTAGGTACATAAATTACGGTTGAGTCGAAGAGATGTGATAAGCGTATGGTTTTATTTTTGCTCATTGTTATTGTCGTCACAAATGTATAAAGAAGTGGCGCGTGGACGTTCGCTCCAGTAGAGCGGTGGCTCTGTCACTGTGGCCCGTACTCCTGGTAGTCGATGTAGTGGTGGTGTGTGTCTTGAAGAGTCGCAGGAGACTCGTGCAGTTGGCCTTCTTGGAGAGTGAGGTTCCCAGTCGCTCCCTGACGACGTTTGTGTCTCCGCGTCGACGCTCCGAGTTAAGCTGCTAGAGCCTGCTGAAGTTGAGGCTTGTGTTCCTCGGTGAACTCGCGTAGTCTCGGTCTGCGTGGCTGCAGAGTTGTAGCGTGGCGGCGTCGCTCCAATCGGTGAGAGTAGCGGAGGAGCTGTCTTGCTCCAGCGTGGGGAGATCCAGCGACGGATCCGTACGTCCAACGTACACAGACACGATCGAGGTGGTCGAGTTAGATTTCCCGGGCAGGAGTTGCTCGGGATCGTTATCGTGCAGAGCTTCTACTCCTGTATGAGCTGGATCGAAAATTTAACCTGGGCGATTCTCCTTTGTTTGTAGCCTCGACGCATGTTCCGGCGATCGTAGGCAAAAAAGACCAAGCTGATTAGCTTGCTGAGATCTCTGTCTCAACAAGTGCTGGCTGCTTGTCTTAACGCACCGCTGCCGCTTATGTAGCTGCTGAGGCTACTAGTCGCGCGCGAGAGACGTTGCGCGCGTGTCGGAGGGTTCGGAGGGTTCGGAGGGCTCATCGTGAAACTATACGCCTTCTAGAAGGATAAGAAGAATAGCCATCGCGAGGCAAAAAAATAGGAACTTCCGTGAAAACTGCCTTCACCAACCTCGACGAGTTGGAGCGTGCCGAAAACAAAAAGCCCGACCGATCAAGAGCAATACTCGCCACGGCAGTGAGAGAACGGCAGACGACTCCCTCCCAATGTCAGCGAGATAGCCGAGGAGCCCATCAAGGCAGCTGTTAATTAGAATAGACAGTGCAATAAGAGAAGGCGCATGCCGCCACCATGGGAGGCTAAGGTACCCAAAAGGAAGAAGAAGAATGAACAGGAAAACCAGCTCGAAACTCGATCGGAGCAGGAAGAGAACCCCAAGCAGAGCGAGGGTCCAAACCATACCACTGGGCTGGTGTAAATGGAATGAATAAGTAACGACAAGGATCCAGCAATGAATGGCACGCAATCCGCAGCAAACGTCGCAAACGGCGGAGTAAATCGACCTTGCCAAATGCGCTAATCATACAGAGCAAAGCATATATAATTGTATATTAATTGATCATATACAATAGTATACAAAATTTGGCCCGATAGAATTTTATATATTGTATATTAGTATATACAATTGTATACGTTTATATACAATTGTATATTAGTATATATAATTGTATACGTTTATATACAATTGTATACAATTCTATCGGGCCAATTTTTGTATACAATTGTATATGATCAATTCATATACAATTATATATGTTTATATATATTCATTTTTACTCGGGTTATCAAAAGGCAGTAGCTACAAAACCGAATTACAACCATCCTCCAGCTTTCGATCAGGAAATTCAAGATCTTTTACAGCCAATTTATGAAGAACTAACCGACGAAAAGTTGCTCGAGAGATGTTTAGGGGCTAACACGCAAAACAATAACGAAAGTTACAAGTCATGTGTCTGGAACATAGCCCCTAAACATAAGTTTGTTGGAAAAAACGCTTGAAATTGCTGCTCTTAGTGCGCTTGCATTTTCAATAAAGTGCTTTCACCCATATTAAAAGTAATGGAAGTTATGGGTGTCAGAATCGGCCCGCAAGCAAGGCACTTTGCTAATAGGGCCAACAACAGGCGTGTTGATCGAGCTGAGCTAGAAGCTACTGAACCGTCTAAGGAACAGAAATGCAAGAATTCTTCAGAATGATGCTTACGAAGACCAGGAAGGAGTTGTGTATGAAGCTGGAATGGATATGTGAGTAAAATTCACTTTTTTTACGATTTTTCACGAATAAAAACTTTAAACTGATTTTTCTCCGAACCACGTTTTTCGCATGGATGGCACTCTCATTTAAAAACTATTGCACCTATCATTTTACTCTTTAGATGTCTGGCTATAGCCTCAAGCAGAACCAGAAATATTCATTATTATTTAAAACAGTTACATACAATTAAAAGTGAAAAAAACGGCTAAAAAAATTCAAAAGTCTGCCATTTTGTTTTTTTTTCATTGAAAATGTTTCATTCTGCTTGAGGCCATAGCCAATTCGATACAGAACATGAAACCGTTTTGTTTTTTGCTTTGAGATAATTCGTACCAAGAAATGATGTCATCCATCTACTAATCAGATGAGTTTCAGCAGCCATTTTCAAAACCGCCATTTTGAAATGGCGGTTTTGTTGAGTAATCAAAAAAATTGATTACTCAACATGTTTTGTACTATGAATAAAATTTATTGAAAAAAATCACGTTTTTTGGAGTAACCTGGCCTTAACTGCGATATTCGTTCTTGCGGCAATTTTTTTCCACTCATCACACAAATGCTTCCATAACTCGGTCTTGGAGTGATTTTTCGTTCCAAAAGGATGTTTGAGGTCTTGCCACAAATGTTCAATCGAATTCAAATCCGGTGATTGCGACGGCCAGACTAGGAGACGCACTTCTTGGCTTTCGAGAAAATTCTTGACTAAGCGCGAAGAATGTTATATATACCTTAGATTACCTTAGATAGATACCTTAGATCCACCGATGGACGGGGTAAAGGACATTGTGTGCTACGATGTACCAAATCTCGTGTAGCACCATTAAAAACCGTTTCCCTTCCAAGACTCGAATTATGCGGCGCTCATTTATTGGCTAAGCTATATTCATCGGTGAAGGAAACTTCGAACGTCAAGATCGACCGTACATTTTTTGAACAGATTCTACTGTGGTTCTTTGTTGGCTCAGAACTCCTCCACACATGCTGAAGACTTTTGTAGCTAATAGGGTAGCAGAGATTCAAGGAAAAACAGATCACGATCATTGGAGACATGTGCGGTCCAAGGACAATCCAGCCGACGCATTGTCTAGAGGTCAACTACCGGGCCAATTTATCGATAATCGCCTTTAGAAGTTCGGACCAGATTGACTCGTCGTTGTTGAATCATCATGGCCATCATCCATAGTTCACCAGTTACAGAATCTACCTGAGAGAAAAGAAACCTTTTGTTTTACAACAGAACTAATTAACGACAGCCTACTACGCCGATTTTCATCATTTACGCGCTTGAAACGAGTGATCGCGTATTGTCTTCGATTGAAAAAGAAAAACAGGCGCAAAGGATTATTGCACGCAAAAGAAATCGCAAATGCAGAAAATGTCGCAATTAAGAGGACGCAAGGATCAATGTTCGCTGAAGAGATCCGTGACCTCAACAAGGGGAGTCGAACCAACAAAAAAGGCAAGCTAAGCGCTCTAGATCCGTTTGTCGACGAAGATGGCGTCCTCAGAGTCGGAGGTTGTTTGAAAAATTCCAGCTTCCCCCATGATCAGCGGCATCCTATACTTTTGCCAAGGTCGCATCATCTTACATACCTTATCTTGCAAGATTTCCATTATCGGAATCATCACGCCGGGATCCAAACAACCTTGTACGCTTCGAGAATCCGTTTTTGAACTTTTGACGGTCGCAACCAAGTACGCCAAATAGTGCGAAGATGCGTCAAATGCTCTCGCATAAATCCTACTTCAGTCGATTACGTAATGGGCAATCTACCTTGAGTGAGGATAGAAAAGGCTAGGCTCCCCTTCTGCCATATGGGAGTCGATTACTGCGGTCCATTTTTTATAATAGAGAAAAAATACAGCAATCGTAACCACGTTAAAGTTTATGTGGCGGCGTTTGTATGTTTTGTAATAAAAGCAGTACATCTGGAAGTCGTCGAGGATATATCACCCGAACCGTTCGTCGAAGCTTTACGTCGCTTTATTGCTAGGCGTGGAAAGCCGCGAATCATTCATTCCGATAATGGTTCGAATTTCATCGGCGCAAATAACGAATTGAAGCAAGTTTATAAATTCCTTCATGCCCAACCACAGCAAGATATAATAACCGAATTTCTCAGTGATAAAGGAATTGAATGGAAATTCATGCCACCGTATCACCACATTGCGGTGACATATGGGAAGCAGCCGTAAAATCCTTTAAACACTATTTGAAACGCGTAACTGGAGTCGGTGTGTTAAGATTTATCGAGTCGTATACTTTAGTGGTTGAAATTGAGACCATTCTTAATTCTCGACCTCTTCCTCCCATTTCCACCGATCCGAAGAATATCCTTGTTCTTACACCCAGTCATTACCTTAGCCGTGATAGTCTAACGAGCTTACCAGTAATAAATCATAGCTCGACGCCGATGAATCGGCTATCCACGTGAACACATTCTGAAGGTCCGTCGAGATTTCTAGGCTCGTTGGTACAAGGAGTATCTCAACGAATTGACTGTTCGCCACAAATGGAGCAACAGGGTCTATCAGATCCAAGAAGAGACCATCGTCGCCCTCTGAGATGACAATCTTCCACCGATGCAATGGAGACTCGGGCGTGTGATCAAAACCCATCCTGGCGCGGATGGTATTGTGCGGACAGTCACAGTAAAAACAGGGAACTCAGAACTTCTTCAGAACTTCAAAAAATTAGCACCATTACCAATCGATAGTGAATCATAATTAAGTACATTAAGTTCAATGTGAAGTTGAGACTATCCTCTCAACGGGCGGAGGATGTTCCGTGTCGCTATGCACGCCGGAACGGTCAAATTGTATTTAACATTATTTATTTATCGTTTTATTTTGTATATAAGTATTCTCATGTATATTCATGTGTATTCTTTAGAATTATTGTTCCTTTCTCAAAATTTGTAGCGGAAAGGCATATGGACTAGACAAAGGTGATTAAATTCGCGAGTGGTCGTCAGATGACAAGACCTTTTACCGAGCGGTCATAAAAAAGGGTCACTATTGGGCAGTCTAGGCCTAATAAAATCGTTCGTAGGAAAATGCTTAAAAATAAAATCTCCAGCGTACGTGATATTTTTAGTTACAACAGGATTAAAATAAAAAGTCTCATTTAGAATTTTTCTTCGGAAATTCCCAAAGAGTTGGAATTTTTTAAAATAATAAACTCTTTCCCGTTTGGGGACTCTCCTCGTGATTGGCGAAAAATCTAAACCGCCCATTATAACGGCTATGCTTTTCCTACAATAACATAACTTTTGCATCCCTTCCAGCTCGTAGAATCAGAGTGCCGAGACGAATTGTGGTCACTTGCCGATTCCAAGTTTTAGTTGTTAACTAGCGTTCGCCCAGAACACATTATATTGTTCAGTAATGTTCGTCGAGAACATAAAATTTGTACTCAAGTTCACCAAGAGCACACAATCTTAACCATCCGTACAAGAGATATTCGAGATTGCTATTCTAACACTTCAATGTATAAAGTTTATTATAAATTCTATGAAATATTAATTCAATAAAAACCAACACAATTGTGACAATCCTAATATTCGAAAACGGTTACATTTTATTAATTTAAAGTTGAACGTACCACTCGAAACATCGTCGCCTTAGCTTGCGGTTCAGGATTTACAACCCTGGATAGAAAATCTTATTTCGCGGTGTGAACGGTACAAAAAATGTTTTCATTTTTTCGTAATCTAACATTGTTTTTTCGATAAAATAAATTTAAGTTAATATATCTACGATATTTATTAAAAATCTCAACTTAACGATTAATAATTAGGACTCTTACAGGGATGATACTGTGACGTCCGCCGAAATTCAGCAAAATCAATTTCGACGCTCGTCCAGATCGGGCTCGAGAAGTCCAGATTTTACTCGAAAACGCCAGACCATTCGGAAATAAAAGAGGAAAGCATCGAAAGATCCAAAACACTCCTTATCCAAGGGTAAACATAAAAACACGAGTCACCGGTTTACTGAACGCTCGAGCACGGTACGACTCGACCCTACCATAAACCCTACCATAAACCATAAAACTCTTTAAGAAATTTCAAGAACGTTCCAGATCGTCTATATGAATTCTATTTTTAATAATTCATAAAGAAAAGTAACTTAACAAAATGAAACAAATCAATTTACAAAAAAAAAAATAGAAGAACTCAAATTTGAGTAAGCTGTATAAACCGACGGAAAATTTAACGATTGATGAGCAGCTTTATGCTTATCGTCGACACACCAAGTTCACACAATATATTCCCTCTAAGCCAGCTAAATACGGCATCAAAATATGGTGGATTTGCGATGCAGAAAATTCATATCCTTTATCGGGAATTATATATACGGGTAAAATTGGCAACGTTCGTGAAAAAACATCAAGGAGAAAGATTTGTAAAAGAACTTGCAGCTCCATTCAAAGGAGGCGGCCGAAATATTACGGTGGATAATTTCTTCACTTCACTACCTCTCGCTAAACTCTTATTATTTTGGAAATTGACAATTACCGGTACTTTGAGGAAAAATAAACCATACATTCCCAAAGAAATGGCTGCCGATAAATCTAGAGACGAATTCTCTTCTCTGTTTGGTTTTCACGAACGCGACATCGCACTTTGCTCTTACGTCCCAAAAAAAAAAACAAAGCTGTGATATTACTTTCTACAGTACATTGCGATACTGCGGTCAACGACGATGCAATGAAAAAACCGCATATGATCGAATATTACAATAAATATAAGATTGGCGTCGACACAATGGACCGAATGGTGACACAATACACCACGCATAGGCGCACTCAGAGGTGGCCTCTTGCATTATTTTTCAACATTGTTGTTGTCGCTGCTCTTGCAGCATACATTATTTATTATGAAAATAATAGTATGCTCAAGAGAAGAACGAATCAGCGTCGTACTTTCTTGCGCCAATTAAGCGAAGAACTTGCGAAACTGGTAATTGAGGATCGCTCTTTGAACATTCAAATCACGCGACATCATTCGGCGAGACTCGCGATCGAAAGCATGATAGGATCCTCAACCTCTGCATCTACTTCTGCCATTGAAACTCTGACACTGAAACTCACGATAGTTCTGGGCGAAAAGCAGTTACCGGCTCATGCCATATTTGTTATAAGTTAACCATTGAAGGGCGCAGGAAAACTCGCAAAAGTTGAAAAAATTGCGAGAAACCTGTGTGCCCTGAGCACTCAGTGACTCAAATTACATGTACAGATTGCGAAAAATGAATAAATTTCGATTATATTCGTACCATAAATGATTGTATTTGTTTATTTATAAACCTATATGACCCCAATAAAATATTTATTAACATTAACTTTGATTTACAGGTGAATATATCAAATTTGTCTCTAGTGGGTACCCGGGTACCCTGTTTGCACCCTGGGACTACCCGTACTGCAAGGTCATTTTACTGAAGCAAAAATTTTTTGTTTTCGAAATCTAGCCATGTCAATCTCTTCGTAAAGATTTAAACTTCCTAGATCCGGAGGCTTGGTCGAAAAAAAAAATTTTGAAACAATTACAAGCAGAAATGTGACGAGGTGGGTACCCGGGTACCCGGTCGCACACATAAGGGTTAAAGACAAACGACCACTGGCCCCAAATTTCCGCCCATGCTCCAGAAAGTTCAGCTCATCAGATTCTAGATATAAGGCGGTTGCGCTGTGCTCTAGTCACTCTTCGATTTTAAACCAGCGAGTACGCCGCGTGAAAGCGTGAGAAGGTTCAAGCATCAATAAAAGTAAATAGTTTCAAAAACAAAGTGTCATTTTAAAGATTTTCTCGAAAAGTAATTGTGTTGAGAACGAAATACCAGCAAAGCCTTAAGAGCCAGCGCACCGAATGGGATTATAAATTTTCTTTTATAAGTAACATTTTTGTTTGTATAACTTCCATTTTTCTTATTAAATAAATTCAGTTTGTTTAATTCCTCCTGTGTCCTGTCATTTTTTAGCCTAAAAGAGGAGCGAGCCGTGACATAGAATATTATAAAGTGTATACCTTTCGCCGACATCACAATACAATGAAGAATCATTCATTTTTTTCATATTGGTGTGTTAAACGATTTATTTTATTTTTCTTTGACGTTTAAATAATTTACAAACTATATAGTCTTAGGAATTGGAATAATTTTTAACAAAAACACAACTATCAGTATCTGGGATCACACTGTGAAATTGCTGATTTCTTGTAATAGTTTTCGTTATTGAAAATCGGTTGCTGAGCTCGTTTCCAGCTTTATTCTAATTCTCTTCTGTTGAAAACTCAACCGTAACATTTAAAAAATTATTATGGAATCTATTAGGTGCAGAAGCCCATGCACATGGCTTGTAAGGTGTGGTTATTTTTTATCGTTTGCTAGTTGAAGACTTGCTATCGCAGCTGCTCTTTTGATTATACCACCAATGTCATCGCATGTACCTTTTCCGTGAGTGCAAGCCAAATTTATTATTTTTCGGACGGAGCTCCTCAGCGATTTAAAAACTACACAAATTTTGTGAATTTATACTACCACAATAGAAACTTTCAAATACCTGCAGAATGGCATTTTTTGCGACTGCTCACGGAGATCCATGCGATGGCATTGGTGGCACATTCAAAAGAGCAGCTGCGACACCAAGTCTTCAACTAGCAAGCGATAAGCCGCAAGTCGCATGCTCGAAAATCAAACGACTGTTGATCCTTGAGCATACTCGTAATAACCATGCTCATTATTAGCAATGTGTGGACACACATGCTACTAAGTAGCAATTATTCAATAATGGTATGTTTTCGTGCTCGTGTTGAGTATGTCTGCCAGTACCATAACCAGTGTCATAGATTCCATAATAATCTTTTAAATATTACGGTTGAGTTTTGATCAGAAGAGAATTACAATAAATCTGTAAACGATCTCAGCAACCGATATTAAAAAACCAAAACTATTACAGGAATTCAGCAATTCCACAGTGTAATCCTAGATACAGATGGTTGCGTTTTTGTTAACAATTATTGCAATTCCGAAGATAATAAGGTCTGTAAACTATTTAAATGCCACAGAAAAATAAAAAAAATCGTTTAATATATCAATATGAAGAAATTGAATGATTCTTCATTCTATCATCCCGGTAATAATCCTAATTATTAATTGTTAAGTCGAGATTTTTATGAAATATCGTAGATATATTCACTTAAATTTATTTTATTGACAACACAATGTTAGATTACGGAAAATGAAAAGATTTTTCTTCCAATCGAAAACAAAAATTGTAAAGAAAAATCTGCCCACTATGGATCTTACGGCATTAAACTCAAAATAAATCAAAGTGTAAAGTAAAAAAAGAAAATAAAAAATAAAAAATGGACTTTTCGAGAAATTGATATTTTTCTCTGAAAAACTAAAAAGTTTCATAGACTGACATTGAATATTTGGTTTGTATTTTTTTTTTCAAAAAACGCCTTTAAAAACGAAAAAAGTTGAAAAAACGTCTTGATTAAGCGTTTTTTGAAAAAGTTGTGAGCGTTTTAAACCGTTTGAAAAAAAAACGACGTTTTTATTCAAAATTCATAACTTTTTTCCTTTGGGTAGAAAAATTTGAAAAAATTTGAAAAAACTGATACAAGTTTCCACACTTTAGACCCAAACTGAATAGCACTTAAACCAATATCAGAGTAATCTATGACGCTTATCACTACGACGTAACGAATACCCGAATCTCCGATCACCAAACGGTGATCGCCGGAGCTCAGGAATTTCCTCACGATGTGACAGGTTTCGAGGATAACGGGCTTTTGCATTTGTTCACACGTCTGCGTCGGGAACTTGATGGCGCGCAGGGGTTCGCTGAGTTCTTTCGGTATCACTTCAGTTGACGATACGACCATTGGCTTGGCACTAACCTGACACTGTCCATCCTCCATAGGCGTTCTATTTCCATTGTGAGTTCCGAATATTTCGTGATCTTCTCTCGGATAGTCATCCCCACATTCTTCGTGTTTAATATTGCAATGTCAATCATCATTGTTGTCTTAGTGCGTTGCCGACGTTAGGAGAGAGTTGGATAATACCAAGCCTCTAATGACTTTGACTTATAATTAGGACAATGTTCGATTTATAAAAACAAAAATGCAGTAAGTCGTAGGAAATTTATTTGGCTACGCATACAGCAAGGCAAAATATATAACAAAAAATGATACGAAAAGTGATTATTATAATATTACAAAAAAAATGGGAAAGCGGGTTATTGTCAAACTGGTCTGATAATATCGAGCCCAGATCTGGTAAAACCGTGCCCATATTAATTCCGTGAAATTCGGTGAGTAACTATTATCACACCGATGTCGTTGCTATAGGAGGGGGGATTGGGGAAGAATAATAATTATTAATCACGTGAGGTCTAACAGAAAATATAACCACCAAGATTTGATTACTTCAACACTCGTTTGGTATCCAGGACTATTGAAAAAGAATTATACTCGGTATAACCGTTGGTTCAACAGAAATATTGTAACAAAACAATTAAATATAACACAATATAAATTATATACTAGGTTCGACGGAAGATCTCCGAGGGCGATCTCACTATGAGATTCCCAAAAACAAGAAAAAGTAAAGAAAAATACTATGATTGGGCGCCAGTTATTTTTCGCGGATAAATAACAACCAGAATGATAATATAACAATAATATATAGTTGATGCAGTTTCTCAGGACTAACTAAGTCATCGGGAATAATTTGTTTAACAATGCAATTATGGGGCAGATCAGGGGCGGGGGGTTCTCCGATACAATGGCCTTTTAATTGTTGCCACTGGTTATGACGATCTCGAATTTATTCTCGAAATAGTATTTTACAACGTTGAATTTATCACAGAATACTTTCGCTTATTTCGGGTCAGTCGAGAAATGTAAATACGGAATGGTGTGTCGCGCGGGCACCAACAAAAAAAAATATCCGAATGGCAATTCTCTCGAAGTCAAGACTGTCTATTATTGGCAGTAGACACAGAAGAAGAAATAAATATATTCGATACGGTGAAGCATTGCCGGCGCAAATATTCTATCCCATATAGGATAAGTCCGGGGGACATGGACATACGGGAGAGATGGCTAATTACAATATTTCAGAGAATACTCAATAAATATGGGTTGTTTTGGCCTACAAGGGGGCCGTACGGTTTCAGAAATTGACTTGGGGATGAGACCCAAATATACTGCAAAAAAAAGCATAAGTTTTCCTCACGCAAATATTAGTTTTATCGCTTTCCCGATATATTTCGGGTATGGTTTTAAATTTCGAATATGCCTTAATAACTAACACACCCGTCCACACCGGTTTTATTTCTACAGTAACTTTCTTTATATGAAAATTTCTATTTTATTGCCTACCAGCGTTGAAACGCCTGGAAAAGGGGAATACCGAAAGAGGGAAGGGCGGGGGGGCCTCTAATACAATTTAAATAAATTAATGGGGATACTAAATGTGCCAACAGTCGACCTGTGCAAACATTGACTCTATCTTTTGCATGCCTGTCGTCGTAGTCTTGGTTCCTTTTCTTTTTCGGTTATTGTTTCCTCGGGTTGCCGGCTCGTTGTAATTTTTCGGAATTTTCGCCGCGCACTATCTCTCACACTCTACACTCTCGCTCTTTACTACTCAAAACTCCAAACTTCTTTCTGAAATCGCTATAATCTTTTCACTAATTATTCACTCTCTGACACTGGTCACTTTCGTCTACTCTCGTCCGGAGCTCGCAGCAAAGTGCCGGCACATAGCGTGCCGGAAGCTTGTGAATTTGTCTCGAATTTTCTCGTGCCTTTTGTTAAAATTTGAAGCTAAATGACTGATTTTTTCATATGGATGCATTTTCATGAATAAGTCAAACTCACGACAATAATATTTTACATCGAGAGGTTGCATCTTATGAGGTATGGGGAGGCAAAGACAGGAGGTGAATGCCATTTTTGCGGAAAAATTTAAACGTGCGAGAATAAGAAGCGCTAGATGTTGCGCACGGGCACCAATATTTGTAACAAAATGCTGCAGCCATTTTGCGAAGAGCTCTTCATTTATCCATTCTGACTGACATTCGTATATCGCTCCCGGTGGGCCAACAGTTCGGAGAGAAGCTTTACCTCTCTGCCGGGGGAAAATAAATATCGGAGAAACATATATTCCTGTTGCGCTAGTGGGCAAACCACTGTTACGTTCTGGCCGCGTTTTGCTCTAGTAGCCTTCCCGATTTGCTTTACGCCTATTGGAGCATAAATTTTGCCAGGCTTTTGAACGTTGCTAATGCCCGTTTCATCAATGTTAAAAATTCGATTGGCTGGGAAATTATGCTTTGTCATGAGTGTCTCGAGATTAACAAAGAAAATTGTTATTTGGGATTTATTATATCCCAAAACGCTATTTAAGCTGGTTGGTTCTGGGAGTCTTAAATATATTCCGGGTTTTTTTTTAAAAAGGAAGACACCCAACATTTTCCAGCCGTTGCTTTCTCTGACGAAAAAATATTGTTTATATTCTTTGAAACGGCAAAGTCATAAGGTAATAAGCTGTTGCTGAGTGATCCCATAAAACTTCGTTGTCATTAGGGTGACGAATACGACCATTTCTTTCTATTCTTCTTTTGAAAATTTAGCGTTTTTGCTCATAGGCGGGTTATAATCTTTCCCCGATTTTAATCGATCTCTAATTGTAGATTCAGAGACATTTTTTTTAGCAGCTGTCTTTACTTTACTTCCGTTCCGTATAGCCTAAGTGCAGTCTTCATATCTTATGGGTTCCATGACTTCTTCTTTTTTTTGGAACAGATTCATCCATGTAAAACGTAAATTCAATTACTCTACACAATTTTCATAGTTTACAATTTCGCGCCATTGCTTAATAATACCGCGCTCTGGGCGCGGAATTGCCAAGCCCGATCGTTTCAGTTTATAACCTTAAAACAATACAGTAGAGTAAATTGTGTGTCCAAAATTATTTCGCACATTAACTCTACAATATGTTTGCATGAATGTATGAACTCAATGTGTCACAATGTAAATATCGTATTGCTTACCTCTCATCGAATATACCCACGAAATAATATGGAATGACAGTAAAATTAGCACAACGCGATGTTCCCCGTGGCCGCTCCGAACAAACTAATGGTGCGTGCGCGGAGGAGTAAGCGTGTCGGGCTATGATGTTTTAGCACTGAATAGCGTAACGAGTGTATGGTTTTTGAGATATGCCGATGCGCGGAAATATCAGACGCGCGGTATTATCGAACTCGCCCCTATATCCGGTCTATTTCCAGCGATCATCTTATCCGTTAAGATCGTCTTATCCGATGGTCTTATCCGTTAAGATGGCTCTGTCGCAGTATATTTTGTGCGTGTCGTTATCCAGAGCTGCCTGCCGCATGTACTTGTAGGGCGGCTGCAAGTCGGTAGTTAGCGGATGTTTACTGGCCAGTCGCTGATGAACGATGTTAGCTACCATATTGTGCCTATGTAGATACTCCCCTTGACAGAGGAAGCGGCATCCCGGTGTGATGTGCCGAATCGTCTTCGGACAAAGATGACATGGCCTATAGTTATCGTCCTGTATTAACGAGTGTACCTCCGGTAAGCTTCTGATCTTCATGTACTATAGCGTTGTGCATCAGTGAGACTCGCTGCTTCCTATAGAAGAATACCCTCAGCGTCTTGAATTGCTTCTTCTGAAAACAGTTGTTCTTGATGTTGATCAGGCATTTGCCTCCTTCGGATCTTGTTAAGATCACTTGCTCCACCGCTGATCTTGGGTGGTGATACGATGCCCGTCGTTAATTTGGCCCTTTTTAGCCGCAGAAGGCCTTCCAGGTCTGACCGGCTCCATTTGATTAATCCAAAAGAATACGTCAGAACCGGGATGGCGTAGGTGTTGATCGCCTTGATTAAGTTCTTTGCTGTCAATCTGCTCCTACAAATTTGGTTGAGCGAGGCCGCGTAATTGTTGGTAATATTATTCTTGATCCAAGGAGCGCAGTGGCTGAGTGGATAGGGCGCTGGGTTCGTACTCAGCGGACCCGGGTTCGACTCCCGCAGCCGACACCAATGGGAAAAGAAATTTTTCTATGTGTTTATTCTGCAATCCTGGCGGTTCGGATTCCACCAAAACAAACGTCCAAAAAGACCTCGCTGTGATTAGTGGGGGGTCGGTGCTCGGCTTTGGTGCTCCCGCAAGGCGGTTCTCATCGCGCGGATGGTGACGCCTTGGTCGAGCATGGGCCGCCCATATTATCACAGATGAGGAGGTGCCGACCTAGGAGACTCTGGTGAACGTGCTTGAGTTTACTCGCATTGACACTGGAGTAGACTAGGTAGGCACCGACCTGTATCGACGGAGGTTTTCTGCAGTTTCGGTCCGTCCGTGGCAAATGCGATACAGGGAGGAAAGGGGAAATGCGAAACGGCTGCAGCCGTGGTCGCAAGTCGGAGGAAGGAAAAAGTAGTGTCGGAGGAAGGAAAAAGTAGAGGTGTGTAAAAACCCGAAGAGGGTATACACGGTGGTAAAACTACTAAAATATATTATTCTTGATCCGGGTGTGCTCAATCAGCCTTGATTGCATCACTCCTAGGTATTTTCATTCTTCATTATGATGATGATGATGATGATGATGATTATTATTATTATTATTATTTTTTGTATCCGAGGAGGTGCGGAATCCATTTATGGATACCACCAGTCGTGCGGGCTGGTAGTGATGCTGGCCTCCTGCCCGGACAGCCCACTTCCGCGGGCCCCCCCGCCAGACTACCCGCTAAACCGCCACCTCCTATGCCCCCCCCTGTCTAGGTACTATAACGAAGATTTTGCGTCTAGCCGGGGGTCCGCAACCGTCTCGTCGTTTTGTGGGCTGTTTATTTCCGTCTTTCAGTTGTTTGTCCCCGAAGACCCGTTCGGTCCACGGTCTCAGGTCCTTTATCAGCCGTCTCGTCCAGTTGCCCGTTTTCCTGTCTGTCCATCGTTGTTGCCACGTTTGCATGGTCCTGTCCCTTTCCGTCTTTGCAGCGCCCTGCCCTCCGCTCTGTCATGATTATTATTATTATTATTATTATTATTATTATTATTTTCGTTTTGCTGTGTACAACTCCCTTTCTCGTCATTGCCATTTATGGATGCTAGGGAAATGATGATAATATCACCACGACTGCGCGATTGTATACGCATATAGGATCGTTAGATTTTATTCTGCGCTCGTTTTCTCTCGTTTCCTTGCTAATACGCACATTTGAAGTTCCAAATCGACGACCCCCCCCCCCCCCCCCTTGGGTTTGCTTTTTTCGGGATATTATCAAATCCCGTCAGCAAATCATAATCACACACAACAATCGGTATGTTATTTCTAGTCTGTTTTTATTTCAATTGATTTACGTACAGAATGGGCTACAGAATATGTAGCGGCACTTCCCCTTTATCTAATTAAACGTGCACGCGTGCAGATCAGTTATACCTACCCAAAGGCTTAAGAGGTAAAATTTTGTCAACAGCTGTGATAATCCACAAAGAACGTGATTGCCATAACCCTCTTCCTAATCCCCTGTAAAATTCCCTTTTTATCCTCAAATTTGTATGTCATTTTACCAATTGGTCCACCAATAATTTCAATCAAGAAATGTATAAATCTGTAAAAACCAACAAAATAAAGATAAATCATAGAAATGTGTATTATTCATCAAATGCAATCAGTGAATCATTTCAAACGATCTATAAATTGATATTTGGCAATATCTGGCGATGACCCTGCTCTGGGCCGTCATATTCATGTCATCAATGGATAGTGCTGCCTCATTATTTCGCCAATTAAACATTTTAGTCCATTGCCCCACCTTGGTTTGCCGTAAAGGGGTCTCTGCTGCAACAATATATGAAAGAATATGTCTCTCTGCATTGACAGACTCCTCAAGATAATTCGTATTCATCATCTGCACAACACTTTCTTCGTCCCTCACTCACTCTCCTATTTCCTCGCGTGTTCTTTCTCTCTCCTTCACCTATTAAGTTTTATTTTATGCTTTTGATTCCATGGTATATCAATCAATTACTACGTTGGAAAAAGCAATAGTATCGTTAAAATTTCATCTCGGGAGTTGTACGTGCATGTATAAAGTATATGGTACGTTTAATTTTAATAACGTATCATAAGGTTTATGTGCTCCAAAATTGATGGTTTTTATAACGATGCACGTGAGCACTTTTGGCCGTTATTATTATTCATTTTATATCAACGAGGTGTACGGATATACATACAACCCAATATCTATGTGGTCAATACATAAATTATGATTAATGTCAGATGTAATGATCCCCTTCACCGTTCTATCGAAAGTGAAGTATATATGATATCACGTTGCAATGCGTCGATGCGTCAAGCTGCAACTGTAATATGGGCAGGGGATGTTTTATACTCTGTAGATACATATATGCACGTTCAAAAGTATGGCAAAATGTATAGGGGTTCGCACATAAGGGGAGGGGAGGAATCGAGAGAGAATGGATACAACGATGTGCCCGATTGCCCGGAGGCTTCGATGGGCGATGCGATCGATAGAAAGAGTAGCGAAACGTAGAGAGAGAGAGAGAAAGAGAGAGAAAATTAGAGAATACTATCGAATCGCGATATCGCATATTGCTTTGGGAATCCTCCGGCCTAGGACCCGTTGGATCCACGCTGTGTGTAACAGGGAAATCCTGGTAATCGTATTTCCCGTTCGTACAGTGTATTCAATATATGTATATTCCCACACCCCATTTTCGGCTCTCGTAGCCCCCTTCCCCATGCTTCCTGCGCCTCTTCTGAAAAGCAGGACGTGCGTTGAGCCCAAATTATCGATGCTTATCACGACAACGAGCATAATGGCCGATAGGTCCGCTTGGAAGCGTTGCAGATCTGCCTGTGCCGGTTGATTTATCGAAATCAAATATACCGAGGACTATACAGAGCTGTATATATCATATCTATGTGTGCATGGGAGAGAGTATAGGCTTGGACGCAGTACAAAAAATTCATATTGTTTAACGTAATAACAGTCGTTTATTTTAGATAGATCTGAAAATTACCAAGTTATGCATTTCTCAAAAGTGGTTGAAAATAAAAAATCCATTGTGATATTTCAAAATTATATTTCAATAATCATTGTTCTCAGCCAGAAACGATTTCAGATTTATACTTGGAGTCTACAGAATATGAAGTAAAACTAAGATCTTTGAAGAAACCAAAATTTTACTGTTCAAATGAATACACCTATGGAATTTGAAGACTCGGTGGATGGTAATCACAATTTTCGTCGCATAGGGAGACTTAACGTACATTGAGAATGATATACAAAACATTAATAACGCGACAACGAAATAAATAGAGAAGTTCTATACGGTGTCTAAAGTATAAGCTATTTAAAGCCTTTGTTTGCATTCCGTCAACAAGATCATAATAGACTATGGCATATATTGTGCACTTGGAACAAATTTGCCGTTTAAAATCATGAAATTCGCGTATGTGAATAGAATCTATTCACTTGGTCAACAAATTATTGCGTTTTTAACAGATAGACATGTATCACGTAAGTATTTACCAATGCGATACAAAATTCTCGGTTAATCCGCTGATTTTAAAGAATATCATTGACTGTCAGAGTACAATGTCGAGTTCTTTAACGGAGACCGAACAACGAACAATAAGAAATTTTCTTCACACTGGTATAACAAAAGATCACAAAACAAGCTATAGGTACATATCGCAATAATTTTACCTCCTTCTCTCTCTCTCTCTCTCTCTCTCGCTCTCTCTCTCTCTCTCTCTCTGCCTGCCGGTGAGTACGTTATACACGTTATCACCAGCTACTCACTAACAATAAGACCATAATTCTGCTGTGTTGCTGCCTTCCGGCGTTTTTGCTTCCAGCACTAAAGCACACACTTTATGCGCTTTTCGTCATAATTCCTGTCAACTTGACTTTTTCTTGCTGACTTTTCTGGGAAAATCGACGAATTGTGCTGACAGATTTTATAAGCTACATCTTTGATACCGTTGGATTGGCAGGATGTCTCGCTCGCTCAGTTCAGCTGTGTGCGCATGTGCTCAGTAGAACTGGTCGGTGACGCCGGGATATCATTGTTGTCTTCGTTCTCGGAAGGGCAGCGAGCGTCATTATCATCATTCTCATCATTATCACCACGCTTCGCTTGTTGACCACACGGGATGTATCTGCTTGGAGCGCGCGGTAGAGATTTACATCGACGTCGATCATTGCGGAAGATCAGCGAGTATTATTATTGTCGATATCATCGCGCGTTTGCTTATTGACCGTGCGTGCGTGGTAGATCTACATCGTCATCCATCGGTCACCTGCTCCGCATCGCGTTATTACAAACCGCTATAGTTTTCGGTGCCTGGTAGGTAACTGCATTATCTCCACATTGCCGTACGTATGTCTAGGCGGTGCCATAGATGTAACAGAGGTATCGCGGCAAACCCGACAGTCTGCTCTCTCTGCTCGCGTTCGTTTCACCCGGGGTGTGTGCAACACTATTTGAGTCTAAGTTCAGTCAATGTGTGTTGTAGGATGCAATTTGCCAGTATGAACACTGATTCCTTAACTCCGTCCACCTCTTCTGAATTAGGGCATTCTGGTGAGGAAGCGCTGGGATTGCTTGCATTGCTCACAGCTATGATACGTGATGTCAGTGCAAATACTGCCAACCTCGCAGCTAAGCTTCGTACGGGTTTAGCGAGCATTAATTCGACCCTCAGTGAAATCCCGAGGCTGGTGCAAGCCATTAATACTCACTCGGAGAAGATCGATTCACTTGAGGCTAAAAACGCCTCGCTTGAGACTAAGAACGCTGTAATTGTGCGGGAGATCGCTCATTAAAAGCTAACTCGCGCCCGTCAAGCGTCAACCGTAGTCAAGATCTGAATCAGAATCTAAATCTGAGTGAGGTGGTAGTCGCGGGCATTTCAGCCGCTCTCACTGAATCTCCGCGAATCTTAGTGGCTAAAGTTGTAGCTGCGCTGTAAAGTTGTAGGCTCAGCCACCTTGAGCGTCATGTACTGGCGCCTCATGCAATGCGGAAAATCTGTGGTGGCGGTGTAGCTGCGAATTCAACGGGTGATGATGATTTCTCGCCTCATTCGTTTTCGATCGCTGTTACTCTCACGTCTGGCAGTGTTCGGGACGTGATAATCAACGCGAAAAAATTAAAGGGGGACCTCACGGTCAGAGAGGCTTTCGATAGCGATATAAACGGCAAACTTTTTGTAAATGAGATGTTGTCAGCAGAGTACTATAGATTGCTGCGCCTAGCGAAAGCGCGCACTCGGCTAGGGCGTCCTATAAATATGTATGTACGCCAAATATCACAACGGCCGCACAGCTAAACGCTCAGGTTTATGTCATTACAGAATCCTTCTGTCTTGCATTCGATAAGCACGCGCCGGTTGTTACGTTCAGGGCCCGAAGACCCCCGGTGCCGTGGTTGACAGCGGATGTCAATCGCAACAATACAGACAAGAACGACCTCTACAAGCGTATTAGAAGAACAAATAGCGTTCTAGGTTTTGTCATGTATAGACGGGTCCGTGATCGAGTGACACAGGACATTAGGAGTGCTAGAAGCGACTATCTGCTGGCCAAGCTCAATTCAGTAAGCGACCGAAAAAAGATGTGGGCTGAACTGAGACACTGCGGCCTGGTCAAGCTGGTTCTCTCTTCTCCACTGCACTTCTTTACTCCAAGTGAACTAAACTTTCACTATGGTACCATCTCTGCTACTTCACCATCGATCACTGAGGATCAGTTTCAGACGATGATGTCGCAGACTCTTAATGAAAACTGTCTTTCTTCTTTTTCTTTTGCGTTCGTCGCTCGACGTCAACATCGCTTAGTGCTGGCCCAGATGGCATCTCGCAATTTCTTATTGCCAAGTCGATTCCTATGTTGATCACGTACTTGGCAAACATCATCAATGGCTCCATGCAGCTCTCGCTTTTTGCTCAGCAGTGGAAGCTGGCGGTCATACGCCCTCTTCTCAGGGTGAGAACACCTAGAACGCCCTCTGATACCGAGCCAATCGCCATCTTGCCCGAGTTTTCAAAAATATTCGAGAGGATGATTTTTAATCATATTTCTCGCGATCTTAACGCTCATGATATTCTTGATCCCAGACAGTCGGCGTACAGACGCTCGTTGAGCACTCAAACAGCTCTACTTAGAGTCACTGATGACATTGGGCATGGCGTGGATGCCAGAAAATTGACAATTCTAGTCCTCTTTGATTTTAGTAAGGCTTTCGACACGGTTCCAAATATAAATCTCCTCAAAAAACTTTGAGCAGTAGGTTTCTCTGACCATGTGCTCAAGTGGTTGTATTGCTATTTGTCTGGCAGATCGCAGGTAGTAGCAGATGGTCAAGGAGGCTACTCGGATTGTGTAAAATTGTCGGTAGGCCTGCCGTAGGACTCTGTCCTGGGTCCTTTATTATTCTCATTGTATATCAAGGACATAGGTGAAAATCTTCGTTATTGCGATTATATGATCTTTGCCGACGACACGCAAATTTACCTACAATGCTTCTCATCTGAATTAAACGATGCGATCGATAAACTGTCGCATGACATAGGTGTCATTGCTCGATTTACGAACTCGAACGGGTTGACACTTAATATCGGGAAGTCCAAGGCGCTCATCTTAGGCAGCAGGGCGTACATTAGGGAAATTGTACTGACTAAATTGCCTCCTATTACCTCGGGTGCTTCCATACTGTCATATCTGTCTGAGGCGAGAAATTTAGGGGTCATGTTCACTGCTCATCTATCTTGGAGCAGGCACGTATTCACCATCTCGCAACAAATTTTCAACAAATTAAAATTTCACAGACGTTCTCTCAGCACAGACTTTAGGGTATTATTAGTAAAATCACTTATTCTCCCATACTTTGATTATTGTTGCCTGGTTTATCATGATCTCACGAAATCCTTAAATGAGAAGTTCGAAAAATTACTCAACTATTGTAAAAGATTCATATTCGACTTGTGTCGCGACGTATCGATCACACCGTATCGGCGCAGGCTGCATTGGCTGTCGGTTAAGGGTAGTCGGTCATATTTTTTGGGCATTGCGCTATATCGCTCCTTAGACCTTACTGTGCCGCGGTATTTGAGCGACATCCTGCCCACGCAACAATCGGGGGTGCGACGGTCGGAAATGCGTGAGGAACGCACGGTCCTCCACGTACCAATTCACCGTACTACGTAGTTCCACCGGTTGTACCAAATTGCGGCGGCACATCTCTGGAATTCCCTACCTAACAATATCTGCTCTTCTTCGTCCATCGATTCATTTAAAAGCCGGCTATTTATCTACTTGCTGAAAGCGGAGCGTTAGGTTAAGTCTGTATTTCCTATTTCTTTGCAATATACTTTGGTAATATGTAACACTTTGTAATATGTACGAGTATAGTACATTATTTCGCAAAATTGCCCCACAGCGTTGCTAGGGCATAATAAATCGATCAACCAATCAATCTCTCCCTCTCTCTCTCTCCTACTATACATATGTATAATAGGCGAGAGAAAAAACGATTGCGTAAATATGACATGAGAGAAGCAGCGTTAGGAGAGGCGAAAACGGTGGGGGTTGAATCGCTCTCGCGCTTTCATGAGGAGTCTGCTCATGGCTCGTACGAGATATGGAGAACGGACAAGATGGTGGGTATGGGTGAGTATAGTGGGGAAACATTACAGTAAATCCTACTTTGCATGTGAAAATACAGACGCTAGCACGATAAAATTATTAGGGGGTTAGTTGACAAGCTGGCAGCTTGTCGGATCAAGAGAACGAGAGAGCAAAAACTTGGGAGAAAAGAATACGCAACAAAATAAACTATAGAGGCTGATGAATCGCGAATATATTATATATATATTGTGACGAGTTTTTCGTCACAGCGGGATGTGCAGCCTGCAGGGGGTCGGATTTACGACCCTGGGCGCCGATGGATGGATGCATCCGTTGTCCATCGCGATATCTCTGCTTTTCGGCTACATTTTTTCCTTTCAGCGTTCCTCAAAGGTACATCGCGCGTCGTGGTCCGCGAGTAACGGCCCCTCGAGATAAGGAGTTCGGGGCGTGGGACGAGGAACGTGGTGCAGAAATTTTGAGTGCCGGGTGGCAATGAATGTGAACCAACCGCTGCGGCAAGGGACGCCTGTCCAGCGAGGTGAGCTTCCCCGTCCCGGGCTCCAGGAGGAAGGCGCGCGGCGAAGCGGGAACGACATAGGGTTCGGAAGCACCCGGCTCCATAGCGAGCTGCGCACGGCTCTCATCAAACCCGCCCCTCCTTTGGCTCATGTCACTCGATGGCCAGCGAGGGGCATGGAGCGCAGGAGGACCAGAGAGGAGCATCTTAGGAGAAAAATTGACAACGTTGCCAATTTCCGATACTTCGCGACAACACGGCGAAATTATGGAAAGTAGGAGAAGTACGCGTAGGGCCGCTCACGCCGACCGGACAATGGATCAGTAGAGTTCCACGGACGACCGAAGAGAGAAGTGTTGAATTAAAAATATCGCGGAATGAGTCTGAAGTAAATTTTGTATCGTGTACTACGTTCCGGCGGCAGAAACATGTGAGTCCCGTTCCTTAAATATTCTCGGTTGATGGGGAGAGTCAGAGTGGTCTTAGGCAGTTAGTTTATTGAATAATTATTGTTACTTGCGGTAGTGCCGCATTCTGGGGAACATACTTTTGCGACAGTGTCTCGTTTTGCCGGCTAGAGAGCTGAACATTAATTTATCTTATTTAACTGCCGAGGGTTCGTCTGCTCTCTTTCTAAATTTGGTATTTGCGTGGTCGAATTCATGTCTAAATAATAACGTGTAATGGAAGTTTTTCTCCCCTAGAAAAAAAAGTACGAAAGGCTTGATGAATGCAGTGTACTGCGCCAACTATATTCGCCAGTTCGCCAATAATGGGCATTTCTATTAGGCTGACCGTCAAACCAATGTTGGAGTGGTGCGTCCGGACCTACCATAAAATACATAAATAAATTACCTCCGGCCAGTATTGGCTATTAGTAACATTTTGCATTGGACCATTGTTCGTTTCACGGTTGTCGTGTTTTTAACCAAAAACCGTGGCCATTCTCGTAACAACATTCGGGATAGGTGTGGGCCTTTTTTGCCAATCTTCAACCGATCCCGTATTTTTATTCGGCCGGCTTGTTGGCCTGACTTGTCCTGATTCTTGGGCCAATAATGGATCTAATATCAATAAACTATACACAATACACAATATAGAAATTAAAATTTGATTTATTCTTCAATCAATTAAAAACCGTCATTACAGTTGCAATATAATAATACTGAAATGCCTTAAAACGAAAAATAAACAAATCTTTTCCTTTGCTCAAAACGAAAAATAAAAAAGCCTTTTTTTCTGCTTAAATCGAAGAATAAATAAAAAAAAAACAGAACGGTCTTTCCTTTGCTCTAATTGTGTTGCGTAACTTAAATTGTTGAATATTTAATAATTCTTACTTACGGAAATAATACTGACACGTTTCAAAATAAAATAAAGTCTTTCTGTGGTTCGACGTAAACTCTTTTTTACGAATAGAAACAAAAAACGAAAATAGAAAAGCTTTTTGTTTTGCTCAAAACGAAAAATAAAAAAACAAATTAAAAATAAAATCTTTTCCTTTGCTCTAAATTAGAAAAGTCTTTTCCTTTGGTCAAACGAAAAATAAAAAAAATAGAATAGTACAATCTCTTCCTTTGCTCTAATTGTGTTACCTAACTTAAATTATTGTATCTTTAATAATACTGACATATTTCAAAATGAATTAAAGTCTTTTCGGTGGCTCAACATAAAATATGTTCAAGTTCAATGTACTTCGAAGATTTATATGAACTTTTGAACACTACCGAAGTACAAAATATCTTTGAACTTTTCATCGCTCAGCGGCATCTTCAGTGTTGTTGTTATTCGCATTTCCCGCGGGGAAGCTCACACGGAGAGCGCGACCGCCCTCTCGATCATTGGCTCCTGCAAGCCATCGACTTATGTGTGACACAAGGGTTTGGGTGTCGAGCGTTTTGCTTTGAAACTTCAGCGCAAAGACATCTGTAAAAAGAATTAAACAATGAAATTACTCCATACAAGAAAGATAATAATAAAAAGCATTTCTTTTTTTTATGAAATCGTGACAAAATAAAACAAAACCAAAAATAAGTAAAACTCTATATTAAACTGTACTTAATAAATACTTTTGACACAAGTGAACACAGCTGTCTTGATAAACGGAAGTTTTCCCGACAAACTTTTAGTTTTGCGGCCACATCCGCTGTATTCTAGCTGTACGCTTTTGCCCATTATTGACGTCAGCGTCCGGTTCAACGCAGTCTTCTAAATGGCAGTGCCACCGATAGCAGAAATGATATGTGTCTTCTGTAAAATTAAAATCAGAGCAGGTATTATCAATGAATATATATATAATATATATTGTCACGCCGATGGTGGGGAATAACTGGGGGAAAAGTGGGGGACTATAAAACAAATTAAGTTAATATGGGAGACAGGAATACAAAGAAATATAATAACTTATTTTATTTACCCATTATTAGTAGTTAACAAAATTACGTATCACAACAAAAATAATACTTATTTTCGGCGGACGATCTCGGGGGCGATCTTAATAATACAAAAAAAAATCTATACAAAAACAATTGATGGGGATGAGCGCCAGTTATTTTTACTAAACAAAAAAAAATAACAAAAAGAATTTTTCATACAATTTTTTGGGGAGCAAACAATTGATATCAGGAGACTAGGGGAGAAGGGAATATTAGGGGTAGCTCAGGGTGAGGTTCTCTGACTCGATGGCCTCTTAATAATTACCACTGGCTTGATTTTAAATACGAGAAATAATATCTCGCCAAGTCGGAGCTTGGACGAGATAGTTCGGGACGCTATACAAAAAAAAAACGCAAATACTGGGTGTCGCGAACAATGCGTAACGAGGACGGTCGAAGGCCGTCTGGGAATCTTGTACTCTAACGCCTTAAATATTTTTATCTCTACACAGCCGTTCCACGCTTTACTTCTAGTGTAATACTCTCTCCGTGAAAATTCACGGAGATAATAAATTTTCTTAGGGAAACTCTAAGCCGGGAATAAGAACGGGGGGGAAACTCGAATACAATTTTCATCAAGGATCGGAATACAAAATTTCGCAAAGGTACAGCAAAAAAAAATGGAAAGAAAAGAATTGTGCCAAAAGTTCCAATCGTGCAAACACTTATAGGTTTTCTGATGATCTTGTGCATTCACTCTCGTCCTGTCTGTTCGCCGGGTTGTTATAAATTTCCTCGTGTTCTCTATACGGTGTTCTTATCGAGTTGCCCGGTCGTCGCAATTATGTGATATCGTCCTTTTCTTTTCAATCTACTCTTTCACGTCGCACTCTCACACTCCGCACTCTCTATACTCTTTCTCCGATATAATCTCTTTACTTTTCTCTAATTACAATATCGCCTGTCGCTTCTCTAACTATCGCCCGTTCTCTCACACCGCTCGTCGCAAAAGTGCCGGCACATGGCGTGCCGGAAGCTTCACGATCTTCGGTGTTCTCGAATTTCTCCCGTGCCTCCGATTTGACGAGACACGGGAGATCCTTGATTCCTGATTGGCCGCGTGGGTCACGGGTCAGTCGATGAAGGGACACTCGGGTCGATATTTCTGGGGACAATGCTGGGCGGAGACTCTATCGGGAACTATGCGTAACGGTAAATTGATCGATATCGTAGGGTAAGGTGTCGGGTAAGTAGGACGGGTGGGAAGGCTATCGGTGTTCGCCGGACGCTGCTGCCATCTCCTCGGTCGTTACGTCACCTTCGCCGATTGATGGCTCGGGGACAGCTAATCGGATGTGGCGATGATATGTGCCGGTGGTTTATTTGGAGAGTGCGGGCTAAAATATTTTTGTTTTTGCAAAGATAATCTTTATCACGGTGAGTCCTCTTCTAGTTGGTATGTCTTTTCTTCGTTTTATTCTTTATGTTTCTTTTTATTTGGTGGTTATGGTGTGGCGATGGGGTTATCCTGAGGACGCTGTGGCTCTTCTCGGCGGTGATTATCTTCGGGGCGTCGTATAAGTGTTTGCACTGTTTACAAAAATAATATAAGGGAAGGGAATAATAATACTTACTGATAATTTATGTTTTAGATTGGTGAAACGGTTGCGTTTGGGACGAGCTGGTGCAGCGGGGGGGGGGGGGGGGGGGGGGGGGGGGGGGGGGGGGTAAAATTGTGCAACGTGACAATATATATTGTGACGTTGCACAATTTTATCCTCCCCCGCTGCACCAGCTCGTCCCAAAGGCAGCCGTTCCACCGATCTAAAACATAAGTTATCAGTAAGTATTATTATTCCCTTCCCGTATATTATTATTGTAAATCGTGCAGACACTTACGCGACGCCCCGAAGAATATTACCGACGCCCAGAAGAACTCATCAGCATCCCCAGGACAACCCCAACTCCACAGCAATAACCTACAAGAAAATAACAATCCCTCATCCCATCATCGCCACATCCCATCAGCTGTCCCCGAGCCATCAATCGGCGAAGGTGACGTCACAAGCGAGGAGATGGCAGCAGCGTCCGGCGACACCGATAGCCTTCCCACCCGTCCTACTTACCCGACACCTTACCCTACCCTATCGATAAATCCTCGTTACGCCTAGTTCCCGATAGAGCCTGCCCCCAACATTGCCCCCAGAAATATCGACCCGAGTGTCACCTCATCGATTGACCCGTGACCCGCGCGGCCAATCATGGATCAAGGATCTCTCGTGTCTCGTCAAATCAGAGGCACGGGAGAAATTTAAGAACCCGGAAAATTCACAAGTTCCGGCACGCCATGTGCCGGACACTTTGTGACGAGCGGTGGTAGAAGAAAGACGAAAGTATAGCATTGACAGGCGATAAAGAATTTAGAGAAGAGTTAGAGTGCGAGAATAATTAGAGTTGAGGAAGAGTTAGAGAGAGTGAGAGTGAGAGTGAGTGGTAAGCGAGGCGCGAAGGAGTAAGTTGGAAAGAAAAGGAGAAAAGAGTATATCAGAGCAGCGAGAATTACGACGACCCGGCTTCACCAAGGATAAACTATCGGACACGACCACGACTACGACGAACCGGCGAGTCGACAGACACGAGAGAAAGAGCGAGACCGCGAGAATCAGGAAACGTAAGTGTTTGCACCGTTGAAGTTTTGGCACAATTCTGTTTCAATTTTGTAATCCGGTCCCTTTTGCGAAAAAAATTGTATTCGAGTTCCTCCCCCATTCTGGTTCCCGATTTAGATTTTCCTTACAATATTTATTATCTCCGTGATTTTTCACGGAGAAATAGTGATAATTTTGATTAGCCCGTGGAACGGCTGTGTAGCATT
Organism: Netelia virgata; assembly: GCA_951802705.1. Taxonomy (NCBI): domain Eukaryota; kingdom Metazoa; phylum Arthropoda; class Insecta; order Hymenoptera; family Ichneumonidae; genus Netelia; species Netelia virgata. The sequence goes on from OX637865.1 coordinate 20,422,754, forward strand.
AAGACGCGTTAGAGTCAAGACTTTCCCGACGGCCTTCGACCGTCCTCGCCAGTCAGTGTTCGCGCGACCTGTATTTACGTTTTTTTTGTATAGAGTCCCCGGTTATCTTGTCCAAGTTTTCACTTGGCGAAATATTATTTCAAAAATCGGAAATTGGCCAGTGGTAATCATTAAGAGGCCATCGCGTCGGAGAACCCACCCTGAGCTACCCCTGATATTCCGTTCTCCCCTAGTCTCCTAATAGATTGTTTGCACCCCCAAAGATTTGTACAATAAAAGTTCTTTTTGTTATTTTTTTTTGTCATAAAAATAACTGGCGCCCATATACATCATTCCTTTTTTTTTGTCGTTGTCTATTTGAGACATTGCCCCCGAGATCGTCCGCCGATGATATTGACGTTATTGCGAAAATCTAAGTTTTATAATTAATGAGTTATATTGACGTTATTGCGAAACTATAAGTTTTAGGATTAATTTTGTTAACTATTAGACAAATAAAATAATTGTTATTTTTGTGAATTCGTGTTGCCCTATCAAATTAAATTTTTTTGTCCCCCACATTTCCCCCAGTTATTCCTTCCCCAACGGCGTGACAATATATAGACAAATTGTATATAGAGAATTAAAAAGAGTTGAACAGTTGATTAAACAGCACTGCCCCACACAGGGATAAATTAAAATTGAATATCTAATAAGAAAGCGTCGTGTTAACCCAACACACTCGTGTTACAATAATATATATGGAAATTGGGGGAAATGTAGATATGTAAAGAAATGTGTTTTGTGTCGGCCTACTTACCAGAATCATACGCTTGTCGTTCGATGCAAGAACTTCGGTGTCGAAATGTAAAAAATCCTCTAAATTCGTTATCGGCAATACCGCGCCTAAACCTTCTTGGAGCTCGTTTTCATTGGCGTTTTCCATCCGATGTATTTGGAAGGATGACAGCATATGCTTGACCTCGTTGAACTTTTTGTGGACGTCGTATAGAATCGACCTTCTATTGGAGCCGATTTTTTTAATAAGTTTTTCTTCCATCTCATGCAATTTTTCATCGAAATATTCCTTTGTCAGATCTGTAAAATAATTTATAATTTGAATCTAGATATTATATATTAAATATTACATAATATAGATATAAATAAACATTTTTTTCTACATACATATTGTGGGGTTCAGGTTAGCTAAAAAATTGCCGTGTGTCGAAGCCAGCAACGTCAAGTTTTCCACGTTGTTGACGATCGTTTCATCGCCCAACATAGGAAGTGTCTCATGAACAGCGAGCTCTGCCGATATTTCGTTCATGGAGATGACCGATGTTTTCGTCGATCACCATCCCTCGGTCACTTTCAGCATCGGTGCTTCCAACGTGATCGAAAGAATCCATGGCTCGAGTGAGCCTTCTGTTTTGTGAGGCGCGTCCTCTTTAACGAAAAAGAGGATCGCGTAATTTTCTCAAATAATAATTTAAATTAAAACGATTTCGGATTCTATAAATACACATTAAAAAGTTCGGGAAAGAATAAATCCAACACATTTTTTTAGCCATACAATATACGTCTAATTATAGCTCAGAGAGGGAAATCTCCGAGGTGCGAACCTCGGAGAAAAAACCCCTCGCAAAGAATGAATTTACAATCAGTACAATCTTAGACTATCGGATACATTTTCCGTGATAATTATCGTGAAGATCAAATCTACGGTCGGAACGGATTATATCTACTTACGTATTGTATGATTAAATCTGTCCTGCAATATGAGTATTACGTATATAAGTCACTGGCGACTTCGTAAGCATTGCGCTTGGGATAAATAAATTGGCAACCGAACTTTTATCAAGCGTTGCGCTTGCTTGTTGGTATAACCGGGCCGTGCCGGTGTACCTGGCGGAATGTACCGCACTTTTCAGTGTACTTACGATTAATGTTCCGTTCACCAGCACGCAGAGAATTCGACAAACTGTTGATCAAGGCCGAGCTCTCCAAGACCTTAGTCACGATTGATTTTTATTAAAAATGTACTAACTCTCATCGTTTTTTTTTCTGTATCTACGGCAACGCACCGAGAAAAAACGACAGTGTACGATTTTCACTACCGCTCGATCTCAGCCACATGCCAAAAGAAGACGATCGGCTGCTCGACGCCTGTGGTCGTATACACATGCGATCGACCGTTAGTAACTGACACCAACCTTTACTGCCTGGGCACCTCTATCTATTCGTTCGACCGAACACCTTCGTTTGGCTTGTTCTATATCTCCTGTAATAAAAAAATGTTGATTATAACAATGCATGGGTTACTCGGATGGTGGACTAAAAAGGACGAAGAAGATTAATTCACAACAAAATACTTACGAGCTTCACAGACTATTTTCATAATCGGATATTTGTCCCAATTTTCTTCAGGCTCTTTCTCCTTTTCTACCATTTTTCGAACCTTTTTGGTCCCTACGTTGTTTGGATACCAACACTGAAGCGTGTTGGACTCTGCGATAAGCCAAGCTTTCGGTATCAGATCAAGGAGCGGCAAACCATTTTTGTCTTTCTCCGGAAATTCAATGATTAAAAATCGTGTACTTCCTTGTAGTTCATCCATCCTGAAAATGTTATGATTATATTTATTAAATTTTACAAATTTAGTTATGTCAAGAGGTCAAAGATTTTTTTAGGTTATGGCTCAATGGTACGAATTTAATACGTTCTTTATTACATGTATAAAATAATCAAAACATTTTAAAAAAATAGAACTTTCGGTAAAATTAGTACATAGTTTTTTTTAAATATTGCATCGGAACAAAAATTAGAAGAAAAAAAAACAGATTAAAAATTGGCGACCACGTGCCGTAGCCGATCTAGCCTTTTAGGTCATGGTTCAACGGTATGAATTTAATACGTTCTTCATTACATGTATAAAATAATCTCAAATTAAAAAAAAAAAAGGAAACTCAGTAAAATCGTAGTCATTTTTTTTATTGCATGCAAACAAAAATTAGAAGAAACAAACAGATTAAAAATTGGCGACCACGCGCCGTAGTCGAACTAACCTCGAAATATTCACGTGCTGCACCCCTCGCTGATTATATTTTATTTAGATTTCTTGTTTTATCATTCAAACACCACAGGAATGTCGATTCGTTATTATTATTATTATTTAATTATAAGTAATAAATACCAATCAAACTGGAGGACTAATGAACGGGAGACGAGGAGCGTGCACCGGAACAGTGTACTGTTTAATATAATGCAAAAAACGTATGCAGTTAGTATGTTGCATGAATAAACAAAGAAAAACGAAAAATATAGAGAATTATATTAATTTCTGCAATCCTATTATATTTGTTGAAAGGGAAATGCATGGATAAACGAAAAATCTGTGTTAGTTCGTTTCGCGGGTGTGTTGTGAAGAGACTGAGAAAACGATCGCATGAAAACCATCGATGCCACAGCGTCGTGTGAAAATTCGGCTATGGTGCGCCTAGTGACGGCCAATACTATGCCATTTGAGAGCTGACAGTGTGTCACACGAGAGCCGATGCTGTGTTATATCTAATACAGATTTTTCGTATTATCGATCGAACATTCAATAAAATAATATAATTCGCGGAATAATACTTGCGCACGATAGTGAATTTTCAATATTCAATCAATAGTATAATTCGCCGGGTAATAATTTGCGCATGATAATTAATTTACAATAACCGCCTTTTCAAAGGTAGCATACGACAATTAATTTAGCGATCGGTAGCGTGCAATATTATGCTAGGAATAGGTGACACGCGAAAGTTACCATTATGGACAGGTAGAACGCCGAAATAATCATTACTAAAAGGTAGCACATAAAATTACGATCACGAGAAGGTAGCACGCAGAAATCAAACTACTGAGAGGTCGCAAATAATATTACACGGCGAAAATTATTCTGAATCGTACGATTGTAACAACGAGGTACACACGGTCACACGCTCGCAAAACCAAAACAAAGTTGAGAGAGATGGGCATAACGCCAAGGGCAACTAGCGCTCGAGAGAGCGAAATACGCATACAGTGCGAGTGCCGAGTGCGCGTGTACTCGGCGACAAAGAACGATCTCAGGAAAGGACGCTACCGGCGAACAACGGCCGGTCGAACACGCATGAGCACGGCCAATATACGAACGTGAAAATTCACCGCCGAATTACACAAATACTTGCGGTATGGAATTTACATAAATGAAGCGGGATAGCGAGGCCTGGGACAAATAGCCAAATTTCGATTAACTAAAATAAATGAATTTAGCGATCCAAGGGGTCCACACGGAGACGCGAGACTATCGCAATTAGTTTCTTATTCGCAATTAATGCAATTAAACTATTGATTCTCTGACCCCCGGTGCCAGTAATATAAAAATCGAAGCTCTACTATCCTACAGTAATAAATGTCGATTCAGACGACTAAAATCGACTTACCGAAGTTGCGGTGAAACACGTACTCGTCGGCAGGCACAAAAGAAAAGAATAAGATAAAGCGACAAGCGGTAACCAGAGAACTTTTGACGTGAAGACGAGACGGTGACAAATCGGAGACTAATTGTGCCGGCCTCTGACCGCGTGAACTGCCCTCGCCGGCTCTCTCCCCACACTCCATAGGAGTGTTTCCCCCAATATGTTAAACGCTGGGGTATATCCGGCGTCGCCGTTAATTTTTCTTCCCGCGACGATGTCTGATTGTCGTCCTCCCGCCCCTCGATCCTCGCGCTGACCAAGCTCGCGGTGAGGAGGAGGAGGGGACGGAGATGACAGGGCCGTGCACAGCTCGCGAGGAGCCTCGTGTTCCCGGTAACCAATATCCTCTCCGTCCTCATCGAACGTCTTCTCCACGGAGTCCGGGATGGCCGCCGGGACGGGGGAGGCTCGCCGCGCCGGACCGGCGTCCCTGGACCTGCGGCTGGCCCACGACTCAAATGCCACCAGGCCACGCAAAATACGGCACCGCGTCCCGCGTCGTCCAACCGATGGGACTCAACACGATGGGAGCGCCGTGATTAGCGGACTACGACGTGCGATGCACTAATGGGCATCGGCGGATAGAAAAATGGATGAATGTAGGATTGGCGGCGTCTCATCCTCGATGACTTGTAGGTCCGGCTTCTTCTGGCGGTCGTCGGAGGCGTAAACCCGTCTCTTCCACGGGTGATGAGACAAATGTGACGGGGTAGAAGGAAAACTCGCCACAGAGCCCCCTCCCAAGATGTTAGCCGGATGTTGTCCTCGTCGACAGAAGAAACCCCTTGGAGATACTGAAACACTGAAAGGTCGCAGGGCTTACCTGCAACTTATGATAGGTAGAGGAAAAGAGGAATTCCAGCATCGGGAGACTGAAGTTTATTCGAGCTTTCTTGCTCAAAGCAGTGCGTCCAAAGTTATAATGAAAATAAATGGTGCAGCTGAGGCATTACAGAAGAAACCGACAAAGCAAAAACAGTAACAAAAAAAAATGGCGTTAGTAGTTAGCGGAAATGAGGCACGCCATGGTGCAAATTAGCTTGCCGCAAGATCGTTAACCCCTAGGGTCCGACTCCCACAAAAGCGCGTCAAGCGTGCGGAATAGCAAACAAACAAAAAAACGTATCGGCTCCTAGCCGGGAAAGGGGTCCGTGGGGTGGTTCACCACCAGGGTTCGTCGTCCTGGGTCGGTGGAGCCTTGCCTCCGCCATCCCTCTTCGGTGAAAGTTGGTCGCCGAGAACATTTCCACCCCTGGACGGCACATACGGCCCCTCCGCCCTCCAACAACTACCGTGGAACGGGCATTCTTTGATGGTGACCTCCGGAGTACCACATCGGTAGCAGAATATGGTCCGGGGCGCGGAACACTGGTGGCGCGTATGAGTCGGGTCCCCACAATTGAAACACCGCCCCAACCGAGCTCGCGATGTTCCCCCCGGTGTCGAGGTAGTCCGTTACTCCCGGCGCGCGGCTGCCTTGGTAGAGGACGCGACGGTCCCGGTTTCTCCCAAGTCATCGGGCGGCACGTTAGCGCGGCGTGGGCGTCGGCGTGAGCGGTCGAAGTGCTGGCCCGTGCGGTCGAGGTGGTTGCCTGAGCGATAGCAGTGCTTTCCGGCGTGGCTGGAGACCGCCGATCGTCTGCCGGAACGGGCTCCGTCTGGGTGGCCTCATTATAAAAACGGCTGGTCCCCTTTTGGACCTCCGCGTCCACCATCCTAATTCGGGGCTTCTGCGAGGCTTGAGAAGTTGTGTCCGGGGGCGCTCTCACCTCCACTGAGGTAGCAAATCACACTGGATAGTCCATTCCGGAAAGCAGGGGGCATGACCCCGACCCGGTATGCGTCAAATTCATTACGAGATGCCTGCAGCTGGTGAAGAACCCCGGTCTCAAATATTGTACGGCCCGCAGCTCTCGGATATATCCCCGTATGGGGTCCCAAATCGGATCATCACTGATTGGGATCTCATCTCCGAGGCTGGCAGCCAACCGAATCTCCTCGGCCATCGATGGGGCCTCACTGGCGGCCTCAGAGTTGATATCCTGGTCCATCTCGTAGCTGTCGGATTGGAATGCAACGCGTTTCACCGCGTTGCATTCGCAACCGCATAATCTCGGCCACGCAATCGGCGTATTTCTTTGGACGTAATAATCCCTTTTTTAGGTGGGTAACTAGTGCGTCTACAGTCGTGACAGTCTTACCTTCTAGGCAAGACCTCGCGTCACCCCGTATTCGATTAAGAAGGCCAATTACTAATTCCGGTTCAAATTCTTGCGAAATTTGAGATGCCGAATTACGAATAATTTGGAGGAAATCGCGCAAGAGAATATTTCTTCCGTCAAATTCCGGAATTCCGATTAACCGGTTTTGTACGCCCATACTCCCTACCATTGAGGTAATCGCAATCATCGATTGCGCTAAAGCCATAGATGTTTCGGCCGGGTCGAGGGTCGAATTTGACGCGCGTGTGTCCGGCATGATTATGTTTTAATTTATCTTATGAAAGAAGACGTATCGACTCGTCGATAGAGAGTCTGATTCTATTTATTTATTTATTCGAATGGCTTGAATTTAGAGAAATCAAGTAATTACTTTTGAAAAAGGTTTTCTAATTAATAGATTTTGGAAAATTAGTTTATAGATTGCACTCGAGTGACTATTGCTCGGAAAAAGGAAGATTTAAAATAGTGTTATCCTTAGTTAAAGATTATATTTCTAAGACTCCCCAGTCATAACACCAGTCTTTTCATACCGTGGTAATATCAAAACAGCGTATCCCACCGCTGCCACCAATACTTGTTACGGATCAGCTTGTGCTGAATCCGACAAGGGTCTGATAATTATCCTGGAGTTTAATAATTTATTTGCTACCATCAGAGTGCGATACGGCACTCGCGTATATTTTATTAAGAAATTCTAATACTGAATGTTATTGGATTTGAATGAGGTCAAATTAGGTAGCGTGCATTTGCCGTCGGAGGGACGGAGGTCCTCGCACGTCCCGTACGGGCCCGAGATATGTATTAATTGATTCCTTACCTTGGTGTTCCGTTTGACGACTGGGGTTATGGAAGGGGTATACTTTGCGAAGAGAATATTGGAAACACAATACGAATGAGATTATATTTATTATAACTGTAGGACTTACTCCTTGATGAGCCTCGGCTGTACAGGGTGGTACAATTGTTGGGATCGCGACCCCTCGCTGATTGTCGGCGCACTTAATTTTACTTATATTAACACTTAATGTCCTCTACTTGATTATTATTTTATAGTTTTATAATTGATTATTAAATTGTAGTTGTAGTCGTATTTCTCGCGAGAATGGTTTTAACGCGCAACGGTTTTAACGAGCACCCCGGGAAGACATTCCGCGAGGCAGCGGCGTCATTGTGGCCAGACGTGAAATGCGAACATTTTTCGCGAGGCCACAACAGTCCCATTTTGACGCGCTCCCTCAAATCAAATATGTATATTGATTCGCGTTTAGCGAAAGACTGACGAGCAGGAGCACTGCGGCGCGTTGCACCGGCCGCTCGCGCGGTACGGGGTGCCCCGTGCCATGATGTTTTCGTTCGCGAAATCCCTATGCGATTCGGCGAAAACTTACAATGTCTCAGATTTTTTATTATTCGCAATACGTTCAGATTTTAATGAAGACCATATATCGATGAACGGCACATTATGCTTGACAATCATAATGTAAAAACTAAGAAATGTTGACAGAAACAAAATTTTACAGATAAGTAACGGTCGAAGAAAAGAAACAAATTGGGATTGAATATAAAACAATCTGAAAACAAATTATCGAACGAAAAATAAACTAGCCGGAAAACACAATATGGAAGGAAAATAAAAAAGTATAAGTAGGGATTATTTTGTTATTTAATCGTTCCTAAATTCTTTGTCGACAATAAGTTGCTTTTGTCAAACGTTTTCTTGTTTAAGGGGTCACGTACAGTTAGAATTTTCAAAAAATCGATTTTTTTTTACATTTTCTAAAAGTAGCACATTTGAAAAGTATTCTGTGAAAATTTTAGACGAATCCGACTGTTGGGTATGGAGATATGTAACTTTGAACGGAGCCGTCTCCGGCGCACCAAAGTAGGCAGGTAGCGGCAGCTGCGCGCTCGACCTTCTGAGGCCGGTCAGTGCCTCTATTGTGATCTATACACACATATATATATTATTATATATATAAGAAAATGGACCTTTGAAAATTATATATATATTCCAAGGTACATTTTCGAAAAATTGCTGCTTTGAAGCAGTTTGCTGTGAGACGTAGAGCTGTGCGCACGTTATATTTCTCTGGGCATACAACAGTATTAAATTCGATAAAAATGGATAAAAAAGTTTCAAGAGAAGTGAGGAAGTCTCGAACAGTTTATAAGTCGAGATCCCGGAAAAGAAAACAGGTTTTCAATCCGAAAATTGCAGAGATAGATGATGGCGGAGCGAGTACGTCTGCGAAAAAACTGAAAAATCAACACGAATACCATGTCCCTAAAACTAATTCTATAGATTATAGAATTATTAATTTTTTTTCTGTATTTTCCGCGATCGCGAAACTGGTGAAATGTGCAAAGTGTAGCGGCGAAGTGTCGTTTGGCATCGTGAGCGAACGTGGACTTGGATTTAAAATTTCTTTTACTTGTGAAAACTGCGCTCCGGAATACATTGCATCCTGCGGGTTCATTAAACATTCATACGAAATAAATCGAAGATTTATATTAGCCATGCGTGTAATAGGAATCGGTTACAAAGGTGCAAACAAATTCTGCGGTCTAATGGACTTTCCGCCCTTTTTATCCAGATCTTCGTACTGCATAATGTTGCAGCATATTTATGAAGCGAGTCGATGTATGGCAGAATTTTTCATGAAAAAGGCTTGCAAAGAAGAAATTCGACGTAATTCCGTGGACAAGAAAAATGAGAATACCGATTTAATGGTTTCCGGTGATGGGACGTGGCACAAACGCGGATTTTCATCTCTGTATGGCGTCACATCGCTGATAGGACGTTTCACGGGCAAAATTATTGATGTGCTCGTAAAAAGTTCTTATTGTAAGGCTTGTGAAGTTTGGGAGGATGAAAAAGGCAGTGAGGCATATGAAGAATGGTATGAAACCCATGAAGATTCTTGTTCGGCAAATCATACGGGATCTACGGGAAAGATGGAGGCCAGTGCTGTGATTGAAATGTTTCGTCGTTCGATAAAAAATCTTGGAGTGAGATATTTAAATTACATCGGGGACGGAGATTCAAAGACTTACTCCGAAATTTTAAAGGATTCTCCTTACGGGAATACTGTCGTGTCAAAAAAAGAGTGCGTTGGTCACGTTCAGAAACGGATGGGTACGCGTCTACGCGGTTTGAAAAAAAAGACCAAAGGACTCGGCGGTAAAGGAAAATTGACCGGTAAATTGATAGACCAATTGTCTGAATATTATGGCAATGCTATTCGGAACAACTGCGATTCTGCTGAGAAAATGAAGACAGCCATCTGGGCTACATTTTATCATAAAAATTCTACGGATGAAAATCCGCAGCATGATAATTGCCCACCGGGTGCTGACTCATGGTGTAAATATCAACAGGCAAAGGCGCAGAATGAGTTGGAGTCTTTCGAGCACGATTACACCACCTTTCCAGAAATCGTCGCAAATGCTCTACATCGTATTTATGAAGCACTCACAAACGATGAGTTATTACAAAGATGCATTGGAGGATTTACGCAAAATAGCAACGAAAGTTTCAATCAGAGCGTGTGGAAAATCATGCCAAAAACTTTACCTGCAAGTTTTACAACCGTCAGCATAGCCGCCAATATTGCTACCTGCACATTCAACGAAGGTGCACGAGGACTATTATCTATTTTTGACGCTATGGGGATTAAACTAGGACCTCACGCCCACGATTTCGCCAAGGAAGAGGATTCTATTCGAGTTGCGACAGCTGCCCGACGATCAACACAGAATACTCGAGAGGCCAGAATAATGCGACGAAGGCTCAAAATTACCGCTCGGGCAGCTGACAAAGAGAAAGAAGGGACCGTTTATGGTGCTGGAATAGACGATTCACTGTAAGTCCCGACATAAATTTTTCTTCTGCATGTAAATCGTACTGAAAACTTTGAATGCGTTTTTCTCGAAACTATGTTTTCGAACACGGTGATCACTGTACCTCGGAAACGGCTTTACCGATCGACTTGAAATTTTGCTCACTTTTTCTAGACATAATTGTCCTCCGGATGAACGAAGGATTTTTCTATGCGATTATTTTTTTTTTTATAGCTGAAAATGTGAGCAAAATTTGGGTCGAAAACACAACTTTGACTTCCAACATCCACCATTTTGTGAAAAATCATAAAATTTTCAAATCCGTCGATCAACCGGAGCATTATGTCATTAACTAATGATCCCTACTTTTATTTTGATTTCAGACGATCCGGTGACGAGCTGCACTGATCACCGCGGAGGACCTTTTTTTTTGGACCCCTACGTTACGTGCGGTTATCGAAAAATTTCTGCATATTTTGCAATGAAAAAATTGTATTATTTACTTAAAATATATGTCTTTTGTATGGAAAAAGATTTACGATTAATTATTTAAATGTGTCCCCAAAAAAAATTCGCAAAAAACCCCTTTTTTCGAAGTCCCATTTTTGTTCTCGGCCCATAACTTTGCTTTTCGAATTATGTCTGTTCATTTGTTTAAAAATTGCATGCTCATTTTGCAAGTAATTACTGTAAATCAATAACTTACATTCCGCTCCATGTGTATTGTAAATTGTTATTGATTTAAATGTAGTTTTACCATCATATGTTCTTATATATGCCGATATGCTTCTTGAAATAAATACATTTTTCTATTATGGATATATATTCGCGCACATACACACGCACGTACGTACGCACGCGCGCACACACACTCCAACATGGCTGAAGCCATGGCATTCGCATATCGCGCGCGCGGCACGAGCGCGCGGTTATCCGCGCGACTCATAACACGATGAAACGATTCATTGTATTGGCAAAATTTTGCCCATTTTGGTATGCAGAAATTATGATTACTATTTTATTTTCTGTAATATATTTTTATAATGACAATTTTTTAATATTTTGTATGTAACGTCCTGTCAAAGGACGCGATATCGTTAACACTTGTCGCTAAGAATCTCCGTTAGCTAAAATTGACGGAGAGAATTGCAGCTTATAAAAAATGTACATAAAATAATATGCTTCATATGGATATATGAAGCATATATTAGGGTGTACGTATACACATGCGTGTATTGAAACGGTTTTTACTATTTCAATGTTATTTTTATTTGGTTCGAGGCTCGAATCGAAATTAAAGAGTAGAAAACCTTCGGGTGAGTATGCAGAATATTTTTATTTTATCTTCTCCCTAACAGATTGTGGCTTTATCGGCCGATAATGGTCGATATTGCTAATCGCCTGCCCCTCTTCTCTCCCCGTAGCGTTCAGATGTTAGTCACACCGAATTGTCCCGGTGATTAGTTCGCGCGTAATGATTGATGGGCGCGTGGCGCTTCACACCGTGACCACCTTCGGTTGATCGCGATCGATTGTCGGACAATATGGCCGGGTGTCGTTGCGACGCGTGGCTGTGTCCGTGCGTTTTGTGTTTTCCGTACCGTTCTTCGTGTGTTTTTGTGTCTTGCCGCGACGTGCGACGTCTTCCAGGGAGTGTCCGCTCAGGTGAGCGTCTTATTTTCCACTTTGGTATGTGTTTTTCATTTTTCTTGTCTCTTCATCAACCAGCACGAGGTACGTACTGGCTCGTGAGCGTTCTTTTTGTAGTGTGCGTGTGTTTGTAGCATGTGTGTATTTGTGTGGTGTCTGTGTCCGGTTTTTGTGCACGGTGGTATGGGTAACTACCTCGATCTCGTTCTCATTCGTTTGATCTCCCCTGGCAGGTTGTCCCGAAGGTGTTGGCGCTCTTCCCGGCGTCGCTGTGCTGGACCTGCCGTTTGCTGCTGGAGGCCGACAATTTCGGTACGTTGCTGCTGCCGCCGTTGGATCTCCACGGTTCCCCCACTGCTTCGTCGATTTCACGGGCTGAGACTTTAGGTAATGAATTTAAATAGCTTTTTCCCGGACTTCGCTTTCTTTTCTATGCAATATTTCTCTACGGTCCTCCTACTCCCTTATCCGTCCCGTCCTACCGTTCGATCGTGAGATTGTAACGGTCGGTCTCACGGATAATCTTTCGTGAGGCTCCCTGTACAATCGGGTATTCTTACTCCGAGCTTGTCTCCACGGTCTCACTCCAACTCCAGGGTCCTCCTACTCCCTTACCTATGCCCTTTTTACTTCTCAGTCGTTAGACCGAAAAGGTAAGTGTCACTCGGTAATTTTTCGTGAGTCACCCTGTATCGTTGTTTGACTCGAGATTGCTCATTTCTGTCCTCCGTGTCCGTGTTTATATTGTCTATCTCGAGCCCGTGTGATTTTGGGAATGTTCCCCCTCTATCGCCACCTTGACTTACTAATTTGATTTTGTCTTTCTCTTTCAGGGCGCCGTTTTTGAACAAGGAGGCCGCCGACTCCGTTTCAGTATATGTATGTATCGAAACGTCGCAGCGGTAATCGAGGCAGCGGTGAGGCGATGCCGCTACCTGCGGAATAAATAAGGAAACCATTAAAATCCGCCATCTTGGAAGGGGTAGTTTCATTAACCAACGACAGAGGGATAAATAAACAAATAAGGATGCTCATATGCAGAAGGGGACAGGAGGTAAATAAAAAGGCAAGGTACGATACAGAAAAAGACAAGAAGCAGACTTTCGATCAGCGGTTGGGTAGTCTCGAGAGGTATAGGGCCGCGATACCCAGTAGAAACACGAAAGTGTAACTGTGGGGCGCATATGGGTGACAACCTCAAGAGACAATTATCTCAACCCCGTGCTCCAGAAGTTTTAAGGCACACCGATCACGGGTGTCTCCGAGGAGGACTCAGACTTGAGTTCTCCGCTGTGCGGAGAAGCTGAGCGCCTGTGGCTCGTAGCACTGTCACGCCGTGATAAGACGTCGAGCACAGGGCCGCTGCGACCCAGGTATCCTAGATCACAGTCCTGGGAGGTAGATTACAGCACAGGATCTGCAACAAGGAGATGTCATTTACGGAGGCGACAGAAACAACTCATGTTGGAACCGACTCACCGGGGTGCTAGTAGAGTAAGCGGAGAGGCGTAGTCTCTGCGATGTACCGGGCGATCTCACCGGTTGAATCCTAGGGAGCGACAAGTGTCAGGCAGGAAGATAGTAGTAGCCGGCCTGTTGAGGAAACGTCAGGAGAATGAAAAAAGAAAATTACGAACCGAATGAGAATTAAGAAATACGGCGAAGGGGGGACTCACAACCTCCCCGAGTTTATAGCTCGTTTTCATAACTGAAAATGCACCAACAAGTATCGGCCACCGTGCAAAGGTAGACCGATCGAAATTTGGTGGCACAAAAAACAGGATTCACCATAACAACGAAACGAAACAATAAAAAAGCACTATGTTTATGTCACACGCGACGAAATACGGCCACCTGTCAGAAAGGCGCCCGCAGCCATGTTGATACGGGCGCGCGCATGCGCAGTGACGTCCGACACGCTCGCGAATCGATTGTAGAATCGATTTTAGCACGTGACGCCTGCCGGGAGTGGCGCCCAAAATTCAAATCGCACTGAAACTTATGTAAATAGCACGTTATCGAGCAAATAAAATAAAGCGTTCTTTATATGTGTATGAGCGAAGGTAATGATAGTCGAAGACTATCGTTACTCCTCGAGTTTCGAACAACAACAATCTTAATCAGAAACAAACAATACGTTTCAATATATATACAGAGCGAATTTCATAAGGTATATCACAATTTATTCTAAAGTAGATGGGACCACTACAAACGAAAGTTGCAAATATACATTATGGATATTTTCAATAGTTTACGAGATATCAATTTTTAAAGTTGGTCTAATCAGAGCGCGCCGAGAAGCGTTGGAGCCGCCCGCTCCTCGATCTAGCCGTAGAGACAGCACAGTGTATCAAACATTGGCTGCCCGCACCGTACCGCGCTAAGACTTTCGTCTCTATGGCCACCAAACCCGCGAATTAATATAGGATAGTTAAACTTAAAAGGGGCGGAAAAAAGCACAAGGAAATTTTGTTGGTTTTCGGTGAATTTAGGGCGGGGAGCGGGCGGCTCCAACGCTTTTGAGCGCGCTCTGATTAGACTAACTTAAAAAATTTATATCTCGTAAACTATTGAAAATATCCCCAATGTATATTTGCAACTTTTGTTTGTAATGGTCCCACCTATCTTATAAAATAAATTGTGCTATACCTTATGAAATTCGCCCTGTATATATATTTATATATTGTGACGAGCTCTTTTCTGCGAAATTTCGCCAACGCCGAAGAGAGCTGCCAGTCCAAATTTTATTATGACGCCCCCAATCGTCGATCCTTACCGTCTGTTTCGTATTCCAATGTATTATTGGGCGCCAGGTGCTTGTACAACCCCCGTAGCACCAAGGGACTTTTCTTTGTCAACGATCACTTCTCTCTATTCAGTCGATCTCAGGGGATTCGTAGGGTCGGGGGACGAGCATCGATTAATTACCGGGTACAATTAAATAATTTAGACTTCCCGTAGAGCACACGTATCTCAGGTTAACAGACTTAATTTATTTTTACTACGTACTCAACGTCGTGACAATATAGTGTGCCGAGCACCGCGTTTTAACAATATTTTCTCACTCAACCAAATATTAATAACTCGCTAAACGATCCGTGCGCGGGGAGGCGTAGCGCTGTCCCCCGGAGACGCCGGGGGGAAGGGCTATGCTCGTGAGCGGGCTACCACGCGAGACGAACACGAGCTCAGCTACCGCGCGCCGACGGTACGCGATACCTCATCGACACAAGGAAACGTATGGCGGGCCTACCTTTTTATCGGCGGTTCCGTGGTTCAAGCCTCGTCGCGCAGCGGTTCCTCAGGCTCCCTTTTCTCGCTCGTTCTCCCGTGTATCCTCCGCTCGGTATCCTTCACCCACACACACTCTCTCTCGCTCTATTCGTTCTCCTCACACGCTCGCTCACACACTACTAACTGTTCAACTCTCCTTTCCGTATTCTACGCCTCTACCTCAACCTTAACGCCTTATCTCACAGTCGAAACCGTACTAAATCTATCCTCGCGTTACGCTCGCTCGCCGGCTCCCTCGTGGCCCTATCTGGGGGAAGAGGGGAAGACGGTCCTCGCGACAATCGATCCTCGATCGCCGGCACAGCCATCCCTCTCTCTCTCTCGTCCGCCGACGTCGTCTCTCGCGAACGGCCGACAATGTTGACATCCCGTGGCCTTGGGACTCTGAAAATCACGAGATGTCTCGGCAGCGCAAATTATAGCGTACACTTTTGTCCACCACGAGTGCGAGACGACGCGACTCTGCCATTGCGGTCCTTTTCTAATATTCTCGCGAATATTCCTAACTCATAAGATTGCGAGGGTTATACCGCCTCGTCACATCCCCCCACTAGGCTGAAGTCTACCTCCGTTAGGGGTAGGCTCACGCCGATACAATCCTTCTCACGCGGCAGCAGAGTCGTTGCCCATCTCGCTCCCGATCGATCTCCTTAACCATCGGTTCATAATAACACTCAAGACAATAGTTTCCCATAACCAGATCACTCTTTATTACTTCGGAACCCTTGGCGGTAACAAACTTATGTCGACTTGCGACTAATCCTACTAGCTAGTGTGTTTTTTTTTTTTTTTTTTTTTTTAATAATTCCCGCTCGGTTGCTCGTCGACATTCTCGCACAGCGCTCTTGTCTAATCTCGCAATATCAAGCAACCGGGAAAAACGGGAATTTATTATGGGTCACATACAGGTTACTTACGGTTAGGTGGCTCCCACCGAGCTCTCCGCAGGTCGCTTATCGACAGCAATTTTCAAATCTTTTACATGCCAAGTCCCCGCAGGTCGACCAGCATTATCAGACAACTCGACTATGTTCGGCGATTTCATCGTCGTTATGACGAACGGTCCGGCGTACTTTTTCGCGAATTTCGAAGTCACGTGGTTCGCGGCATTTGATAATACGCGGTATTTACGATAAACGCGGTCACCGACGTGCAACGGAACGTCCTTGCGACTTCTGTTGTAATATTTAGCCTGTTTGGCCGAAGCTTCGCGGATTTTCCCCGTAACCAGGTCTCGCAACTCGACCAGCCTACTCATTCGGGAGACCTATTTTTCGCGATCCGGCACGTTCGGAATATCTTCCTCCGCGATTCGCTTCCAATATTGAGCCGGCCGGGGTTCTCTACCGAGGTTCAAGAAAGCTGGGCTCACGCCCAAAGACGAATGTACCGCGGTATTATAGGCGAACTGGAACTCTGCGAGGTGCAGATCCCATTCGCTGTGATCGGCGGAGACGTAGCTCGAGATCATGGTCTTGAGATTCCTATTCACCCTCTCTACGGGATTCGCCTGAGCGCGGTACGGCGGCGTCGTTACGCGCTCGATACCGTACTCGTCAGTCAGTTTTCGTACCGTCTGGTTTACGTACTCAGTCCCGTTATCCGTTAACAGTCTACGCGGGGTTCCCCAACGGCAGAGTATCCTCGCGCGGAACGCCTCCATAATGGTCTTACCCGTGGCCGCCGACGACGGCACGCACTCGATCCAACGGGTGAACATATCTTCGAATACAATCAGATATCGGTTCCCCGCCTTAGATCGTGGATACGGTCCCATCACGTCGGAGGCTACCGTATCCCATGGTTGTGCAACGACACGTGGTCCCATTATCCCCATCGGCCTAGCTTGATTCGACTTATGTAGCGCACAAGTGACGCACTTCCCTACATACCGCTTTACGTCCCGATACATCCCTGGCCAATAATAGTCGTTGGCTAACCTACGATAAGTACGGTCTACCCCCGGATGACCAGATTGCTCCGTATCGTGCGCTTGCCGCAACATTTCCTCGTGATCTTCCGACGGTACTACCAGTTTCCACGCGTCTACGTCATCCCCTATTGCGCATTTGACCTCATTCGGACGATAGAAGTAAATGGCACGGCCATCTACTTGCCAATCCGGAAACTCGCGAGGGTTCCGCCGGATAGCATTCAACCTCTCCTGATACCAATCGATTTCGAAGCATTCGCCTAACGAATCGATTTGAGCATCATCATTCGCTTCTGTGTCTCCAAACATCCGCGAGAGGGCATCGGCCGCCTCGTTCTCGGTACCTTTTCTATACTCTACTTTCATCCGGTATCCCGACAATTCAAATGACAAACGCGCGAGCCTACCAATCGGGTCTGCGAGATTGTACAACCATCTCAGGCTGCTGTGATCGGTTACCACGGTGAACTCGTACCCCTCTAAGTAGGGCCTAAACTTTCGTACCGCCCAAATTACTGCGAGGCACTCTTTCTCTGTCACGGTGTATCGCGTTTCCGGCCCTAGCATCGCGCGACTCGCACATTCGATTAGTCGTTCCGTCTCACCATCCTTCTGTGTTAGCACAGCTCCGATCCCCCGATCGCTCGCGTCCGTGTACACGATGAACGGCATTTTGTAATTTGGGTAGGTCAGTATCGCAGCATGCGTAATCTCGTCCTTGACGGCTCGGAACGCAGCCTCTTCAACGTCTGTCCAGTCCCAAGTCACAGTCTTACTGGTCAGTCGGTTCAACGGTCCGGCGACCCGCGAAATATTTTTCAAATGGCGATGGTACCAGTTTACCATCCTATTGAACCTCCGCAACTCGGTCGCGTTTCGTGGTCGCGGATAGTCGAGTATTGGCCGCACTTTCTCGGGATCTGGGCGCAGCCCGTCGCTGTTAACCAAAAACCCTAGGTAGCGTACCTCGTTTCTACAAAATTCGCTTTTTTCGTAATTTAATATTAGGCCGGCCTCCCGAATTATCCCGAGTATTTTCTCGATCCACTCGAGGTGTTTCTTAAACGTCCTGTTCACGATGATAATATCGTCCAGGTACGCAAACACATGGGGCTCGAGTTCGGGACCTATCAGCCTATCCATCAGCCTTTGAAACGTGGCCGGCGCGTTGCATAGCCCGTAGGGCATCCTACCGAATTGAAATAAACCCTTCCCTTCTACAATGAACGCGGTGAAGTGCTTACTAGTTTCCGCCATTATGATCTGGTGGTACGCCGC
Organism: Netelia virgata; assembly: GCA_951802705.1. NCBI lineage: Eukaryota > Metazoa > Arthropoda > Insecta > Hymenoptera > Ichneumonidae > Netelia > Netelia virgata. The sequence continues at coordinate 20,441,452 of OX637865.1, forward strand.
ACTCATATCTAACGTCGTGATGTACACGGCTTCCTGGAGTTTACTCAATATCGTGTCTATTCGCGGGAGAGGATACGCGTCTTTTCGCGTTACTTTGTTCAACTCCCGGTAGTCCACGCAGAACCTCCACGTACCGTTCGGTTTCGCGACCATGACCGGTGGGCTGGCCCATTCGCTTTGCGACGGTTCGACGATGTTACCGGTTAACATCCTATCTACTTCGGCATGCAATGCGTCCACTACCACCGGCGAGCGACGATACATCCGTTGCTTCACGGCACGATCGGTGGTAACCTCTATCACGTGCTGCGTGAGTGACACAGCAATCTTAAAATCTTTCGGCATCGTGGGGATTATTCTCGAGAGCATCTCATCTAACTGCGCTTTCTCGTCGTGCCCGGGTTCCTGAAGCCCGCAGCACAGGCCTATCGAGGCAACCTCGTCATTCGGTTTAACTATCGGATGTTCTACCCCGACTTCGTCTAACGACCAAACTCCGCGTCCTGCGCACACATTAACCCCGAACGCGTGCATGAAGTCCATGCCCAACAAGCAATGGGACTTTAGATTGCGCACGATTTATCGCGGGGAACCATTTCTGTACCCCGTCCAACGATATTGGGAACAACGCTTCCCCAACTACTTTTTCTGCAGTGCCGTTCGCCATAGTTACGTAGTCCAGTCTCGTCGTCGCGTATCGCCTATACGGTAACCCTAATTCGTTCACCACATGACTACCCATACGGCCAAACACGGAGGTCGTCGCGCCACAATCGATCAATGCCTCGAGACACTTCCCACCGATCTCCAACGATACGAATACCCTCTGTCGCCCCGGTCCGCGCTTCCACTCTTTGGGGGGAGGGGGAAAGTCGGAAGGACACTTACAGTGCGTCTCTACAATCACCTCTTGTTCGCGCGTCGCGTTCTCACACACGCCATTGACTCGCTCAACGTCCCGGGTGCGCTCGGCCTCAGTGGCCCCGCCGTCCACGCGCGAGTCAGGTATTTCTTCGTCTGACTCCTCCGATTCGTCGAGTGTCCAAATGCCAATCGGGCCATAGGGTGACTTACCTGTGTCTACTTCCTCTATGTTCGCCGATGCATTTGCGTTCAGAGAGCTCGATGTACCTGTTTCTACGTTATTTCCTAACGTAGTACTCATGTGCTCTATCCTATCGATGCTCGAGGGATTGGGAGGAGGGCGAAGGGGAAGAGGCTTTAGTCCCAACTCTTCCTTTCCGCTCGGCGGGTTTTCTACGCGGAGCGCTGGCTGTCCCGCGGTTGCCAGGCTCGACTCGCGTTTTTTGAAAAGGCACAGTCACAGTCCTCGGTCGTGACGTCTTTTCTGCCGCACCCTAGGCAAAGCGGCACCTTTTGCTTGCGGCAGTCTCGGCTGAAATGGCCCTGCCCGCCGCAGGTAAAACAGAAGAGAGGAGTTCTTCTCGGTGCACTCCCCTATCTCCGTGAGACCACATTCCCCGAGTCGCGATTTTCCGGGTGCGACCTACTACCTTGGGGGTTCCCCCCACTAGACTGCGGTTGCGTCTGGTGGGGTGTTCCGGAGCTCGCCGGAGTTTTCGCTGCAACGTCGGCATACGACGTTCGCGACGTCGTGGCCCCAGCCACCGAGGCTGGTGCACCGTCGGTTCGGCGCCTTTCCCTCCGGCGCCTCTTCGGCGCAGCCTCTTCCTCAGCGCTCGCGGTATCGGTCTCGTGGTTCGTCACCGCGTCGATCTCGTAGGCGTGATATCGCTGGCTCGGTGGCCTCTTCGGTTCTCTCGCCACCGACCCAGCATTACCCTTGGCGACCCATGCGAACTCTTTCACATGGCTCTCGCCCTTGGATGGAGGGGGTCGACGGGTCTTCGCCCGGGCCCACCGCCGTTCGATCTGCGAGGCGCGTTCGACGAGCTGTGCATACGTGCGCACGTCGCCCCTCTCCACTCGATCCCAGTACTCGGGCCTCAGGCCGGCGTACACTCGATCCAGCTGGCTCTTCAGGGTCTTCTTCCTTCGGAGCCGATTGTACAAGCCCTGGATACAAATCAGGTAATCCTTGGCTGATTCGTCGGGACCCTGCGTCCTCGCGCGAATGTCATCCTTCAGGCCTTGTTGGTCGACATCGGTCCCGAACCATGCACGGAAATCGTGTAGGAAGTCTCTCCATTCTTCCCAGTCGTGGCGATTGGACCGGTACCACCGCACGGCACGGCCTTTCAATACTTCCGGTACCGTTTGGAGTCGCTCACTGTACCGGAGATCCGACGCAGCGATCTTTTCATACAGCTGCTCGATGAACTCCTCGCAACCGAATTCGTCCTCTCCCGTAAACCGCAGTTGCCATTTTCGGGCTACCTCCCCGATATCCCGAGGGTGCCTGCGTGACCGCGGTTCACTGCGATGTCCCGCGCTGTCCGAGCCCCGATGGCTCCGGCGAGCGTCGCTACCCCTATGCGAGCGTTCGCCCCTATGCCTGCCGGACGATCGGCGATTTGGTGCAACCGCTGACTTCAGTGAAGACGACGACGACTTGGTCGAGTCTGCCTCCCGATGTCTCAAACTTCTATTCGGCGGTGTGGAGGTTCTCTTACCTCCTCTCCTCGCCACCTCAGTCCAATGCGGTAGGCTTGCTTCGCTGTTGTCACTGTCGGTTTGCACACCGACCTCACGGTATTTCAGTACCGGCCTTTTACTTGGTCCTGACGCAGCCCGTCTCTCGTCACCCGCGTGCATCCCCCCTAGCATGTCCTCCCGGACTCTTCTCGGGGCCTTGCTCGGTTGACGAGACCGGTGCGTTTCTCGGTCCGATGTCCATAGGTCGGCCACCATCTGCCGATCCGCGACGCTCGGTGCAACCGACTTCTTCCCGAGGCTGTCCCGCCCTCCGCGGGTCGGTCGTTTGATCCCCGGCTTGGCACTTCGCGCTCCATCCGCCGGGCTCGCTTGCCTCGAGCCGCCGTCCGGGCTCGTGGCTCGGGACGCACTCGCCACCCACTCTCGCAATCGGTTGCGAGTCACGGCCGATACCCCGGTCGGGTCGATGAACAGTGCTCGGAGGATCTCCCGAACCTTCTTTACATCGAAGCTGTCGATTTGGGTCAGTTCCTTCTCGAGACCCGCCTCGGGAATCCGGTCCTCCGCTCCCCAGGTGATGCTGGTGTGCCCCTTTTCTCGGAGTTTGCACCTTCGGAGTCGGTCGCGTATCACTTCGCCGGTCCCTTCGACACTCGCGCCCATCGCGCGCAACAAGTGTCGAACATCGGTATCCGGCGGGCAGTCTATCCATTGGAGTGAATCCGGCGCGCGCGAGCCGCGTTCCCGTGTATTCACTCGCGACAGGTCCCCTTCGACATTCGCGGCCGGACTGTCCATGTCCTCTCCCGCCTCCGTAAGACAATCGTCACACACCGGGCTTTCGGCCATTGCCTACCCCGTCGATTTTCGTGGATTACTCAACTTCCGAATTTATCCCGTTACTTAACCTCGAAAAGTCTCTTCGATTTATCCGCGGGAAATACCCAACACGCTCGAATTTATATCCGCCGCTGGTTCAATAATTTTCCTTGCTCGGATTATTTTTCGCGGACGTCACTGACTTTTGCGTAACGCCTCAATTATTTTTCGATTGATTCGCGCAAACTATTTTTCTCTTCGAGTTCCAAAATTTTTCACTCGCCCCGCGGATTAATTGTCTGATTCGAAATTCTCAGATTTTCCGCGCGACAGATTTATCACGCTCGGGTTAATTTTCGCGACTGTCAAATTTTTCCGAAATTTATTTTTCAAATCCCAAAATTATTTTACTCGCTACGCGGATTATTTTTCGCGGGCTTCACGATTGCTTATTCAACGCGTTAATTATTTTTCCTGGTCCTCAAAAATATTTACCACCGGCACTTATTATGTTTCCGATCTCACGATAATTATTTTTGGTCGGGTCGGGTGCTCTCACTTTACCGGGCTCGCACTGTACCCGATAGCCACGCTCGACACCGAAAATTCACGAATTATATTTTCGCGCACTGTTCTCTCACATTCGAAATAATATTTCGTACAACGCTCCAACCACTTCTCGCCGTGGTCCGCACAGCGTGTCTCCTCGAAATATTATTCGCACAACAATTTTTTTCTCGATCGTGCGAGCGAGCGTCGTGTTTACCGCGCGCGCGACACTCTAGCTCGTACGTCGTCATTCTCCTTGAATCTCTCTCGCGGCGCTCAGCACAGCCGCTCGAGTGCACGTGTACTCCGTGCGAAATTTATCTCGCCACTGCCCCACGTTGGGCGCCAGAAAATTGTGACGAGCTCTTTTCTGCGAAATTTCGCCAACGCCGAAGAGAGCTGCCAGTCCAAATTTTATTATGACGCCCCCAATCGTCGATCCTTAGCGTCTGTTTCGTATTCCAATGTATTATTGGGCGCCAGGTGCTTGTACAACCCCCGTAGCACCAAGGGACTTTTCTTTGTCAACGATCACTTCTCTCTATTTAGTCGATCTCAGGGGATTCGTAGGGTCGGGGGACGAGCATCGATTAATTACCGGGTACAATTAAATAATTTAGACTTCCCGTAGAGCACACGTATCTCAGGTTAACAGACTTAAATTATTTTTACTACGTACTCAACGTCGTGACAATATAGTGTGCCGAGCACCGCGTTTTAACAATATTTTCTCACTCAACCAAATATTAATAACTCGCTAAACGATCCGTGCGCGGGGAGGCGTAGCGCTGTCCCCCGGAGACGCCGGGGGGAAGGGCTATGCTCGTGAGCGGGCTACCACGCGAGACGAACACGAGCTCAGCTACCGCGCGCCGACGGTACGCGATACCTCATCGACACAAGGAAACGTATGGCGGGCCTACCTTTTTATCTGCGGTTCCGTGGTTCTAGCCTCGTCGCGCAGCGGTTCCTCAGGCTCCCTTTTCTCGCTCGTTCTCCCGTGTATCCTCCGCTCGGTATCCTTCACCCACACACACTCTCTCTCGCTCTATTCGTTCTCCTCACACGCTCGCTCACACACTACTAACTGTTCAACTCTCCTTTCCGTATTCTACGCCTCTACCTCAACCTTAACGCCTTATCTCACAGTCGAAACCGTACTAAATCTATCCTCGCGTTACGCTCGCTCGCCGGCTCCCTCGTGGCCCTATCTGGGGGAAGAGGAGAAGACGGTCCTCGCGACAATCGATCCTCGATCGCCGGCACAGCCATCCCTCTCTCTCTCTCGTCCGCCGACGTCGTCTCTCGCGAACGGCCGACAATGTTAACATCCCGTGGCCTTGGGACTCTGAAAATCACGAGATGTCTCGGCAGCGCAAATTCTAGCGTACACTTTTGTCCACCACGGGTGCGAGACGACGCGACTCTGCCATTGCGGTCCTTTTCTAATATTCTCGAGAATATTCCTAACTCACAAGATTGCGAGGGTTATACCGCCTCGTCACAATATATACTGAGACGGTAACAGTCTCATACGACACCCAACACCACCTCACAATTTCCCGCCGCGAGGCAAATAAAAGAAAACAGCACGACGAGCACGACGTTTCCACACGGCACCACAGCCGAACAGCTGACTCGGGGAGATGGACCCCCCACCAACCGAGAATCGAAGTCCAAAATGGGTATAAAAAGGCCCAAAATCAAGAAAAATCATTAGTCCCGACTGGTCACTCACCAAGCTCGTACTCTGAAGAAGAGTCTTGCTTGAGAAGAACAAGTGCTCTGAAAAGTAGCCAACAGCTGGAGGGACGACGGGAGAATATTCTCCAAGAATATTAAAGGAACTCACGTCGTGCGACAGCAACGACGACGTGAGTTCGCACACGAGAACAGCTGTTCCCGTAAACACCGACGAGACACTGGACGAGGAGAAGAGGGGCACGCACCGGCAGTATCAACATCGCGACGCGACAATTCGATAACAATAGAAGATTCCGCGACCACGCAGCTCGGTGGATCCTGAGCCTTGGAGAGGGGAGCAGCGCCACGGGAGATCGCGATCCAATTAATATAATTAAATTACACATATGTTAGACACTAAACGACCAAGATTGCGGCGACACTATCGTCGACTATTAATAAATCATCACACCCTGAAGTTCACCATTTCATTCAATAAATAAACGAAATATGTTTTTTTTTTAAACCAGTCTACGAAATTTATTACCAGTCTACGATACCAAACTCTAGAAATGTGTCTTGATCGTCGGGTTCCAAAGAACATAAAATAATGAAACGTTCTGCCGTTTCAATACATATATATGGACATGAGCAAAGCGTTCAGATCGGTTCACGGGACTGCTGATATTTTCGGGGTGAAGCGGGCGGAAAACACGAGCAGTCGCATACCGCGATCGTCGCCGCTCGCGACTCACACCACCGAATCGATGTGCAAAATGTATACACCAACACATATGCATATAGAGCTCTACGTAACGCGTGGTCGAGACAGAAGAAAACAAAACACGATTACGCCGCCATTTTCTAACGCGGCAGCTGAGCGGGCGTGGCTCATTTGGCTGCCACACCAGTAATAAAACGCGTACTTGCTAATAAATTATTATTAGAGCCGAAAACTGATTTGAAATCTATTATTTCGAAATAGTATATAGTCTATATATAATGTAAATAATAGTATTATATAAGCAGTGAGTGAGTGGTAAAATACAAAAAATAAGCAATCGAAGACTAAAAAACGTATAAACGGCTTCATTGTTGCTGACAAAGTAATATCTTTAGGTATGTATCACACTTTTGCAAATAAAATTCTATTTATGCGACGACAAACTTGAGAATACTCTGAGATCTCTCTTTTGAGGTTTTTCGGTTACACGCGAAAAGTAATGCCAAAAAATGTGATTTTTTGTTTGTCTTCACTGAGAAAAAAAGTTGTTCCGGCGAAACCGAAAGGGTTTTCAAACTTTGTCGCTCAAGTCATTCCCGATCGATAGAGGAGCTCTAGTCGATCGACGTCCGCTCGAGGCTCCCCCTTCTACTTCGCTCGCCGGCTGGCCTCGTGCCTAACCGGAACCGGTTCCTCGGCCATTCTCTCGTGAGAGCTCTCAAAGTATAGACGCGCGTGCATAAATTATCGATTCTCATAAGACCCTAAATTTGACCTCGGCTCTTCGGTATTCGGACCTTCTCTCTCAAAACAGTTATCATCTGGCAATCTTGACCACGCTAATTCAAACCGGCATTATCTAAGTAAATCAGTGATCAGCTCAACTCGATCCGCTCATCGCACGTCACATGCGCTCGTTGTTCGTGCCGTTCATTATTTAAATAAAGTGGCTTGCATTCGTCTAAAGTGTATCGTCATTTTGGCTCAACCAAAAACCTCTCCCGCCAACCAGATCCTCGTTCGAGCAAAGTAGTAAATTCAATAACACGCGTGCTATTGGAATTTGTTTACTTCGATGAATATCAATGTATTCTTTTCAATAGTATAAAATTTAGAAGCAAATCGTGATGTATTTGAATTGACTATCGTGAAATGATTGAAAATATTTTTCGATTTAAGACCGTATATTATTACTCGTAATATTAATTTTTTTCGTTGAATCAGATATGCTGTTAAAATTTTTTGAAAAATGTATTGATTTATTGTGATTGATAGAAATATTTAAGTTGTTGGGTGAACAACAGAGTCGGTTCAAACGAAGCAGATAATGCTCAATTATAAATTTTCATGACTCAAAAATGTGAAAATTTGAAAATAATTAAAAATTAATATTGAAGCAAGCGTCACTTATCAGTTATCAAGAATACGTCACTTATCTCAATAATTATGCTGCGTGTAAATCGATCATACATTATTTATAAAATAAGAAAAAATGCATTGGTTTTTTAGTATTGGCAGAAACATTTTCATTGTTAGTGAAAACCCGACCATGTCAAAACAAACTGAGAACGCGAAATTTGATTAAAAATTTGATTACATGAACCGTAAACGCTGTTCCATTCATGAACTATATATTCTCGGTGAATAAACATACCATTGATGTAACTATACTTCATTATAGTTTATTATGATCAATTAACAATGAAATATCGTAAGGAGCGCAGTGGCTTGGTGGATAGGGCTCTGGGTTCGGACGCAGCAGACCAGTTTTCGATCCCCACAGTCGACACCAAAGGAACAAAAATCTATGCCATTTTTCTCGCATTGTCACTGAGGGGGAGAACTAGGCAGGTACCGATGTGTATCGGTGGAGGGTTTCTGCAGTTTCCTTTCGTCCGTGGTAAATGCGATACAGGATTAGGGGGAAAGCGAAGCGGCTGCAGCCGTAACAGCAAGAAAGCGGGTCGTAAGGGTTGTGAAATAAATAAGGACAATATGGTAGCGTTGTAAAAACCCGGGAAGGGTTTGCAAGTAAAACTCTCAAGTAGTAGTTAGTAGTAGCAGCAATGAAATCTCATTTTTAGTTCATGTGATATTTTTTTTACTGAATAGCTTTTCCGATTTACTCAATAGCGTTTTTAGTTCAGACCATAACATAGCTTATTGACTCTTGCTGAACCGATATTCACCAGACAATAGTGGAATTGGTTTGAGGGCATATCTTATTCTTTTGAAAACATTGATGGTTAAGCTTATATGATTAAGGCTTATATGATTGGCGGCAATGAGTTATGCTATTGAAATTCAATAGCATTAAATTGTGAAACTACTTCATATGCTATTGGCACTATTCAATAGCATATCTTATTGAATCAACGTATATTTTTTTTGTTTCGTCGACTTTCTTCTCTCATTGTACTATAGGCTATTATTTATCGAACAAAAAATATCTTAACTTTTCTAAAGAGAACTTAGAATATTGGCAATACAATTTCTTCTTTATTCGTTTCCCTACCACGGAACATATTCTGGACAGAGGAGATACAAAGACAGAGGAAGGCCTAAATAATGTATACAATTTTGACAATGAGATATGAATAGTATACAAGGAATGTCTAGATTTTTTTAGATCCTATTTTGTAGGAATCAGTAGAATTTCAGACTTGGAGGATTCTGTAGATTTGTTGACGCCTGTATACCTGACTGTCGTTGATGAGAGTCATCCGTCGCCGAGATTGCACTTTCTCGCCTGACGTTGACCATGCTTTTCAAACTTTATGCAATACGATGCCTGAAAATTCAAGCAAACCAGAACTTCTTTCGGCGTAAATCTTACAAATAAAAAGTTTTTAACACTATTAAATTTTATATATTGAACTTTGAAAACGATAAAAAAAACTTGGAGATCTAGGAAACCTTTCAAATTATGAAATTTGATACAGTAATCGCTTTTCGAATTCGTCTTTTAAACTCAAACGTAAATGCAGAACATCGGGTTGATGGCGGCATTTGTTGAAATGTGTTTTGGCTTTGAAACCATATCATCTATACGGAACCACGTATCGCTGTATTTGACGCAGCCAGAGTAGTGCCCAACGGATCCACGGCCAGCGTGGTAATCTGCAATCCCAGCAAGCTGAAACGAAGATCCGCCTAAGCTAATCAACGTGGGAAATTGTTTTATTTCAAACCTGGCGTCAACATCTTCGATATACTCTATAAAAGCGTGAAATCAATATTTTAATGTCGTTTCAACAACGCTTTTACATGTCACACGGGTCTTTTGTGAAATGGAAATTTCACGAATGAGACGAGTTTACCAGGCAGTCAAAACATTTCGACAGATAATCTTTAAGATTTTGACATTCTGAAAACGCTCGCGCGCATGCACCAAGCAGAGCTTTATCGAAATCACAAGTAATCTGTTTCGGTAATGGAAAATTCTCTTTATGAGATTGACCGATGCGGAGAATCTCATTAAGCCAAAACTGAATTATGTTTGTTTTGCGAGGCGCTCAGCATCTGGAAAACTGGAATTTTCGACTCATCAGATTCTGTCAATATTTGGTATAAGTACAGATGTGAAGACAGTTCCCCTTCGGGTTTCACCAACTTTTTTCCAATGAACCAGTGCCATTGATGCAAATATATTGGTGATGCAACATATAAACGGCTATTTGTCCAGGTGTCCAGTAATGAACGAAAAAAGGATCCAACCCAATAGCGTGAATCTCCCCGAGGTGCCGTTCATATTTCATTATTTGAATATTAACCACGGGATCTGTGCCTTTCATCCCGAAGATAATATTTTTCTGTTCCTGCTTAGTTTTACGTAGGATCTCATTTTTTGGTAGACTTGCTGGTTCACGATTTCCAAATTTCATTCGTTTCTCTACTTCGCCTCGTCACCAGATCGATGGTAGTATATTACTTTCCACCATTTCCGAGGAAATTTCTTTCCGTCGCTTGCCTTTCAATTGCCGCTTTTTCGAGTGCTCGAACGTTTCATCGTAATTCTCTAGCAAGCAGTCCATTAAAACATCCTCACGAGGCAATGGTTTATTTGCAACCAAACCGGAAAACTTACAGCCGCATTCTTTGCATTGACCGGAAATTTTTAAATAAATACTAGACTCGGTTATACGGTTCTTCTTAAAACATAAAGGGCATTGTATTTCATACTGAAGGCATAGTTGTTCGTACAGTTCATCGGTCAGTGAAAGTGAACCAAAAAAACGAAAAGAGTGTACTTAGATGCATGCCCTGAGTTAAAAGTTGCGAAATCAAATAAAAAACGGAAAATTGGCATAGAAGTTATTCAAAATGGAAATCTCCGTCCGCCAATCCAGAATAATAAACAAAGAGTTATCATCAGAAATACATGCGGTTTTGATACGATTATCCATATTCTTGCTGCTGCAACTACCAATGAAACATTTCATGCTGTTATTCAAAAATCGAAATCGAAAATATTCGAATTCGTGAAGCTTTTCTTAGAAACGGGTCGCACTGCAGAGGTATATAAGCAACGTGCGAATTTGTTGGGTCAAGTTTCATGCTTCGTACACGGTGGTAGCGTGCCTGGAGTTTCAGTCATTGACGCTTTATCAAACATCACTATTTTATGTGAGTTTATTTTTCGGGAAGAGCCTAGCCTAGAGGAACGTAGGGAGTGCAAAGTATGCAATACCGTCCTCACGAGGCAGCCAGTGACCGTTTCATTGGATATTGAAACCATCATAAGTCATGGGTACGAAAAAATAAGGGATGCTGTAAAAGCTAACTTTTATTTTTATAAAAATTTCCATTTCACAAAAGACCTGTGTGACATATAAAAGCGTTGTTGAAACGACATTAAAATATCGATCTCACGCTTTTATAGAGTGTATCGAAGATGTTGACGCCAGGTTTGAAATAAAACAATTTCACACGTTGATTAGCTTAGGCGGATCTTCGTTTCAGCTTGCTGGGATTGCAGATTACCACGCTGGCCGTGCATCCGTTGGGCACTACTCTGGCTGCGTCAAATACGGCGATACGTGGTTCCGTATAGATGATATAGTTTCAAAGCCAAAACACATTTCAACAAATGCCGCCATCAACCCGATGTTCTGCATTTACGTTTGAGTTTAAAAGACGAATTCGAAAAGCGATTACTGTATCAAATTTCATAATTTGAAAGGTTTCCTAGATCTCCAAGTTTTTTTTATCGTTTTCAAAGTTCAATATATAAAATTTAATAGTGTTAAAACCTTTTTAGTTGTAAGATTTACGTCGAAAGAAGTCCTGGTTTGCTTGAATTTTCAGGCATCGTATTGCATAAAGCTTGAAAAAAGCATTACAAGACAATTGGAAAAATTACAATAAACAAATTTATTTCAAAAAATATTTAAAAAATAAAAATGTTAGAAAATTAAAAAAAAATAAAAAAAGGAGGGAGGTACTGACAACCTGCTCGTGGTCCTCCTTGCATGCGTGTAACTATACCATGAGAATATAAGTTCGCGTAACCAATGTCAGTCGACAAGAAGTTGTCAATTTGTGTTTTTGATTAATATGTAATCATTTTTTACTGATCTTAAAGAGTAATACCACTCTAGAGCCAGCACGAAAGGCATAAATTAGATAATTTTTTGGTAATAGAATCGCGATACTTTAAAGGTGCGGTACCAGCTCAAAAATCGTTTTTTTTTAAATTTTCTCTGAAAGTTTGATTCTCAGGGCTATGCCGTTTTGGAACAATATAGAACAAACCTAGAACAAACCTAGAACAACCCAGAACAACCGTCAGAATCGCAATATCTTAAAAGTGGGATGCCAGCTCAAAAATCGTTTTTTTTTTAATTTTCTCTGAAAATTTTATTCTCAGCCCTATGCCGTTTTGGAACAAAGTAGACCAAACCTAGAACAACCTGGAACAACCTTAAAAAATGTTGTAACTCAAAAGTGTGGTGCCAACTTCTTCGGGGTCCCGCGGCCACCGAGTCTTCAGATCGGTCGGTCGTGGGCGCGGGGGGAAGAGTTGCGCGGTGTAGAGGAGGATGGAGCGTATCGGTATAGTGGAGTGCTGTTTTTTAGTTTGATCTTTTTTAATGAAAAAAATTCGATGCAGCGGCAGAGACTCGAACTGTCGAACCGCGGATTACCAGTCTCAATGGTTACCTCTACACCAAGGTCCGTTATGATATTAAGTTTATGCGGAAGGCTCTTGTAGTGATCGGCATCACCTCTATTTTTTGCTTTTTGTTTTTGGAGAAGAGCGGGTAGAGCGTATCGTCATAGTACGGTTTTTCTTTTTTCTTTTTCTTTTCACGTATTGTACAATAAATACTCAAAGACCGATGATATATATTCTGACTGTTTTTATTAATCTTGCGTTATATATATATTTTTTACAATAAATATTCAATCGAGCGGTAATATATATATATTGTAACGGCTTTTTGCTACTCCTCCGAGAACCCTGCCCGCCTGTGTACCACGAGGGTACCCGCGCTACGCGCGCACCCTACACAACCACGGCCAAGGTAGGCGATGATATTCGGGGTGCGGATGGCGCATCCGGGACGGACGGGTGCCAGGTACAAGTACCACCGGAAGAACCGGCTTGTTTGATTTTGCCGCCCCGTATGCACCTCCGTGAACCCCGACCTCCTCGTGGTACGGAGCAGAGATCTCGGGAATACTGAAATGGCTAGCTCAGCCCGCCATACGGCCGGCAAGGATAGAGGGGCGTGGACGGACACGAGGGTGGAGGCGTGAAAGAAACAATTCGACATATTATAGTTACTTTTAAACGGATTTAATCCGGTTCGTTATTACAATTTCCGACGTTCTTACAACGAGGGCCGCTGCCCATAGGCTACACTTGCGTTGAGATTCATGACTAGATCCATAACAGACTCTCGACGTGAGAGCGAAATAGGTAGCGAACGAGAATTGAAGGGGCATAGGTAGCACTCGGAAGCAAATATTACGAAAAGGTAGCATTGGGAACGATAAGATTACGAGTCCGAAAAGGTAGCGCGCGAAGCAATGAAGTTACGGTCCCGGAAGGTAGCGCGCGAAATATTAACTCTACAAAAAGGTAGCGCATGACATAACAATACTACGAATCGGTAGCGTACAACGTAATAATATTCCCAACAGGTGACGCCCGACATAATAATATTACGAACATGTGGCGCACAACATAACAATAGTACCAACGGGTAACGCACGTTAATGATTTGCCGATATCCGATCAATTAATATACTCAGCCGAATATTAGTCGGCGCATTATAAGAAATCTGGCGATACGCCATCCCATGATAGGGTTCCCCAGATAATAATTTGCGCACAATACGAATTCGCAACCTTCGACAGAGTAATAGGATTCGCGGAATGATAACTTGCGCACTCATGAAGTTGCGGCATCTAAGCGGATAATTTAAGTCACCAAATAATAATTGCAGCGCGGTAATTAATTTGTAATACTCGATCGAACGATATAATTCACAAAATAATAAGTTGCGCACGGGACGGATTCCCAATATTCAATCAAATAATATAATTCGCGGAATAACGATTTGCGCACGATAATTAATTTCTAATACTCGATCAAACAATATAATTCACCAAAATAATAAGTTGCGCACGGGACGGAGTCCCAACATTCAATCAAATAATATAATTCGCGGAATAACGATTTGCGCGCGATAATTAATTTACGATAGGTAGCGTACGATGGTCAATTTACAATAGGTAGCGCACGATAGTTAATGTTCAATAATCAATCCAACAATATAATTCCCGGATATGAATTTGCGCGTGATAGTGGATTCTCAAAAGTCCATCAACTAATATCATTCCGGGATAATAATTTGAGCATGATAGTGAATTCAAGCGATAGTGCACGAGGAACCGCCTCTTCAACGGTAGCATACGATAATTAATTTAGCCATAGGTAGCATACGACAACTAATTTAGCGAAAGGTAGCATACGACAATTAATTTAGCCATAGGTAGCATACGACAACTAATTTAGCAAAAGGTAGCGTACAACAATTAATTTAGCGATAGGTAGCATATAACAATTAATTTAGCGATAGGTAGCATCCAACATTAGGCTAGGGGTAGGTGACCCGCGAAAGTCACCATTACGGGCAAATAGAATGCCGAAATAATTATCGCAAAAGGTAGTACATAAAATTACGATCATGAAAACGTAGTACGTGGAAATGAAACTAATGAGAGGTAGCAAATACGCAAGTACGCAAAGGTAGCACGCCGAAATCATAATCCTGAAAGGTAGCAAAAGAAATATCACGACCACGAAAATGTAGTACGCAGAAATAAAACTACCGAGAGGTAGCAAATAATATTACCATCACGAAATTATTTCCAATCGCACGATTTTGTAACAACGAGGTACACACGGTCACACGCTCGCCAAAAACAAAACAAAGCTGAGAGAGATAGGTATACCGCCAAGGCCATCTAACGCCCGAGAGAGCGAGATACGCGTACCGTGCGAGTGCCGAGTGCGCGTGTACTCGGCGACAAAGAGCGACCTCCGAAAAGGACGCTACCGACGAACAATGGCCGATCGAATATATGTGAGCCCGGCCGACATACGAACATGATTAATAAATATCCAGATTTCGATATTAAAATAAATGACTTTAGCGATTCGAGAGGTCCACAAGGAGACGCGAGACTATCGCAACTAGTTTGCAATTAAGGCAATGAAACTATAAATTCTCTGACCCTGGTGCCCGTAATAAGTGTTTTAGCAATCCAAGGGTCCACAAGGAGACGCGAGACTATCGCAATTAATTTTATTTGCCCTTAATGCAAATGAACCATGAATTCTCTGACCCCCGAAGGCTAGTGACTATATAATCGACACTCTCCCATCCCGCGATAAGAGAGCAAAATTCGTATGACAAGAATTGGACTCACCGTAGAAGCGTTGAAACTTTTACCCGTCGGTCGGCACACAAGACAAAAAGGAAAACTGGTTTGCTAGATAAATGCACGTTACGGCTGATCGGTAGCAGATTTAAGACTGACTCTCTTGGCCTCTGACCGCGTGAACCGCGCTCGCCGGCTCTCTCTCCCCACTCCATAGGTGTTTCCCCCAATATCTTAATTGTTGCGAATATCCCACGTTGCCGCTAATTTTCCTCTCCTACCGTGATGATTTCCGATTTTCGTCCTCCCGCCCCTCGATCCTCGCGCTGGCCAAGCTCGCGGTGAGGAGGGGGAGGGGACGGAGATGATAGGGCCGTGCACCTCTCGCAAGGAGCCTCGTGCTTCCGGTACCCAAAATCCTCTCCGTCCGCATCGAGCGCCTTCTCCACGGAGTCCGGGATGGGCGCCGGGACGGGGGAGGCTCGCCTCGCAGGGCCGGCGTCCCTGACCCTGCGGCTGGCCCACGACGAAATTGCAGCACCGCGTCCCGTGTCACCCAGTCCGAACTCCCCTCGATGGGAGCGCCGTGTTTAGCGGACTGCGGCGCTCGATGCACTACATCGGCATCGGCGGAGAGAAAATATACGGCCGATCGAAGATATATGATGTTTTGGAGGCTGCTTCTGTTGTCGGCGGAGGCGCAAACCCGCCTCCTACACGGGTGTTGATACCGGAGTGACGGGGTCGCAAGAAAACTCGTCACAATATATATTGGAATTTTAATCGTTAGCATCTTCTTCGTCTTCTTCTTCTTCGACGGTTAAACTATGGAAGACAGAAACATATGGCGTGAGAGATGATCGTATATACATATCGTAACATAAGTACTTTAACCATGGTTTTTAGTACATACCTGTTTACCATTACTCCTTAGCAGCTTTGAATTCGAGCTTATTGAATTTCGTGCCGTAATACCGCATAATTAGATTTTTTGTTGTTTGCGGTCTCGCTCATTTGTTGAAATAGTTCGTCCGCTTCTTCGAAAGCCTTGACGAATCTCGTTGGTAGATAGCACGTAAATTGATTATCCATGTCGACGACAATTCGTACCCCCCATTTCGTTTCTACGATTTTCATACCGGTTATAAAACAGTCTTTTTCGAGTTCTAGCTCGGCTAGTCTTTGCCAGGGAGAAGCGTCCCCAGGCATCCCACTTGGTTGATGCGTATGCAGTCCATTATCCACCTTGAGTTTTCTTAGTTTTATTGTTAAAGCACGAAACTCCGATATCGCGTGTATTTTTTATTTAATCGTTGCAATATCTCGCAAAGAGACGTCTAAACGTGCTTTTAATCGGCGCTGCTTACTTCTTTGAAGACTTGAGGATAATGTCTGTCTATCAAGGAGTTCAGACACATCAGATCCCCTACCAAGCAGTCCCATCCCCCTACTATGTATACGAAGAGAAGCACTCTGAATTTAATTGGTGCAACATTTGTTTATTTTGCAAAAAACAGTAAGCCATCTTGGCGGTGGTGGCTGTGGTGGTGGTAGCAATGGCGGCGGTGGTGGCGGTAGTATTAGTTTACCGTATCACCAGACAATCGTCAGCGTTTTATAAAATCTGTGATACGCGAGGATCGAATTCGTGACGGCGCATGCCTTTGCGTGAATTACCATTTCAAGGAGTTCTGAGAATTCAACAGCTCATCACTAAAATATGTGGATTATAATTATTGTTGTACGAGGTTCAAGAATATCAAGACGAAGAACAGACACACTTTAAAAAAAATATCCTTTATTTATTTTAGCGTACAATTATAGTACAGCTAGCGTATGCGAGAACAGCAGCTTTGTACACAAGGCAAAGTTTTAACGCTAAATGTAGTGAATTATTATAACGGTAGCCACCCCCCACACTGGTTCTCATGTTGAGCACATTATTCAAGGGATGAGATTGATTACACTTATTCATCTACTCATTGTAGTAGTCATACACTATTTTATCATTTCGTGTTAAACCGGTTGAAAATTCACTCTTAAACATATTAATACCAAGCCCTGTAGATAAGAAATGAAGAAACATAACACAATAACGTTCACAAGTCTGTGATTCAAGACCCTGAAGCTTTATAGTATTGTAGCTAAAGAACTTGCAGTTCTGCCGGAGACGCTGGAGATTCTGGGGCATGATCGGTGGTAGTCCGTAGCTGTCGAAGTACCATCCGCGTCCATCTCCATCGACGTACATGGCGACCCAGTGGGCCCCGGCTTGTTTGTGGCCTTCGGTATTGGCGACAATCGCTGCTGGTTTCGCCCACACCTTGGGGATGCGATCTGCAGGGTATACGCCAACAGTACGACTCTTTATACCGCGAAGGGCCTGCAGAAACTGCTCGGTATTCTCACGAGAGCGCTTTTATATTGGCTGTTTTCCTTCTTCGCAGGGCTCCACAGCTAGTAAACCGATGCTTCAGGCTATGGTGGTTCTGTACTCCCACAAGGAGCCGGAGCGGCCGTTGTGAGAAAGCCACTTTTTGATTCTCACAGCGTTGTTGAGGGCACACGTGAACGAGCAGTTTTTACGCAGTAAACAATGATATATACAACGGGTGTTGCTCGTGGGGAAATTACGGAACGACGAATCGCTGTCTTCTTCTTCTTCTAGATTTATAACGGAGCAATCCGTTAGCTGCGTCAGATATGCGGCTTTATCAGCTTCTCTTGTAAATAAGCGATCAGACTGCACCGCAATTTTCTTCAACGAAGCCTCGACTGTGCGTAAATGCGTTTTGCCCGCGAACTACTCTATACCATGATGACTGGTTTGTAACCAGGTGTTTTTACGTTTTATGCTAGGTGGTAGAACGTTATAAGAGTAGGGCGCCGATATAATCCAATGAGCTAGGTACGAAGTCTTTATAGAGACAACGACAACTTCTTTAGGTATAAAATGATTATATTTATCCTTCAAACCCTGTATATCAATCCTTGTATATCAATCCACAATTACTTGTCTGGAAGAGTCGATCTCCAATACATTATCATATTCCGCATACACAATGCAATTAATCGTTCATGTTAGGGCCGCCGCGAAACGTACTTCTATTCTCACACTACCGTGCCTCACAAGATTCCAATGAGTGCTGTTATTGGCCGAGAGATCGGGTGTAAGATCAAATGCAAAGAGACCAGCCGGGTAAGTTGTACGTGCAATACAATTGCCCTCATTGAGAAAGTGGATACCTGTACCAGAGAATAGTGTATGGTATGCATCCACATACATTTCAGTATCTGCGAAGTCTGGCTGTAGAGGTTTTGACGGTATTTGCAAACCATCGGCGTACAAAGACAAATAATTGATATTGTAATTCTGAAAATTGAAGGGGTTCATTTTACGGTCGCCGTTAAAAGCCTTATTATTGATAAAACCGACGATTATACGTTTAGGCAGTTGGTCAAGCGTTATTGGTCCGTACGAGACGCAGGCGCATCTCAACGCCGTTTAGCAAACACCTCTCTTGATTGAAGATATCGCAATGCAAATGACCAAGGAGATCGATCGTTTGAGCCTTACCTAACAGGTTCCGCCGGTTTGCAAGTCCACTATTATTATCTTCTGTATCATCCATTTTGCCCCGCAAATCATTATACCACAGAGTATTCGTTAAATGCGAAGATTTAGCAGCAGGTGCGTAATTCAAGAGGGATTCAATGTATGCCCTATACGCATAAATATTGTTAGGAGGTGATACAAGTTTCTGATTTAAAAATACGTCAATCTGATTGAACATTGAGTGTAATACGTTATTGACAGGTCCTACTTTAGGAGCCGACACATCCGCTTTGTCAGGGGTTTCTATCTTAACGCGCATGCTCAGCATAGTATGTGCAAGATGAATGTACTCATCACCCTGGCCCGGTATGACAAACTCTATCGGTGAATCATCCTTCAATGATGAGATTGGCTTGTAACACCCTGTATGCGTTCCCTCGATTGTTAATAGCTCAAGCTTCGCTTGCTTAGCCTCCTTCGTTTGCACTGTCGATAACTCAGCTTCGTAAAATATACCATCGATATCCTCACCGTGAAGATCACGCAGGATGTATATCACGGGGCAAATACTATGTGACACACGATCGATCTTAAATAGTTCGTTGCTCCATCCACCTTCGGAACCTTTTACGAAGGCTGCCTTCGCACTACTGACGCGCAGGATGTCGCCCACACTGTATTTGGGGGAGCAATTCTCGGTTCTTTTATACCTCTCTACCAGGTTATTACGAGCCCTAGCCGCTATAGCGCGTGTCGCCGAGATAGGAGCCATTTTTATACCACTATGCGTAGACTGATTGTATGCCGAAACGATGTTCTTCAGAACATGAAGGTAACGTTTTTTTCTGGAATACATAAAGTACCGCCACATTCTTCCTTTCAGTGTTTTATTGAATCTCTCGACAATAGCCGCTTTTATATCAGGGTTTCTCGCAACGCGGAACTGTATGTTCTTATTCTTTAAGAAAGCCTGAAACGCAGCACCGGTGAATTCTTTACACCTGTCCGTCTGTAGGTAAACGGGTGTTCGATCGTTACTTTTTTTTTAAAGATACAATGAGATCAAACGCTTTAGTTACAGATGCAGCAGACTTGTCACGTAAAGACTGAACCCATGCAAATTTACTAAGATCATCTATAACAATTAACAGATAAACATAACCATCATTATAATCTTTAATCGAGCGAAGATCTACGAGATCAGCCTCCCAAAAGTCACGGACATTATAAAAGCGATGTGGATAATGACGTCGCACTGGTCTGTGTTTTGTATAAGTATCCTGTGCTTCCAGCCACTGCAGCGTCTTTACACGGATATTTTTTTTCCGATGCGCCAGGCGTAACAATTTGGTAGCACCTGAAAACGATGCTTCATGGGCAGGGTTAAAGTACACATTTTCTAAGATTTTCATGATTATAATTTTAGGTTGGCCCAGGTTACACCTCTTTTCTCATTATGATAGCCACCGCCTTTCTGCTTGTCCCTCTGTGCTACGTTACACCCAGCCGGATTAGATATTTTCCTAATCCTCATATCCATCGTTCATGAGATCAGCAATATTTGAATCCTTTATTGGTTTCCCACTGACCGACACGACGCCGTCAGAATCCCAAGAAAAATTAGATCGTGAAGCACTACGCAAACGGCGAAGCAGTAGTCTCGCTTTCGGGCGAAATTTAACTGGTACACTCTAAATCATGACGGTATCATTCTTACCGTTACCGGTTTCGTCTTCTTCTTTTTTTCTATCATAGTCAGACTCTACATAGTGTTTATTCTTCATAAGGTCTCGGTACTGCTGAACTCTCTCATCATCGATGAAGTGGAGATAACGCTGTAGGACAGTCAAGTACGCAGCCCACTTTTCCCTTTCATCCTTGTATGCGCTGTAATGCAAAATGTCGTTCATTTCCGTGTCTAATCGAGCCAACGTAGCGTCATTACCCCGAACTGGCTGTGTTTGAGACGTATCCGTGTTAAAACTGTGTATGCCTTTGTGTGTTCAGCCGTGTTAGATGCTCCTCCGGTACGAGTACTATTTTTCTTGCGTGCTCCATTATCCACGGCCACCAATCAAATTCGATTGAACAGTACCTAGTATTGGTGCTAATAAGAGAGGTAGAAACCCACTGCTTTGAACACCAACCGTTTTTTACTCTTCCAACAGCTTTTTTTTTAGGCTAAACGACCGAGAACCGATGCGCATCGACGTAATTTTTTTCTTTGGTCGGACTTCAGTGGTACATTACCGCGGAGAACGTTCAGTGCACACTCGCAAATACAGCGGATAATGCTCGGATCTGCTTTGCGTAAAACAGCCTCGCGCTGCTCCTTGTTCAGGTGTTGAAGAGCACGCAATATCGCAACGTTTTTCTTGCAGAGCGGTGAACCACCCCGCGCCATTACGTCTGATGAACTGCCGCCTATCCTGATGTATCACACCTTTTTAAGCCCCTTTGCGCTGCATGTCTTTGGTATGCTTCCCCTAAGAACGTACCACACACACTGACAAACAGAGTGACTAGCACTTGTTTGTTTTTTGTACGTGTCAGATGTACTATGCGCTGTGTTGGGTTGTTGAAATGCACTCAATATAGCTATACATTTTTCATGACACGACGATGCTGTAGACGCCATTACATGCGTTGAACTGGTAATTCGCATGTGTCGGAATTGCTTTTTAACTTTTTCCGTGGTATGTACACAAAATGATGGGCGTCATCGGGGAAAATACAGGTACGGTATCTACAGTTATCAGGTGTTTATTGTTTCAAATCGAGTAATAAATAATCATGCGGTTTCGATGTCGCATCGTGATAAGCCTCTTGTAGAAATTGCGGGTTTTCCGGATATACCTGGGGCGCGAGATGTTGAATTTGAGCACGATCACGAGGATTTTTGAAAACTACGATATAATTGGTGTTCAATGAAATATCGCGCTGACCGTGTCTTTGATGGAACAAGTTTGGGGGAGTCAAAATAACACTCATGTTTTTATGATGACTACCTTTGGTAAAAAGATCTACAACGCTATTTCTCGACGCCGATGTGCCATACTCTGTGTATGCTGGTTGCCACTCGGAATAATAGAAAATAATTCTTCCGAATGACTCACTGTTCATGGGCTCTATGAACTTCCAACAATTTTTTGCGAAGTACGTTTTACCGCAGCCTGTGGGAGCGCAGATCATCGAGGTCCAGGGATGCTTCCACCGAGTGTCCATCTCTACGAATGAATGTGTTTTTTACACGACTGTGTAATTTAAAGCATTCGTCATATGTATACGGATTTTTATTTTACAGTAACAGTGTTCGGAAAGCTCGTCAACGTAATGAGAAGTGGAGGCGCAGCGATGGGATAGGTGGCGAAATAATGGCTGAGTCGAGGAGATGCGGTAAAAATTACGTTGCTATTTATTGATGTTGTTGTTTTCGCCAATGAGGTACAATGATTGTGCGTGTGGCGCTATAACTATTGTTACGTCCTGAAGGGACTGAGAAAGTTTTTAAAAATAAAGTCTTATCAGGGGACCTCCAGATATATGGTTGCCCTCGTTGGGACGAGAATGAGCTCGTCGGGGATGAGGCCTTGTCGCTATATTTCACGTAAACGGATACTGTATCAAAATGTTGATCCTATCTTATTGGTGCGATGAGCGGTAGAGCGTAGAGGGTGTTAATCGAGGGTGATGGTGAGGATCCCTGCGTTGTCGTACTCTGCGAGAGGTCCAGGTGCATCGTGTGCCGGACCGACCCAGGAGATAACCGGGAGCCTTTGTGGAGGAGCTTCGATGACTGCCTTTGGTTTCTCAGCGACGTCCTTGAGAGTGATTACGAAGTATTCGTTTGATTCGATCGACACTCGGTTCACAATTGCCGGTATTCGGATATCACTGATGATAGTTAAACCGCGTGCAGCCGGTTTGTGAATCAAAAGAGAAATGTTCTGAGACGGTTTCGATATCACAATATAATTTGATGAAGTCGCTGACGCGATTATTGCCTCGAACGGTCTTTGGTGTCCCGAACTGGAGAGCGATAGCTCTTTTAAGCGCGCGTTTGATTCCACCACGGCGTCTACCCATAGAGAATATTTATTTAGGTATCGAATTTAGGTGTGAATGATATTTGATTATGTTAGGAGTGACGTCAACGTGCGTGATATACCGCACCGTGAGACGTCGGGAAGTTTAGAGAAGGAATATCGGAGATATCTCTCTCTGAGTATTTGGTGTTGTTTTTGGTTCTAGCGTGCCAGATAAACAGCACCGCTTAGAATCGTGATGGTTGATATGAATCTCGCGTGCAAGAGTATTGCACCGCGGAGAATGTATGAAATTGTGTGTAATGAGATTTTTATGGTGCACGATGTAGAGCACCCATAAGTCTCTTGTGTCGAAACTTTCGCGTGCATGCGAGTTGCACCGCGAAAAGCTTCGGTTGAATGTTCAGAGAGTGTTTTATGTAGGATGGAAGTAAAGGCAGGGATGATAACACTGGCTTTACGGAAGAACTACAATAACACAAGAATTAATAAAGAAAACTTATATTTCAACACTTTTGAATAACTTTGGTTTACAATTATTGTTTTACACGAATTTATTCGCGGTGTACTTACTGCTTTAACAAATGCGATTTAGTATTCTTTGTACTTAAGCTTTTATATTTAGCCCGCCCGTATGCCACAACGCTGGTGCATCTACGAGATATACGTTCCGTCTTACGTTGAAGTTTGCTAGTAACTGACTCGATATCATTATTTTCTACAGTATGTTTTATTTTCGAGTTTCCTTCGGATTTGGATATTTTTTGTTTATTTGCAGGCGTGGCTTCAAATATTGTGTCTTTCACTAAAATTAGATACTTCCCTTGCTGGGACTACTAGTGGATCGTCTCGCTCTGGAGGGTTTCGGGATAACGCATCCGCGTTGTGATTGATTCTACCAGGTTTGTATATGATTTTATACTGATAGTTCGCGAGTTTCAATCTCCAGTGCACGAGCCGATTCGCTGGATCTTTAATCGAATGAAGCCAGACCAGCAGTTTGTGATCCGTGACTAACAGGAATTCTCGTCCGTAGACGTATGGTCTGAATTGGGCAATTGCATATATTATTGCCAGCAATTCCTTTTCTATTGTAGAATAGTTTAATTCTGGTTTTGACAATGTACGGGAGGCGTACGAAATTGGCTTGTCCTAATTCGTCCTGACTGAGTACTGCCCCGATCACATAGTTAGATGCGTCGGTAGTGATTACAAAAGGTTTTGTGAAATCTGGGTACTGCAGGACAGGAGCGCTACACGGAGCTTCCCTTAATGTGGTAAAAGCTTTTTCTTGCTAATCCGTCCATTTGAATATGGCCTATTTTTGTAGTAGTTGCGCCATTGGTCTAGACATTCCGGAGAAATTGTCTATGAACCTGCGGCAGTACCCTGCTAAGCCAAGAAATTATTTTATTTTTGTAGCGTTCGTTGGTCTGGGATTATGACGAATGGATTCTATTTTCCCTGGATCGGGTTTAACACCGTCCTCGCTAATCACGTGTCCCAAGTACGCTACTTCCTTTCGAAGGAATTCACATTCGTCAGGCTGTAGCTTTAAATTAGCCTTTCTCAATCTTTCGGCAAGTTTTCGACATTTAATTTCGTGCTCCTGAAGGGAACTTGCATAGATTACTATATCATCGAGATATACGAACAACTCTATACCTTGCAATCCGCAAAGAACTCTGTCCATCAAGCGTTGGAAAGTAGCGGGAGCATTTTTAAGCCCAAATGGCATCCTATTGAATTGATAATGCCCGAAAGGAGTGGAAAACGCTGTTTTTGGTGCGTCTTCCGTGTTCACCTTGATTTGGTGAAAGCCACTGCCCAGATCAAATACTGAGAAGTACTTGGCGCTGCCCAGTTGGTCCAGAATTTCAGTTATGTTGGAGAGAGGGTAAGCGTCCCCAATTGTTTTTTCGTTTAAATTTCTGTAATCGATGACCATTCTCCATCTACGGTTACCATGGGAGTTTGCCTTTTTTGGCACTATCCATAACGGTGAACTGTATGGAGAGTCGGGGGGCTTTATTATATCGTTTTTTATTAGCTCGGTAATGTTTTTTGTTATCTCATCTTTGTGAGCCGGAGGGAAACTATATTACCTCGTGAACACTGGTTGATCATCGGTGGTCGTAATTCTATGCTCGATTACGTTGGTGGACTGCAAGGGGGTTCCCGGAATGTGGAATAGATATTTATTCCGTTCCACCAACTCGAGAATACTTTCGCGTTCCTCGATGTTTAAATGCTCCAATCGGAGTAAGTCCGTGAGCTTAGGTACTTCAACGTCTTGACCGTCGGTGATCAAGATATGAGCCTTCTGTATTTCTGAAAAGCCTTCTAATTCCACTATATGGGTAGAAACAATAACGTCTACATCGTTTGTATTAAAGGCCACGAGGTGAGCGGCACCCTCTGAGTTGATCACTATGGCATTGCCCGCGTAGATACCCGCTCCTAGTTCTAGTCGGGGGACATATCCCTCTGATACTTCCCGGTTTTTAATTCTGATTTTGAATATGCAACTCGATCGTCTCGGGAGAGTTACCGTGCGCGTATTTTTGAACTTTAGCTCTTGGTCTCCCCAGCTGACGATTTCGTTCTCCCAATCAATTTTTGCTCGATTTATCCCGTGAAACTCGGACCCCAATATCGCGGCTTGCTTTATAAGAAAGTTATTCTCTACCACATGAAAATCCGAATTCGTACCCATTATTTCGATTCGGACCTTCCCGATCGTGAACACCGGGTCCTGGGAAATGCCCTGTAAACAGAGCAACGAGAATGTGTCGATGGGTATGTTCTCTTTTAATGCTTTCCTTTTTATCAGATTAGGGTTAGCGCCGGAATCTACCAAGAACTCAGTCAGACCGCTCAATTGTGGCGCATCCAACTCAATAATCGGGATAAATGAATTACGGGTTAAACTGATGTTGGCGTGTCCAACGATTCGTTCGGGGCGGTTGTTCCGTCTCCTCCGCGATCTGCGTCGTTTTCACGGGGTGCTCTGCTTTTTCCGGCCATTTCGCACCCGTGGTGAACGGTCCGGAGCTCGCGTTTCTCGATTTCCGATTTTCGTCGTTTCGGCGTTTAAAGCATTGTTGTTCTGTGTGACCCGGTTTAGAACAGTACCCGCAAACAATACCGTTGTTCGGTCCCGTTGTTTATCGCGGTTATTATCACGGTGTTCTTTCAATTTTGGATTTTTAAGCCAACACTTATCGATTCCGTGCCCTGGTTTTTTACAATGTTCGCATGTAATTTTTGTGGAGCTTAACGACTTAACCTGCAGGGGTGTCGACGCGAATTTCGGCTCTGATCTAGAATAGAACTGCGATTGGTCGCGTTCAATTTCTTGTTCAATTTGGATCCCCAGTGCATACGCGGTCGCGAGATTGTTGAATCCCTCTAATTTTAATCGGATGCGGAAATCAGGGGGTGACCCAGCGAGAAAGCACGAGAGAGTCTCGTCTTCGAAGTATTTAATTTGATCGCGAGATAGGGGCCCCCGACCTTTGTTTTCACCGCCTAGTATGGCGCAATGTAAGTCTTTTATTCGGGAAATATAGTCGATGATATGTTCTTGTCGACCTTTCGCGATATTACCCAATTCGCCGCAGTATTGATTTACCGATTTCGATGCGCCGAAGATAATTTTTAATTTCTCGGTGAACTCATCGATTGTCTCGAACACGTCGTCTTCTACGGCCGTGTAAGCGCGATCTTTCAGTTTATTCCGGTGTAACCTACTTAGGTTTTGTTCACTATCCGGAGGGAACATGTCTTTTAATCGTGTGCATGCTCTTGTGAATTTTAAGACAGAAATATTTGAACCGGTAAATATATGTACTGATTTAAGTCCATCTTTATAATTTATATGCGGATGATTTGATTCGCGAGGGACCGGAGTCCGTATAGACCGACTGGGGTAATCTGTCCTATGGCCTGGGCCAATTTGTTGCCTGTTAGTGTCGCGGACATCGGCTATCTCATCTTTGAGAAGAGAAGTCTTTCATTAAGGGGTCACGTACAGTTAGGACTTCGAAAAAAAGGGGTTTTTTGCGATTTTTTTTTGGGGACACATTTAAATAATTAATCGTAAATCTTTTTCCATACAAAAGACATATATTTTAAGTAAATAATACAATTTTTTCATTGCAAAATATGCAGAAATTTTTCCATAACCGCACGTAACGTAGGGGTCCCAAAAAAAAGGTCCTCCGCGGTGATCAGTGCAGCTCGTCACCGGATCGTCCGAAATCAAAATAAAAGTAGGGATCATTTGTTAATGACATAATGCTCCGGTTGATCGAAGGATTTGAAAATTTTATGATTTTTCACAAAATGGTGGATGTTGGAAGTCAAAGTTGTGTTTTCGACCCAAATTTTGCTCACATTTTCAGCTATAAAAAAAAAAAAATAATCGCATAGAAAAATCCTTCGTTCATCCGGAGGACAATAATGTCTAGAAAAAGTGAGCAAAATTTCAAGTCGATCGGTAAAGCCGTTTCCGAGGTACAGTGATCACCGTGTTCGAAAACATAGTTTCGAGAAAAACGCATTCAAAGTTTTTAGTACGATTTACATGCAGAAGAAAAATTTCCGTTCAAAGTTACATATCTCCATACCCAACAGTCGGATTCGTCTAAAATTTTCACAGAATACTTTTCAAATGTGCTACTTTTAGAAAATGTAAAAACAAAAAAATCGATTTTTTGAAAATTCTAACTGTACGTGACCCCTTAATGATTTAACCATGTCGGATAGAATTGTGTTTTCCGCGATTGGGTTTTCTGATCTACAGGGGTTTCTGCTTTGATCTATTATTGTAGCGTTATTTTCGTCCGCGAAAAACTAGGCCTCCTGTTGGTCCCTAAGGATTTTATCTTCCAGAATATAATTGTTCTCATTTATTTTGCGTGTCTTGTTCATGCTCTTGAACTAACTTTTCTTATTCGCTCAATCTTTGTTGCTTTTTTAAAAGTTGGTCTTGGAGAATGAGGATCTCGTCCTCTGTGAGGGGTTTCGTTACTTTTGAACGTGTTTCCATATTTATTTGGAGAGTTTAACTTTTTCAAAGTTACGTTTTTATTAGCGACAGTATCTCTTGGGAGACCGGGGTTCCCATTTGTTCCCTGACGATGTCCGAGTTTTAGCGTTGACGGTCAGTTTCGTATTGCCGAAGCTTGCAGAAGTCGATGCTTGTGGTCCTCGGTGAAGTCTAGTTATTTCCGTCTGCGTTGCTGTCGTGTTGTAGTGTGGCGGGGTGGCTCCCATCGGCGAGAGCAGCGGAGGACCAGTTTTACTCCAGCTTGGAGCGGTCCAGCGTCGTATGCGAACGTCCCATGTCCACAGGGTAGATCGAGGTGGTCGGGAGAGATTTCCTGGGTAGAAGTTGCTCGGTCTGGTGATCTTGCTGAGCTTCCAGTCCTTGACGAGCTCGATTAATAATTTCAGCTGTGGATTTTTCTTTCGTTTGTGGCCCCGACGAAGGTCACAGAAATCGTGGGCAGAAAGGACATAGCTGGTTATCTGGCTGAGAGACTCTGCCTCGACAACTGCTAGCTGTCTTCTCTGAGCTCACCGCTACCTCTTATGTAGCAGTTGTGGCTGCTAGCCACTTGCGAGATACGTCGCGCGCGTGTCCGTGTCGCGGTGGACCGCGCGAACTGCGGCGAACCGTAGCGAGGCAGCGTTGAGCCCGGCGCACTTGCCTGTATCGCGGGTAGCGTTAGTCCGGCGCACTTGTGTGTATAGTGGGTCGCAGTGCGAACGCGTTTTACGGCGTATCGCACAAACGGCATACATATTTTACAATAATAACATAAATATTTTACAACAATAATTTAAATCTTTTACAATAATAACAATATTTTACAACATTAAACCGTGAAGCCGTAATGGAGCGAACCGTATTCATTACGTATCTGCTTGACGCTCAACGGCATACATGATTTCGTTTCGGGCCGCGTAACAAACTGGTGGAAAAGCGTGCGGCGTATTGAAGCAAATCGTAGCACAATTGGCTCGTCTCTCTCACCTATTACGAATGAGCGTACCGATCTGTAATTTATCAGAGAGGTGTTTGTATAATTAAGCGTTATACCTTTAACTTTACAAACGTCACTTTCTACACCACCAGGGGTATGAACTATGAAAGAATAAAATTTGGGGCGCCCGAAACGAAAGATTTAATATAGCTACCGACACCGTAAGAACTTAGCTCATCCATTAGTTCCCCCAGAAGTTGGAGAGTAGGCGGCTCGTACTATTTAGAATCTCTTTTCGTTGTGTAAATAACGGAATCGGTGTCACAATATAAGGCGCGTTCACCCAACAGTTCGAGATAGGTGTAAAGTTTCAGCCGGGCCTGAGCTGTTGTATATGCAGCAATTACGGCGTTTGCTATATTAGATGGTACTACTGCGTCTTCGGTTTTTGGGTAATTAACATACAATACTTGATTATTAACCAGCAGTATACTCGTGATATCGTGCTCAGAGCTGTTCAGTAGCTCCATAAGTTTTTTACGGGTCGATACTATTTCAGTTTTGGGAAAATTTTAGCGCTGCCCAAATTTACCCCAAAACGAGTTCAGACTCAGTTTAACTACCGAGCGCAAACCAGGGTTTTTTGCTATAGCAGTACGGCATAGCTGAATTCCTTCGGAGGCCTGGAAAGAAGCTATATAATTGTCTTGCGCTGTCTCGTCTTCTACACAGTTCTCGGGCCAGCCGCTGGCCTCTTGTTTGATTTTAAGAAACGTGTTGATGTATTCAGCAAAAAGACCCCCCTCCTGTTTATTACGGTTATACTGCGTTATTTCAAACTGCCAGATTTCACTGACGTTTAATACTTTATAACCGCACTGACGGCTTTTCGCAGTTCATGTCCTACCCAGGTACCTGTTAATGACCTCTCCGCAGGGTCTTCGTGGGGGCACGCATCTTGACTCATCGT
This sequence comes from Netelia virgata, assembly GCA_951802705.1. Lineage (NCBI taxonomy): Eukaryota > Metazoa > Arthropoda > Insecta > Hymenoptera > Ichneumonidae > Netelia > Netelia virgata. The sequence goes on from OX637865.1 coordinate 20,471,265, forward strand.
TTCGCAGCAGCTACAACATAACCTGAATAATAAACGGTAATGCATACGCTACGGTAGCACGGGATGGTAAAGATTTCGCGGCGGTAGCACCGTGCATTTAACAAGACCCTCGACGCGCGAAAGATCCATGTTTTCGGGTCCTGTTAATTCCATACACTCGTCACCGACATACGCTGTGGGGAGTCCTATAGGATATTTGCCGTATTTGCAGACATACGGATACAATGAGCAGACGTCAACGTACCGTATCTGTTTCCCGTCTTTTACGTCGTACAGAGTGACCATGTCTTCTGTTCAACCATCGAGAAATGCATCGCGTGGGTCGAGAGGATCTAATTTGAGTAGAGCATGATCATGCACAAAATTACTCATTTCTGTATCTGATTTTACCATGCGGTCATACGCGCACTCAAAAATTTCTATTAACGTATAGCCGCTTGAGCGGATTCTACACGATATGGTGTTTGTTCGCTCAAGACGCTCGTCCATTGTCGTGCCGACGGTCTGTTTACGATCCCTATTTACAGCAAAACAAGTGATGCACCCGTGCCAATAACAACCGTGAAATTGTAATACATGAGTCGTGTCGTCTGTTTCATAGTAACCATCTACCATTAAATTTTGGGGCAATTTAAATTCGCACGAGTGTCCTGCGTGAATAATATGATGACCTAAAGAGCGCTCCATCCACACGAGCCCCGAAATCGCTTTTTTTGACTGATTATGAGCCCACCTGTAGCCTGTAGTATTACTTTTCAAGAAGTTTTTTCGAAAAATTTGAAAACACGCAGACGTTATTATTGTATTTTCGCTAAACAGGCAGACACGCCCGCTGTTTATGAACATCTTTCAAAAAACGATACAGGCCTGCCTTAATATAGTGAGATGGTTTTTGCAATAATTTGTAGTTTCGTTTGAAGAATCGAACACGTAATCGGCACTCTTTAAATTATTATAGCATGCAGAAAAACGCTCGCGTTCTGTCACACGCATCGTGTTGGGGGAATAGTGATCGATAGAAGACAGAGGACCGACATAAATTTGATTTTCAGGTCTGTTAAATAAATGGGGAAAAGATCCTTTGGTAAGAGCCTTCCTAAGACCGAAGGCTTTTGGTAATGCACTCAGAGGCATGTGGAAGCTATCGGGAAATGCAACTTTTCCAATACGCATCGTCATAATTTTAGTACCGTTCATTATTAAAGGGGATAGCTGCGTTTTTTCTCTTCAATTAAATAGCGTACGATGAACTGTGCGTCGAAACCGCCAGCGTTATGAGATATTAAAAATGTGTGTAAGAACCCTGGGATAACTTTCATACCTAGCTCTACAAGCTGACACACGGGGCTCGTCCTAAATATAAATTTGTGAACACCGCAATACTCGCACGGCTCGTAAATGGCCTCATTTTCGCAGCAGCGCGTGCAGACGCGCTGGACCACACAGAGATTTGGTTCGTGAATACGTACGGAGAGATCACCTTTCACAGGTGTACACTGTTGTGTTTAAAAATCATAAAAAATAAATATATTCTCTTTTGAGGTATTACCAGTACGAATACGTCTCATGAAACATAGATGGTTATAGAGTACGAGATTTGCAGGTTTCACAAAACCCCGTGCCGCCTGTATGATTCTTCTCATCCAAAGGTGTGATAGAGTAGAAACACTTACTACATCGTTTAACAGATTCGCAAACAGTATTTACCCTGCGCCTACGGCGGCTTGTAACAACTCTATGATTTTGCAGACACCTTTCCCCAAAGAAATCACGATTACAGTTCTCGCACCTGATTGTACCGATCGAAATCACCTCGCATGCCGGTGTTCGAAGACAACGGGGACATTTCTTTTTTAAACATCTATGGTCATAATAAAAACGGGTATTACAAGTTACACAGAAGTTTAAACTACCCATGGAACCTCGTAGGTTTAAAATAGGTTGAAAGTGGTGTGATCACTCGTAATACAAAATATATAATGTGTGTTGAATCGAGCCAGCGATAGCCATAACCACCTGTATAGTTTACAGTTTAGAATCTGTTTATTCAGCCAAAGGATAAGACAAAAAATACATTTTGAGTAGCATGGGTCGGTAAACAGGGCTGGCGTCGATGAACTAATTGTAAAACAAATGGTCTTGTGAGAGCTCTCGTTGTTATGTTCCGTGTGGTGTGTTGTTTCCGTGTGTATTTCGTTTTCGTGTTTTGTGTGAAAAGTGGCCTTAAGCCGAGATATTTGTACAATGATTATTTGTTTTAAAATGCAGAAGGCTTTGAAAAACTGCACCTTTTAGGTTGATAGGAGAGAAAAAACGGAAAAAATGAAGAAATATAAGTTAGAAATAAATAAAGAAGCGAGAGAGAACTTAAAGACTATATGGTGGTGATATTTATGAGATTTTTACAAGCGAGCGAGCCAATGAGATGAGATGAATGAGCTGTGGATGAAGCTGAGTGTGATGATGGTGATTATAGTATGTTTCTGTGTAAGTACTATTGTGAAGATGGATGATGGGCGAGTGCGATGAATGTGCATATAAAGTGTGGTTATAAATAAAGATAAAGCTATTGCAAGGATGGATGATGTATGAATGAATGAATGAATGAGTGAGTGAATGGACGAGTGGTGCGAGAATGTGAGAGTATATCCTACAAAAGCGTGTGAAGCTTGAGGCGAATGTATGAGCGATGAGATAATAGGGATGAATGAAGCGTGAGTGTTTTGCAACATGCAAAAATTTAAATGTTCGTCATCGGGGGCGAGCCACCAGTATCTTTTATATTTTTCCTGTATCTGTCTGTACGAACGTCACGTGTTAGTATTGCCGTCGAGTACCTGCAGGAAGCGCCGGGCTCACTGATATCTAAATCGTTGTTGTATACAATTTTTGTATTTCCTGATCGTCGAAATACGCGATAAATGGTCGGTATGCCGACGCTATTCTGCAGATATCCGAGGGAATCCAGGTATATAACTGTTTTGGGTGGTACGGTGCCTGTCTGGAGCGTTTGTGCATTGTAAAGTGCGTTAGGGTAGATTTGACCGTTTATCAGTCCGTTTTCAGTGACGTCGCGTATCGTCGCGTAGTGGTTTCGTGCGAGTTTAATTACAAAATTGTCGATGCTCGGTACGTTCGTTGCGTCGTATAATTTGCTGTTGCTCGTGAAGTGAATGTAATTTGATTTAGCAGATCTGTATAGGCTGGAGCAGGTCCTTAGGCATTTTCGTTCAAAAGTCCGTATCTTTTCCATGACGGAGGCACTTACTTTGTACCAAATAGGTGCACCGAACGTAATAATTGGGCGGATCAAGGCCTGGTATGCCAGAACCTTGAGCCGCTTTTCAACATGGCCGCTGTAAAAAAGTCTACCCAACGAGAAGAAGGCGTTCCTTGCTTTCGTCAGTTGAGTCTTGATATGTCCTGTGTAGTTTAGAAATTTGTCTATCCTCACACCCAAATATTTAACCGCTTAGCCATGTTTGATTTTAATGTTCGTGTCTCTGTCTGTCATATTGAAGAGGCGCCAATAAGTCTTCGTGTCACGGTTAGCATTGCCAATTCGAGGTCTAAAAAGTATCGTTTCGCAATTATCCGCATTTATTTTCAATTTCCAATCGTTACTGAATGCTTTAAATTTGTCATAATCTTTCTGTAGCCGTCTATTTTTTTCGGACGGTTTTCGTCCGATTCTGTATATAATTAAGTCGTCGGCGTACACAATAGATTTGTTGTCACGTGTGTCGGGATAATTACGTAATACGTCGCTGTTAAATATGTTGAATAATATCTGTGAATTCACCGTCCCTTGTTGTAGTCCGTTATTTACATGAACAATTTTACTCAATTTTCCCGAAGAGTCGGTAACAGCAAATGTCCGTCCAGTAATCATGTCGGATATCAGTTTCGTCATGTGTCTCGGGAAGTTGTATTCCAATAATTTAAATATCAGATCGTCTGTCCAAACCGTGTCGAAGGCCTTCTCGTAATCGGTTAGGCAGGCTCCGGCGCACTCACCGTTGTTGAGTGCCCAACACATGTCGGACGTAAGCTTCGTAGTAGCGTGTAAAATTGAGTGTCGAAACCTGAATCCGAATTGATTATCAGGGATGATATTATTCGATGAGCAGAAGGCTCGTATGTTCGTATTTAAAATCCTCTCAAATAATTTGCTAATGTTCGGCAGAAGGCTTATCTGTCGGTAATTAGCGGGGTTGCAAGATCATTAGCTTTTTTACGTAACGCTATTACTTGTGCATGTTTCCAATCCCACGGGAAATATCCGTTATTCAGCGCATTGTTGAACAATACGCTGAGACGTCTGATGGTCGACAGTGGCACGTGCTTTAGCGCATGATTGGAAACTTTGTCGAAGCTCGCCGAACGTCGCGATCGCGTCGGATCTCGGCGCGAAACGCGTCAACCCTGTCTCATACCCTATTGCGCAGCCCCGGCTGTCCAAGTCTCTCGTTTTGCGTATACGTTGCCGCGAAATGCACCCCGATCGCGTTTAATTTGTCCCCATCATTCGTTATCGTGAAGTTCCCGTCGTCATCCATGTCCAGTGTGTCTATGTCGATCGGGATATCTCGCAACAACGTATTGATTTTGTCCCCGTAATTGTCAATGTCGGTACTGTTATGGAAGTTTTCGATCTAAAAATTTTGTTCAAGTCCGAGAACATGCGTCTCGAGTCGTTTGGTCGGATTTTACTTATTCTGTCTTTCTAGTCGCTATTGACAGATTTTGTATATTCGTTTTCAGTTCCGTCGTCGTGAGTTTCAGCGCATTAGTCAGTATGCTAATCTGTAACTCGAGGCGTGGGTCGCGAGCCCGCCTGCGGTGAAATATTTGGGTGAGATATTTGCTTTTTCCCCGTCTAAGTCGTCGTATCGCTTCGTTCTCGTATATGTCCGTCAAATTGTATTTTTTATTGTTAGGTGTCGCGGCTATCAATGCCATTATTATATTTTCGTTGATGTCGCGAAGGAACGTATCTATCTCCCCGTTGAGCAGATTACGGTTCGATGGCACCTCCGTGCATGGCAGTGAGTCGAGGTGTCGCGTAAATTTGTCTCAGTCGGTTTTATTCGTATCGAGTCTCGTGAATGATGATCGTGTTGTTGCTGCGTCGTCGACAATACCGATGGCTCGCCGGTCGACGTCCACCACGATAAATGCCACGCCGGTGTGGTCGCTGTCGTATGGCACATTTGCGGGGCATCTGTCTGGTCCGTAAGTCCGTAGCTCGAGTCTGGCGTCGGCGACGCACACGTCGAGGAACGAGTTACCTCTGGGGTAGGATGGAAGAATCGTGTAGTATAAACGAGTCCGATACTGGTGACCATACCATAGTATACACAACGAGAATTACTGTTGGCATTACGCCACCTCGTGTGCTTGGCATTTAGATCGCCGGCTATTAGATAATAGTTTTTCTCGTTATCGAGTTTTAATTCGCGAAACATCGTTGGCCACTCAACATCGAACTCGCGAGCATCACGCCCCCCCCCCCCCCCCCCCGGCGTATGCGGCGACGACGAACAGAGCTCGCTGTCGCTGTAAATTAAATTTGATAATAGTCGTCCCGAGGTTTTTCGTGTTTTTCAGTCGTGTTAAGTCAACAGTCTCGTATGATAGTGTATCTCCCTGCCACCGCCATGTCTACTGTCCCATCTGTCGGTACGTATTATCGTGTAATGTCGAACTTGTAATTTATATCTTTCGATGAGTTTCGTCTCGTTAAGTAGAACTATGTCGGGTTTTGTGTTTAATCGTCAGTTGCAGTAAATTGTCGCGTCTCTGATTCTGTATTGATGAATTTACGTTTATTGATATTATTTTTATTCGTTTCACATTCGCCGTCGTCGTCGGTTCATCAGTTCGTCGAGGCAATTGTGTCAAAGGTGTTCATCAATAAAGTAATATTTTGTGTTTTTTGTCGCTACGTCCTTTTTAGTTGCAAGTATATGTGGCATAATCGCGTCGAGTATTGTCTTTTTTAGTTCAGCTATAATTGCGTTTAGTTGTGAATTCGGTACTGTCATAATTCGGCGGTCCCAGCGGCGAATCTCGTGTTAGTCGGTGTCGGTGTAATTGTTGGTCTCGATCTTCTCATTGCGTTCGCGTAATTAATCGTCGGCTGTACGTATCTGTTTAGCTGTCGTACTTTATTTTCTTTTATTTCGCGCAAATGTGCCATACGCTCGCGCCTTGACGAGCGTGGGGCAACCCCTGTAAGAGGCAAGGTGCCCGTACGCCTCGCAATTGACGCAATATAATTTGTTCGTATCTACGTCGGTGTCCTTTGGTATGTTACATTTTCCGGGTCCGTGTTGCTCGTTGCATTTGACGCAACGATATTGCAGTTTGCAATTCGTCGAGGTATGTCCAAACCACTGGCATCTCACACATTAGATCGATTTCGTCTTCCGTAGCTCCTCCCAGCTCACGGATTGGAACGCAGGTGTTTGATAGTGGAGAGAAGCGGTGTCCTGCTGTCTGGCGTCAATTGCACGATAAATATCGGTAATGTAATATTGTGGAGAACCTCGTTACTTTGACGATCTTTAGCTCGTCGATATTCAGTTGTTTCAGTTCCGTCTCCGCACCGTGCTCGTCGAAACCAGAGTTAATACCCTTCAGGAGGAAAGATAGTGTTCTTTTCTACTTCGGGGTATATGTAAAATATTCTCCATCGGCGCTGTTAAGTTGCTCCTTAATTTTGTTGTATTCCGCGAGATCATGTGCGAATAGAATATGATCTCCCGATCTAAAGCTTTTTTCATGAAAATTGCGGGTTTTAACAACGTCGGTGCAGATCTCGGTGGTATCCTTTGTATCCTGGTTTGTAATAAAAATCGGGAGTAGTCTGGCCGATTTTCTTTTGTTGCTCTTTGTTGTAGACATAATAGTTGCCATAGTCGTTGCCGTTGTCGTGCTGTGTTGAGAGTGTCGGTGTAATTGTTGTTGCTGTTGTTGTTGCCCGTATTTGTTCGTCGTTATCGTATTTGTTGTAATCGGTGTCGTGCTTTTCTCAAAGCTTGTAAATGGTTGCCCAGTAACGTTGTTGTTGCTGCTGCTGTTGTTGTTGTTGCTGTTGCGTTGTTTACTGCTGTTGCTATTGTTGCTTGTCTCGTTTGCTGTTGTTGGTGCTATTGTTGATCTCGTTGCTCTTTTTTGTCGATGTCAAAATCGTCTGGAATTATTGTCCTTGCATCGTCATTGTCGTTGTAATTGTTGTTGCCAATGTCGTTATCATTGTCCATATTAATTTCCATTGTGTCGACGTTGTTGTTGTTTAAGATATTGAAACGATTACTTGAAGAAATTGTGGAGAATAGTCTGTCGTGGGAATATCCTGGTTCTGTGTAATTTTCCTGTTTGCAACACTAACTTTTTTATTTAATGTCAATACTTCGTCTCTTATTTTGTTCAACTCGGCTTTTAATAGTTCAATTTCTAAATCGGCCATGGTTTTAGTCGATTGTGCCGAGGTGGATGCACCAGACTGTGATTTGTCATTATCTGATATGTAGCTATCATCATCACAAGGCCTAGATTCAGATAAATGTGGCGATTTACCGGTATTTTTAGTATTAGGTGAGCTTTTACGTGTTAGTTTAGTTTTTCGAATTTTCTCCTGAGTTATTGCAGGATTATAACGATCAGGTTTTTTTGCCCTAGGGGGTTTATCAACAACATAGAAGGAATCAGGATTGTCGATTAAGATTTCGATGGTATTAACGTTCAATGACTTATCTGGATTCTTGTTATTTGTTGCAGATAAATCCTCGTTGTCGAAGGTACCCATTATTGCTACGTTATTGCAGCGAGCCTCGGGTACTAGAAAACCTGTGTCAGCGTCGGGCCAGGCTGCCCGCTCCTGTCCCGAAAGCTCTATGCTGCGCTAAGAGTGTGTATACCGGTGTGTGGAAAACATTGAAAGAAACACAAAAAATTACGAATACGGTGTAAAATACTTCACAAATGGTTTATTATTATAAAACGCACGTGGTGATGTACTGGCTATGGTTGTTATAATAAAATTGTGAAAAGTTGGACTTTACACTGTGAGCTGCGAGAGATAACGCTATCAGTGAAAAGTGTATATTTAATATTAATTGTTACTACTAAATTTCAGTGTTTTTCGCACTTTTAGTAGGGTTTTATCCGTAATTTATGCCGGTAAATGTATATGTGAATAATTTTCCACGTGGTGGCTCGGCTGAATTTTTCAGACATAATTTTTATATAGAAATAATTATTTATATACACAGTGAACACTTGATACATGTTAGCCACTGTTGAGTCTGTAAATAATCACCAATTTTGTATTGTTATGAGCACTTTTACTCTGTTTATCGTACTTTTGCTAATTTGCATTGTTGTACCCCACAGTACAACGAAAGAATATTCCAATGGAATATTCCAGTAGATTAATCGAATGATATATAAAATACATACTAATCACTTATAAAAATAAAGCGTGAGAATCACGCCACCAGAAATTCGCCGTGATCATATATGGTCACAGAACCAAGTATTCCCCAAACTGCACAATAGGCGGTTTAGTCTAAAGGCGAATCACGCCATCGAAATCATCGTTATGACCATATATGGTTTTAACGACCAAATGCCGAATTGGCACTTTTGCATAGCGACTCGCGGGCGACCCGTGATCGTCCCGATAATTAATTTAGTCTTAATTGACGAGCGGAGCTAATCAGTTGGTCTTTGATTAAAGCTCGTATCCTATAACTTCGCCTAACTTTGTAAATTACCAATCCAAATCTTACAATAAACTGTTATTTCTTTTTACTTCATAAACTCGAGTTCTACTCCTTATTGGCTAATATCCCAAAATAATATCTTATCGCGCAATACTAACGTTTTGCCGATATAACAGCATATATCATGTACTATGCATACGTGTATAGTTATATATATGGGTATCGAAGCGCTCGTCAGCACGTCTGCTCGCTACGGGCGCGCGATTGACTCTCGCCGTAACCACCTGTGTGCCGTCAAATAAGGGTGCCTCGCGTCGGCCCAATGTCAAAAATTCAAAAACTATGATGGCAATCCCCGTTTGAGCCAACTAATCTTAATACAAAGCAATTTCGCGCATTGTGCAACCATCGCGTGATACGTTAATACACGCATTTCTCGTAAGTTCAAGCGCTGCCTCTTTTTGAGCCAATCCGTTAATTTGTCTAATAAGTTGCCACCTGGTGTGTAGAGCCCCCGTACGTATTTCACCCCGCTCGGTGTATGCCAGCGCTGCTACAAGTGAGCGTGGTAAGCACAGATTGTCGGTGTTTCGAATCGTTAAAATAAATTTCTTCCTGACACCCCCGTGTGTTAAGCCTTTACGCCCGCGGCCCTCTACACCTTTAACAATACAGGTTTTGATATTAAAGGATTCGTCTATGCTGAGAGACCTTGCTCTTTGAGCAACGCTTAATATTAATTGCCAAATATCCTCGAAGGTATAGTCTCGAACAGGTTGAAATGACAGCCAAACAGGACCGTGTGCTAAGCTATTCGCTGTAAACGAGATCCCTGCATAGTCGCAGCCCTCGCAGTATCTCGTGACATGCGTTAAAAGATCGCGGAATGCTCCTTAAGCCACGTTGTTACGCCCACTCCTGGGGGCTGCTGACGGATACGCATCGTTGTCTCACGGCCACGTAGTTTAAAACGCTTAAAATAACTATCTGTGTCGTGTATGATAATGATCCTATCTGCGGGTGGTTGCACATCTCCAAACACCTCGGTTCTCGGTGTCTTGCGCTTTGTTCCGGCACCCGTTTGTATATCTGTAATATTGTAAATGTTTCTTATTAAGAATATTTTGTTCGAGACCCGAGGGAAGTGAAGGTAAGTATAGTCAGAGACAAACGGGTAAGAACTGCGTAATTGTATTCGTTCTCTCAAGAGTTATATACATGGACTTAATTGTCGTTTGAAATTTGGCGCCATTCCACGCCGATGTTCACGACTATAATCGATTGCAGAATCGATTCGCGAGTGTGGCGGACGCTGCTACCCGCGTCGAAATTTGTTGAGGAATCAAGAATAGGCAGCATCGAGCGGACTGCCCGAGTCGAAATTTTCACTGCCCCTCTTAGCCTCTTAGAGCCTATTTCCTTTGTAGTGCACAGGCCGCCAGCCTTCTCTCGATGCCAACGTGGCCTCCAGCTCGAATCTGACGGCATCACGGGCCCTCCGGTACTGCCGCTCTCGATGCCAAGTTCGAAAACGTGCCCTCCGGTACTGCCGCTCTCGATGCCAAGTTCGAAAATGTGCCCGCCGTAACCCCGCTCTCGATACCAACGCTGTCCGACGACAGCAAAAATTCACACTTTGTATCTGCTACCTCGCCGTATACATAAAACTGACGCTGCCGAGTATCGCATGTAAATATACATTACTAAGAAAAATATGGCCGCTACTTCGCCGGTACATGTGGATACCCGACTACACTCTCTTCCCTTATGTGTGTGAATTGCGTGGCGTCGTTGTCATGGAAACAAAGAAAGTTCGAGAACGCGAAGAGAGGTGCCGGGGCGCTCTTTCTTGGCAGTGTTGTGCTACCTCTCGCGACAAGTGCCGGTTTTTTGGACGAAATAAAACGAAATATCTCCGTTGTTTTCTCGACGATCCGTTACCTTCGTCACTGATCTGCTTTTTTTTTCTTTCTTTGCTCAATGGCAATGTGTCTCACTCGTCGAGAGACACGAGACTCCTGAACTTATCGAGTATAGCAAAGGTCGACGAACTCGTCCTCGATAAACCTCGACATTGCGCGAACACCAACAAAATCTCGATATTTTAAATATTCTTTCAATATTTCGCATCTTTAATTCCGTCGTCGTCGTCGAACGTAACGATCAAGATCTTCGTGCCATCGGTAAGTTTAATCAAGTTACGTCCCAATATCTACAACTAAAAAATTATATATATTCTATTGATTTTTTGTTGAGGCATAACGCATATAACATAGACAGGATGTGTTGTAATAATTTCTTTAATTTTGTTTCAAAATAATCCTGAATTTAATTTGGTAACATTGTATATATGTTCATTCGATTGTATGTACGAGACGGTGATTAATCTAACAAAATTTAGAATAAGTGAAGTGTCCAATTTTTATTCTTATTTTATCTATTTTATATTTGTTTAAACAAATCAACTTATTATACATGTACTCGAATGAACATATGTTCAGCGCTACCAAATGTAATTAAAGATTATTTCAAAAAATGTTATAGTAATTATTACAGCATATGTCGCGGTGTTATTTTTGACTATCGGGATATATATTAATTAATGGAAAAAAAATAGAAATTTTAAAGTTTTATTAAAAATTTCTATTTTGTTTTTAAATCTCGTTTTTAAATCTTTTTCTAATTCCTTATTTTGCATTTCAGGTTGCTGATTTATATAAGGAACCGGACAAGGAGTATATGTAACGTTTGGATGTAAACCGTTTTGACAACTTCGTTTTCGAGGACCTTCAATTGCTGAAAATTCACTTAAAAGTTAATTGGCTGTTGTTCAAATTCTATTTCAGATACCTATTTGTAATGTTGTTCTACTGTATGTAATAACAATTATTAAAATAAATTGATATTTGTCATAAATATATGAAATTATTAATTCCTATTAATTGCTGCTTCTCCCTCCATACACCGTCCAGAAGGAGGGGGGTGGGGACGAGGGATTTAAAAGTAGGTTCCAAGGAGGGGTCTGGTAGGCCAGGAAGGATCGGACGAGCGCGCCGAGCCAAGGTTCCCCGGGCGGTTATGGTAGGGCCTATGTGCCCTCCAGTAACCTCCGCTCGGCCCAAATGTAAAGTTTATGCCATTTTGGAGGCTCTACGAGGGGGCACGCATATACCATCCAGTATGCGTCGTAGCCTCGCCTCGACCCTCACCAGTCCGCTCGATGCTGCCTATTCTTGATTCCTCAAAAAATTTCGACTCGGGTGGTGAGGGTCGAGGTGAGGCTACGATGCATACTGGATGGTATATGCGTGCCCCCTCGTAGAGCCTCCAAAATGGCGTAAACTTTACATTTGGGCCGAGCGGAGGTTACTGGAGGGCACATAGGCCCTACCATAACCGCCCGGGGAACCTCGGCTCGGCGCGCTCGTCCGATCCTTCCTGGCCTACCAGACCTCTCCTTGTAACGTACTTTTAAATCCCCCCCCTTCTGGACCGTGTATGGAGGGAGAAGCAGCAATTAATAGGAATTAATAATTTCATATATTTATGACAGATATCAATTTATTTTAATAAATGTTATTACGTATTGTAGAACAACATTATAAATAGGTATCTGAAATAGAAGTTGAACAACAGCCAATTAACTTTTAAGTGAATTTTCAGAAATTGAAGGTCCTCGAAAACGAAGTTGTCAAAACGGTTTACATCCAAACGTTACATATACTCCTTGCCCGGTTCCTTATATAAATCAGCAACCTGAAATGCAAAATAAGGAATTAGAGAAAGATCATGGAGAGCAGTGTGAATTAATTTCTGTTTTTAAATGAGAGTTTGTACCTTGTACAAAGTTTTATTAGCCATTGCTGAATTGGTAGGTTTTGTTAGTGTGCAACTTTTGAAAGCTTGCACGACGGATTCTAATAATGCTATATTTTCCGGTGTAGCTAAAAGTGAGGAAAAAATGTACAAAAAATTAGACCGAGTTGATCTAATCTAATCCAATAAAATAATGGACTATTGAAAATCTCGAAAATCGAGATTTAAAAAAAAATAGAAATTTTTAATAAAACTTTAAAATTTCTATTTTTTTTCCATTAATTGATGTATATCCCCATAGTCAAAAATAAAACCGCGACATATGCTGTAATAATTACTATAACATTTTTTGAAATAATAAAAATAAAAATAACGACGCCACGCAATTCACACACATAAGGGAAGAGAGTGTAGTCGGGTATCCACATGTACCGGCGAAGTAGCGGCCATATTTTTCGGTGTTCACGGACCAATCAAGGGTTCCTTAGTAATGTATATTTACATGCGATACTCGGCAGCGTCAGTTTTATGTATACGGAGAGGTAGCAGATACAAAGTGTGAATTCTTGCTGTCGTCGGACAGCGCTGGTATCGAGAGCGGGGTTACGGAGGGCACATTTTCGAACTTGGCATCGAGAGCGGCAGTACCGGAGGGCACATTTTCGAACTTGGCATCGAGAGCGGCAGTACCGGAGGGCCCGTGATGCCGTCAGATTCGAGCTGGAGGCCACGTTGGCATCGAGCGAAGGCTGGCGGCTTGTGCACTACAAAGGAAATAGGCTCTAGGAGGCTAAGAGGGGCAGTGAAAATTTCGACTCGGGTACGCACGCGCGCGCCGCGATCAACATGGCTGCGGCCGCTGTGGTGACGGGTGACCGTATTCTCGTCGTGTGTCTCTCAATTACTGTTTTCTTTTCCGTTTCGTGGCGTTCTCGGATTTAATCCCGCTCCTTGTGCCACGACATATCTCTCGGTCGACCGGTGCACAGTGTCCGATCAGTATTTCCGCAGTCCCAGTGTTTTATTCGGCTGTCTCCGTGTTCGGGGAGGTTATGAGCCCCCCCCCCCCCCTCCGTTACGGTATTCCGTGCGTCTCGTTTGTCCGTAATTCTTGTTTCTTATTCTCTGGATGTTTCCTCCATAGGCTCGTCGATGGCACCTTCCAGACTGCCACGCGTCGCTCCTTAGGGACCAATCGGCGGGATCACCTCGTGCATTCCTTGGACTAGACCGTGTCGCCCGCTCGTCTTGGCTCCTCGGTGAGTTCGCTCCGATATAAGCTTATTTATTTCGTTTTCATCTGCGTGGTCATCCACATCCTATCCTGCCCGTGGACTGACCTCCCTGAGTCGCAGTCCCCCCGTGCCCGTCGTCTTGATCACGGCGTTATAGTGTTCCGAGCTACCGGCGCTAAGCAGAGGATGACAGCCTGACGATTTTAGGGACACCCGTGAATCGTATGCGCCCCACAGTCACACTTTCGTGCTTCTATGGGTATCGCGGCTGTATACCTCTTGAGATTCCCTGACCACGGATTAGAAGTCCGATTTCTCTCCTTTTCTGTCTCGTTTCTTGCCTTCTTATTTACTGCTTGTCTCCCTTTTGTATATGAGAATCCTTATTTGTTTGTTTATTCCTCTGTAGTTCGTTACTGGAACTATCTTTTTCAAGATGGTGGATTAATATTATTTAATCTTTATTTCGCAGGTCGCCACCTCGCCTTCCCGCTGCCTCGTTCACCGTCGTGACGTCACAATATATATTGTAGCTTTGATGTACCTCGTGTTAATTTTGGTACGGCAATAATAATGTGTCATCTGAAGAATATCCTGCGACCATTAGAATGACTATCAGTAAGCGATACAAAATGTGTATTATACATATATTTACCTGACTCTGAACTCAGGAGATGTCGTTACAAGGCGTCGTCCTTGTCGTCCGAGAGCGGCCACTCATCAACATCGTTTAGAAAATTGCGTTCAATGTCGTATTCGCCGAGCTGATTTTCGTGCATGTGGGAAATCATATTTTCTTCTTCCTCTTCTTCTTGCACCGGGCTGTCGGCGTTATTGCGTCTAACAGAAATAACAGCGTCGGGGTCGTCGTCGTCACTGCTGTCGGCATCATATCCTTTAATAATATCTCATGCCTCGGGTCTTCGACATATACCGGAAGGACCAGCAACCGGTTCTCTTTGCTCCGCAGGGTATAACGCCTCATCACTACTATCGGTATCGGGCGTTTGAATTATCCCGCTACTTTTCGGTCTTTGGCATAGCCCTGATGAACCAGCGAGTGGTTCTCCATCTACAGTATTGTGTATTGTTACTAAAAAATATTTGTAAATTTTAGAAAAATAAAAATAAGTTTTAAGTCGGGCGTTTAGTCGGATAGAAAATGTCAATATTTACGAGCGACGCCGTTTTTCTCCTGATGTTCAACAATGCGGGCAGCCTCTATGAGAACGGCTTCTTCATCGCTCGGAGCATCCAAAAAATGCTGATAACCTATTACACCGTTTTTTCATTATTTTTTTTTTGTAATTTTGAACAATCATTTTTGAAATTTTAATTATTGTTTTTATAGCAAACATGCTGCTGAATAAACGGCAAAAAGTTTTATTTCACAGTTTGTATTTTTTATAAACAATCTTAAAACTGATTATTTTTGGGTCGACAAATTCACAGTTTGTATTTTTCATAAAAATGCTCAAAACAGGTTATTTTCGGGTCAGCAAAGTAGAAAACGTCTTAAACACTTGTAAAAGAGTACTTACCCCTGATTTCATCAGCAATACCATGAACACTCTGAGCTTCTTGAAGACCCTTTCTTTGTAGTTTTTCATATACGTATGTTAACACACTATGACCCTGCAATATGTCCCTGTTATAGGCTGTCACTATACTGCGTAAGGACGCCCACCATATAAGGTATTTCAAACAATTGATGAGTCTAACCCGACAAATGCCTTAACTCGTAACACCACTGATTATGAGTGTCGCAGCGACGTCGTATCTGTACGCTATGTAATTTTACAAAACGCAAAAAATTGCGAATACATTTACGAAGAGCGCGGTCTGCCAGCGTCACACAATAAAATATAACGTGCAGTTACGCTGCTCGATTGAGACTGTAACTTTTACGTCAAAAGAGGAGTGTAAAAGATGGTCTCATGCTCATAATTGATTTGTATGCTTTTTTTACCAAATCAGCGAGACAAATATCCTGTGTTAAACGCGCAGGGATATCGGTTTCACGAGGCGCTCGACCATTCGTATAAAGACGGACCGTCTAGCCTGGTCGTCTTTCTACGTATATGGGGCATTTCGCATGAAGTCATCCATCCTGAAAAGTGAAAGTCGGCCAATCGTCTTGAAATTTTTATGATCGATAGTCCTATTGATAGTGAAGCTTCAGCAAAAATTTTAAGGCTCTAGCTCAAATAGTTGCCTAGCAATACGAGCTCAAATTTCTACCATGCTGGCCGTCGTGGCAACATTCCCAGGTTTTTATCTTCCCGAGAAATATATCGATTTTAAAAAGTCAAGACTGATTTTGAAAGCATTTTGTGCGTACTTTAAGAATATGTTATTAATTTTTAACAAAATTAATAAGTTCATAAACAATTTTTAAGATTAATGTTAAAAACGACTTTTTTTCAGAGATCGACCCCTTCAATTTTTATAAATTTTTCTTTTAAATAGTAGGGGTCTTTATGAACAAAAAAGTATAGAACGACCAAGATGGGCTGAGCTTTATTTTTCGAGATACGGAACGATTTATCAAACGAGCGGCCGCTCCGCGCAGCGTCGCGCGGGGCCCTTACAGATACGGTCGAGCCCGCTATTTCTGGTTGGCGTTTCTCGCCAGTGAAGTACAGCTGACTACAGCTGACCGTACGTGGCGGTGAGGGGGAAGGGGTATGCTGGAGGCCGCGCGTACTGCTCGCTCGCTCTCTCCCTCTCTTACGCTGGCCTTATGGCTCTACAGCTGACGGTATATTCTATTTAAGCCTGTACAACGGTTTGTTCTTATTTAATATAAAAAATAAAATAAAAAACAAATTTAATTAAAATTAAATTAAAAATAAAATAAAAATTAAATTAAAATTAAATATATTAACATTAACTAATTTAAGATGTTTCTCTCGTACAGCCTCTTAAAGAGTAGACTATAGCTCTTTCTCTCGTACGCGCTGTTGTTTAAAATAAAAATAAAATAAAAATTCAATTAAAATAAAAAGAAGCACCCTGTGGCACGCTCTCTATCTTTCTAGAGAGTTTGCTATATATATTTCTCTCTCATACGCGCAGCTGTTTAAAGAGACAGAGAATACATGACCGCTGCATCGGAGCATGGTCGCGGCAATGGTGAACGGGAGAGGGGCATGCTACAGCCCGTGTTGTTCGTGAGTTCGCTCGCTCTCTCTCTCTCTCTCTCACGCCGGGCATATGGCTCTACAGCTGACCGTATATACTCTCGCTCTTACACCTACAACGTGCCTATAACTCTTTCGCGGTACTTTAAATAAAACATATTTCAGAATTTACAATTCATAAATATAATTAGGAGGAACCTCGTTACACCCAAGTGTTATTCCTTTTACGCAAAATGGCGTAAGCGTGTTTATAATTATCAAATAAAATTATTAAATAAGGATAGAATATGTTTGCGAGTCTCTCTCTCCTACGATGCATCGAATATGCCTCTTTTATGCACGTGTATAGATCTTTCAACAGCTCTTCATAAAAAAGTATTGCGCCATCATATTAATTTCAATTAAAAGAAACGATATACGATACACGTTTTCTTCGTCGCTAAAGCAACCGTCTAGACAGTGTTTTGCTATGTTACATCCCCATAACGTAACCACCATCGCGCCTTAAGGACGAGCTCCCTCCTTGCGCCAACGCATGACGCAACCCTAACTCAGGGATGAACGCGGTAGGGATAGATGCTCGGGCTCAAGAGTGGGGACAGGCGATAAGGACAAATTTTCTTTCGGATTGGAAAAGTAAGGAGTGGGAGACGGTGGAGATTTTTGACCAATAAGGAATTTGTAAACTACCCTCTCCAACCCCTACGCAATAGACAAAGATAGTTGATAGGCTAGTATATAAGGCCCGAATTTTAGCATAAAAATCAGTTCTCAATCAACATTCAAATCTGTAAGCTTCTCTTAAGTCTTCAAAACTGTAAAAGTCCTGGGCCGAGCAAATTTTCTGTACTGCTCTACCAGTCTCAACTCAACAACCAAACATAGAAAAGATGGGAAAGAAACGCCGATCAGGGGGATGCAAAAACCAGCTACGGAAAATTACCGCTCAATATTACGGCTATTCACGGGCTAGAACTCACGATTATTACACCGAGGAATTCCTGGAGCATACGTTCTCTCAGAAACCCATCGAGATCCATCGAGAGAATTTTTCTATCAGTTCATTTGTCTGTTAAAAAATCCTTTATCTGGTCAAACTCCATTAGCCCGTTTCCCAAGACTCATTAGCTTGGCTAAGGTAAAAAATAGGGCAACTATTATGTTACTAAGCCGTAACAGCTATTAGATATAAGTACGTGACGATCCTGGTTTTCGCTACGCCGCGACGATGCGCGCGTGACTCATTCTCGCTGTATGTAGAATAACATATATTCTGCAAAAATGCAGCGACATATTTTCTGCAAACAAATCCCTTGATAAATCTCGCGATGGTCCAGAAGCCGGGAGGGGATTGCGACGTGTTGAAAAATCTCGTCGCTCGTTACAATTTAGTTCGTTTGCAACTATCGCTCACAAAAGACTTAAAATATATCCTACAATCATATATCCTGTCGGTGATCTGCCCGTGGCATTCGATTGCACCGTCGTCGCAATCGATGGAATCGACGAGGTGTACGTGCGGCCACCGGGTATAGCCAAAGACTATGCAGCGCTAACCACGCTTATGAGCGTTTATTATCGTGAGGGGGGCCGCAGTGTGCCGATACACGAAGCCGTAGTCGCGGCGGGCATGCCCTGTGCCATCAAAATAGGGTACAGTGTATATCGCGGTATAATACGAGATGTGCCGAGTAACTATTGCTGCGACGTATGGCTCGTGGACGAGGCGCGTAGTGTGTACAGTGAATTGGCACAGTGAAGTGTGTACAGTTATGTATCACCTTACGCCGTACCTACTTTGCATAACACTGACGCGCTGTTCAATACGCCATCTCTCTCGGGACGATACGTCATACGATAAATACCGTATAATGGATTTTTAACAGCACATTTAATACGCGTTGTAGTTGACTGCGGGCCGGATGCCACCCTCGTCATCAACCTAACCGCTAAGAGATCGGTGGATGATGAGGACGGCATCGTTGTCACCGAACATTTTTTAAACGCGCTGCAGCAATAAATATTTTAAGCGCGCGTGTGTGTGTGTGTGTGTGTGTGTGTCCATGTGTTAAGAAAGTGCGGCACCACAAAGAAAGGCGAAGAAAGGAGCGATGCCACAAAAATGGTGAGTCGTACATTTTATTTGTGGAGTACGACAACTGTCGTCATTTGTGGAGTACGTAGAGCAACGTTGTCACGTTGCTCTACTCGTATATCCGTGTGATTCATTTATCTGCGTGTGTGCGTGCCGGAAGTGAGGGCGCTGGTATCAGTGATCTCTCTACACCGTGCTCTACGCATATCCCAACATAACCTCAAATATTTCATACTAGTGTGTGCGACCCAGTGAAACTTGTGACTAAAATAAAGAGAACATAAAAAAGATGTTATAACCTTCCCCTTTCACATGTCGCGTTAGTCGTGAGAAACCGATGTTGCCGTGCTCACTAGCGCATTCTTCTAGCCTCAAAACAATATTTTTTAAATAGTCTATACTTTTTTACTGTACGGTTAAAAACTTGCAATAAAATATATGTTATTCTTCATATACTAAACTACTTTTGTGCCAAATTTAAAGAATTTCGCATTACTCCTTCGTACATTTTGGTGACTGAATAGCCGAAAAGTGCTCATTTCGTAGTGTATAAGCCATTGCTCGTATACAAAATTTGCAATTTTTTATAAACGATATCTTGAAAACGGTATGGCGAAACAGTCTCAAAATATGCAGAGGTATTCTTCAATACTTTTTTTAGTTTTTCACAAAAATTCATTAAATTGGCATTACTTTTGATCTGTGTTAAAACTACCTTAAGGGGAGATCCTGCTTTAGAACGTTAAAAAATCAATATTTTTTTTATTCGCTAAATTTATCTCAAATGTGTCCAAGAATATATTCTCGAAGTTTTAGAGGCCAATTCAAAGTATTTCCGAAGATATAATAAACCGACGCGGTGCGGCGTCGAGCAGGTATACGAGCGCGAGGTAAATTAAAAATTTGTTTTTCATTTGCGTGAACGATTGCAATAAAAGTATACTACTGATTGAAACGAATGAACGTTTTTTATGTTCTCAATTAAATTCTCTTCTAGTTAAACCTAAAAAGTTGGGTTGAACAATTTTTATGGTGTGTTGAAGTGATTTGTTTTTTTCTAAAAACGTGTTTTTTTTTTCAAACTTGTGAAAAAAATAGAATTTTGCAACTTTTCGGGTTTTTATAGGAAAGAGTAGAAGAAAAACATGAAAATTAAAAAGTTGTGTGCGATTTCTGTTTTAGACAAGAGTTACGAGCTCCACTTTTCGCGCAGTTGAGAACCTTTAGTAATGAGGCTTTGCACATAAGACATAAATATATTAATCTTTTTCATAACAAATATTAATTTGAATTTTAGAAATATTCTTCAAACTATACCAAAAAGTTCGCTATGGTGAATTATTTTTTTCTATCCTAAAAAAGATCCCGAAAAACCGGGGTTTTTAGGTCTTCTAAAGCACGACCTCCCCTTCTACCATGGCTGCTCGGAAAATTAATATATTTTTTAAAAATTCATAAACTCGAAAGTATAATACGAAATATTTACATTTTTTAATACCAGGTAAGAAACGGCTTTAAGGGTGCTTCAAATAAATTTTAGTCCACAATATTAAAAAATAGCGGCGCTGCAGAAATTTCCGCGGAGGCCCTCCGTACGACACGCGCATATGTTGCTACGGATGTACCACCGTCAAGTTGCATCTGGAAAAAACAATATTAACTTATTCGTAGATAGTATCAAGTGATCACTAAAAATCCTACGTTATCTTTTAGATAAGGTATCTAAAAGTGGTGTGTAAGAATTTCATATCAATCGGATCTATAGTTTGCGAGATATCTATAGTTCTTGAGATAATCACAAAAGAAAATAAATGTGCGGTTATTCGGATGACGGCGGAGTTTTGTGAGTCCTACCTTTTATCAGCGATTTCTGGGCGATAAATGTCTCCTTCGCTAACTGATTAAGCATCCTGGGCCTCTCTTCGAGAAGATCTACCTGCTTGACGTGCTTCTTTCGTGCTCTTTTGTACTCATATACACTGATTGAACCGCACGGTCGACCATTCGCAGCGGCTCAACCTTCCTGCCGAAAAATCCCTGTAACTCCGACAATTTTGCGATTTTCAATGCCAACTACAATTTAAATTGTTTATAACATTTTAAATTTTATTATGTAAAAAAAACGAAAAAAATTCAGGTTGGCCGTACGCCTTAAATGCCTCTGGCGTAAGCCGATGATCCATTATTGTAAATAACGATAACGAAACTGCACACGCGGTGAGATTAAACGTGGCGTGGAAGCACGCGCAGAGAGAGAAGTGAGAGGAATGTTTATATACCAAACGATTACGGTTTTAACTGGCAGATAATACGAGGAAGCTTTGAACATAATTATTATAATAAAATTAATGTTTTTTATTTACGATTTCATTTATACCAAGGTGGTGTTACAAATGCAATCAGACTGAAGTATACACGCAGTAAAGAATGTAGAATATGGATTCATCATTAAAGAAAGGACCTTGATGAAAAAGAGGGGCATTAGGTAATCTTACAGACTCTGTACGTGATGGGTTGCGTTTTCAGCCCTGAACAAATTGAATTTTTTTGTATAGCCCACGTCATCTATCTTTTATCCTTGTTGCAGCATGGCTTCTCGAAATATGCATGATGACCTCACATCCCTCCAAGTCTCTACTGTGGCTACGCGGTTGAATGCGTGTGTATTATTTCGATGCCCGTCTTATTCTCTCCAGTAGCTCGCTGTCGCATGTTCTTATTTCTACATTGTCGAGTATTGCCGGCTACCACATAAAAAAGGAGCGTACACCCCGGAGGTGCACACGTACCTCATCTCTGGCTTATATAAACTTGCGTATATATAGACAAGCTCCACGTATATATATATATATATAATCCACATCTACGTACATTTATGCTTTTTTCTCCAACCTGGATATGTGTCCCACGAGACGGAGCATTTTACATTCACTTCGGCTCCAGCCGAGTACCGATAAAGTCGGCAATTTTATATGGTCGCCGTTCCGCTCTTCTACCCCACCGCAAGTACATTTGACTCATGTCGCAGTATGCGACCCTGCCCTCATGCGGCCATTCAAACTCTTTGACCCTCGATCCTTTTCAGGCACATTTACTCTTCATCGTCGTTGTTTGTCGCGCTTTCCTCTCATAAATTCATTCTTTATATATACACTTATATACATATGCAGACTGTCTCATTTTAATTTATCGATGGAAAAAAGTCGAGAAAATGAGGTCATATGAAAACAGATTCCATGAAAGTTTTGTTTTCAAGGGTAACATACCATGGTCATATCAAGAATTTCTCTGTAGAGGTGTTAATGTCAAGTGAACGTCATCAATTTTTAAATAGAAATATACAATCGTTCTTCTTTCATATTGTTAAGCCAACCGCCTAAAATAGGGGACAGGACACTAATCGCAAAAAAATATAAAATTTATTTGAAATGAATGTTTGTAATAAATAAATAATCATCCAATCAAAATTTTCGTGAAATAATAATGATTTACATTTTTAAATTAATAAATAAAATCTACATTATTCGTCTGCTGTGAGTCTCGATCGAAATACCAATCAGAGCGAATGACGTCATACGTTGGTAAGCAACGTATTCGCGTGCTCACTTCACGTTGTATACATTTTTGAAAATGGAGCAATCATATACAAAAGCTGATAATCGCAATCTTCCCAAAGTTTATATTTTAATGGTTACCCATTTCTTTGGGACCAATTCAGATTTCTGTGCTGCTGAATTTCGAAACGTGAAAACATCCGTGTAAGTATATCAACTATTCGTTATTTCCAACATAACCTATATAACCTAAGAAGAGTGGGTTATGTCTAATTTTCACGTCATTTAAAAAATTTTTTTAGAATAAAACGTTTTACTGTCATCCTTTCAGATCGTCTAGATAATCTTATGGCGATGATGCAATAGGATACGTGCAGCTTCGCCGTGACTCACATATGTGCACCGTCAAGTGCAAAATTTGTCCAGAACACAAAGTGAGGGGAAAATTGTATGCAGTGACTATGATAGTAGATGAAAAAGAAGAAAAGGTCATCAGTGTCTAGTGTCATGATTGTGTTGCATCAACGGGAGGTTGCAAGCATGCTGTGGCATTTCTGATGTGGGTGCACAGGAGAAGCGAAGAGCCATCCTGTACGGAGACTCAATGCTATTGGAGAAAGTCGAAACTGGGCGAAGTTGGTACACAAATTAAGTATATCACTTCAAAAGAACTGTCGAGTGGAAAACGAGCATATTCCACACAAAGTACTCAGCCAAATCATATGGTGCTGACAGAATTTCTCCAAAAAGCTGCTGAGCGAGAGGTCTCTACCTGCGAACTGGTCAAATATAATAACTGCACAGTGAAGCCATATGAAAAATTGTCTTTACATTATTTAATTATTGAACATTGTGATACTGATGGAGGTGACTCATTTTTTAGTATAATATCCCCGATATTCACTGCAAATAACATTCAACTGGCCGAAGAAAAAAGTCGAGCACAATATAAAAATATATTGCGGCATGAGCTCAGATATGGGCGTATTACAGCTTCAAGAGCTTACGAAGCAAGCAGATGCCAGACTGTGGATGGGTCATTAACAGCAATGATTATGGGAGCAAAAGTCGTGGACACAAAAGTTATGAAGAGAGGTCGCGATTTAGAGTGTAAAGTTAAAGATAAGGTGGACAAAATACTAGGAAAGAAAGTGAAGGAGTGTGGCCTGTTTATTTCCGCATAATATCCATTCATAGCGGGTTCACCACATGGTATTTGTAACAAAAAGTTTTGTGTGGAAATGCCCCGCCAGTGACAAAACGCATACGAATTATTTACGATGTAACAAAGTCACGAAAAAATATATGGCACAAATACAAATTCAGATGTTTGTGACAAATTTGAAACAATCTTACTTTTGTGTTGCTGCCTGTGATTGTGAAACGTCTAATCACGTTGACATATTATTAATTAACTATGACGAAAAATTAGCGCAACATTATATTTCAACGGTATATAGTTTTTGGAAGAAAAATGTATACCCTCTCCTATATCAACGTACGAAATAAAAGAAATTATTATATGAAAAATAAATATCGGTCAAGCAAAATACTTTATTTCACTGTACAATACCATCTTGCAAGTTTGTAAGAGCACATGCAATCATCACGGAATCATCGAGCACACGAATTAATTTTGAATTTACAACTGAATGTGGTTTCAGCAATGAAAACTCCCGGATTCTTCGGATAACCCTTTCAATATGAATTCTTAAACTACCTATTTGTTTAGTTTCATAAGCCTCTTCCTTAGTTAATGTTGCACCTTGGGATGCACTTATGAGTCTCAATAAATAACATTGCTTTTTGCGTAATAGCTGTTCGATATGCTTGAAACCACGGTCAGTTAAGATCCAACTGCCAATCCCCAGTTGTTCTAAAAATCCACATTTTTCCACAAGTAATGTGTCGCTTATCCGTCCTCCATAGCCTGACGATACATAATTCACCAAACCATTAGGTGTACTCGATATCAAATATTTCATGGTATTCCCTTTTTTGTATGTTGCGTCTCGACTATTAGAAAAAGCAAGGTAAAAAAGGGTTTAGAATAGCATCTCTTTTTGGGGAATTCTGCGGACCCCCGTTGGCAAAGTAGTACGTGATCTTCCATAATTTTAAGAGCTTAAAAATATCAAATGTTTCGTTAATCATAAATCGAAAAGTTTCAAATGGTGATGATGGCTCACATGCGAAAATCTCGTACCGGGAAAAAAGGAGTTACCGAGTGCGCAGCAGATGTTTTATTGCCTCGGCGCGTTTTTCCCGTGGGCAGTGGCTTCTTTAGGTTGTCGACGCCGCGTTTCAGACCCTTTTACCGGTACGAAATTAAAATATCAAGCTGGAGTCATCCCCACCCTGACACAGCGTATTCTACCCCCAGAAATATTATATCTTAGCAATTTAAAAAATGTGAGATTTTAGTTTAGTTCAACACCAACATCGAGAAAAGAAACATTAACTCGGGCTCCTCAAGCAAACGATATTGTTGAATCACATTAATTTTTTATGAAAATAAAGCAGTTTATGTTTGTTAATCGTGCACACGTAAAACATTCGTTCATACCCTCCGAAGTTCCCGAATCCACAACTACGCAGGTGAAAATACGCTAGTCTGTGATTCCTCGACTGTCGAATATCCGTTCGGGAGTCGGGAATAAGCAAAACATTGTATTCATACCATGTTAATGTTTGATTTAAGGGGTCACGTACAGTTAGGACTTCGAAAAAAGGGGTTTTTTGCGAATTTTTTTTGGGGACACATTTAAATAATTAATCGTAAATCTTTTTCCATACAAAAGAAATATATTTTAAGTAAATAATACAATTTTTTCATTGCAAAATATGCAGAAATTTTTCCATAACCGCACGTAACGTAGGGGTCCCAAAAAAAAGGTCCTCCGCGGTGATCAGTGCAGCTCGTCACCGGATCGTCCGAAATCAAAATAAAAGTAGGGATCATTAGTTAATGACATAATGTTCCGGTTGATCGAAGGATTTGAAAATTTTATGATGTTTCACAAAATGGTGGATGTTGGAAGTCAAAGTTGTGTTTTCGACCCAAATTTTGCTCACATTTTCAGCTATAAAAAAAAAAAAATAATCGCATAGAAAAATCCTTCGTTCATCCGGAGGACAAAGAAAAAGTGAGCAAAATTTCAAGTCGATCGGTAAAGCCGTTTCCGAGGTACAGTGATCACCGTGTTCGAAAACATAGTTTCGAGAAAAACGCATTCAAAGTTTTCAGTACGATTTACATGCAGAAGAAAAATTTCCGTTCAAAGTTACATATCTTCATACCCAACAGTCGGATTCGTCTAAAATTTTCACAGAATACTTTTCAAATGTGCTACTTTTAGAAAATGTAAAAAAAATCGATTTTTTGAAAATTTTAACTGTACGTGACCCCTTAATGATTTCGAGGGTTTTTCAATTTCAATTTCATAACAGTCTATGATAGTTGACTTTATTGCAGCGATGTCTGCATGCTATTGGAAGGGATCTCTTAATATTTTTGTTATCGAGTAGTGTGGGGAACATTTGAAATTATTGGACCATTTTTTATAAATATTTTGAATATGATGAGGAAATACCAATTGATCAACCGAATCTTCTTCAAACATAATAAAATATGTCCCGTGGGAATGTTAGTATTTCTATGTATCACATCGACTGAAAAGAAACAATCATCCCAATATATAAACGGGGCTTGGCTTCAATCAATTGACAGGAAAAATCCAAGGCTCGCTTTGTTTTGCTTTGCTTTGCTATTTCAGAATCCTCTTCTAAGCTACTAGTATCTCATGATTTTTTTATTTTGTACTGATTTTACTGACGGTGATGATAATTTATATGATGGTGAAGAGGTTAGAAACGATGTGTCACTATCAGATTTATCTATTAATTTTTTCATTATGTTCGACACATTTGGTCTTGATATTTTCTCATCTGCTTCTACTTTAGAGGGAGATGCTGATATTAAGGTTGTCCATGTTTTAATCGGCGAGGTTCCAATATCTTGACATTTGTAATACGTTTGTGTACATTGTGTACATGCTCTGATAGTGTTTATCTTTGATATAAACTTGTACACCCTTGTCTTCACTTTTTGATTGTTTTTCTTCTTCTACGACGGCAATTTGTAAATCTAGAACAAAGGTACGGATCATAATTGTTAATCAGTTCTAATAAGACATATGAGTTGGATAATTAATGAATTACCAAGAAATGGAGTTGTGATTTCTTTTTCGGTATCACACTCTTCCAGGATTTCTTGCGTTCTGGCCAATCTTTGCCTTTTGGTAGGAGCGGGATAAGGTACATCCATTAACGGTAAACTTTGTCCTGTATTAGGCTGCCGTTCAAATTTTTATGGAAGGCATCCAGGTACCATCATTATTTTTTTTTACGGTGCCCATAATACGATATCGTGTATAATTTACCTTATCATTCGGCAGCTAGATCACAAACACAAATTCTTTAGTGTAGACATTTGAAAATATAACCGATGTGACACTTGTATAACTTTTAAACATGCACTCATTATTGACATTATTTACTTGTATATATTTTCACTGCGTATTGTGTAATTACATCGAAGTGGTCCTCACAAAAGTACATCACTGAATTTGTAGACATTCCATTGTATTTTCGCCCTGCTAATTCCAACCATTTTCTTCGCTCTCCGTGGTACATCGATAAATAATTTATGTGGAGTACGTAAAGAAGAATTCGAACATCCAGATACTATACACCAATGACATGTATTTTGTTCCATTATGATCGAAAAACTGTTTAATATACTCGTTAATATCGCGTTGCACGTTTCGCTCCGTAAAGTCATATAGTCCGGCGAAATAGCTATAGTTGGCGTCACGTAAACTATATTTATTTCGGTTGTGCGTCGCACTTTAGGCTTGTTTACCAACGTATGACCTCACGCGTTCCCAGGCAGCGTTTACGCGGCAATTCAAAACAGGGATTATTGAAACATAGTTTTAGGTAACTATAAAGCTTTATTTATAGACAATTTTATTTTTCATGGCTATATATACCTCTTATGGTTAATTTAAAATACTTTCCAAAAAATTGTCCGGTTGCCTATTGCCTTAATTCAAGTAAACACTTTATTTTCATATCCATAAAATAAAAGTATACATAAGAAATGCCATACGCTTTAATAGAACAACGGATGCATAGTCTCCATATATTATAAACACCGAATGTTTAGTCTGCATCGTCTAATCTTATGCCACCTATGGTTTGAGATGGTCACTCTGGATACCCGTGAGAATCAAACATACCAACGAGCCTTAGTTTCACGAACTCATATAAGAGTTATGTTAACCGTTGCCCCACCATGGTTTTCGAATAAAATAATTGAGCATCGACGACTCATAGGGCGACTTCCAAGTCAGATTCGTTAACTGTAAAGCGTGTAGAGAGGTCATCTCTCTGGAGCTCAGTGTAATTAGTTGCTACGCTAGTTGTACTCCGGCTGTACAAACGGAATAATAGTCGCAAGCCTTGTTAAAAACTCGGAACAATAAAATGATAAACCGAAGAACTATTATTGGCATCCGCTTGAAGTGTCCATTGATGTAATTGAATTATAAATAAATCATTACGTGCTAACACTTGCGATCATGTCCTTTGTGTTAACCCGAAGACACTTTGTTGCATCTAAGCAAGCTCTGATTCTTCGCCTGTTCACATCGTATTTACTAAGATTCGCCCTCGTTCTTTAAAGACATCGACAGTTTGCTGCGACGACGGAAGTCCGAAGAAGAGAGATGAGAGAACTATTATTGGCATCCGCTTGAAGTGTCCATTGATGTAATTGAATTATAAATAAATCATTACGTGCTAACACTTGCGATCATGTCCTTTGTGTTAACCCGAAGACACTTTGTTGCATCTAAGCAAGCTCTGATTCTTCGCCTGTTCACATCGTATTTACTAAGATTCGCCCTCGTTCTTTAAAGACATCGACAGTTTGCTGCGACGACGGAAGTCCGAAGAAGAGAGATGCTCCTTATCTACTAACGATTTACATTTCGATAAGTATTCTCATACACACAATATTCGCCTCACTCCTCATATCGATCCTGATACTGAGTACGAAGGAAAACGGCGCAGTTAATAAAGACACCGTTGGGCAACAGACCTATTGTTATGCATATTACTACTTTGACACGTAATACAGTCCTGGAAAGGCTTCACCAAAAAACTTAACCTGGCGAATTAAAAACCATGGATTCTTTATGAGACGAGTTACCTTATGATGTGTATATTGCACAAGGATATAATTAAGAACGAACGCCAGTTGGATTCGAGTTACTTTTCGAGCCATTTGTGTAACAATATTATAGGCGAAATCATGATAAATTGAGCGAAAAATAAGCAATATTTCTCGCATCTAAAATGGTTAAAGGTACTTTTAACCCTTTGCACTCGAGACACTTTGCTCACTGTTTAAAAGTGGCGAGCGAGAGGCGTGTCTCGAGGTCAAAGGTTTAATATTTTTAAATGGTGTGAGTCTACGAGTACGTTCTTTCTGGCGAGGGGTGGAAGATGGCGTAAAATCAAATGTAAGTTCACACTCGAACTGAAACTGTATCCACCTGCATTACGCAATCAGCAATGGCCTCTCAGCAACGTAACAATGTTCAGAGTCCTTAAATATCGCACGGAAAACAAAGTACCGAGAGTACAGAAAATCACGTAGAAAAATGGCATGGGTGCTGATGGGAATCGAACCCGGGGCCACCGCGCGAGAGCCGTGGAAGTTACCACTATGGCACGGCCTCTCTTGATTTCTTATTTAAATAAACTGATATTTCTTTTTTTCTTATAAAAAAAAACCGCTTACCCCAGTCTGGAAATCATAGCAAGTAAGCAAAATACTGTAAAGAATCCGAAAAAATATTTAGTTTAATCTAAAATTATAGGTATTCTTGGCAAAAACGAATTGTGTAGAATTAAAAAAAACATTTTATCGCAGCTTTCCTGAATTTGTGCTTCATAGGAAATATTTCAATTCGAAAGATGTTTTTTTTTTTATATAATAACGTTTTTTTGTTATTGCTGTTAATAATTTGTTTGCGATGATAAATAAGAACAACAAATATTTTTGGGGAAATTTGTAAACTTATCTTGGGCCCGAGGTCAGAACAGATGCAAACAGATTGTACAAAAATGTAAGTAAGTCTATTCAATATACGTAAATGAATTCTGAAATTATAATCAACTCTGAGACCATGAGATCCAAAATCACCCTATTATTTCGGAGAATGACTCTATATAGTGTAAATAATGTATTACGTAATCAGTGAGAAAAATGACTACATAAAGCAAAGTGGTTATAGAACATTAGTTCCATAATAGGATATTCTTATTCGTTCGACAAATGACTGGTTGTCGCGTTCTTCTGTTTTGCCGATGGACGAATAACATTCTTACTCGTCAGACTACGTTATTGCAAAAATGTTGATCTTCTTGGGAACGTTGCGAGGTCGAAATTTCGATGAAATTTGGCATGGTTTGTAGAATGGACAAAAATAGTGGACACGTATGTTTCTGTCTCCCAAGCCCGATTTTTAAGGGGTGAAAAGCACTGTCGAAAATAGGGGTGTTTTTTTTATCTTCGTCGGTAACATTTTAACGGTACGAGATATGAAAAAAATTCTAATTGCAACAACTTCAATTTTTTCCCATCCCATACACTGGAGATGGGAATGATGCAGATAACAACAACAAATTTCATATTGTTTATCGCAGAAATTCATTTTTTTCATACGTATCTCCGAGAACTTTTAACCGATTGGGATGCAAACTTGCTTACAGGCGAAGGACGGAAAAATAGAGTTGACGGGTTTTGTTGTTTTTCCGATATCTCATAATGAAGAGGTTAAAACTACCCTTCGGTTGTTTAGTGAATTGCATGATATAATCAGCTGGCTTTTTGCCATTCCGGGTTAAATTCACGTTAATATAAGTTCGTTTCAATATGCGACTGCATAATTGTAAACACCCCACGCCCCCCGCCATTCCCCTCTCAAATGTTCAAAGATCTTACTGTGCGGCATAGACGAAAATTTGTAGAAATAAAAATGTGTTAAAATGTAAGTACAATGAGTCAAAGTATTCGATAGAAACTTTCTCGTTTTGGCGGAACGTCACTCTTAAGGGGTCAACTCACACTTAAAAATTGTGCTCTTTCGTGAACGAGCCGATATAAAAAAAGGAAGTTGAAAGGGACAAATTGTTGTATTCTTAGACTACTAGACTTTCATAATGATAGTGATGAATACAACAACAAATGGCGTATTGTTTATTGCTATAATTCGTGAATAACTAGTAAAAATCACTCTTCAACTTTCCGATAATACTGGCACAGAAATCGGTAAGGCTTCTTCTATTGCAGACTAATTTCGTGTTTCGAAAGCAACTGGATAACTGCGGTATTATTACGAAGAAATTCTCCTCAGCACGTACTGCGTTTGAAGATTATAACATGATCGGAAATCTTTAATAACCATTTTAACAGTACATATTGTATGGGTTATATGTATTACAATCATGATAGTCATGATGAAAGTGTTTGACAAAAAAAGATTTCATGTCAGTGCATTTTGTGGAAAGCAGAATTGTACAGATTGACGTCGTAGTTGTATAATATTACTAAGGTCAGAAAAGTGTTTGACGAAGTTTTTCCATATGCGGAAACCATAAACATCAAGAGGCATCATTCCCGTTGTACCTGCAAGAATTGCGAATTGTAATGTGAACTAATTGTCTACAGGACTAATGAAACTGGTGCAATATATTTACCTGCTGGAATGGTTAAAACTTTAATATATTTCCCTTGCATATCCATTTCTTTAAGGAGTTAGAGTCACTTGAAACGACCGAAAAAACGCTTTTTTGGGGATTGTTTTTTCGAAGACTGGTTTTATTATTTTTTGATAAATTTTGTACTATTGACTAATACATATATGAAGAACATAGAGTAAAATTTGCAAGACAAACAAATAATAAATGGCCCAGATACAAGGCAGTCTGTGAGGGGTTGAAATAAAAAAGGGTGTTTGCGTTGATCATTGGCCCTCATCACTGGATCATCTGAAAATTAAAAAAATAGCGAGGATCATGAGTAAATCCTATTACGCGGTCTTTGAACGAAGGATTTATAAAGCGATGCGTCCAGCCATTCTGGAGTTACAGTGATCACCGACTTTGAAAACGTGCTTTCAAGAAAAGCGTGTTTAAAGTTTGCCTCGAGCATGCAGCTACCACTACCTATCTACTTATACCCACTCGACGCGGATGCGCTCAGAGTTGCATGTCTTTATAAATAATGCCCCGATTTGTCTAAAATTTTCAGAGGATACTTTTGAAATGTTGTACTTTTAGAAAATACATCCAAAAAACCAATTTCTTGAAAATGCTGACTGACTCTAACCCCTTAAATACACTTGGACATTGACCGCTCAAAAAATCGAGAAGTATTAACGATTTTGGACCAGTATTGGGAATATACATGGGGTGATTGGGAGATGGCTGCAAAGTTGTAAGGCGAAGCTAGCATAGACCATTTAAAACCATTTTAGCCATGTTTGTCTTATTATTAAACCAAGTCCGACTATTGTTTTTGTTATGTGCCTAATTTTTATGGGCTTTAGCGAAAACAGTGAAAATTTTACAGTTAATTGCTAATAATGGCCAGTTTGAATGATAAGTGAATTCTTTTTCATTTTATTTAGTTAAAGTAATGTATAAGCAAACTAATAAATCATGTTCTAAGCATCTGTGTCATTTTTTTGACGGCATTTAAGAAACGGAGGGTGTTCAAACCTGTTTGAAAACATGCTTGGTTATTGCTCTTTTTTCTGAGGTATCATTTACGCGGATATCTCACAAATTATTGAAGTTAGGACATACAAACCAAATTGAGGGAGAAAATTTAAATTTTCCAATAAGCACCCATCTCTTAATCAGCCTATACACTTCTTGGAACCAACGCTTGAAATGATTCGTTGTCAATTTTCTAGACTTTGAAGCCATTAGAAATATATTTTTGGCTCTGAGGATAGTTCGTTGCACTCGAGGTCCAAATTTGCCAGTAGGTTCGCTTAAAACGATCAACATAGGTGCCAAAAGCTTGGCACTCGCAGAAACCAAAGGCTGTATAGTATAACTGTGTGTTGTCGATGTTTGCAATTGCACTACTGTCTCAACGGATTTCTGTCCTACTTCCGCCAGTGTCCGACCTGTATGGAGCTCTAAATTGAATCCACTTTGATCAGAATTAAATGTGTTTTCAGCCCAAACGTTGGCTATGTTGATTTTCCCGTTTCCATAAATTCTTTGGCTTTATTTTGAAGTGTATCAGCGTTTAATCATTGTTGTTTTGTTACATTGTTACGTCCCGAGTGGGAGATTCAGACCGAAGACGCGACGCGATCGGAGTTAGGGCGTGAACTTTGAAAGCGGTTGAGTTTTCTGCGCAACTGAGTCTTTACTGGATCGCTCGCGAATTCCGAACATAACGAAATATTTAATGGGATCGATTTGCTAGGATCTAGTTTGTGTTCTACAGAGTTCGAGTTTTTTTTTGTAGAGTTCAAGTTGTATGGAGATTTAGTATTTCAGATTTAGACTCGATGAAGGTAGAAAGAGATCTCACGAAAGTTTTGCAGGGGGTTAACCATTTCGACTCTGCAAGGCGGAGTACATAAATTTCGATTGATTTGATTGATCTGATTTTTAGCGAGACCCTTTGTCTTTCTGCGGAGGGGATTATGTCGATCACGCGGAGGTGACGTGAGATTGTCGCCTCGTGAGAAAGGAAGTACAGTTTCAAATTATAATTCGGAGAATGATACAGGGTTTGTTTATAACTACGTTTTCGAGCGGCGGTGTCGTACAAGACGTTCGTCGAAATGAAATATGAATAAAAGGAATTAAAACGATTGCCGGACAGGATATTTATAAGTTGACGGGATGTTTATATACGATTGAGGCTTTGAATTCTGCGGTGTGTTCACGAAATGAGAGCATGAAACATTAGTGATAAAAATTGGGGTTTCCCCCTTGGGGGCCCCCGCGCACTAGGCATCCAGTCGAACAATGGAATTCGTGGCTGCCCTAGTGCGCAGGCTCCCATACACGGTCATTGTTTGACTGGCTGCCGCAGCCAACATCGACGGTTTATGGGAGCCCGCGCACTAGGGCAGCCACGAACTCCCGGCTGCGGCGGCCATCAGAACGCGCCCGATTGCACGGCAGCTAACGGGCCGTCGATTGGCTGCAATAACTGGCTGCCGTAGCCTGGGTGCCGCAGCCAGGCTGTCTAGTGCGCGGGGGGCCGTAAGAGTAAATGATATTGTAAATTAACTATGAGTTTATGATCGACGAGTGATGGTAAGTGGTGTGTGAAAAGCGTGTTGGTACGTTATTAACTGTCGAGAGTTTGAGATACCGGCCGAATACTCTGTGTCGACTAAACTGACTTTGACATTACCGGCTAGGACGTAACAACATATTTAGTAATCGTCCTCGACACAATTCGATTTTCGTTTTTGAATGTTCTTACTTAAGATCGGATGCTTGGAAATCTGGATCTGGGATTTCTACAATATCACGGCCCTCGTCGAAGATCCATATCATGAACGGGCAGGGTTTGTCTAAAGCATCTTTGAAATTATTCAACGTGGAGTGAGCTATTTTTGTTAACTTTTCTTACGTGGTACGTGCCACCCTTATTTATGGGCCCACCCGTGTAACTGCGTCAATGATTTTACCTTTCTGAAGTTCTTTTGAAGAAATGATATTTTTTTATTCCCGTTTGTCCTGGAACCGCAGTCCGGGAGCCTTGAACCGCATTTGATCTAAAACGTCATAATTTCTTAACGGTGGCGTTCAAAAATTCGATTTTTATATGAACGATAGCTCCTAAAATTTTTTTAAAATATGGCGCTTTTAACATTAAAAGCCAAATAAAAGATACTCATTTGTTTTAAATATTGCGACATCCCGTGCAGAAATTTCGTCAGGGATCCA
This sequence comes from Netelia virgata, assembly GCA_951802705.1. Taxonomy (NCBI): domain Eukaryota; kingdom Metazoa; phylum Arthropoda; class Insecta; order Hymenoptera; family Ichneumonidae; genus Netelia; species Netelia virgata. The sequence continues at coordinate 20,505,903 of OX637865.1, forward strand.
GCTAGATTCGGGTTAATATGCCCACCTCCAATCGGGATCTAGTCCGATATCGGATTGGATTCCAGGCATAAATGTAACGCTGAGAAACTGGCTGCGAGCAGGGATTCCTGCCCGAATCCATCAATGATTCTAGCTGGATTCCCAATAAAAAGACGGATAAATAATGAATGGAGTATTTCAAATAAAATACGAACAACTGCATATTCATTGAATTATTTATTAAATTGGTGCAAAATGTGTAATGATATTTACTATAGGAATGGTAAATATCTAAACATCTAAGTAGCAAAATGACCATGTATACATATATACATGTGGGTGTGCGTGCGTGTGTGCGCGCGCGCGTGTGTAATAAAAATAAAAATAAAAAACAACGTATACTATTATATTATTGTTTTTTCTGTAAGAGTTTTTCGTCCATTCCAATCTTTGGAATTTGAAATTGCACTTCCAGCAGATTTTAATACGAGGTCTTTACTGGCGTCACATCGTGAATGGTGTGAAAACCAGTAAGCGCATCTGTAAATAAATAAATAACTTTTAGTAAACTACTAGGCGTACTTTATTTAAGAAGGATAGCAAGTATTTAAAATAATGTTTAAGTTTTACATACTTGTCAAGTGGAGTCCAAAATTAGTTGATTTCAACATAATTTTTCCTTCCATTTTCTTCCTCGCAGTGAAACCACTAATAATTTCACGAGTGACAATTTTACGAAGAATCGTGGTTATGCTCTTCGTCAAAATATTATTTCGATCGAAGAGCGGCCTCAGCGTTGCAACCTGTGAAGCATGCAAAAGAGAGTAATAAGTAAAATGAATACAATTTGTCATTTTGTGCACAATAGAATGGAAATTGATGAGCTCACCAACGCTTTATTGAATTCTTCATCTTCCTGCAGCTTTCGATCAAAGTCTTCAAATTCCGTCAAAGTCTTGAACGGCAATTGAAGGTTATTTTTCTGTTCAAAGTTCTCGACGCTCATTTTTTGTGCACCAATGATCCCTTTGCTCTGCAGAGCGTCATGCAAAGCATTTATTGCCGCTGTATTATCTCGGATGTCAACACTCAGGCCTTTTAAAACTTTCAGTATGAATAGCGTATCTGAAAAGCCCACCATTTTTTGAAATGACATGAACTCAACAAATAATTAATTATTTGAATCGAACCATTACTGAATAAACAACATAAAATTTGCGGATAAAACATACCTTGCGATAACCCTTTTGTGGGTTTGTTTCCCTTACCTTCTGCTTCCTGAGAAGTACTCGGGATGTGTATGGAGCTATCAGTTATCGAATCTATCGATAGTGATTCAATTATTTGCGAATCACATATCGACGTTCCTTTTACGATTGACCCTCGGGATGTAACCTTTGCGGTTTTATGACGTTTGTTGTCCAACGAATTCACTTTTTTGCGTGATATTCGTTTTGCAGAGAGAATCTCCAATGCGTCGAATGTCTTGCTTGAATCCGTCGAACCGTCGTTATCTAAATTTATGACATAAGCTGAATTTTCATCGATACGTTAATATTAAATGGTCTTCGCTAAATAAACTGCTCACTAAAATAATATAAAAAAGCAGCAACGTATAGAGAGAATAGAAAATTGAGTAATTAACAAAATATACCATTATAAACCGATGGCCAATCATCGCTTGTGAAACATCGAACAACTCGATAGTCGATTTCCTTTTAAGGTTTTCGGTAGCTATGTGCGACTTTCTTTGTCCAACTGTATTGTCGTCGGTGGCATAAGCATATGCACTTGTTTTGAGCTTTTCAAGGCGCTCAACCGCCATTTCGTATGAGTCTGTAATGCAAATAATATAGTATTAGACGTGAAATTGCCGAAAATCCCTCTAACAGCTCTCTTGACAAGAACAAGTATAATAATAAGATTAATTCGACATAGAAGACCAATTGAAGTGTTAAAATTTTTTGTGGTAATAATTTGTTTTTGTTGAGTCAAGAACAGCAAAAGTACGCAATAATAATCATTATATATGAGACATAGAACGCCAATCCGGGCAACATTGAACTCTCATATCTCCGAGTTCTTTTAAACTTTGTTTTCTTTAAGTACTGGTTCAGACTAGCGTCGAAGATTTAACAAACATTTTTGTATCTCATGAGTGGCTTGTTAACAAAATTGAAAAAAAATCATCGAAACTCGCCTCAACCAATACTGAAAGAGCAAAGTTTTAAAATAATCGGAGATAGAAACGTTCAATGTTGTCCGATTTGGCGTGGAATGTTCCATATATGATACTCAGTGTATATAGCGTATTTTTGCTATTTTTGGCTAAACAAAAAGGAAATTATTTTCACAAAAACTTTGATTTCAATTAGACTTCTTCATCGAATGATTTTTTCAATTCTTTTTATCAATCCATTCACGAGATACAACATTTTTTTGACTGTTTTTCTTTAACTACTAGATGAGACGCACCTCGACGATCTTTTTCAATTCTTTTATCAAGCCATTCACAAGATATACATTTTTGAAAAATGTCGTCACTTTAAAAAAATTGTATCCCGTGAATCGCTTGATGAAAAAAATTGACAAAAATCATCGAAGCACGTCTCAACCAGTACTGCAAGAAAAAAATTTTACAATAATCGGAGATGCAAACGTTCAATGTTGTCCGATTTGAGGTAGAACGCCGCATATAGATCGGGATATGAAGAATATAGAAATATTAAATTCTTACTTGCGCCACCCTTGATCTGTACGGCCCACTATAACCAACAGTCCAGAGGGGATTCGCAGTACTTCACAAGGCGCTGTAACTGCTCGCATACTTTTGCGGTGTACGGAAGCGATGGATATTTTATAATACAAGTTTTTTTTGTTTTGCTCCATGATACCCATGATAGTGGTACAATGTCCACGTCCAGAAATGCCGCATCCTGACTTTGCGAGAATTGGACGAGCTGATACTTATACTCTTTGTCGTCATATATACTAAATTTATACACAAATACATCATATCATTATAAAAATATTCACTATTATACCCAGGATTACTTACCAGGGAGTAAATTGGTGGTGTTATTTCCTGTTGGCGTTTGTGTTTGCGCCATGTCGAGGAATTACAATATGTAGTAGGTACAATATGCAGTACAATATGCACAGACAATATGCACAGAACACAATTTCGAAGCACTGCACAAACTTTTAATTCGCGTAAAAGATTATAAAATTCGATCGAAAACCGGTCTAACGCTGATGGGTGAACGATGAATCCTGAACGGCAAACAAAAAGCATGAGCATGACACGTCGCGGCAATGTAGCACCAGTATAAACGGCATAGTATACAATGTATACATATACCGGATAACGGTTTTTTTTATTATAGTTATTGATTTTTCTATCTTTTTGCGCTATGAAATGTAAAGATTGAATCGCTCACTCTCCCGAACAGTCACCTTCCAATTCCCACATATTTAAATTACAAGATGAGACTGGGTACCCAAACATTTGTCGCTTGACATTCCATGCTGCTCCTTCTTCCTTCACATCATTTGGTGATTCTGCCGAATAAAAATTTTTGTCAATTCTAAAAAATGTTCTATTTTTCAGAAGTACAATATTGTTCGGTGATTTTGTCATTAACGTTAATCCCATATATCTAACCTTAAATACGCTTACATAGCCATTAACAATGTCGGCATTTCTTTTGATTATTTTCATTTGATCGTTTAGAATTGACCTTTCGATCGCAATGAGATCTTGTTCATGAATCCGCCGACATATTTGAGAAAGAGGTAGATTAGGGGCACGTACAAGTTTTTAAAGACTTTTTAGATCATTTTCAAACGGGAACGCACTGATTTGAGTTAGCGAACAACCCATATTTTTCGCGTCATCTGCAAGGTGGATAAGATTATGCATATTTAATACTACCGATTTACTCCCATATAAGCGCTGCAAAAGTTCGACAAATTTCCGTAAATATGCCTTTGCATGAAAATTCAATAACGGCGCTAATTTTTCACTGCACAAAATTCGGCATGCCACATGTAATAGCACAAAGTGTTTGTATATATCGACTGTCAGCAAATTCCATTCTTCTCGATAACTCGAGTTTATATCTCGGCCTTAAACGAATTCGGAGGTCGCCCTCTAACCAATTTTGCACGAATAGTCTTTTCATGACGCCAATGCAACATAAATGCATAAAATCAAGAACAAAAGACGTGACCATATTGATGGGGAGTACGATGTTGTCGAGAATTGATTTTTTAATTTGATGTTCTTCATCTTGCATATGGCGAAAAGATTCCTCTGTTCTTTCTGAGCAGTCCATATCTAGATATACGGTCCGGCGGTGCTCCCGAGTTCCACGTACGGTACATCGTTCGCATGCACTATATCCACCATGACCTTTAGTTAATTTCATAAAAGCCCGCGCGGGGGTATCGCGCATAAAGCACTGACTATGTACAGTGAAGTGTACGTTAAAAATTACGATACCATGCGTTGTGAGCTCATTAATCTCTTTTACAAAATCTCGTAAATATAAATTTGTACAATGTGGCTTGTTTTCGCCGCAAAATAACGCTACCAGAAAAGGTTCGTACGCATCCGGAGTCGTAAATACTTTACAGAGGATTGGCCATAATTGTGTCTTGTGTTATATCGGCAAAACGTTAGTATTGCGCGATAAGATATTATTTTGGGATATTAGCCAATAAGGAGTAGAACTCGAGTTTATGAAGTAAAAAGAAATAACAGTTTATTGTAAGATTCGGATTGGTAGTTTACAAAGTTAGGCAAAGTTATAGGATATGAGCTTTAATCAAAGACCAACTGATTAGCTCCGCTCGTCAATTAAGACTGAATTAATTATCGGGGCGATCTCGGATCGCCCGCGAGTCGCTATGCGAAAGTGCCAATTCGGCATTTGGTCGCTATGACCATATATGGTCACAACGATGATATCGATGGCGTGATTCGCCTTTACGAAACTGCCTATTGTGCAGTTGGGGAATACTTGGTTTTGTGACCATATATGGTCACAGCGAATTTCTGGTGGCGTGATTCTCACGCTTTATTTTTATAAATGATTAGTATGCATTTTATATCCCATTCGCTTAGTCTACTGGAATATTCCATTGGAATATTCTTTCGTTGTACTGTGGGGTACAACACCTGCTAGAAGAAAATAACGGCAATCCGTCAACGTTGATCTGCAAAACGATGTTGTCTTGGTGAAATACTAGATTCACACACTTCTGTAGTCCGGTTGCAATGCCATAATAGACATATTTTCCTGTTCGTCTGCCATCGTTGTCTGCGATATTTAAGATATCGTATGGCATCGAATCCGTTTTCAGGAATGTTTTTGAGTTCTTTGGTAATTCAGGCAGTAGCCGAGCTCGCAATATATTCAATAATTTATCGAGATGTGCGTGCCGAATATTACATTTTAGAGGCCATGCTGGGGCCTGCTCGATTTCTTGTGCGTGATCTAATTGTATTGCTGCATCATTTTCCTCATCTCTTTCACCGCACATTGAATCAGCTTTAATTATATCCGTTTCAATCTCATTATCAGATTCTCGCAACTCGTTACAAGACTTCACTGCATTTTCACGCGGCGATTCCGGCTTGAGTTGAGGAAAATGTCTCGGTGGCTCCTCAATTTCTTCATTATCTCCTAAGATAAAAATGTTATAGTAATAACTAACTTTTTTGCGAGAATTTCTTAATTTCAGTTACAAATAATATATTCACTGATCGACAATTATCGTATTTTAAAGAGCCCTAATTATATAATAAATATGTGAAATCGATTATGGAAACTTATTGGTTCGACTTATCGACTGTATATAGATTTTATTGTCTATTATATAACTTAGGTGCAGTTGAACGATTCGCGCCGGAGTAACTGTGCAATTGCAGCTAAATTGCTTTGATTTTTTGTCGATGGCGACGTACCCGCACCTGAGTTGTTTTGCGCTTACCGTTCATGATGTTTCAATTCACAAGAAAGCTGCGCTCAATATCGCTACGTCAATAAATTATGTAATATATCTGTATCAGTGCTGATCTCACAATGACAGACGAGTTTCGTATCGGAATTGCCCCGAAAGTATATATATAGTTTCAAAATCTCGTCACCGACGCAAATTTCTTCCGATCTGGAAAACATCGGGATTCCTGTACGGATATTCGTTTTAGAGGATCCCTGAATAATCCCGATCGGGATATGATCGGTATGCCCCAAAAGTACAGTAGCGCAATCGTTTCGAAATCTCGCCGCCAACGCAAATTTCTTCCGATCTGGAAAACATTTGGATTCCTATAGGGACACCCGTTTTGGGGGATCCCTGCATAATCCCGATCGGGATATGATCGCTAGTTCGGCATCCCTGTCGCAATTTTGTCTCCCGTCGTGGCTGGCACAAAGGGAGCTCTTCCACCGCCGTGCCTGAAACCGAAAAGGAAAGTATTAAACTTTATTAATAAGTAGAATAAGAAGTAACTTGCGCAAGGACGTACCGCTGCCCTGAAGAGGAACCAAAATCATCATCCCCAGGACACCTCACCGCATCGTCGCCACCCCATCATCACCACAATAACCTGCAAAAATAAACACATAAATAAGTAAAAGGGAAGTAAAAAATTCGGGAAATTAGAAGAAAACTTACCCCGCCATCAACACCAGGAATAACCCGATGAAGGAGGCCCCGCACTCTCACCATCACGCCGTATATTATTAAAATACACCAACAAAACTATTGAGGACCCGCACTCATCACTACCAAATAAACGATCATCCGCACTTATAAAAATTATCATACTACGCGAACGTCATAGAAAGCCATCGATCTGTATGGTGACGTAATAAGGAGCGAGAAGGCATCAGCGCGCGGTCGATGATCGATCCATCATTTGTTCAAATCCCCGTGTCTTTACAATAATTTCCCCGATAGAGTTCCCTAGAATTGTCCCAAGCATTATCAACCCGCGAGTGACCCGGCATCGATTGACACGTGACATAATCAGCCAATCCACAATCAAGGGTGTCCCGCGTCTCGTCAAATCAGAGGGACGGGAGAAGTTCGAGAAAAATTAGCGAGTTTCCGGTATGCCATGTGCCGGCATTTTGCGGCGAGCCATGCTAGGAGGAGGATATAGAGAAGTGACAGGCGAGATAAAGATTCAAGAAAAAGTTAGAGTTTGAGGACTGAAAGGAAACGATTTGAGAATTACGACGACCCGGCAAACACCAGGGAAATGCGAAAAGGAGGCGAGGATATACGACGACCCGGTTACGCAATACGGAAAAATCACCGATCATCGAGGATATACGACGAACGGCGAGTCAAATGACAAGAGAGCGAGAGCACGATAGGATTGGAAGCCTTAAGAGGCTGTAGGGTCGGGGAACCCTCTCCCTGAGTTACCCCTAAATTCTTCCCCCTTTGCGTACATTCAATTTATGATTATGTTATTTGCGCAATTGGGATAGTTTCTTTTTGTTATTTATAGTAAAATAACTGGCGCCAAATATCTACTTTTTCATATACCGATTTATTTATAATTATCCCCGAGATCGCCCGCCGAAATTATACTATTTTGTTGTGAACTAAAATTTGTGATAGCAACTTGTTACTTATCTTATTACGACTTTATTTATAATATTGACGAATAAAAGTTTATCAATCGCCACATTATTTATATATCAAGTATTCCGAATATTATATTTGCCCCCACCCGCTCCCCATAAGACACCCCTCCCCCTCTCATCGGCGTGGCAGTATATTGTGATGTCGCGGGTTATTTATTTATTTAATTGTAGCGGGTGAAGCTGCCAACTCGATTGCGGAGCGCGGTAGTTGATAGGAAAAATGCGGTAAACATACTCTCGTGCCCATCCACGCCCCTCCTTGCCGGCTGCATGGCAGGCTGAGCTAGCCTTTTCGTATTCCCGAGGTCCCTCTTCCGATGCCACGGGGAGGTCGGGGTTCGCGGAGGCGCGTACAGGACGGCAAAATTAAACAAGCCGGTTCTACCAACGGTACTCGTGCGCGACGCCCGTCCGTCCCGGATGTGCCATCCGCACCCCGAAAGTCATCGCCTACCTTGGCCGTGGGTACCGTAGGGTTCACGCGTGCAGCGTGAGTGCTCAGTCGTGTGCTTACGGTTGGGATCTCGGAAGAGTAACGAAACGTGTTACAGTACTTTAAAGAAAGTACTTCTTTACACGATACACAAATCGATTTTTCTGCGAATACAGATAAATTGATAATCCGATGAACAAGGACATGTATGCCAATTGGTTCAGGAGGTCACTTTCCTTTTTTTCGTAGCCTGAATGTTTGCAAGCATATTGCGATACTTATAAACGCGTGAACTGGTAAAACGTCCTTTCCATTGGCAAGATTGCGATTTTTTCGAATTATTTTTCTCGGTATTTTCATTTCTCTCCATGTTAACCTCCAAAACGCTGGGTGACACAAGTAAAATATAAAAATAGAGTTATAGGTCCCACTGCATCCAATCTAACAACTGCGAAGGAATCGCGCAACGTTGCCAAACTTGGACTTTCTTTCAGCATAGTTTTCAGTTATCGAGAAAATATTTTCTAATAATCCTAAGTGATTAAAATAAATATATTTGTGTATAAAATTGTTATTAACATTCATATATTTGAAATTTTTTGCATTATTCGTCCATGCAAATCATAATCTTTCAGTATCTATAAGTTGGTATTGCTGACGTCACCCAATGTATAAGCATAGGAGCTTCGTCTCTTGCCCCCCTCCCACCCTCAAAAAAGATTGACCAACAACCTTGAATCTAGCAAACCTAATACGAGGACACAGGTTTTGTCTTCTCGATTTGGCAAAAACATACATCTACGACTTCCCTTGTGATTATATAAAGCAAACGTTTGACGATCGAGCTAAACTAATGTACACTGATACATATAGTTTGTTTTATTACATAGAGATTCCTGATGTGATGATCCTAGCAGCGCGAGATGGGATTGGGTTTCGTTTGAGTTCCGGTTTTTTTGTTTGGGTTCCTTTTTTTTACTCGGTGTTCAGTCGAACGAATAGTTTTAGAGGTGCCCAAGTACCAACGGTCGCTCGTGCGTGTATACGAACATACGCGGAGCGCGGTCTTTTCTTGCATGTCTCGAGCGGGCATGATTGTGGAGGGGATAAGGCTGACCGGGGGAGTGAGTCGAGTAATCAGTGGATTCGTAAACAAGCGTCATTCTCCGCGCGCTTCTTGGAAGAACGAACAATAATCTAAGATTGTCCTGTTACAATTCGATCCCATTCTAATGGTCTGCACGGTGGTGAGTTGAACATTAGCCCTTAAGTAAACTGATAAGCATGGTACGTCCCGCCAAATACACCGGCACGTCCCGGTTATACCAGCAAAGAAGCGCAATGCTTACGAGGTCGCCAGCGACTCATACACATCATAATCATTGCATGACAGAATTAAACATACAATAAGTATACATATATTTCCGACTGTAATTTCACCTTCACGATAATTATCACGCGAAATGTATTCGATAAAACTAAGACTGTATCCATTGTAAATTCATTCTTTGCGAGGAGTTTTTCCTCTCTGAGCCATAATAAAACGTAGAATTGTATGGCTGGAAAAAGTGTTTGATTTATGTTTTGTCGTACCCCGTTAGTCCCTATTTATCAAATCAGAAATGGTTTCAAACTCAACATTTTTTTGAGAATAAATACGCGACCTCTTTTTCGTTAAAGAGGACGCGCCCCACAAAACACTTAGGTTCCGTTTTTTTTTCTTGGGTTCCATTTTTTTGGATTGGGTTCCGTTTTTTACCTTGGGTTCCGCTTTTCCCTTAGGTTCCGTTTTTTGCTTGGGTTTAGCTTGCTTCCCAAACCGAAACCCAAACTCGCAATATTTAAACAATCGTACGCACGAAATAATAATTTTTGCATTCGTATTACCTAAAAAGTATGTTCTGTTATATCATATCGTAATTTGCTGGTCTTTCGAACATTTGGTTGCATTAAAGAACAGAACGAACAACTCGATGCTGATGTCCGAATAATTACGTGACCGACTATATCTGTAATTTTTTCTACTTTATTCTTTTCCAGAGCTGGCGACACTCTTTCAAAACTCAAAAACTGCGGAAACACTTTGTAATTTACGATTGAATTCATAACTGACATAAGATGTTTGTGATATCATAAAATTACAGATGATACGAATGCATACAATATGTTGTAAATCACATGAAAATTCGACGAAAAGTAGGATATTTACTAAATTTAATGAACAATCCAACCAGCATTGTAGTTTTTTACGATGCCGAGTCGGTTGATTATTTATTCACGAAATAAATAATTTCGTGAGTAAATTATTCACGGAGCTCTAATTCACTTCGCTGACATTACCAGTCAGAGACCCGCGAAATAATGCCCCTGTATTTGTACTTTTGGACGGTAATTGAAATATGTAAAAATATCAGGCACATTACACGGAAAAAGAAAAAGCCGCGGTGATTTCTCGCTACTAGGCAAGTCTCTTCTATTTCTGCAAAATAATATCCTCCTATAGAAAAAAACATTGAAGCCCTAGCTTAATGGAGCTGGACTAACGATGATAAATTATATCTTTGCCACATTATTTAATTTTGTTTAAAAAATTTCTAATTCGTTTATACAGATTTGACAGCTGATCGTGAAAGAATAAACAAACGGATCTTCACATATAATTTGTTCGCTCGGATCTCGGAACATTCGAGCAACACGTACCGGCTTCGAATGTATAAACATATCTCATCCCCGAGTAGAAATATTGTCAGGCTGGCTTGATATTTGATCCGGGCTTGGTCATGCTGTGGTACGGAGGCTTTACTTAAGGTATGCCGCAATTTGCTTGATCCGGGTAGTGTCAAGCGATAGTCAAGCAACTGGAAATACAGTTTCTTGCAGTTGCTTCATCAAGCCCGCTTCAGGCGGTAGTCAAGCAAGTGGACTTACAGCTGACTTAAATTCGCTTGATCCGGTTAGTGTCAAGCGATAGTCAAGCAACTGGAAGTACAGTTTCCTCCAGTTGCTTGATCAAGCCCGCTTCAGGCGGTAGTCAAACATGTGGACTTACAGCTGACTTAAATTCGCTTGATCCGGTTAGTGTCAAGCGATAGTCAAGCAACTGGAAGTACAGTTTCCTCCCGTTGCTTGATCCAGCCCGCTTCAGGCGGTACTCAAGCAAGTGGACTTACAGCTGACTTAAGGGGTCACGTACAGTTAGGACTTCGAAAAAAAGGGGTTTTTTGCGAATTTTTTTTGGGGACACATTTAAATAATTAATCGTAAATCTTTTTCCATACAAAAGACATATATTTTAAGTAAATAATACAATTTTTGCATTGCAAAATATGCAGAAATTTTTCCATAACCGCACGTAACGTACGGGTCCCAAAAAAAGGTCCTCCGCGGTGATCAGTGCAGCTCGTCACCGGATCGTCCGAAATCAAAATAAAAGTAGGGATCATTAGTTAATGACATAATGCTCCGGTTGATCGAAGGATTTGAAAATTTTATGATTTTTAACAAAATGGTGGATGTTGGAAGTCAAAGTTGTGTTTTCGACCCAAATTTTGCTCACATTTTCAGCTATAAAAAAAAAAAAATAATCGCATAGAAAAATCCTTCGTTCATCCGGAGGACAATTATGTCTAGAAAAAGTGAGCAAAATTTCAAGTCGATCGGTAAAGCCGTTTCCGAGGTACAGTGATCACCGTGTTCGAAAACATAGTTTCGAGAAAAACGCATTCAAAGTTTTCAGTACGATTTACATGCAGAAGAAAAATTTCCGTTCAAAGTTACATATCTCCATACCCAACAGTCGGATTCGTCTAAAATTTTCACAGAATACTTTTCAAATGTGCTACTTTTAGAAAATGTAAAAACAAAAAAATCGATTTTTTGAAAATTCTAACTGTACGTGACCCCTTAAATTCGCTTGAACCGGTTAGTTTCAAGGGATTATCGCGTAACTTGATGTATATCATTTGGTGCGAAAAACGTGCCTAACCTTATCTGGTGAAATGCTTCAGTAAACCGAGAGAAGCGCGCGCCCAACGCGGTTATATTTTCACGTGAACATAACGTAATATCTATATATTGCAAATTTGTGATGGACAACGAAAAACGTAAAAAAATTGTACACCGACTACGAATGCGCGAATGGCGTAAGGAAAAAAAAGAAGAATTCACACACAAACGGGTCAGTATAACAATAATTACTTTTTCCTATGACTTTTAGAAAATTGTAACCTCACAAATTTATTGTGTGGTTATGATTATGTAAATACATTAAATCTTTCAGTATAAATTGTATATAAATTATTATATTTTGTTTGCAACTCCTAAACGAAACTCGACTTCAATTTACACGCGTTTAGATGGGAAAACCCAAAAATTGGAAATTAAATATCTCAAATTCTAGACGTTAGCCAAATTTTCTTCATAGGGGAAAATTATTAGTTTTGATGTCAAGAACTCCCATACAAAATTTTGAAAGAATCCTAAACTTTAATGGATATTCCTAAAATTTATGGATAAGTATTATTTTGTTTTTATCAGAGTTTATTTTGTTGTTTCGTTAAAAAATACTTTGAATACTATATAATAAAGCTTTGATTTTCTATCATATTCAAGTGTTCCTTTTGTAACCTGATGAAGGCTTCATGATTTATTTTGGTCAGGCCTTGATATTTTTTACTGATCAGGCCTTGATGTTTTACCTTGATCAGACCTTGATGTTTTACTTTCATCAGGCCTTGGTCATTTTATCTTGATCAAGCTTTGATTTTTTAACTTGATCAAACCTTCATGTTTTACCCTGATCAGGCCGGAGTCAGGGAAAATGTCACCAAAACGTCCAGGGCTTGATCAAGAATCCTGATCAAGGCATGACAAAAAGATCAAGATTCTTGATCAAGCCATTTTTGTAGCCGGACCAGGATTTCTACACGGGTCATTGTACGTCTGTCTTTAACGCACTGTACGACCATTACAAACTTTTGTTTGTAATGGTCGTTTATTTTTGTCTGACAATGCCCGTGTAATGTGACACGAGGTGCGTCATCTAGGACCGATAAAGCCTAAGATTGTCAATGCTCTCTCGAATATTTTCGAGCACGATTAATCATTATCGTGTAACTACCACCCAACCCTTACACGCTGTTGCTCATTTATAAGTCGTCCTGCTCGCTTAAAAATATTGTAGTAGGACATAAGACTATAAACCAGTTTCGAAAAATTTTGTAAGGAGTAATGTCTGGGTGATAAATACTGCTGGTCGATGGCGACAAAATCGAATGGAGCAGCAGCGAACCTCGCTCTAAAGTTTCTGTCATTCTCATTGCCATTATTATTCGAACTCATAAGGGTGCCCATTAGTAATGGACCTCCGAAATCTACCCTCGAAACTTGCGCTCAAACCAATACGAACGCCAAAGGGTTCTTGGATTTTCGCTGAATATTTAGTGCTCTCAAAAATGTTGATCTTCAAACAGATTTAAAAATACTCGAGGGTTCGCTATAAAACTAGATAAACATTAAACTCTTTCAGTGGTATCCTAGCGTATATTCTATTGTGCTCTCACAATCCTTCATATCCATGCTTTTCCCCTTATTTCGCTGACCCCACGTTCTCTTAGTTCTACAGGCAAAAGATATTTACCTTCAATAAAATAATATCTTACTGATATGTCAAATGAATATCTATAAGCCACTCCACCTAAAAACGGACCGGTCAATATCGGGGTGATTTTTGGAATCAAGTGATCTTCGTCTGATTCTAGAATTCATTCTGCCATATGCCATACCGATGCAAAATGTTACATCCACGCTTTTATAAAGTTTTTTTTATTCATCTTCCGATGTTCTAACGAAGTTATCCTATTTGTTAAATGCTATTATATTTGGTGTTATTATTATTATTGTCAAATATGTAATGTATGCAATTTTTTTACTTCGAACATAGAAAGACGTGGAACTACAGGGGTGGTACCTACACACAATTCGATATTTATTCGTTTTATTGCTGATATACCGTCAATATTGTCTACACTTTGCCTCGGAAATCCTGAAATTGATGCGCCATATGAGTCTCTTCGCAAACGATATTGAGCCCTTTGCTTAAAGGGAAAGAAGAAGAGAGGAATATAATATCGCGAAGTAGATGGAGCTCTGAAATGTTCACCGAGCTCGAGCTACAAGAACAGAGGAAGAAGAGAGAAGAAGAGAGAGATTCAGAGAAAAGCTGTGTTTGTGCGGTGCACACGTTGCCATCTAGCAGTCATTGCAAGTTGCCTCGGGCTGAGAAGGTTTATTTGTGGCGCATCCAAAGAGCAGCCCGCGGACAATAACTCAGCCGGTTTGTCTCTTTTTCTGCCTGGTTGTCGTCGTTCGTGGGTTAGTAAGAATTTGCGCTCGCACATACGCCGGACACTCGGTCCAACCGAGCACGGTCGTCCGATTTCCGGGACATTGATATTTCGGTCGAATTGAGGGAGAGAGAGAGAGGGAGAGAGGGAGAGAGAGAGAGAGAGAGAGAGAGAGAGAGAGAGAGAGAGAGCGGGGGGGGGGCAAATGTACAGAAAGGAGACGAAATGGTATTAAACGCGACGAGAGAAGGTTGTCTGGTGCTTATTTGCTGTATTCCCGTGCTGTGTATGTGCCAAAGATTCGCTTCTTCTACTGTCGTTTTTCATCTGGGAGATTGTTGCAAGAACATTCCACCCCTTCTCAACTCCTATGTTTTGTTTTTCATTTGTTCTACCGCTTCTTCTCTACTAACTTCTATCAGTTTACAAATCTCTGAGTATATACACATACTGACCACAGCGGATATGATTGCGGGAGGCAAAAGCGTTGCTCTCGTATGAAGAAGAACACGAAAATTATTACTGCACCAAGTCTCCATGTTGCGATGCATTCTTCCAAATACGTTAGATTTTGTGTATGTATATAAATTGCACAGACCATATTTTGTACATCTGCTGCCAAGAAGTTGCAGGAAGTATCTTTCAAAGTCGAGAAAAATAAAATCTAAAGTTCAGAGGCATAGTTTTATATAAGGGGTATTTATTATTTCGATGAATCATCTTACACTACACAACTTTATATTCAAAGTTTTTGGTCAAAAATCCATAAAATAGTTTTTCAAAAATTTCAGGATTCAGAATGTCAGGACATTTTTTACGAAAATACATATAAGGTAAAAGTTTAGAATCATTGCTAATTAAAATATAAAAATCGGCACTCTATTTCGTTATACTTGTTCTTAATTTTGTTGTTGTTCCTAATTTTTTGCAATTTTGTATCAACCGTTCGACAGACGTAGAGTGCATACTGCTAGTTTGCACATATGTCCATACTGTGCTAGTCTCCAGTCATTTTTCGGCTGATCTCCGCTTAATGAATATCATTAGTACGTGCCCCTACTAATGTCCACTATAATTCTAAACACAGCTTTTCAACTCATTCTGCTGGAGAAAATGCGAAGAAACATTGCTCAATCGGTGCTCACATTAGAACAGACCTTCGATTGGTATAAGTACATAGTGGGCGCATTTACGGACTTTGCATCATAATTATATAAAATGGGCGTATCCCACGGACGTATCGCATGTTTTTGTAGTGCAAGGGAGTGAGATGAGAGAGAGAATTGGAGAGAGAAAGAGAGAGAGAGAGAGAGAGAGAGAGAAATCGACTGGGGCAAAATCGCACACAGGACGTATTTCCCGGGCATAGTATATGTATGCGTGTATGGTTTATACGTGAATACTTCGTCTCCGGGTAAGAGAGATTTACTATTGGTTCACATGGCTCTCGTCGTGCCATGGACACAAATGGATTTCCTCTTAGCGTAATACTCGCGTGCCCTCAGCACGGACTTAGCACGGTTGAACTCTGCTACTGTATACAAATATGAATAACTTATGATATCTAACCGCGAAATAAGTTTTGGAAGATGAGAAAATGGATGCCTTCACTTCTGTTCTTGAGGACGTCGTCTCTGCGTGACTCTTGCGCATCTCCTACAACCAGGAGCTCATA
Source organism: Netelia virgata (assembly GCA_951802705.1). NCBI lineage: Eukaryota > Metazoa > Arthropoda > Insecta > Hymenoptera > Ichneumonidae > Netelia > Netelia virgata. Next base: position 20,522,001 of record OX637865.1, read on the forward strand.
TGTATACATCTTTCCGTCGAAACTGGATAACATTAACGTTGTGAGTCTCACTTTATTTCAGTTACTCGTGACGTTTGTACGCTGCCAATAAAAAAAATGCATGGAACATTTTAGAAGTTATCGGTGAATCAATGACAAGCAAACATTGTAACGAATGTTCTTATCCCGGTGACGTTCCAGTAGTACGCCTCAAATTCACAAAGGGATATTGACCGCAGTGCGCTCTAATAAGCGAGCAGCATGTGTGTCGTTTATAAGACGATGTAACTTTCAACTAAAATGTGGGGTTACTCTGTCCCTCCCAGAGTGGCTAGGTAGGGGAATTGAATAACGGTTTCATCCATAAAAAAAGGATATCCAATCAGCTCAGTAGATCAAGCCTTGGAAAAGAGCTGACAATATTCAAAATTCATAATTGGATATTTGGCCAAATTGTATTCATTCCAATATCGAATCGTTCCAATATATGGACTGAGTATGGAGAAAGAGAGAAACTTTGCGTTACTAACCCATGTATATAAATGTTCAACAGTCCGTGAACGCCGATTTAGTTAATCCAATTACATTCTTCCTCGGTTTCTCTGTTGCAACGTGTAAGCTCAAAAGCTTCCATTGTGTATTCCACGTACTCGATCATTTACAGAGAAAATATTATTCCGGGTAGAGACTACCTCACAACGTCACGTACCGATAGCGGGTATAATTCGAGTGAAGCAAGTTCTCACAGATTATATAGATATACTTTTCATACGATATCGTGCCCGATTGAGCACGCAAGACTTTCCGATAGTTGACACCCCCTCGCCTCCGCCTCGAGATACTAATATTATAACTAAATATGACGACCGTGAATATTTTGGGCTCGGAGGTATTCACGTACAATATATAAAATATTCTGGATGCATTCGAATGGTTGGTGACCAATCATTAAAGATGTACAATCAGCGTACGATGGTTTCTATAATAACCAAAAAGCAAATGCAATATTCGTCGTTATTGTTCAATCTTTCGAATATATCTAGTTTCAGCAGAGTATAGTGTTTTGTATATGTCATTGCATATTTACACTGCCAATAGTTGCATGGATGAACCAAACGAAATTCTCTTGATCGGTTTATGATATTGTCGAATAAAAGAAAAACGGGTCTAAATATCCAAAAATACAAAACATTCGAGATATAAAAGCAGTATAGTTCGCCTCATAAACATCATGCTTGTTAGAGGCTCTGGTTTCCTTTATCAATCCATCCCGTAGTAACTATGGATCAGAAATGTATAAAATACGAAAGGCACATCGCTTCAACGGAGTAACTCTTATAATATTACAAGCGTTCCATTTCCTATTCCCCTCTATATCTATGCACGGTGCGTGGATAGTTATAGTCTTCCTGCGAAAGAGAGAGAGAGAGAGAGAGACAGATAGAGAGACAGCGAGAGAGCGAGAAAGAGCGAGAGAGAGAGAGAGAGAGAGAGAGAGAGAGAGAGAGAGAGAGAGAGAGAGAGAGAGAGTGGGAAAAGGTACTAAATATTATATGCGGCAAATTATAGTCACGAGTTGACTCATTACCGTTGATAATTCATGAGCTGTCACCCATAAATTGCGATACGCTTCGCTTCGTCGTCCAACTCTCTCTCTCTCCCTCTTTCCCTCTCTACATCTGCTGCGCTCTCAGAGATTCACGTATATAATACTATATTATACGTACGCGACCCGTAGAATTCTAGCTCATCTGACTGCCCGCGTTATACATTACTATATTAGCTATGGTCTCTCGCTGGAAAGCGAATCAAATTTTATAGTGAAAACGGACAAACGGCTATTCGCCAATCAACGTTAAAAGATTAAGTTCCCAGTTTGATTCAGTTTATAATTTAGACAAAATTTCTGGTGGCACTCAACAATTCACGTTTTATCGATATTCGGCGACGACACCAATAAACTACCACGTATCTATACATATATTCGACTCCTTGGTGTAAATACTGTGGAAAAATATTGGATATTTCTTCGACCTCGAATTTCATTTTATTTGTACGTCGATTTGACGCCCACGCGGTTTACGTTATATGCCAAAAGGAAATAAGCCGATATGGCGGAACGTAAGGAGAGAGGGAGGGTGAGAGGCTTCAAGTCTAACGTAGTAGCAAGTCGCGAGTCAAAGAAGGTAAGCGTAGGAATAAGAAGGGTGCATGCCCCCTGCTCTTCTTGTCTTTCTCTTTCTGCGGCGGTGAATGCTAACATTGCCGTGGGAAGCTTGACACGTGAAATCGAGTGGCGAAAGAAAGAGAGTGCATTTGAATATTGTATGGCGTATTCTCGTACATCATTCGCGTAAAAATAAAAGAAGCTTTGCTGATCCATCTCATCTTTGGGTTCTCGCAGTACAATACATCTGCACACGCATACATGCACACGAACACACGCCTGAACGCACGCGAGTACACGCATAGAGGTATATAGCTCAGTTAGCTATACGTAACATATATGGCCTAATAACGTTGTTGTTTTACTTTCCACTTGTATGTAGCTATGTAAATTTGCAATCTATTTCTCTATTATTTCACGTTTTTCTAATCTTCACTCTGTACATATATATTGAAACTTGGCCATAATCGTTGTGAATTACAATTCAGTATACCCATATTTCTATAGAACCAAAAACATCATGCTATAAAATATATTGAATTTCCAGTTTTCTTTATACAGGACCTCAAACGTTAGTTATGGCATTATTATATCACATTCATTAATATTACACAGTAATTACGGTACATGCTGCGTTCCAACATACTGTATAACTCAAAATTGCAATTAATTTGCGCACGTTATCATTCGAAATCTCTTTGCAGTTTGTATTCGTCTATGCTTTTTCGGTTTATAGCGGTACCGACATAAACCGCGTTGGATAGACAAAATAGATGCGGATTATCATGTACTTCTATGACAAACAGTATTTTGTGGGACCGATGTACACTTACGGCGTATTGATAAAAATGAGGACTTGCCAGACTTATGTAGGATTCGCGGTCCTAGAATATACCTTTACAAAAAAAAAATCGTTCTTTATTGTAACAGTATATTGCGGTACCGACGTTGACATATTCTCGCTTCAAGCGTCAAAAAGACAATTATGCTTGTCTCCAAATCCTGTCAGAATTCTAAGAATAATATACGAATTTTAATTTATTAAGTTTATTTGCTACTGACGTAGATCTCTATTCAATGCATTTCGAATTGTACATTGTAAGGATTTACAAAGAATCGGCTTTGGTTTTAACTTCAGTTTTTTTAAACGTATTTATGGGGACCTTTCATATATAGGATCTTTTAGTGTTGGCTTTTGCCATATCCATGTTTTGTATAAGTATTGGCAAAAATCGAGCCAATTCTTCATTTCTGGTTACGCGATTGAGACGACAAGAACGCTCGCGAAAAATGTTTGCGTTAGTGAAGTTTTTCGACCAAAGGTTTTATGTGTGTAAAATGAAAAATGTCGTGACAAAAAACAATCATACTACTGTGCGATACAAAGGATCGGGATTCGCGGCGAAAGTCATAACTACTAAGGGTGGGTAAAAGAATAATGTTTCGAAACAAGTGTAGTCAGGGAACTTACATAAATTTATTATGATGGGTGATTCGTATTCTTCAGATTGATATCATAAGTCTTGCTATCATAATATGTAGTAAATTCGATTTACATACTCTGTAGAAAACGAGCAAGACCTTTTCATATTGAAGAAAACGTTAGAAAACGAAAATGGAAATGATCGAGAAAACGAAGCGGGTGAAAAACTGAAAAACGAAAATTCAAATGATGGAGAAAATGATGGGAAAGGAAAGTTGAAGGAAAAGTTGAAACACGAAACTCTAAATGTAGACAAAAATACAGCAGTCCCTAACGTGAGAACTGAGCAACAGAGTCCGTCGAAGAATAGTGCAGGTACATCCTCGTATATGACTTCCCAATTTTTATCTATGATGCTTAGTTATTTACATGAAATAACATTATCACTGCAAGTTCCTTTGATTGTACTTTCGAAATCCTCTACATTATCTACTATCATACGATGCGAAGAAACATGGAAAATGAAATGAAAAATATATTTTTATATATGTATTAGAGATGTACATAGGATATTCTACGCGAAATCGATTACTTTTACACCCGACTGCTTTCCATTCGGCGGAAATATAAATAGGCTATATTTCTATCTAACAATAAAAACACTCGCGTAATTTAAAAAAACATGTTTTTACATGATCGGAAATACGTAGTGGTATGTAGTAGATCAAATAAGATTGTTTTCATATGTTTCGTTTTTAAATGTTCTTTATGAAGAAAAATATTCAGTCATCGTCAACATAATTTGAGCTTTTCAAAATCTGCTATGTTCGATTTTTATTATTATTTTTTTTTTCGTAAAAAATATGATAAATTTGTCATTTTTTGCTGCAAGCCCCAACGTGGTAAGATTTGTATATAATAAATATTTTTCTCCATAAAAAACATTAAAAAATGAAAAATTAAAGAAAAAATGGCCAAGTGATCAATTTATCAGAAAATTATGAGCGTTCAAAAAAATGTAGTTTTTTTTTCAAAAAATGACTACATATTGCTGATCATGTTAAAAAAAACAATTATCCCACAAGCGTTTCTACATAGAAATAATAATATATGTAACTTATAGCTAAATCAAAAGGGGTCGAGTCTAAAAGTAATCGATTTGCGTGGAATGTCCCATATAGGATGTATATATAGGTAAATATATCTTTCAGCAGACAAACTAGAAAACGATATACCGTTCTCACATGAATGTCCTATCCCCGTTATCGTAGAAGACAAACCTGGAAACTTTTACAAGCTTAACAATAACAACAGCCCAACGAAAACGTGGCAATTGATTGACGATTACGGTAATTAAAAAACCATGCTAAATATTTCACCACACTTTCAGCTCTGTCTCAACTTTGTCCCCTAAATTAACTTTGTCTTGTATATGGGCCATTCCGCGTGAGGCGGATCAGTCACCTCTCATAAATTAGTCAAATTTTGCATATCGTTAGTTCCTGATGAGATAAAATATGGGGTCAGGTATTTTTTTTTAATTGCAAAATTTTTCGAGTTATGAACAATGGAAAATTTTTCGACCTTTCAATTAATAATTGCATAACTTTTTTCCTTTAAGTGGAATAGAAAAAATGTTTAAATTAAAGTTGTCATAAAAGAACCATATTTTATGATAAAATTATTTACAATATAAAAAAAATTATTTGGTACTATTTAGTTAACAAATTATTTTTCAATAATTTTTTTAACTGTCAGGGAGACGATGAAAAAAACAAAATTTGTCAGAAACTTTCAACCTTCCAAGATACTACACAAATTTTTCATCGGTGTTTTGTTTCGTTATCGAGAAAATAACTGTTGAATTTCTGTACCCGTGAAGAATTGGTACTCTGTGCGGCGACAACCACGTCCGTACGGTCAGCGAGCGAGAGCGTCCAGCGCCACGTACGGTAAGCGAGCAAGCGCATATCCAAGTTAATATTCTCCAAAACGGAATACTCTATAATTAAGGTCCTATGAATTTTTCACGTACCGCTGATCGTTGTTGAGATATCGAGCACGAAAGTGAAAAATTGAGAGATCGAGATTTGTTTTGTTTCAGTTTTATTTTTTTCTAGTATTGTAGTGACGTATATTTATCACGGGATTAAACAGTGCGTCGTTACGTATATTAGAAACAACCAATTTCTTGAATGGAAATGGATTGATGCTAAACGCAAGGAATTGTTTGTTTCTAATATACGCAACGACGCAGTGCTTAATCCCGTGATAAATAAACGTTTCTACAATACTAGAAAAAAATAAAACTGAAACAAAATAAATCTCGATCTCTCAATTTTTCACTTTTGCGCTCGATATCTCAACAACGATCGATGGTACGTGAAAAATTCATAGGACCCTAATTATAGAGTATTTCGTTTTTGAGAATATTAACTTGGATATTCCCTCGCTCGCTGGCCGTACGTCGCGCTAGGCGCTCTCGCCCGCTCCCCGTACGGACGTGGTTGCCGAACAGAGTACCGATTCTTCACGCGTACAGACATTCAACAATTATTTTCTCGATAACGAAACAAACCACATCGATAAAAATTTGTTTGTAGTATATTGGAAGGTTGAAAGTTTCTGACAAATTTTGTTTTTCATCGTCTCCCTGACAGTTAAAAAAATTATTGAAACATAATCTGTTAAATAAATAGTACCAAATAATTTTTTTTTATGTTGTAAATAATTTTATCATAAAATATCGTCCTTTTATGATAACTTTAATTTAAACATTTTTTCTATTCCACTTAAACGAAAAAAGTTATGCAATTATCGATTGAAAGGTCGAAAAATTTTCCATTATTCATAACTCGAAAAATTTTGCAATTAAAAAAAAATACTTGACCCCATATTTTATCTCGTCAGGAACTAACGATATGCAAAATTGGACTAATTTCTGAAAGGTTACTGATCCGCCTCACACGGAATGGCTGGACAGAGGTAAAGGACAAAGTTTTTCCTAGCTCAACTTTTTGCAACCTACCAATGATTTTTTTCTATAGAGAAATAAACTTTGGCTCTTGACTTCTAATTTTAAAAATATCGACCGATCTTTTTCACCCCAATATGTATATAATTAAATTTTACATTGCCGTTTATAAAAATAGATACATCCCTGGTTGCAACAGCGAACCTGGTAATGAACGCAAACCTATCAATGCTGGAAGATAATTTTGGAAACTGTAGTAATAATAGTGGTTTGAATGATATTCAATGCAAGAATGGTGACAAAATATTGCCCACGTTTTATAGTAATCTTGAGTCGACACCAACTTCAGCTGACCTCGACAGGTAAATGACAAGATTTACTTCACTCACTCGAAGACTAACTGCAAATAAAATAGTTGAATTATATTGTTTGGTGAAAATTTACTCTACTCATTTAACTAGATACTTCGACGGTAAAGCAAACACCTCGCTGGAAGACGTTTTTGGTACATCTTTTTCATTTCGGACGAAACAAGAAGGTATTGTGTTTCACTCCATACAATCATCAATCGTGCGAATACTATACTTATTTAATCTTTTTTTTACCTGAAGATGAAATCAATGTTGCCGTACTGGAAAAGGAATTAGACAGTAGCGATATCGGATCGGAGTACTCACCGGACGCGGATATATCACACGAGAATTCTTATGAAGACAATGAATTCCCCAATACTTCAAAAAGCAATCGCGCGAACAAACACGCGGACGCATCTAAATCTTTACATACAAGTCAACGGGATTCACTGCTTATTACCCATGCTGTAGGCCATAGTGCACCCGACGACCAAGATATGTTCGTCATGACTGTTGAATCGGGCACAACAAAAGATTACTGCTTATACTGCCACATGATGCAAGCAAAGCTGAGTCGTCATATCACACGGAAGCATCGGGACCAGGAAGAAGTTATGGAATATTTATCATATTCAGTGGGTTCAGACAAACGAAAAAAATAATGGCAAAAATCAGAAAAAAATCGCATTTTGCCTTTAATACCGACCGAAATTTAAATACTGATGAGCGAAAAGTTACGCGACGACCTACGGAAACGTCTGGAAAAACCGCGATCGATTTTGCAACCTACCCTGCATGCCTGGGTGATTACGCGAAAAGCTCGCTACGCCATCATGTTCGACGATGCCGAAAAAGAAGCGGTGAAAAACGTGACATACTGATTGATTAAAAAAAATCGCAGGTCGAATCCATCGGGAAGCAAGTAACATATTAAGACAGAACATTTATCCAACGATGCACGAAGATGCGGTAGTGAGGGCTATCCGGTATGACTTGATTACACGATTTGGAAATAAATTGTGTCAAAAATACAAAGACCCTCACTTTTACGACATGATTCGACAGAAGCTTTGTCAACTTGGACGTTTCTTGATTGAATTTTGCAAACACGTTAAAGATATTTACAGTTTTTTCGATGTGTTTTTGCCAAAAAATTATAATGCAACAATAATATCTATTCAATCGCTTGCTGGTCTAAATGAGAGCCAAACGGGATTCCATGTCCCATCTCTCGCATCATCACTCGGGACGTTGCTTAACACGTTGACTGCCATGCGCGTTTACAGTCAAATCTCCTTCAAGCCACGCGTACCACTATATGAAGCGTACGTCCGAAGTGTATTCCGATATTTTAAAAATGAGAATCGCTGGTTGTCGCAAGAATGACCTCCCGCCCCGTTTGTTTCCATTGTATGATGCTCGGTCATTTGTTTTCGCTACTTGGCACTGGTTTTTTTATTTCGCCACTGTATCGGATCAGTTTGACTCTTTTCCGAGTAACGAGCGGTACAACTTGAAATCTCTACCCTAATTCGTTGAAATGCCGAAAAGGAAAAGGGAAAACATATGTGTTAGAGAGTCAAATAGCAGTGAACAAGAAAGCTTTTACGAGGCTTACACAAATTCGAATAGCAGCGATGAGGAAGAAATCAGATTTCGTAGAAATAGAAATGTAAATAGAATTACATCATCTGATTCCGATTCGGATATTGATCAGTGCAATGGTAGTGATACTGAATGTAATGAAGATTCCATTGACGAGACTTTGGAAGAATTGATTATTGATGAAGACAGAAGGACTGATGGTACCGAGGAAAATACAATTGATTTTGGCGAATGGAATGAATTTCGTGGACGGCAGAAGTAATTTTCTTTCTCCGAGACGGGTGGCCTCATTAGGCAATTACCAGGTGATGTTCATCCATATGATGTGTTTGCGCTGTTCGTTGATGACGAAATAATAGACTTATTGGTATCAGAAATAAACAGATACGCGGAACAAAAGTTAAATAAATATGACTTACCACCGCGTTCACGGATGCATAAGTGGAAACCCACTAATCCCGAAGAAATAAACAAATTCTTGGGACTGATTTTATATATGGGAGTTGTAAAAGTAAACCCCATTGCCAATTATTGGTCGAAAAGCCCACTGTATAATTTTAAATTAACGCGTACTATAATGTCACGAAATAGATTCGAGTTACTATTGAGTAATTTTCATTTTGCCAATAATGTGTCCATTGCCCGTAACGATCGACTTGGAAAAATACGTCCACTTTTCGACAAACTGGAGGGAAAGTACCAAAAAATACTCACGCCTGGAGAACACATTGTTATTGATGAAACGATGATTCCATGGCGCGGAAGACTCATTTTCAGACAATATATACCAAATAAAGCGTACAAGTACAGAATCAAATTATTTAAATTATGCTCAAATACGGGATATAAATGGGCGATGAAAATTTACTCTGGTAAATCAGCTGATGGTATAAAAGAAACGGGATTGGCGCATAATGTGTGTCTTCATCTTGCAGAAAAACTTTTCCACCAAGGACGCACATTGTATATTGATAATTTTTACACGAGCTATGAGTTAGCTATATCGTGCCTAAACCGCAAAACCCATGTAGTGGGAACACTTAGGAATAACAAAAAATTCCTCCCAAAAGATATTCTTCATTGCAAACTCAGAAAAGGAGAGATGGTATCTAAAGAAGATGATAACGGGATTGTGGTACTCAAATGGAGAGATACACGGGACGTAAGAATTTTATCAACAAAACACGCTCCTATCATGGTCCCAAGTGTAAAACAAAATCGTAGCATCCGTACTATTTCTTCAAATTAACAGACACCTGCAACACTCAAACCACTAGCTGTTGTTGAATATAATGCAGGAAAATGTGGCATAGATTATTCCGACCAAATGGTTTCCTATGCCACCACAATTAGAAAAGGAATCAAGTGGTACCGAAAGCTTGGCATTCAACTACTTCTCGGAATTTCTGTTGTAAACGCCTTGACAGTTTACAAAATTGCAACGAAGAAGAATGTAAATATTAGAAGATTTAGGGAAATATTAGCTGCAAAATTATTTGGGTTGACTGGCAATACAACAAATCCTTGTCTTCGTCGAAGGCAGCATCATATCGCTGTTCGAAAAAATGATTCCGGTGGAAGCATTAGACGAGCATGCAAACAGTGTTATGCAGATAAAAGTCATCGGATGGGCAGATCAAAGACACGAGATAATGTAAAGAAAACAACAACTTATTGTCCAAGTTCTCCCAACCAACCCCAGCTTTGTATAGAATGTTTTAAAGTTTGGCATTCTACATAATTTTCTTAATAAACCATTTTCCTATTTCTTTTATAACAATAGTTCATACTAATAAATATCCTATTATAAATTTAAATTTATATTAATAAATATAGTTTATATTAAATAATATTCTATAGTTTTGTTACTTACTCCGCGAAATATCTTTTCAAACACATCCGAATGTTCTGCGCAAGTAGTCAAATAAGCATCACCCCAATACGGGTGAGGTGGCCCGATCAAAAACTTTACTGTCACCCGAATACGGGTGACATGGCAGTCAACGTGTTAAGCAAGTGGGATATCTTTGCATTTCGGAGTATATAAAACAGCAAAATAAAGAAAAACAAACGTTAGCGGAAGACTATCTTAAATTACTCGTAGAAGATTACCCTACGAGTATATCATGTACGGTAGTAGAAACGCATGCCCAGCGCAATTGGCAAAACAAAATTATATTGCCATCGATTGAAGATATCAGAAAACTTCAATTGTATCTTCGTAGCGAGCTGGAAAAAAACTATCACGTCTTGGAACAAGAATTATCAGCATCTGCATGGTTAAATATGGGGTCATGTATTTTGGTGCTCCTTCAGTTATTCAATCGGCGCCGTCCTGGGGAAACTGAAAGAATATTAATCAAAGATTTGGAACGCTACAAAAAGATTGACCATAACAATATCGGACATGAATATGAAAAGTTTTCAGTGAAGGAAAAAGCGGCTACTGAAAAATATGATCGATTCGTAATACGAGGAAAATTGAATCGGACCGTTCCTGTTTTAATGCACCGGGAACTTTTAATGTATATTGAAAGATTATTGTCATTGAGAAAGATGGCAAAGGTTGACGATAACAATCCCTACGTCTTTCGCGTTCCCGGGCGCATAGGGGGACATTACAGATATCTACGCAGTTGCGAATTGCTACGCCGATATGCTGCAGAATGTGGCGCTGCAAAGCCTGAAACATTACGCGCTACCGTTTTGCGGAAGCATGTGGCAACAATGTGCGCACACATAAATTTGACAGACGGTGACGTCTCCGATTTGGTCAATTTCATGAGTCACGCAGACAAAATACACCGGTCTCATTATAGACAGCCTGCAATCGCTCGCGATATTGTACATGTATCCAAACTTCTAGAAGTCATTCAAGGAACAGATTTTCATTACGATAGTGGCAGCGACTCTGAGGAAGAGAACATCTCAAATATGGCGAATATTAATAAACCAAACAATCATGAACCGATCGTGGCATCAGCCGGACTTAATTCAACAATTCAAAGTGTTGCCGATTCCGATCTGTCGCTCAAAAAACGGAAAACTCGGTCGGGTAGGATCTCATATATTTATTGAAACAAGCAATTTTTTGTATCGGTTCATTCATATTTTATTTTCCTAGTTTCTCCATACGGGACATGTAAGCGAGTTCGCTGGATAATTCTTAAAGAATTTCGAGTCAATATTCAATCTAAAAAACTGCCGCCGCTTCGAGAGATTCAAGAAGTCGTCAACAAACACGAAGTGTTGTTGAAAAGGAATTTGGCTTCTATCAAAACATGGATTAGTAACCAGATTAACAAAAATATATAAGAAACTGTTTCCTTAATTATAATTTTCCAGGTCCTAAATATAAAATATAAAATAATGTGACGATGTTCATGATATGTAATTACAAACGTAGAATTGTACAATAATGATATAATCATTATATAATTCTGGGTTCATAATTAAAGGTGATGAATATCAATGAAATATTTCTGATCCCTATATGTACCAATACGTAGAAGATAAAGTCCCGCTTCTAACCGTTCCATATAAAAAGTAAAAATTTCGAATATTATCCATAATTGTTTATACATAATGAAATAAGTAGACATGTATATCTCTAATTACAATTGTAAACCTATGTACCTATATCGCTTCTGCGATATGTACAATCGTTCTCCATATGAACCTCTATACATATATATATATATATTGTGACGTTGCACAATTTTATCCTCCCCCGCTGCACCAGCTCGTCCCAAAGGCAGCCGTTCCACCGATCTAAAACCTAAGTTATCAGTAAGTATTATTATTCCCTTCCCGTATATTATTATTGTAAATCGTGCAGACACTTACGCGTCGCCCCGAAGAAACATCACCACCGAGAAGAGTCACAGCAATCCCCAGGATAACCGCCGGCCTCGCATCTACAATAACCTAAAACAAATTAACCAAGTAAAGAAAAAGGAAAAGAAGAAATTAATCATTCAAACACTCACCATCCACCGGAGAGAAATACATCGAGGAAACCCGAAAGGAACATCACCCACCGCGCACTCACAAACGACATAAACTTATCACCACAGAACTTGAAGAAAAATATAAACCCGCACTCTCCAAACAACACCGGCACGTGTCATCGCCACATCCCATCAGCTGTCCCCGAGCCATCAATCGGCGAAGGTGACGTCACAAGCGAGGAGATGGCAGCAGCGTCCGGCGACACCGATAGCCTTCCCACCCGTCCTACTTACCCGACACCTTACCCTACCATATCGATAAATCCTCGTTACGCCTAGTTCCCGATAGAGCCTGCCCCCAACATTGTCCCCAGAAATATCGACCCGAGTGTCGCCTCATCGATTGACCCGTGACCCGCGCGGCCAATCAAGGATCAAGGATCTCCCGTGTCTCGTCAAATCGGAGGCACGGGAGAAATTTAAGAACACCCGGAAAACTCGCAAGTTCCGGCACGCCATGTGCCGGACACTTTGCGACGAGCTGCGAGAGCGAGAGGAGTACTTAGAAAATTTTGACAGGCGATAAAGAATTAGAGAAAGTTTTGGAGTTTGAGTTAGAGAGTGAAAGAGAGAATTAGAGTGCGGCGTGTGTGAGAGAGTGAGAGGCGAGCGAGGACATTGGAGAGGAAGAAAAAAGACGAAATTTTTGAGATAACGACGACCCGGCAAATCACCAAGGAAACGAAGGACCGCGAGAGAACGACCGAACGAGTAAGTGTTTGCACTGTTGAAATTTGGCACCGATTTTTTCTCATTTTTGTATTCGGCCCCCTTTGCAAAAATTTGTATTCGAGTTCCTCCCCCGTTATTGTTCCCGGTTTAGAGTCTCCCTAACCATTAATTATCTCCGTGATTTTTCACGGAGAGATAGTTATAGATTTAAGTAACCCGTGGAACGGTTGTGTAGAGTTAAGAAAATTTCCAACGTTAGAGTACGAGATCCCGACGGCCTTCGATCGTCATCGCCAGATAGAGTCCGCGCGACCCGTATTTACGTTTTTTTTTGTGTAGAGTCCCCGACTATCTCGTTTAGTTTCGCACTTGGCGAAATATTATTTCGCGAATCGAAAATTGGCCAGTGGCAATTATTAAGAGGCCATCGCGTCGGAGAACCCACCCTGAGCTACCCCTAATAGTCCCATCTCCCCTAGTCTCCTAATATAGATTGTTTGCGCCCCAAACAAAAAATTTGTAATAAGATTTCTTTTTTGTTATTTTTTTTTTATAAAAAAACAACTGGCGCCCATTTCCATCAATGTTAATTGTATAGAGTTTTTATTATTAAGATCACCCCCGAGATCGTCCGCCGAACACCAGTATTAACAATTTTTTTTGTGATGTAATTTTGTGATAACTAATATTAAGCAAATAAAATAATTATTATATATTTTTTTTGAATTTGTGTCGCCCATATTAAGATAATTTGTTTTGTCCCCACTTTCCCCCAGTTATTCCTTCCCCAACGGCGTGACAATATATATATATACCATATATATATTTCAAATTAAATCTATTTAGTATTTTGGCTTTTGAAAAATACGATCTATTTATTTTTTAATTCATGATTGTAATTAAGTCATTTAAAGTGATTAAAAGCGGGTGATTAGAAGTGATTAGGAGCGATCGACCTGGATAAGTTACAACTTTGTTTCGTAAAGTCATTACATTTGGACAAATTCAATGTGATTATACACAGTTCCGTGACAGCGTAAACCCAATCCGTTTTCATGAGACGCTCGAATCATTTCCTGCAACAAACTGTCATCTTCCAGGATCGATGCAGTCATTCTGGCTTGGAGAAAAACTGTAAAACTTTTCTCCAAATCCACCACGACACTGTCGCCGTACTTGGTTTTTGCAACTCTTATATCAGTTACTGGGTACACCTTCTAAGCTGATAAGTCTGATAACTTTTTGATTGCGAGGAAACCCTTAAGCTTAATCGCTGTTATCAGCGATTAAGCTTGCGATCACAAGACAATTACTTCTTTCACGCGTTAAATATTTCGTATTAATTGTTCAAGGCGAATTAGCAATTCACATGTCTTCGACTGTAAGATTGTTGGCTGCGATACGTTTTGCCTGTGCCACATGAAGATTGATGTAACGACTGACTGGAACCGTGGTTTGCGAGTCTCATTTATACCGAGTTACATTTTCCATCTCATTTTAGTGACTAATTCCTAATTATTATCATTATTTTACAATACGAACTATATGACAGTAGAAAAGTCGCGACAAGTTGAGATAAGTCGAGACAGGTCGAGACACGTATAGACGTTTCCATGGAGGGAACTCCATCCGACAAGATTCGCGACGTTTTCATTGGTATTTTTATTTTCAAAAATAAAAATTTACACGTAAAATATATCAAATTTTTTATTTTCGATAAAAAATACATTTAATTCTTGGGGGATTTTGAAAGAATCCAACGGTTTAGGGATTGAACATTTTTGCTGGTACAATTGAACTTTGACAAATACTCGTGAAACGAACATTCAATGCATGCACCTTTATACAATTTCAGTGGCAATGGACACTCGAGATTATCAAGATTGGTTAGGCGTGCCGATCGATCGTTTAAAAAATTCATCAACCATTCTCTGTTCTCCGAACCCTTGACATAAATTACTCGAGCATCGTGCAAAGTGTTTTGGAGAATTCCGTTTATAGCATTATAGGGTACAGTAGCAAAGTTCTATAGTAAGCCGTGATAATGCTTTGTTAACCAAGTATTCGTACATCTGTATTTGACAGACAATCGATCCATACGCATGGCGGTTCAAAGAAAATCGTTGACGGTGTTATATTGGAATCCGTTAAGGAAATAGCAAAAAATTCTTTCAAGACAAACCCTGCAAGTCGCGAATAACTGTCGCGACTGATTAATTTATAACAATCGATCACCCCCCCCCCCCCCCCCCCCCCCCCCCCCCCCCCACCCTACGCAAAACTTATATATAGGGGAGAGGTGTCCAAGATGATCCCCCTAAGGGAGAATGCTCGCAAATTCAAGGATTTTTAACTTAATCCCGATATAAAAGCACTCACTCATGGCAAATTACTCTATCTTACTATTACCATACTCATAATATTCAATTTTTTAGTGTTTCATTGTTTTATTATTACTTTTTTTTAAACGTACCAAAGGATCATCTTGTCCATACCTTTGGAAAGTGGAGGACTTTGGTTAAATTAAATACCTTATTAGACTGTACATCGTCTTAACATACGTATGATATAACGTTTGGAGAACTTTCGGACTAGAAGACCTTTATTTTATTGTACTAGACTTCAATGATTACTGACGATTTTATAATCAGTCTGTCTTAAAAAAACTAATTGCACTTGTGACTTTAATAATATAACTATAATAATAATACAAATAACAAATCTTTTTATAATAAATCTGAAACATAAACAATCTTTATAATAATAAGTAAAATGATAAAAATGTTCTGGCAATAATTGTGATGAACCGTACACTAACAAATTGTAACGAATTGTACACTAAGAAAAGGATCATCTTGCCCCAAATTCATCTTTTGCATTCTACGTTCGATAACATAACCTACAAGCTAACTGCGGTTACAATGGCCATCAAACAAACAAATTGAGCATTACAGAAAGCCGGAACGACAACAGTAATTGCAATTGACTATCTACATTAAGAGTAACTTAAGCTTGAAATTAGCCTTACCTTAGATCACAAGCACAGAATTAATTTTTTTTTTTATAAATATTCACTCGCGAGTTACACGGTTATTAGAACTTGACTGTTGCGTGAGGGGGTCGGACCCTACGTTTTACTGAAAAAAATAACTAGATGGCGCTGATAGTCTCACCGCAATTGAAAAGGATCAGCTTACCCCAACGGCTCATCGCGTACATATTTCGCCTACTAATAATAAAAACTAAAAAGTAAAAATATCTCTATAGATGAACGCGTTCTTATACTATTGTGTTAACATTACCACTGATGGGATAATATTCGACAATACGATCGTGTAAAATTAAACAATAAACGCCGAGGTTTGAGCGAGAAAAGGATTTACACCTGTATTCATAGTCCAGCTTTACCTTGAGAATTAAGGAGGCCACTGTCGAGGATTCCTCAAATCTTCGAGGCTCCCTTATTTCATAAAAAAGCCTCAAGCCTTCCTCCGAGAAGGGAGCGGTATTATAGGGATTTTAGTAACCTCCTGGTGGCGAAACCATTTTGTGATGTTTGCTACTCATTTCACGTGGCCTTCAAAAGTTTGATTTTATGTTTGGTGTCGTTAAATCAAAAGTAATGGATCGCGAAAGTAGCACACATTTTTAGTGAGAAGGAACGGTTGCTATTAGTGCACCTAGTGTCTGAAGAAAGATGCATCGAAAATAAAAAAATAAATGCGGTCGACCTTAAAGACAAAACCGACGGTTGGGAACGCATTTCCAAAAAATATGCGAGCGAAGGTTGTGCGCCCCAACCAGCGAAGCAGTTGAAAAAATGCTGGGACAATATGAAACAGCGGTAAGTAATGATGCTCTTTGGTAAAAAGTATAGATTCTTTTAATGATGATGCGTTTGTAATTAACGTAATTATATCTTTATTTGCCTACACATTTTGAAAATTTCTTTTCCTTTTGATGTGTCCATTTCATGGCTTGATTGGAGTTTTTTCATTAACTTTGTTTCCCAAATTCGTATCAATTCTATTATTTAAATAATTCCGCACGTTTTGAATGTAAACACTACACGTACGATGTACTTCTATTTTTGTTTTTTTATTTATGTGTTTTGATGTTAAATATTTTATGAATTTATTGTTATAGAAAACGAAAACTAAACATAGTAATGCGCCATGAACGGCTCATGACCGGTGGAGGTCCGGTGGCAAAGAAAGTAGACGATCCAGTGATGGATTTTATGGACGCTGCCAGTTCCAATTTGGATATAGAATTGGATTGTCCATTTGACAGTACGGCTGCCTTTGCGAAAGAGTGTAAGCACTATATTTAGAATTATCATTAATATTTCTTATTCTTTCGCATACTTATTTTTTATTTTTACTTTTCAGACAATACAAGACCTCAAGTTTCTTATGAAGAGAAAAATGAAGAGGTGATTGAAGACTATAGTCCCCAACCATCTACTTCCCGTACCAACCAACCATCGTCTACATCCAATGTGGAAAAATCAACGATTTCTGCTACTAGAAGAAACATAGAGGTAAACGAACTTTACATTAGATGATATATAAAGATTGACAAGATTTATAAAAGATCAAATGAATGATTTTCAGAATATTCAAGACGAAAAAGTTTTGCGCGTAACAAAACTGCGAGAAGCAATTGAGCAGCAACGGGAGCTTCACTCGAAAAAAATGCAAATTGCAGAACTGGAGGAGAAAATCGCGCTGGCCAAACTTCTGAAAGTAGAAGAAGCTTTGCGGCAAAGTGTCAAACAATTTTAGTATAAAGTATTTTTTAATTTGCTTCGATCAATAAAATGTTCATTTGTTACAATTCCGTATACTGTAGTATGTATAATTATTAATCAACCGACAATATCGAATAAATTATCCTATGCGCATGAATTTCATTGATTATAAAATATATACAATTGAGAATGCAAAATTGATAAAAGTATGGCAAAGTACTTTTATCGATATCGGAGTTGATAAAAATACGTTACAAAAAATGCGTTTGACCAAAGGCATTTCTGTGCGTAAGCCCAATGCCGCCTTGCTCTCTGTTCACAATGTTTTCGAATCTTTCTTCTTTCCTTTCCTCTTCGAATACTTCATCTAGATTATGTTGAATGCACAGATTGTGTAAAACAGCAGTGGCACAAATGATACGATGCGGATGTGGTCAACTTAGTTCGTAAGCCATACTGCAGACAGGGGAATCGACGTTTCCAAATCCCGAACAATTGTTCAACGATTACTCTGGTTTTCCGGTGCTCAGTATTATACCGAAGTTCTGCGTCTGTTTTAGGCCGTAAAACAGGTGTCAGTAGATAACTGCGGCATGCATATCCACTGTCACCAAGTAGAATTCCATCCAGATGTCCCCTCTCAAAACGACACCGCATTGCATCATGAGTTGAACCAGGATGCCTGACAACTATATCTAGAATTTCCCGCTGAGGCCCAGCTACAACCTAGAAATCTCATAATTTGGACAAAATTAATATCAGATTTATTATTATTCAACATGTGACAGGCGTAAGATTGAAAAGTTCAAAGTTATACCTGCACATTCAGAGAAAACCATCATTTGCGATTGCGAAATACTTCTCCATTATTACCACCAGGATTGGCTATACGTAGATGGGTGCTGTCGATACATCCTATTACCGATGGAAAGTTAGCTATATCATGGAACCTAATTTTATCACGCCTTCTTTTTTGTTCTGTTGAAAAATTGATGTAACGATGAGAGTAAGATGCCAAAATTTTGGAAACGCGTGTAACAATTCGCGATACTGATGCTTGGCTGATTCCCCGCAAGTCGCCATTGACAATCTGTAATCGGTGCATCGCATAAATGAAAGGAAAATAATTTTCTTATTTACAATTCATACGGAGGAAAGAAACAAAATATACGAACCTGAAAGCTACTCGTTACGTAAAAACGAAGGGTTATCAGAAGCTGCATTAACGGAGAAATTAGCAGTCCACGATCATTCCTTTTCCTCAGCTGAGAATTTACCAAAGGTAATAATATGTCAACTACAGCTCCTTTACTGAATCTGTATCTTTTTCTAAAAGGTACGTCTTCGAAAAATTCGATGGGATTTTCCCAATCACCAATGTATCTTTTGACAATGACCCACTGAAGTCTTCCCGCTTCATCCTCATATTCATTATCAGAATTATTCAAAAATTCGTTGTCCATTTTCACAAGCGCGTAAAACGAAAAATTCTTTTCAAATGGAACGAACGAACCAACAGAACGAAATTTTTAAGTATATATTCGATCCCAACTCCGCGTCGCTTGAGATGTAAGATTAGGTTAGGGTGCGAGTGTAATGCATCAACTGTGCGAGTGAGAAAGTAGCACACCAGAGCGCCTCTAGTGAGTATTTGGAGCAACACAGCTGAATCGTTTCCTCAAGGAAGCTTCATACCTCCCTTGAGATAAGGAAGCCAATAAGATTCCTCGTTTGGCCAAGGAACGTTTATGAAACACGAAGTGAGGAACAAGGGATCCTTATTCCTCAAGGAACGAGTATGAATATGGGTGTTACAGACTCAAATTTGAGGCGAATATCGACGGGCCCTGATTTTAATGATTCATTCTGCTTTGCACAATCGATAATTAGCGGCGCATATTTCAAAAAGTCTCCTTTGTTTCTGAGCGGTTCCGGCTCCTTCGCGTAATAAGAAGACTGGAAATTTACACACATTTTGTGAAGCAAAGCATACTGATTGCGACTAATGTCGAGATTCAAGTTCCATAAGATAACTCTGCGAATTCAAAAAGAGTTTAACGTCTCGAATATGACAATGGTCAAAATGACTCGCATTCTTAAGAGCATTGTTTTGTTTCGTACTGTTTGGTATCCTACGATTACGTATCGAGGTTTTTCGAGTTGAGTAGAAGTGTGTACAGTCCAAACGTGTTTCGACGAAGTCGGAAATAGAGGGTACTCGTACAGTTCCCACGTGCGAAAACTAATTGGGATGGGTGTGTCTTTGGATATGTAATTTAGTAGCTGAATTTTTCGCTCATCGAAGACCTTGATATACGGTATCATCCATTCGATTTTCGAAAGAGTAATTTTGAATTCTTTCAGCGCAGCATCCCCTTCCGGTCGAGTCTGTATGACGGCGTTCATGTCGGTGTTTGTCCTCGTCAATATCAGCTCGTGCTTGGCAATGATGATAATCTTGCGATAGTCCTCGGCATAGCCCAACAACATACTCAGTGGTAACGAGATAGCAAAGTAGCCAGAAGTGTCAGTTATGTGTAGCTCTTCTGCACTGGGCACCCTACCGGCGTTTTTCATTATCGATATCTAACCAGGATTCTGAGACACGTAATTTTTCATAGCGTATCTCCTCGCATAAGTGACAGATATCATTGGCGACCAACTTTGTGCTCGTGGTGGGGGTTTGTCCATCGGCTCTCGTTAATCTACCGCTAACGTGCAACAAGCTCTTGCTCGACAACAGGCACAAATCTTGAAGCTGCACGGCGATACTAATTTCGTCGTTGTTCTTGAAGGTTGCCGAGACGAATGGCTGATGCCCGAGTATCTCGTAATGCGGAATGGCATCATCAAACATCACGAGCTTTTCGATTTTTAAGATTTCCGCCATGGTATGAAGCAAGTAATTGTAATACAACAAGTACTTATTTTTATTTTGTTTGAGGTTTCAGACTCAGATTCCTCAGATATCGAATATTCTGACGTGTTAGCTCTTTGTGAGGCGCCCAACGAATGTTTTGTTCGAGGCACAGTAGTTGAAATTCCCCTTTACCGCTCTTTAACTCGAAGACAATTCCCATTTTATTAGGATTTTATGTGTAGCCGAATCGTTATTAGCTCGCCACGAAAATTCACAACTACATCGTCGTGATCAACAATTTTCAACTGTAGATTGTGTATCGATTTGACGGTAACTGGGAGATAAGCGATGTGCGAGAGAATAGTAACGGCTAAATCAGATTTATGGGTAATATTAGGTGGAAGGATTTGTGGTGCACTCGGTTCGAAATTTATCTCACGATTGCGTTTAATTTCACTGCGCAGAGTATTGTTATTGGGCCTGAGAATGATGTCGATATTACGATCAGAGAGTACTTTTTGCAGATCACTCTCAATATCCTCAATTTCGTAACTCCCAGTCGGTATAGTGATAATCTCCGTACCCACGTAAAACTTGTTATTTCTCTCGTCTATATTTGGAATTGGATTGAAGGTCAGCAGTTCAAGGAGACCCAGAGTATAATTTTTATGGCGTGACAATTCGATCGGGGGAAATAATGAGCTTCTAGTATAGACGATGTGCCGGATAATGTCAATGTAAAAGATTCATCCATCGCGTCTAGCACTCGACTGATTCTACGACTCATTCATACTACTGTATCGTAGTCTTGATATTTCTGATAATTGTAATTCACAATGCTACCAACACCAAGGTATTTTATTAAGTCGGGTGGTGGTTGAAGATCACCCAAAACGGTCAAAGTACATTACATTCTTGTTCTTTTTCGCATATGCGACCCAATGCGTGCCGGGACCTTCTTTGTCATCAAGATTGACGATAGCCGATTCGTAATTTCGGGGTCCATCCTCTGGTAGCGCATTTCTTATATAAACTCCGCGGAAATCTGGAATCGGCATGACTCGAGCGATTTTTGATAAATCAGCGGCGATGAGCGCTCGGTGTGGTAGCCTTAGTCATTTTTGACATGAAGACCCATACCGCTTTTGTAAGGTTTAAGATAAAGATCCTTTCCCAACGCTAAACTGTCGATCGCCTAGTTGCGACGTTTACTCTACTCGACAGCACTTTTCGCAGCCGTGGCATCGTTCATAGGTTTGGCAATGCCCGACTTTGTTGACCATAGAGATGACAGTCTTGGCCATAGAGATGACAGTCTTGGCGCGGGGCGGCGAGGGAGCGGGGCGGCGAGCGCGGGCAGCCAATGATTGATACATTGCGCTGTCTCTACGGCTAGGGCGGAGAGCGGGCGGATCTAACGCTTCTCGGCGCGCTCTGATTAGCCCAACTTTAAAAAATTATATCTCGTAAACTATTGAAAATATCCCTAATGTATATTTGCATTTTTTGTTTGTAATGGTCCCATCTACCTCAGAATAAATTCCGTTATAGTTAATGAAATTCACCCTGTAGATTTCACTGTGTGGTCTGCCTGTACCCATCCAAAAGTTTACGCTTCTCGTAAAAATTGAATTGACTTATAATATATCTAATAAGCAATCAATCACTTCAGTATATACCTACAAGGGTATATATGTATACGTATATACCATAATATATAATGCGATATTAAAACAATTCATGTTACCTCATATAAAATATAAGAAATTGGACTAACTTTTTCTCACTCCAGAACCTGGGTACTACCTTAACCGTTTCAGGCCAATGCCCAGAATGCAATTGCATGTTCAAAGGTTGTGTTATTAACAAACCTTTCACTGATGCTGACGTGAAAATGGAATGCGTCGTTAAAAATTTTGACGATTCAATTGCGTATAAAAAGAAGCGTCAGTTGAAAGGTAACCGGAGAATTGACGTTTCCAATGAAATGGTCAATTCAAATCTGCTACCATGTATATGGCGAAGAAAGGAGGCCGACAAGCTTATGACTTTTGGTGACAACGAACCACCTAATTTACCAAGCCTTCATGTATTGCGTAAAGCAAAAGAGCAACGTCGCGACCTAAGCTTGGGAGTATCTATTAACGATCCCACAGAAAGTATAAAACGAATGAAATATGACATTCATGTGGGACATATTCATTCGATTGGATCAGATCCATTTTTTCTCCCCTATTGGACCTCAGAACAAATGGCAATATACTTGCAAAACCCAAATTTCATTTGTGTCGATGCTACGGGATCGTTAGTAAAAAAGTGAAAGTTGCCAAATAATGAATTATCATCACACGTATATTTATATCAGATAGTGGCACAAACACCTGCATCAAAAATTCCCGTATTTCAGATTCTGAGCGCGGTCCAAAATACGAATGCCATTATGTATTGGTTCAATGAAATAATCAGAATAGGTTCTATTCACAAACACGATTTTCCATTTCCAAAACAAATAGTTTGTGACTTTGACAAAGCATTGCTAGGAGCTATCGCAAAATCCTTTGGACTGTGTAAGAATTTAAAGGATTATTTACATCAATGTTTGTCTACCTTTCGAATTCGCCCCACCGCTTACAGTCATCTCTCATTCGTCTGGACACAGTTTCCCGATGGAGTGAATTTAAAAACACACATCAACGAGTAAAAACATTTTATATGTTAATAATGGGACCTTTAACGACACTAACACTTCGTACGCCTACCTTTTTATCCGCTAGATCTGGTGCACCCGTCGCTCAGCATTCTTCGATTCCTCTTTCTCGCTTCTCTCTCACGCTCGCTCCGCTCTACTACGCTTTCACTCACTCACTCCTTCTCATTCTCTATAACTACCGTACTCTTTACAATTCTCTTTTCTAAATACTTCAATTTCGCCTCGTGGTCGAGATCACACTACTGCTGTTAGGCCAGTAAAAAAGCCTGAAATGAGTGCGCGACTCAGAACTTATTGGAAAATTGATATAAGGGTAATTGGATGGTGCTGAATCGAATGGCGATAATAATTTTGCAATCAAACCCCCGCCAATTGTTTAAAAACGGTTTTAGATGAATAATTTGCAACTAAAACCCGTTTAATTTGCAACCTAATAACTTTATTGAAAAATATGTCAGACGAAAGTTATTCGTCACAGAAAAATACATAAAAAAGTATTCCACGTTTACCTCCGTATCTTTAAAAATAAAGGAGGAATAAACGAATAACCATTGCATTTTCGAGCGAAAAAAGCCAAGTTTCAAAAATCAAAAAAAATATCAAATTCGTATATATCTCGGGTTTTTTTTACGTACAGCTTCAGGAAGAGTTAATCTAACTATCCAGAGAAATTTTTTTTTTTTATTTATTGTATAAGTATCGAAAAACAACGTCCAAATATTAGCCCAATGAGACAAATTACGGGATGAGGATCACTGTCAGAGACAGACGCATTATATGGCTATGCCGTTCGCACTTTTCTTACCAGGGTCTTTCTATCGTTTCATGCATGCAGCGATATTCCGTCAGCGCCCAGCCACAAGATTGTAAGGGCGTGCGCGCGCCTGTGTGTGCGTGCGTGCGTGGGTGTGTGTGTGTGTGTGTGTGTGTGTGTGTTTTGTGAGGGAGTTCTAATTTTAGGACCTTGTTAAATTTTCAAAAAAATGATCAAAAATCTATAATTTTTTCAAATTTCAAAATGTGTGCTCATTACTTTTTATTATAGCATTATAGAGGTAAAGGTGGTGTAAATTTTGTATAGAAAAGTGGTATTAATTATTTCATAGAAAACAAAATATCTTTATTGCTTTATATGTTTTCAAAGTCGATGTTAAATTCTTCGAAATTATATTCTTCGCTATCTTCCGACTCATCCGAGTCCAATTCCGTTGCAAATTCGATGAATTGATTTGAGGACATCGCATGATCATCTTCATTATCATCGTCGTCCTGGTTTTCCGGGGCAATAGATCTTGATAATTCTTCGACCGTAGCGACATTGGAGCAGCTTTGGCCACCACAATGTTTGCACAGTCCGTTGCATGGTATTCCGGTCTTACGACACGTGCAACATACTGTTTTGCAGTCCCCGGTGCACGAGCAAAGTATCTACGACATAAACATTTGCAAAAATTGGTGAGTATTTTTAATTAGCACCAAATGTGTGGAGGCTTCCAGATATAGTTTGTATTGAATTCGGGAAACATCGGTCGAACAGCACAGACTTAAGGCGGGTGGCCACCCTGACCGCCCAGAAAATAGGTATAGTTTTAAAAAAATCATAAACTCGAAAGTATAAAACGAAATATTTTTTTTTTTTAAGACAAGGTACGAAACAGCTTTAAGAATGGCTCAAATAAATTTTAGTTTGTAATATTAAAAAATGGCGGCGCTGCAGAAATTCCCACGGAGGGCCTCCGCACGACATGCGGTTATGTTCCGCTACTGAAATCTCTGACAAGTTGCATCTGAAAGAAAATATTTATATATTAGCTTATTCGTGGATAATGTCGCTACAATGTCACGTACGATTTTTTTTCGACTATTAGGGAAATTATGGTGAGCCGAAGAAGAAAAAATATGTATTTTACATCGTAATTTTTCGAGAAAAAACGTCAATAAAAAAAACCAATTAAGTTATAGCAAAAATCCTACGTGACATTGTAGCGACATTATACACGAATAAGCTAATATATTTTTTTTTTTTTCAGATGCAACTTGACAGAGATTTCAGTGGCGGAACATAACCGCGTGTCGTGCGGAGGCCCTCCGCGGGAATTTCTGCAGCGCCGCCATTTTGGAATATTACAAACTAACATTTATTTGAGCCGTTCTTAAAGTTGTTTCGTACCTTGTCTTCGAAAATAAAAATATTTCGTTTTATACTTTCGAGTTTATAAATTTTTCAAAAATATACCTATTTTCTGGGCGGCCAGGGTGCCACGCGCCTTAATGAAATCTGAAATTCTTCGAAAAATTGTCGGATCGCTTTAACTGTTGCAAATATGAAAACATGATTTGTTTTAATCTAGTATTATAAAGGGAAAGTTGGTAAACAATTTTGAGAAAAGTGTTCAAACGCTTTGAATATTACAAAATGTAGATCTGTTTAGCATATAAAAAAATGACCGAATTGCTTTATTTTTTGTATGTTTCGAAAAGTCGGGCACAATTTTATTAGATGAATAATAATGTGAATTGTTGAAAAAGAACGTTATAAAATCCAGAGAAAATTACTCGATGGTTTCACATTTTATAAAATTCTGAAACGTTTTTAAAAATGTTGTCTAGCCAAATATTTTTGTGAACTTACCACTTTTAGTAAACTGTCTGGCGCTGAACTTTTGGGGTTTATAATTGGCATAAGCATCATGTTTGTTCGCCTCCACCCCCAATCCTCCGAATTCAGTTCATTATTTAACCACAATTGTATTTGGTAATATGTACGTTTTACATGTTCGCACAGCACGGGTTGTGTTGGCGGTAGTTGTGCCAGTCGAACTTCCACTTTTGCATGTGCGGCCAGCGATGCAAATTTCTCGTACCGAGCTTCGTGGAGATGCAAGTTTTTATAATTATATAAATGTGCGATTATCTCCTCTGCACATTCGCACAAACTCTCAACGCTACTTTCAGCGTTGTAGAATTGTTGAACAGTAGTCTGCAAATGGTGATTTCTTTGCAAAATCGCAATCAGGCCCTTTTTTCCTTTACCATACATGGCACTTGTCGTGTCGCACCCAGAAAATGCGTGAGCAAATAAAATCTAACGCTTCAGATGCATATGGTCATTTGTAGCATACAAGATATTTTCCGGAGCCGTTCGCGCGATTTTATAAAAATAGACAGGACTGCAATCTGCCAAAGCTATTAGTAATACAAGTAGGTCCGTGTCATTTCCAATAACTGCTACATTGCGGCCTGTACGTTGTTTTTGTTCAATTGCTGTTCTTGCAATCAGTGCGTCTGCATCTTCCCGTGCAATTTTTATATTTATCCCGTGCGCTTGTAAATATTGGGAGAGCTTATTCACAAGTTTCATTTTATTTGACACATTACATAAAAATCTCGCCTGGTTCAGAGTGACGAGTGTATGTGCTGTAAATTCAACATCCGGTGCCATACTTCGTTGGCGTCGGTGGTACCTCTCATAAGATTTTATACCCATTTGGTCGTTGTTGTATCCATCGAAAACTACCCATGCGTCTTCTCCATATTTGTGGATTATATGCGAGAGGTAAATTTCGCAAAGGACTCCAAAGGATGATCCATGTGGCCAGCAAACGTTATGGAGTAAAAATCCACCGTCGATTACAAAAAGCATGTTCCGGAGTAAAGCATCGCATTGTAAAACGTCCGGCTTGAATATCTTACAAAGCTCAGATTTTGCCGTTTTTCTCATCAGACCACACTCGTCGAATATGGATAACGGAAATGGTGAAAGTTCAAACTCGAATGCTTTGCGTGTCTGCACTTCGTCACCATGGAACAAAACAGAAATTCGTTGAAATAGTAGAGAAGCGTCGATCGGATGAACATTTTCGTTATCCACATGAAATCCTGATTTGATCGACGCTAGGTTCTTTACTTTATTTGCCGCTGACATCGAAATTTTAGCAACCGTTTTACCGACCATATACGCCATGCCCTTTCTTCCTTTTTCGAATGCCAAATGACAATCTGTGGTGGTCGCACCGACGACTCCTGTTGATACGGAAAACAAAGATGATCGCGGTTGAAAAGGTTTGTGTTCCGCCAACCAAAATAAAAATTTGTCAACATCATCGTTATCTCGTTTCATTCTATGATTGGTAAGATCGACATGTTGTTCGCTTGTATGCGATGCAATGCCACAATAATCTTCCAAGCACTCGATAATTGAAAACGACGATGGTATAACTGACAAAAATCTCGCGATGACACTTGGCGTAACACCTCTCCCATGCTTTAAATCTGTACCGAATGATCTATTTAGCGTTTGTTCGATGGTCATGTCCGTCCACACACCGGACCATGCTTTGTCGGATCTCCGTACTGTAAAATATCCTTCTGTTGTTAACGTTTTGTATTCTTGCTCAGTCATCGTCAGCTCCAGATTGGCCATATCTTGAAGATATATTTGGGCGCTTTTGGCATAATTAAAATGGCCTGCAGCATGAAAAATCGGCAACATCTTGCGAACACTTTGCAGGTGCAACTTCCAGTTGCCTGAACGTTCAGCTTCCATAAATTGTAATGCAATAACGACGCATTCAAAATATTGCACCCATAATTGCGCAGTTGCTCCGCGATTGTTCAAAATGGCCAACTGAGCGATTAAATCCTTTGTCATTTTTGCGATTATTGGCTCTGCTTGGCAATCACCGATAGTCGGAGGGTCTTCATTCCAATTTTGCAGAAAAGATTTAATGCGCTGGTCATATTCGCCGCGTATGTCGCCTTCCATTCCCCGACATATTATTATTACCAAAGCGGTGAATGTTAATATATGAGCCCGCATTGCACGGGCATAAGCATGGCCCGTCAACATTTTTTTTATTGACGCTGGTGCATATGTGACTGCCCAGAGACCTTCAAGGCCGCTACCATCCATAATATGCCCGATTGCGCCCAAGTACGACATAAGTAAATGAAATCCTCCTAAGCGCACCACAGCATCTTTTAACTCGTCCTCTGATGCTGCGACAATCGCACGAGCTTTGTAATACAAAGGTTGATCGAATGTCACAAAACATGTTTTTTGATTAATTTTATGGGCATCAGCTAAAGCCTTTCGTAACGCTGTATTTATAGAGCTCATATTCGAAGGAGGTTGATTAATGAATGGCAAACAAATAACTTTCGATACTTCATACGTATGATCAACCGTTAAAACCTCCATAAAGCCTCTCCAGCTTGGTACATTTTGCACAATGCAGTGCTTTGCCCATAAGTACGTAGAATATGGTGCTGATAATATAGGTGAATCGATAAAAAATAGGCCTTTCGTGTCGATGTATTCAATATTTTCAAATCCATTTGAACGGGCTGTGTTCGGTATCGGTCGTATCACATTCTGCGACGCTATTGTTGCTGCTGTAACCTTCGTGGCAGTGTTCAATTTTTTAGTCAGACCTTCAAAGTTTATTTTGTCCTCCGGCGTATAAATAGCTATTCCACCTAAACAGTGGTAAGTATTACGTCCATCCAATGTTCCGACGTTGTGGTCAGTATTATCAAATACATGTTGCACAAAAACATCATTTTCTATTATACATTTCGGTGGATCCATAATAACTGACGCCTCGTATTGCTGTAGTTGATAATACGACACGCACAAGCCTACTTTCGAGAGGAGTTCGACTATCAATTTTGATCCACATTTTCTGTGTATGTAGATTCCTAGGGCTAGCTGCAGATGAGAAGTAAAACGTGAAGGTTGAATGGTAGATACAATGCAATGAGCTATTGCACTACGTTTCACGAAAAGGCGATTTTCGGAGTCCGCTGAATTTTCAAGTGAACCCGGTGTAATCAATTTATCGAGGAATGTGCGAAGTAGTGGAGGAATATCACTCTGAACCGAATTGAGAAATTTATCAGCTGATTGATATGCACTGTGCTCATAATTATAGCTTTCAATATCGTTTCGGATCCGCTCTGCTGAAACGTTTATTATAGCTTCTTGATGTTTTTTTTTCGAGTGAATTCGGATCGCGATGCCATTCTCCACATAGCTTCCCCATACTGAAGCATTTATATAAAATTAATGTTTCGTGGCCGCGGTGCTGCAAAATGTAGACATCTTTATCAAAGACATCCATCAACTTGCGATATAAAACTCTCGTGGTGAAACATTTGTCGCCCATAACTTTGCGTAACTCACTCAATGTAAATTTTCCCTTCCCAGAAGATTTTATATATTCCGAAACGAGTTCAAATGTCGAGTCGATTTCTTCTTTTCTCAACATAGCAGGAGACTCTTCGGATGGCATATTCATGTACATCTTCATGCATTTTTTGTGGTATCTTGCACCTGAAGCAGCCAAAGATGCGACCTCTCGTACTCGTTCTATCACATCGATGGCTATAGAATCGTCTCGCTTTTGGGCTATGTCAAGCAACCTTTCCTTCATATAATCGTGCCGTATCAACGCGACTCGTTCGGTCTTTCGATCCCAAGGCTTACTGCATATCAAGCATAATTCGCGGAAATTAAATTCCTTTTGGCTGGGAACCGATTCAGAAAAGGTTGATGATGCATCAGGTACTACAGCAGACGATGTCGATGGAGTATCAATAACTGTTGATTTTGCAGCCGAATGTTTAATGGTCAGCAATGCATACCGTTTCCAGCACTTGTTATGCGCGGAAAGTATCGTACGATTCCTCCATTCTTGCCATTTATTATCGCCAAGTTGTTTGCTTTTTGCAATCAAAGTTCTAAGACCCTTCTGTTTAATATTGATGGCATCATTCTCCAGTGCTTTATCGCATATTGCACATATACCTGGATCCATGACAGACTAAAATAATCAGGAACAATTTTAATTAATTATTGTTATCGTTCAGTATATTATATAAATTGTTAGAAAAAGGTTCAAATATGATTATTATTTTTCTTTTAATATTTCCTGGCCACTTCCTTACAGTGCAAGGAGAAAATTTAATTGAACAAAAAATATATCCTCTTAAAACTCATTTCTTTTTCATCCATTCAAATTTCAATCGATGTCATTAAATAGTTATATTCCGTTATTGGTCATGATTTTAACGTTATTTATTGAAAAAATAATTAAGGCCTTACATAGGTCTAGAATTTTCGAAAAATTGATTTTGAAAATTGGTAGCCGGTTAAAAGGAGTTCGCGTTTAATATTTGTCAACTGGCTGAGTAGCCGAGTGGTGAGCGTGCTTGATTAATAACCGCTAGGTTGCTGGATCGAATTTTGCCCACGGTACTTTTTTTTCGGATTTATACCCAACAATAAATTAATTTTGTATGCATAGTATAAGACTGTATAAAAATACATTCAATTGTTCACCATCAGTTGTCCTCTCCAATTTTTTCCAATATGTTACGTTATGCATGGTTCGCGTCAAAACTACACGATGATAAAGAAATCTTTATGAATGTTAATGAGGTGTTTTTCGTGTGTGAACAGTTTTTCTTTCCCTGTTTTTACGACAAATGCCATTGCGAGTCATGCTGTACTGTGGCTGACTAATAAAGATAAAATATAAAAAATTAAAAATAATGTATTTATGAAATAAAAAAAATTGCATTGTTGAAATAAAAAAAAAACGTGAATATTTCTTCTGTAGAAGTAGCGTTTCAATTATGCATACAAAATTAATTTATTGTTGGGTATAAAAACCGAAAAAAAGTACTGTGGACGAGATTCGATCCACCAACCTAGCGGTTATTATTCGAGTACGTTCACCACTCGGCTATTCGGCCAATTAATCAATTATAAACGCGAACTCGTTTTATCCGGCTAGGCAATTTTTAAAATCGATTTTTTCGAAAATTCTTGAGAGTTGCGCGCTACTACTTTGGCAAATGAATGTGTGGGTGGTCACCTTCACTTGGTATAAATATTTTTAAAAACTAAAATCCACACGTCTGATCTTCCCCTTGTCAGCCACTTCGGTGTACTGGCATTGTGTAGAAATCGACCAGTATATGATCTTTTGCATGCTGATTATGATCAAAATAATTACTTGTAATTTAACAATAATTCAATTTTGCATTTACGATCATTCTTCTTCAGATTGCTCAGTGATATGTATAAACATTTATCGATGAAAAATATATCGTGCCAAGGACAGAGAATAACTGAAACGAAGACAGAAAAAAAAGTTTTTTTTTGTGACAGCTGTTCGATTGCTCTCTCCACGAACACAGTCAAAATTTTGAATTTGTAGATGATTGGAAAACCTCCAAAGACTGAGTGACCGCTACGATGTTTCGGAGCGGATGAAAACAAGCGGAGTTGGAAACCAACGGCGAGTTTAAAATTTATCGCGTGTAAGAGATTTAATCGATATTTAAATGAAATTTAAATAAAGGTGCGACAGATCCGCTTACAGTTACAAAAACATGTGTTTATAGTAATACATTTTTCAAAACCACGTATCAGCTACGTGGAAAATAGCAACGGAACAAAATGAATAACAAAGAAGAAAAATCGCGTTGGCAAAAATTAATATCGATGTATAAAAAATAGTAACAAAAAATAACCACCAAAATATTCAAGTAAAATGACAATTTCAAATTTATGAAAATGTTATACGAGCCTATTAAACCCGAGTTTTTTCTACAGCAATAATAATGGTATATTAATAATAAACATATGTACAACTTACCTCAGAACACTTTTTTGGTTAAATCACAAATTAAAACGATTAAAAATACACACACACTATAAAAAAAACACGAAACTTGCATATAAAATAAGAGGTATAAGTGTGACGTAGAAACGGACTTTAACTGCGTGGTGGCGAATCTTTCAATACAATATGAAAACCCGAAATTCGTTGGGACTCTCGCAAGGGTCCCCGACCTACGTTCTCTCTCTCTCTCTTGTTGTATTTCACAACGTACAGCGGAGTGCGCGCATGCGTAACGCGGGCAACGCACCCCAACGAGTGCGAGAGAGATAGACATATCTTGTGTCCTTTACATGCCCAGTGGTGCTAATACTGCGGAGCCACGTTCTCTTACAAATAAATGTTCATTCGTTTTTTCCTCCTTTATTTTTAACGATACGAACATAAATGTGGAATACTTTTTTATGTATTTTTCTGTGACGAATAACTTTCGTCTGACATATTTTTCAATAAAGTTATTAGGTTGCAAATTAAACGGGTTTTAGTTGCAAATTATTCATTTAAAACCGTTTTTAAACCATTGGCGGGGGGTTTGATTGCAAAATTATTATCGCCATTCGATTCAGCACCATCCAATTACCCTTATATCAATTTTCCAATAAGTTCTGAGCCGCGCACTCATTTCAGGCTTTTTTACTGGCCTATGTCTCGTCACTCTCGCTCGCCAGCTCCCTCGTGGTCCTATCGGGGCGGAGAGGGGAAGAAGGTCCTCGCGACGATCGACTCTCGATCGCCGGCACAGCCATCCCTCTGTCTCTCTAGCTCGCCGGGCGTCGTCTCTCGCGTACGGCCGGCGATGTTTACTTCCCGTGACCTCGTGTCGCTGAAAATCACGAAGTATCTCGGCAGCGCGAATTCTAGAGTACAATTTTTCTCACCACGGGTGCGAGACGACGCGACTCTGCTCTTTCTATCTCGCTTTAATATTCGGAAGAATATTCCGATTTTCCGCGATTGCGAGAAGTGTAACGCCTCGTCACAGTACATACCTCAGTGTTCGGCCTGATTGGAATATTACAGAACGTAGTACAAAGAATGCAGTTGGTATTAGTATGCTGCAAAATGGAAACTTATGTCCCACAATAAGTGAACAAAATATTAAATATATCGTACAAAATACGTGTGGGTATGACAGTATTTTTCATATTTTGGCATCCGCAAGTATGCACGATTCATTCTGTAACGTGATCGAGTCGACTTCCACCAAACCTTTCGAATTTCTAAAGTTATTTTTAAAAAATGGCTCAAGCAAATTAATTTACAGGAAAAGAGCAGAGATGTTGCGAGAAATAAACCACTTCGTCACTGAAAATGCATCTGGCGTCATAGTTATCGATGCAGTTTTAACGATATCATACCTTTGCGAACAAATATTCAAGGAACATTTTAGCTACTGTCTAAACCTAACTTGCCTAAATTGCGAACATACACGAGAACGTAAAGGAACCATTTTACCTATCAATATTAATGTACTTAAATCTGGATATAAAAATTTACAAAGTGCGATAGATGAATGTAACCATACATTAAACAAAAAGTGCAAAAAGTGTAAAAACAAGGTTAATATCAACCTAACATATGGAAGTATGATATTTATCGAAACTATAGATGGATCCGCCAAAACTGAATTAAACAAACTTGAAAATAATTTAATATTAAATAAAGCACGGTATGATCTAGCGGGAGTAATAAATTATGAAGGAGGTGCAACATTAACATCTGTGGGACACTACACTGCGTTCGTAAAAAACAATGGGTGGATGAAATTTGATGATTTGTGCAATAAATCGAAACGTGTTGCAAGTAATACCAAGGTCCATCCACAAATGTGCATATTCGTCAAAACATAAAAACGTAAAAGAACAACGGTAACGATAAACCGATAACGATAACAAAAAACAAAATGTACACAAATATATATAGAAGAATAAAAACGTACAAAAAAAATAAAGAATACAAAAAAGTACAAGAAATTCGTTTATGTTAAAAAGTATCTTACGATTAGAATTTTGATCTTAGATTTAAGTTTATATTTTAACATGCACGATGTTCGTTTACTGTGCTATATCCACTAGCATACAATGAGGCTGAAGTTAGCCGATGATATTTCAGAGGGCATTTCAGGCATCGCATATTGGCTCCAAAAATGGTTGGATTTGAAGAAAACACATAGCTCCGTATTCGCTATAACAGAATGATGTCGGGGTATTTTTTGTTTGTTTTCGTGTTCATCGCAAATTTTGAATTTGCAGAGGTTTTTTATGGATTTCTTTTATTAAAATAAGTTTAACATCGCATACAGACCAGACAAATTATATAAAAAAACAGAAATTTCTGGCTTAAAAATAATCATTCGGGGTATTTTTTTCTCACACCGTTAAACGAATAGACGGAAATGAATGAATAAACCTTTAGCATACAATAACTTTGAGATGGAATGTCGCAAATACAAATTTCAAAATTGTATGGATTGGTGTTACAATTGTCTCGATGGGGTATTTTTTTTTTTTCATCGTGAAATCATTTTTTTAATAATTAAAAAATTCATACTAAACAAATTTTTAAAAACGTATTTATCCCGTGAAAGAAATTAGTAGGGCAGCCATAACAAAAATCGGGGCCCATGAGGGTTTAAATATGGATTCCCTACTAGGGATTTCCACAACACAATCGGACTAGGCCCCGACGGGAAAATAACAGGGTTGGATTATTTATTCAAAAAAGGTCGTAGCGAGGTAAATGATAAGGGCCCAAACGGGATTCATCAAGGCAGCAGTTATTGCAGAGGACACAATATTTGCAAAGTTATTTAAACAATTTTCTAGTTCGGTAAAACACTAGGTTATACAAAATTTTAAGTTAAGTTATATAATTAATTTTATTTACGGTATATAAAATTGTATATGACTGTATATGAGTACTTTTATTTTATGTTTAAATACATAATAATTGTACATATATATATGGCTTCATCTTTATATGGCTTCATATATCATTAGATATAGACATAATTTTCTTTGGTTTTATTCGCGTATGGAAGCATGTAAATCAAAAGATTGTTTATTAAAAGTTAACAAATTATGTATTGATGAAATATATATTGAAACGGAGTCGACGGCCTCCGTGTTCAAAAGCGGCGCCCTGAAAAAGAGAGACAAAATCAAATTAGTAAGAGAAGGCGTCGATAGGGAGGGAACATTCCCGAAACCACACGGGCATGAGACAGACAATATAAACACGGACACGGAGGACAGAAACGAGCGATCTCGAGTCGAACAACGATACAGGGTGACTCACGAAAGATTACCAAGTGACACTTACCTTTTCGGTCTAACGATTGAAAAGTAAGAAGGGCATAGGTAAGGGAGTAGGAGGACCCTGGAGTTGGAGGGAGACCGTGGAGACAAGCTCGTAGTAAGAGTACCCGATTATACAGGGAGCCTCACGAAAGATTATCCGTGAGACCGACCGTTACAATCTCACGATCGAACGGTAGGACGGGACGGATAAGGGAGTAGGAGGACCGTGGAGAGACATCGAATAGAAAAGAAATCAAAGACCGGGAAAAAGCTATTTAAATTCATTACCTAGAGTCTCGCCACGACGAGACGGAGCCCGCGAAATCGACCAAGCAGTGGGGGAACCGTGGAGATCCAACGGCGGCAGCAGCAACGTAGCGAAATTGTAGGCCTCCAGCAGCAAACGGCAGGTCCAGCACAGCGACGCCGGGAAGAGCGCCAACACCTTCGGGACAACCTGCCAGGGGAGATCAAACGCATGAGAACGAGATCGAGGTAGTTACCCATACCACCGTGCAAAAACCGAACACGTACACCACACAAATACACACATGCTACAGACACACGCACACTACAAAAAGAACGATCACGAGCCAGTACATACCTCGTGCTGGTCGATGAAGAGAAAAGAAAAATGAAAAACACATACAAAGGTGGAAAATAAGATGCTCACCTGAGCGGACACTCCCTGGAAGACGTAGCACGTCGAGGCACGACACAAAAACACACGAAGAACGATACGGGAGACACAAAACGCACGGACACAGTCGCGCGTCGCAACAACACCCGGCCATATTGGCCGACAATCGATCGCGATCAACCGAAGGTGGTCACGGTGCGAAGCGCCACGCGCCCATCAATCACCACGCGCGAACTAATCACCGGGTCAATTCGGTGTGACTAACATCCGAGCGCTACGGGGAGAGAAGACGAGCAGGCGATCAGCAATATCGACCATTATCGGCCGATAAAGCCACAATCTGTAAGGGAGAAGATGAAATAAAAATATTCTGCAGACTCACCCGAAGGTTTTCTACTCTTTAATTTCGATTCGAGCCTCGAACTAAATAAAAATCACATTGAAATAATAACAACCGTTTCAATATATATATATATATTGTGACGTTGCACAATTTTATCCTCCCCCGCTTCACCAGCTCGTCCCAAAGGCAGCCGTTTCACCGATCTAAAACATAAGTTATCAGTAAGTATTATTATTCCCTTCCCGTATATTATAATTGTAAATCGTGCAAACACTTACGCGACGCCCCGAAGAATATTACCGACGCCCAGAAGAACTCATCAGCATCCCCAGGACAACCCCAACTCCACAGCAATAACCTACAAGAAAATAACAACTGCAAGAAAAAAGGAAAAGTAAAACATAAACCAGTGGAAGAAAACTTACCAGCATTCACTAGGAGATCACCCGAAGTCGTCCTCGCCATCGAGGATACCGTACTCACACCATCACGAGACCGCCACATCAATGTTGTTACAACAAAATTTTAGCCCGCACTCTCCAAATAAACTACCGCACATGTCACCGGCCACATCTCATCAGCTGTCCCCGAGCCATCAATCGGCGACGGTGACGCAATAACTAAGGAGATGGCAGCAGCGTCCGGCGCCACCGATAGCCTTCCCACCCGTCCTACTTACCCGACACCTTACCCTACCATATCGATGAATCCTCGTTACGCCTAGTTCCCGATAGAGCCTGCCCCCAACCTTGTCCCCAGAAATATCGACCCGAGTGTCGCCTCATCGATTGACCCGTGACCCGCGCGGCCAATCATGGATCAAGGATCTCCCGTGTCTCGTCAAATCAGAGGCACGGGAGAAATTTAAGAACACCCGGAAAACTCGCAAGTTCCGGCACGCCATGTGCCGGACACTTTGCGACGAGCTGTTGAGGAGAGTAGACGAGTCAGGATAAAACCAAATTTGATAACAATTATAAAAGAGTTCGAGAATTAGAGAGAAGAGTTAGAGTGCGAGAATAGTTGAGAATAGAGAGTGCGGTGAGTGTGAGAGAGAGAAAGCGAGCGGCGTGCGTGAGGAGAGACGAGGACAGGAAAGGGTAGCGACGATCGGGAATTATCACGACGACCCGGCACGTCACAAGGACCACGAGAGAGAGCGAGAGAGAGTAAGTGTTTGCACAACTTGAAGTTTTGGCACAATTCTTTTTCAATTTTATATTCCGGTCCCTTCTGCGAAAAGTTTGTATTCGAGTTCCTCCCCCATTCTTGTTCCCGGTTTAGATTTTCCCTACAATATTTATTATCTCCGTGATTTTTCACGGAGAAATAGTTATAATTTTGATTAGCCCGTGGAACGGCTGTGTAATCCTAAGGCGCGTTATATTCGAGATTTTCCCGACGGCCTTCGACCGTCATCGCCAGTCAGAGTTCGCGCGACCCGTATTTACGTTTTTTTGTGTAGAGTCCCCGGCTATCTCGTTCAGTTTTCGCACTTGGCGAAATATTATTTTAAAGATCAAAATTCCGGCCAGTGGTAATAATTAAGAGGCCGTAGAGTCGGAGAACCCCCACCCTGAGATACCCCCCAATATTCATCCTCCCCTAGTCTCCCTCAAATAATTGTTTGCACCCCCGCCTTTGTAATAAAAGTTCTTTTTTTTTTGTTATTTTTTTGTGTTATAAAAATAACTGGCGCCCATATACCTGATTCCTTTTTGCGTCGTTATATATTTGAGACATTGCCCCCGAGATCGTCCGCCGTTACATAGACGTTATTGCGAAACTATAAGGTTAGGATTACTTTTGTAACTATTAGATAAATAAAATAATTGTTATTTTCGTGAATTCGTGTTGCCCTATGAAACTAAATTTTTGTTTGTCCCCCACATTACCCCCAGTTATTCCCTCCCCAACGGCGTGACAATATATATATATATATATATATATATATATATATATATATATATATATATATTGCATCAATACATAATTTGTAAACTTCATACATATAGATATATAGAAAGAGACGACATAGATATAAGCCATAAGTACGACAGAAAAATGAGCGTGTAGCTTCGCTCACGGCCAGCAGGTGGCCACCCGTCGTCCACCGGTATTATAAAGACGTGAGCAGGATGGAGAAAATCGTTACTCGTCTCCCGATTGCGCTGGCAAGCACACTCTTATGTAACATGTTGAGTAGTGCTTATCTACCAACGTATATATACGTTTTAGATATTGTATATGTTTCTATACGTTTACATATAAATATATACAATTCTATCGGGCCAATTTTTGTATACAATTGTATATGATCAATTCATATACATATCTCGCTTGATACGTATCCACTAATAAAGCTGGCAATTATAGGGCAGTAATAGGGTTGCTTCATGGCTTCGTTTCTATTCTGGCAGGGTTCTGTTGAGGCAACCAGCCGGGCCCTGATTAATAGCCCTGTTTAGGCCCTCATCGACAAAGTGTGACCGGCCCGCAAGGGACCTGATCGGGTGCCCTGTTAGGCCCCTTATAGAGTGAGGGAAAAATAATCGGGACCTAGTCTAAGCCCTGGCTGAATTCTTTCACGGGTAACACAGCATATCTCAAGAGGGACATCATATCGCAGGCGAAATATTTCAAAACATATGGTTTCCATTTCAATTTTTCTCAACGGGATATCCTTTTTTTCTTTCTTATGAAAGTTAATTTTTTACATTTTGAGTATACAGGGCGAATTGGATTAACTATAACAGAATTTATTCTGAGGTAGATAGGACCATTACAAACAAAAGTTGCAAATATACATTAGGGATATTTTCAATAGTTTACGAGATATAATTTTTTAAAGTTGGGCTAATCAGAGCGCGCCGAGAAGCGTTGGAGCCGCCCGCTCTCGGCCCTAAATTCACCGAAAACCAACAAAATTTCCTTGTCCTATTTCTCCGCCCCTTTTAACTTTAACTATCCTGTACTAATTCGCGAGTTTGTTGACCATAGAGACGACAGTCTTGGCGCGGGGTGACGGGGGAGCGGGGCGGCGAGCGCGGGCAGCCAATGATTGATACATTGCGCTGTCTCTACGGCTAGGGCGGAGAGCGGGCGGATCTAACGCTTCTTGGCGCGCTCTGATTAGCCCAACTTTAAAAAATTATATCTCGTAAACTATTGAAAATATCCCTGATGTATATTTGCAACTTTTGTTTGTAATGGTCCCACCTACCTCAGAATAAATTCTGTTATAGTTAATCCAATTCGCCCTGTATATAATCCAAATGTAAAATTCGGAAACAACCAAATCCAACCATTTTTGGAGCCAATATGCAATGTTGAAATGCCTTCTGAAATATCATCGGCTAAATTCAGCCTCATAACATACATATTCATTTAAGCGCTTCATTTTTTGTTTATTATTGCGATTACAAATGTATACTTGGCGACTGAGAAAATTTGTTTTTGCAATTGTGTCCACCGAAAGACTCCGTAAGGTGTTAATGAGTGAACCAGGTGTCAACAGCTCGGCAAGTCAAGCTCGGCAATAGCCGATTCTCTACTCAAAAGTTACAGGTACGCGTAGAAATTCATAACTGTAAAAAACGTTACCCTACGTCTACATAATATTGTTCCATATTTTGGTGTTGCTGGCTCAACGTTATCAGTCGAATAACATAAAAACATTTATGGCCCTACAAGAGTAAAGTGCCCTTTGTACTTTGTTCTGGGCGAATTCCGAGTTGTTCTCAGTTGTTCTATATCTGAATAATATTTTTCCATATTTTGGCGGCCCTGGCTCAACGTTATCGGTCGAATAGCATAAAAACATGTATGGCCCTACAAGAGTAACGTGCCCTTTGTACTTTGTTCTGGGCAAATTCCGAGTTGTTCTGAGTTGATCGATATCGGAATAATATTGTTCCATATTTTGGTGGCCCTGGCTCAACGTTATCGATCGAATAACGTAAACACATTTATGTACCCACGAGAACAAAGTGCCCTTTGTATCTATTTCAATTTTGTTCGGAGAGTTTTAATACTTTGCAACAATGTTTAGAATAACTAGAACAATCCAGAGTAAACAAAAATTGGAATTTTTGAAAAATGGGGGACTGCTGACAAAAAACAGTTTTAAAAAATTTTCCGTCATGTTTTTGTGTTGATCGACTTAAAACTCTGGAACAATTTAGAACAATTGTAGAACAGCCTGGAACAAAAATCGAGTATCGTGCCTTCATATAGGCACGATACTCGACTGTACCTCTAATTGGAACGCACCCATAGACGCCTTTTTGGAATTCTAGGGGTTTCCAAGGGAAATTTAGGAGGATTTTGGATTGATCTTAGGGGGAACGTTTTGTAGTTGTTGGCAACACTGGGGTTAGCCAATATCACGAGGACATCGTCGACAAAATTAGTCGTGGATTTGCCTAATCCCTGTAAGACTATTTCCAAACCTTTGATAAGACTTGCCATACTAGTTTTTAATGCGAATCGCGTGACTGTGAATTGGTACCACAGTCCTTCGTGCAAGAACGCCGTATATTTTCTTGAGTCCTGTTGCAGTGTGATCTGCCAAAAACTGCTCGTCATATCCAAACTCGATATTGTACCGATACCTTCCCATTGTTGAAAAATTTCTTCGATCGGTGGAGCTGAGTTGTGATCATCAACCAGATACTTATTCAGCTGTTTCGCGTCTAAACACAGTCGTACCGTCCCGTCTTTCTTTACGACTGTAACCATAGGATTGATGTATTGACTCTGCGTTCGTTCGATCACTCCGTGTTCTAACATTCTCTGGATCTCTCTCCTTACACTCTCCCTGTGCTGCATTGGGACTGGATATGACCGATTCACATATGGCTCAGGATTTTTCATAACCCGTTTATGTGTGTATGCTGCCATCCTACCCGGTCTCCTCGTAAATATATGGCGATACGTTTTTACCAGAGTTCGGAATGAGTTCTTTATGTTTGTAGTTATTCCATGAATTTCCTCCACCTTAGCTCGAATTTTTACGTCGATAATACTTCTTCCGTGTCACCTCAGGATTTTCCTGTCCCTTCCGCTTCTATTTCATGAATGTTTATTACCTTATTCCAATTCCCCTCGGTAAGTTGTCGGGTTACCATCGGTTGACCCGCAATACATCATTCGTCTTTTTCGGCGTCTAAACGTATCTTCAATACTTTCATCCCGTCGATACCTAGAATTGATTCTCGTCTTAATTTTTGACAGCAAATTAGCTGTCATATTGGTCATATTGGAAG
This sequence comes from Netelia virgata, assembly GCA_951802705.1. Classification (NCBI taxonomy): domain Eukaryota; kingdom Metazoa; phylum Arthropoda; class Insecta; order Hymenoptera; family Ichneumonidae; genus Netelia; species Netelia virgata. Next base: position 20,563,746 of record OX637865.1, read on the forward strand.
TTACGTTTTTCGAGGCATCTGGTTTGACAAGAGATGCTACCAGATACCCCGTTGCATCGATACTGATACTGCGTATACGATTATTTATCGACAGTTTTCTATAGACGTAAGTCTGTTCCCGTCTCCAATATATAACGAAAAATTTATCGTACCCTATTTCCTTTACACATCCCGCAAATTCTAATCCATATTTCAAATTCATTATGGACGTCACTGGATCGGTAACGCCCTTTAAACCTAATTCGACTTCGTGATCCAAATTGCATGAGGGTATTTCACGACGCCAATTGTAAGTGGACGTTCCTTTTAATTCCTTCACAACGCCTTTACGTTCTTTGCCTTTCAATTGGCGCTTTTTTTTGTGAGTGACATTACGAGTATCATGGGTTGATATATGAACTTGAAGTCCGTCTTCCTCCGGGCCGTTGAGACTATACAAATTAATTGCGTTACCGCATTCTTTACACTCTCCGTGAATTTTGAAGAAATATTCTCCCTGGATTGTGCTAATCTTACCATTCTTGAAGTTAAAGGGGCATGGTAGTTTAAAGCTATTCCATAATTGTGCGTAGAGCATGTCGGGCCAACCTGGCTTCAAAACGTTATATTCACGATTCTTATATAATCGCGTTTCGGGCTCGATTTGTCTCCAAACCTCTGTTGCAATAACAAATGGGCGCGCAATGGAGGTAAAGATGTATGTATGCGCGTCCATTGACCAATTCGACCGATTACTGTCTCCATTTCAATGTTCGAACTACTCTCTAATTTTTCGATCACCTCGCTTTTCAATAATTTATGAAGAATTCCATGACGATTCTCTGAAATATACAGATACACATATTTTTTGTTCATTTGTCCATCTAAAAGATCGGACGCTTGTTGCCATACACCGTCCGATAATGGGCGCATTCTACCAGACTCAGTGATAAAATCTAACCCACGTAAGGATCCTCTTCTCGTAAGGATTCTCGGCCTTTGACTCTCGTGCGGACTCGGCGGTACTCGAACTCCCGAACTGTATCCCCACCCATCCGTCATCGATCGACTTCGATCTCGGCGTCTTCTTCACTTCTACTGTGACTCCTAAAGGTAACGGTTTCCTTCGACGCTTCAAAGTACTACATTCTTTCATAATTCGACTTCGGCATACGTACACGGCAACCTTCTTCTAAGTCAGTGAACTAAATATGATTTACGACTGGCTTTATTTCGCGAGTTCTCTTCTGTGGATTGTGGACATTAATAGTTTTCACGGTGACGGTACGGCTTATTTAACGGACTAATTCCAACGGACACGTGCGCGTGTTAACTGGCGTCCACCATTACGCTCCTTCAATACGACCACCGGCTATTCCATAGTATCTCTTGTTAATAAATTCAGTTATTGCTTTGTTAACTTCGGTGTATCGGACATTTCTTTCGGACCCTTCAACTTCCTTCTCCAGATTTCCTCGATATTTCCGAACGTCCCCACCTCAGAATCAGATCTGCGGTCTGTCACCAGACAAAAGCAGACTTCGACGATCTCGAGAAGAAACTGCAGCAAACCATGAATAGTCTCTCGCAATACGGGGACATTGCAAAATATACCATCGCCCTTGCCAAGGATAATCGCAGTCGAATCGATGCCGTTGAAGATGAGATGCGGAATCAATTATCACAAACAGTAAATATGTCGCAAGGGGGTTTAAATATCAGTCAAGCTTTTGCTGCGAAGCAAAGGCCACCGATTTTAAATGGTGACGGAAAAGAAAAACCGATGCGATACGACCTCTGTGAACTTGGCAACCGACTTTCAAAATTCGAAAATTTTCTGACGGCAATCGATTCATGATCGTTAGTACCCGATTGTACCACTTTTATTTTTAATTTTACTCGAACCCGGAAAAAGTTATGAGATTTGGAAAATTTCGAAAATTTAACTTTTTCAATTTTAAAAATTTCGGAATTCTGACGACGGGAATCGATGCGCAATCGTTAGTACTCCCAGGAACCACTTTCATTTTCGTTAGTATCTCAAACGGAAAAAAGTGATGGGAAATCGAAAATTTAAAAAATGTAACTTTTGTAATTTTCGGAAATCTGACAACGGAGATCGAAGCGCAATCGTTAGTACCCCCAGAAATCACAGAAACACTCTCACACGAACTCCCGGCACTACGCACATTTCCGAACATACTCCCCGCCTTCGTCGAGTGTTGTAGATGAAGAATCCACTGGAAGTATCGTTAGCTTTGAAGTTGGTCGCTTGAAGGTCGAAGAGCCCGTGGTTCGGTCACTCGAGCTAACGGCCATCGTGAAGGTGGAAGTCTCATCCGTTATCAGCACGAGAGATCCGACTCGAATCTCGTCTGAAGCATGATGCGATTTGGAAGTCGATACCCTTCGCTGAAGATATTCAGATGACCATCACTGCCAGAAATGTTGAAGTTTGGCTTACAGTAACTGCCATCCAGCAAGCTTGGATTCCGGAAGTGCTGTAAGTGGTGGTTCTGGCACGGTGATCAACGCCTCTTCGATGATGAAATGACCCGGAGTGAGAATAGCGACGTCATCAGGGTCGTTCAACAATGCACGAAGCGGCCGTGAGTTGAGTACGGCCTCCACCTGCGTAAGAAGAGTCGTAAATTCTTCATACGTGAATGAAGTTTCTCCGATGATCCGACGAAGGTAGTATTTCGCGGATGTTTCAGCGGCCTCCCATGTTCCACCCATGTGAGGAGCTGCCGGAGGGTTGACGGACCACTTTGTACCAAGGTTGGTCAGAGAGATGATTGTAGAGTTCATCTCTGCTGAGCCAGCCTTGAATAAGTTTCAAAGTGCCGCATCTGCCCCGATGAAGTTCGTGCCAGTCACTATGAAGAGAGTGACAGATGCCTCGTCTGGCTGAAAACCGGCGGTATGCTGCAATGACGGCTTCCGAAGTATAATCCGTGACGAGTTCCAGATGGACCGCAGATGTTGAGAAACAGACCAAAACTGCGAGGTAGCCCTTATAAGTTTTTGCCTGTTGACCACGCCATGTCTTGATGATGAAGGGACAGGGTAGTCAACACCAGTGTGGACGACAGGTCGCGAAGGGGTAACGCGTGCGGACGGAAGTTGTCCCATAAGTTGCTGCGCCTGAATTTCGCGTTGTCTCGCACCGGTAATGCAGCGAAGAATGAACGATCGGATTGGTGCTCGACCTCCTGGTATCCAATACGAACGACGAAGGAAGCCAAGGGTGGTTTGTGTACCCCCGTGAGGCGTGCGGAAGTGTGCGTCCGCGATGACTAAAGAAATGAGCCGAGAAGCGCGAGGTAAAATTGGTGGATGTTTTGCCTCGGGTTGAAGAAGTGAATGCTTAAGCCGCCCTCCGACTCGAAGAGTCCCTTGGTGGTCGATGAAAGGCGTGAGGGCGGTCAAAGGATTTCCTTTCCGAAACGTAGATCCGGCTGCGAGAAGTTTTAGTTCCGTGGCGAAGTACGCTCCTTGTACGAGACGTATACAGAAGAAGTTTACTTCTTCGAGGTATCCAAGCGTGAGAGGGAAGGCCAAGAATGTGTTAGGACGCTGTTTGAGGCGTGCTGCCGCTCGTTGGCAGACGACGGTTATTCTCAGAAGTCGCGTGAAAGAAGCGTACCTGTCGAGGAGATCCCAAACCTGGAGATGACGCTCTGAAGTAGTGATGGAGGCCAGACCTGGGCGTTGTTCTAGGTTGCACTCTGGCGGAGTGTCTGCAGACGAAACTGGCCACGATTGGTGGGGAAGTAGAAGCCATGGCGGCCCGTGCCACCATAGAAGATGCGTCGCTAACTGTCGGGGCGTAAGCCCGCGTGAAGCGCAGTCAGCCGGATTCTCCTTGCCCGCAATGAACCGCCATTTTGCATGCGAAGTGAGCTCTTGGATAGAAATGACCCGATTCCGTACAAAGTCCTTCCATTTTGTGGGAAGTGAAGTTATCCATGCCACTGAAGGATCAGTGCAGAGAAATACCGCAGTGTCTGCGAGGTCGAGTGTCCTCTGAACGTAAGACAGAAGCGGTGCCAATAGAAGAGCGGCATTCAATTCGAGTCGGGGAATTGACAGTCATTTCAGCGGAGCGACTCACGTTTTCGGAAACATTAACGTGACTGTGGTGGAGCCGTTGGGTGAGGTTGAACGAAGACAAACGACTGCTGACATGGCCAATTGTGAAGCGTCTGAGAAGCCATGAAGTTCAACCCGGTGTGAAGGTGATAATGGTAGTCATCTCCAGAGACTGATAAGCGAGAGATCGCTCATGCTGTCTCTGAAGCGTTGTCACCGTTCTTGGAGCCGAAGTGGAAGTTCGTCATCCCATTGAAGGTTCGCCAACCACAATTCATGCAAGAAGATCTTCGCGGTGATGATGACGGGTGCAATGAAGCCTAGTGGATCAAACAAGGAAGCGGTCTCCGAAAGAATCGTCCTCATCGTCATCTCCGAGTTAAAAAAAGACTGAAGTTTGACGCTAAAGTTGTCCTCAATGGGATCCAGACGAGGCCGAAAAGTTTAACGTTCGGATCTTCCGATTGAATGACGATCGCTTCAGATTGGGAATCTGAAGAAACAGACTTAAGGACTTCCTTAAAATTCGCTGTCCATTTTTTAAGTGGGAAACATCCGCGCTGACAGATTCCTTGAAGTTGAACGGCCGTTGACTGAAGTTCGTCGATAGTGTCAGCGCCGGGGAAGATATCATCCACGTATCTACACTTCGTCAAGGGTAGAGTGGCCATTGGGAAGTCGTGCCCTTCGTCCTCGACTAATTGAAGCATAACATGAATGGCGAGGAAGGGCGCACAACTCAATCCGTAGGTGACGGTCGTCAGCTTATAGGGGACGATTCGGTCTTGAGAATCTACCCAAAATATTTGTTAAAGTCGTAATCGTCCGGATGCAACGCAATTTGTCGAAACATTTTGGTGATGTCCGAAGCGAAGATGAAGCGGTGCCTCCTGATCCATAGGAGGACGTCCGATGTGTCGCGCGGAAGTTTGGCTTCGGGGTGAAGAAGGTAATCAAGTGACGATCCGCTTGTCGTCTTGAAAGATTCATTAAAAACGACGCGAAGTTTAGTTGACGCACTCTGGGCGCAGATGACACCATGGTGCGGAAGGAAATACCGGTTAAGCACGAACCATATGATGTAACGTTTCGTACTCTTGAAGGAAGTCATGGTAGAGATCTCGATACGTCTCGTTCGCTGCGAGCCGCCATTGGAGCTGAAGTAGACACCGTCTCACGCCGGAATACGAATCTCCGAGCACCGAAGGTGAAGCCTTAAATGGCATTCGGACGAAGTATCGGCCGGAAGTGTGCCTCGTGTGTCTCTCTGAGGTGTCGCTCACAAGAGGCTTCGTCCGGGTCGGTTTTAAGGGCCGAGTCCGGAAGAATTTCCTCTTGCTCCCAGAATTTGATAAGCAACGAAGTGACCTCATCATCGGTTGATGAATGCTGAATACGAACCGATTGTAAAGTGGAAGTGTCGACTGGCCCGAGCACGATCCATCCGAGGCGAGTCCGTTGAGCGATTGGCTCAGTGGGTCGACCCATGACAAGGCCAGCTTCTACTAGTAAGCCATACGAATCAGCGCCGATGATGAAGTTGATGGGTCCCGATTTCAGAAAGTCAGGATCGGCCAGAAGTGACCCTTGAAGGTGCGGCCAGTCCCGTGACAAAGTGAAAGACGGCAGCGTCGAAGTTAAGCTCGATGACGAAGTGAAAATTGCTTGGCGGGTGGCGAGTAATACTGAAGGTCTTACCGTTTTCCTGGTTGAAGTGACTTTACGTTCCGTTGGATGAAGTGTACATTGTGTTGTACCCCACAGTACAACGAAAGAATATTCCAATGGAATATTCCAGTAGACTAAGCGAATGGGATATAAAATGCATACTAATCACTTATAAAAATAAAGCGTGAGAATCACGCCACCAGAAATTTGCTGTGACCATATATGGTCACAAAACCAAGTATTCCCCAACTGCACAATAGGCAGTTTAGTAAAGGCGAATCACGCCATCGATATCATTGTTGTGATCATATATGGTCATAGCGACCAAATGCCGAATTGGCACTTTCGCATAGCAACTCGCGGGCGATCCGAGATGGCCCCGATAATTAATTCAGTCTTAATTGACGAGCGGAGCTAATCAGTTGGTCTTTGATTGAAGCTCATTTCCTATAACTTCGCCTAACTTTGTAAACTACCAATCCAAATCTTACAATAAACTGTTATTTCTTTTTACTTCATAAACTCGAGTTCTACTCCTTATTGGCTAATATCCCAAAATAATATTGTGATGTCGCGGGTTATTTATTTACTTATTTGTTATTATTGGAGCTGCCGACTCGGCTACGGAACGCGGTAGTTGAGAAGGAAAAACGCGGTAGACACTTAATCGGGAAACACAAGACTTTATTCCCAGCGGTTCAACAGACAGCGGAACGTTGCTGCTCAGAGGATCGGAAATGTTCTTATAACATTAATCCGTGGGAAAGTCGTAGTGTGGTGGGGCAAGAATTTGGGAGTCAGAACGTTCTGGAAATGGAAACGTCTGGGGAGACCATCGGGGGCTGCGGGTGTTTCGAGTTTGAGGCAGGTCAGGCCATAAAGATAAGTGTTTTATGGCTGGACTGTGGAAAATGGAAAAAGGAGGTTTTGGGCCTTTCTCGGAAAACAACGACAGCTGCGTTCTGACGGAGAGATGTCCCAGCCATAGCGAGGAGGTAGCTGTAGGAAGTCACGTAGGCAGGAAAGGAATGCGAGAGGCGCGTGGGAAAGAAGAAAAAAAGGTGGCTGGGGGTAGACCATCGTCACAATATCTTATCGCGCAATACTAACGTTTTGCCGATATAACAATTGGGAAGTGCCGAAGTTCCCAGAGGTGCCCGATGGGAAGAGATCTGTTTCAGAAGTGTTGTCGCATTGGTGACTGTGAAGTCAAGCCTGAGGCTCAGTAGGCGACGGAATGCGCACTGGCATTGAAGTCGACCGTCCAGGTTTTGAAGAGCGATGTTCCTTTTTGATGTTGTTGCTCGTTGTGGCTGAAGTCGGAGAAAACACATTGGAGATAACCGTCAGGTACGGCGAAACCAAAATGTACGAGATGTCTAAAACACAAAAACTGTTTGAATCGAAACGCGCACGAAATTAAAGAATCATTGGTATCAAAGAGTCACGAAGGAGACACACTCTATTTCTAGCCCTTTCACGATCTTGAAAGGGCTAGAAATAGAGTGCGAATTGAGGCAAGAATTGTCAGAATCAAAACGCGAAAACACGAAGTTGAGCTAAATTCGAGGCACGCAGTCTCCAGGTCGAAGCGCCCACTAAATGGTTGAAGCGTCCAGGAGTACACGAAACATGACCGACGAAGAATTACTCAACTCGAAGAAGAACCGCATTAAACTCAGAATCAGAGTTAAAGCACGAGCCGTTACAAAGAGTCTCCGAAATTCTCAAAGATAAGGATAAGAAAGCGTCTAATACCTGTCGAAGAAATCGTACGATAAAGAAACGTCCGCGCGTACGCGAAAATTAAAGAAAACTCGCGGTGGTAATTCACGAGTGTGAGAGTACGAGAATGGTCCCGCAGAGTTCGGCTCACTCACACGCGAAGAGACCTCCTCATTATCAGAGGGGTGACACTCCGGCTCCCCCACTCCTTTTTTGTCACGCGAGGAGTTCGTTAGATTTTTCAACGAACATACGAAAACGAAATATGAAGCGTTGAAAATACCGGCGTAGCCTATCAAATCCAATATGGTGGTGGCGAGTGTTATGTGAGAAAGTGGGTGTTGACAGTTCAACAAAAAAGTGAATTTTCTTTTATAATTTTCGTTTTATTATTTAAACCTTTTATAGAAGACTATAGTTAAGTAAATCGGGAGTGAAGTGAAATAAGTGTTTCATCTAAATCGAGGAAATACAGCGAAATATCTAACCGAAGCTACGTTAATCTCACTAAAGCGAAAGCGCAAAAATTGTGTACACTTTATATAGAATCCTATCAGAATCGAACATATCAATGGTTAATATCTTTATATTTCTGTTGCAGATGATCGGGACATGGTTGCAAAAGGTGTACCGCAACCTTCGTAAAATTTCAACAGCGCCGAAGAGGAGTTGAATACAAACAATGAGACCGTTTTGTGCGAGTCTCATTGTTTATATGAAACATCAAATTCCAAGAAGCGCCTTCGCTCATCAGGTGAGTCTTTCATTCTATTTTCATTAATATGTTGATCATTTTTGTCCATAGTATTATTTTTGATTTAATGGTGAATGACTCTTTTCTGTCTTAATTATTTATCCATAATATACATAATATAATGATCGTTCAGAATCGATATTTTCAATTATTAATATCGTTATATTTTTGTTGCAGATTATCAGGACGCCAAAGAGAAGTCGGAAGCAGACGATAAGACCGTTTTGTACTAGTCTCATGAACCATCAACCTCGAAGAAGCGCTATCGTTCATCGGGTGAGTTTTTCAATGTATTTTGATGTTTGATGCCGATCATTTTTTTACACTATTGTTTTGGATGTAACACTGAAAAAAAGTTTGTCTGTTTTGATTATTTATCCAAAAAGTGTAGATACTTTCTCGCTACCTATAATAATTATTTTCTTGGTACCTATAATCAGTTCGCGCTACCTACGATATTCTCTTGCTACCGATAATGATTTTGCGCGATACATACGATAGATTTTCGCGCGCTAACTGCGGTGGATTTCCGCGCGCTACCTCCGGTTTTCGAGTTCGAACGTGATTGGTGAGGGATATTCTCGCGCGTTTACAACAACCTAGTGTACCAGCCCGGATCGTTCCAATATAATATTGTTCGACCTGTATTGATCTCATTTGCACACGAATAAATAGATCTGAATTATACGTTGCTTCTTTCAAAAGTGTTGTTTGTAACTCTACTCTCATGCCCGTCCACGCCCCTCTGTCATTGCCGGCCGAAAGACGGGCTGAGCTGATCATTTGGTTTCCCGAAGTCTCTCCCCGGCATTGCGGGAGAAGTTCGGGGTTTGCGGGGCACGCCTGGGACGGCAAAGTAAATAAGCCGGTTCCACCGGTGGTACTCGTACTGGCGCCCGTCCGTTGCGGACGTGTTACCCGCACCCCGGGAGTCATCTATGACCCTGGCCGTGGCGACTTTAGGGTTCGGGTGAAGCGCTAGTCCCGCGGTGTGATGGTAGGGAGGGGGACCTCGGAGGAATAGCGAAAACTCGTTACAGTCTGTTATAAAAAAACATAATAAAAATTAAATTTCATGAATAGAATTTTAAAAAAAGTGACAATGAACGTGACGCCGCAAAAAAACATTGACCTATGGCGGTGGGTGACTTGATCAACCGCTTGTATGACATAAAAAAATTAGCCACAGTTGTAAAAAGTATGAATGCCACTCTATCTTGAACTATAATTAACGGCGTGTGTAACAATTTGACAAACTGGCTCAAGTTGAAATTGTGCAGTAAAAATGTTAAATTTTTTTCGTTTTGCCATTTTTTTAAATTGAAAAATGACATTGACTTTTCTGTTAATAACATACGGTTGAGCATAACAAATAATGTAACATAAATTTTAAAAGAGATGTTGCATGAGTCATTGAAGATTATAGGAATATCGCATCACGTCACAATATTTCTGTTCTATGTATGTTTGTGTTTCACCTAATGCGGCACGTACTCCGCAGTCTCGATTGTTGATTGGAACAACAAATTATTTCACCATCAATTGCCACTTATGTATAAGGTTTACGATAAAATAAGGCGTGCCATAGATGATTGCTGACTGGGCTCAATTTATGTTTACTTTAAGGTTATGGATAATCATTACAGTTTATCGAATGCAGTTTGTCGAATGAGAATGTTCATGCTGGTGATGCTAGTGATAGAGTAGAGAGGCTTGCAATTAGTATATACAATGTACTCCTTATAAAACTAAACAAACTTTCAGATCAAATGGATCGCGCCTTGCAAAGTACTGTGAATGTGTGCACAGGGACATTGCGACGTTCTGAACATGAGCAAAAATCGAAACAGTAAGAGTGAATATCAATATAATAAGCTAGCCGTTTTTTGTGGAATATCTGCAATAACAATTGGTGGGGGCGTGTCATACATGTTTTGTTGTAATATCTGTCCGATTTATCCCATCAGAATACGTTTCAGAGAATTGGGCATTCATAATCTGGAGGAGTCTGGTAAGAAGTTTTCAAGATGCTCGTCTTCAAGTACGGCGGAATGTAACACGACGAATATGCGTGGACAACATTGGGAAGGATCGCGACCCGAATGGGTCCAATATAAACGATTTGGAATATTTGTCAGTCGCAGGTTGAGATCAATGATCTCCGATAAGGCTAATGAAATAATGTCGGAAATATGTGACATTATCACAAACGAATAATATTCGTGAAGGGGTTATGTGCAGTCGTCATAGACAAAACTCGCGATTTTGTTTCGTAAATTAAATGTATGTTGTAATACTTAAAAATGTTAATCGATGCATTATATAGTTTTTGAGATTATCTGCAGATATTGCACTTTTAAAATATACTCAAACTCAAAAATCAAATTTCTTCTTCCGAGATGATTGCACATAATCCGTTAAGAAAATGTTTATAGACGTCGTTAATAATACATATTTATAAATAGGAAGAAAAGCTGAGCGGTACGACGACCACTCTATAAATAAAATATTGAAATTTGAACAACGTTTTACATGATTCAAGTCAAGTAGATTAGTTCGAAATACAGTGCATGCATTAGTATAACAACATGGACTGTATCGTCCTGAGTTCAATTCGGCACGGTTATGAGTTCATGCATTTACTATCCTATTCTTTGTGACTTATCCCCTTTATAGTTGCCACACAGCGCATGACCAGGAAGCGTCAGATGGAAGAAATAAACATACGAGCAGAACATTTGACGCCCCGGGAAAATGTCATGATGGGTGTGATAAACACTCAAAACGTGCTATTGGCTGAAACGGTGCACAAACTGCGAACAACTGCAGATGTGCTTAAGGATTTATCAGGAAGGAAGTACAACTTTCTCATGAATGACATTTCATCGCCTGCTCTGCGTCAAATAGTTTTGGCCGATCTACGCAACAATAATAAAGTAGCTGGTGGCCGAAGGTAGACCCTCGATGACAAATTGACGGCTGCGTCTATTTATAAGCGGGTGCCCAAGGCTTATGAATATCTACAACAACTGATAACGTTGCCGTCAGTGAGGACGATTATGCGAATCTTATAGCAAATTCCTATGGGCGCAGGAATTAATCGTCGAGTCATGGATCCCCTCCGGACACTGGTTACGAAAATGGAACGAAAAGATCAGCAAACTATTCTGATGTTTGATGAAATGGCGCTCAAAAGAAGGCTGCAATTTAACGAGAGGGACAGCAAAGTCGACGGCTTCGAAGATTTCGGCGAACATGGGACGTCGGAGCAAATCACCGATCACGCTCTCGTGTTCGTGGCGCAGGGCCTGGGTGAAAGATGGAAACAGCCCGTTGCTTATTATTTTTGCAAAGGAACCACGAAGACGCAGATTCTTCGACGTCTCATTGTCGACGTAATCGAAGCGTTGGAGTCGACGGGTTTCTATGTGGCAGCCACAGTCTGCGATCAGGGGCCAACGAACCGCGGAGCTTTGCAGGTGTTAATGCTTGATAGCCAAAATGAAGAGGCTGCCGCGTCCTGCATCTTTTTGAATCACTTAGAAATAATTTCATGGGGAATTTCGAGAAATAGAAGAAAGCTAACAGTGCTACAAGTAAATTCGAATATCCGGGAAACGTGATAGAATGGGGAGGGAACGTTGCAAAATGACAACATATGATTAAGATTTACGAAATAGATATAAATTCGTTTAAATTTAACAAATTAAACGAACGTAATCTATTTTCTACATCAAAAGAAAAGATGCAAGTGAAGTACGCGGCACAGCTCTTAAGTTTCACGTCAGCGGCCATCTTGAGATGCATGTCAATGTCATCACAAGTTACCATTTTACTGGGTGGAATGGAGACGGCGAAGATAGTTAGCGATTTCGACGAGATGTTCGACGTCATGAATGGCCTGCCAAATCCAAAAGGGATTAAAAAAGGCTAGCGATCGAACGTAATACCAACGTCCTACCACGTCGAGAAATGGGCGCACTTTCGAACGGCCGTCGACGAAATGAAGTTTGTTCGCTACACAGGCGAGACGTACCGGCCACCGTGACAGGACGGCTTCACAAAAACTGTGTCTGCTATGCATACTTTGTGGCAATATTTGCAGCGAATAGGGTTTACAGGTTTGAAACTCCGTCAGCTGAACCAAGATCCACTTGAAAATCTTTTTGGAGTGGTACGACAGCACGGGGCTCCAAACACAAACTCGACGTGCACACACTTTGCAGTAGCACTTAAAACCTCGATTGTAACCCGATTTTCAGGGCATAAGAGCAAGAAGGGCAATTGCGAAAACGATAGTGGCTCGGTTCTGTCGGATCTTCGGAAATTTTTATCATCGCCCGATCATGAAGCCAAGGACATTGATGAACCGCAGGAACCGGAATGTAACATAGTTGATGAGAGTTCTCGCAACGTCATCCATATCCCGGATGTGGATGACGTTGAAATGAACACGGCGATGATGTTGAGTTCGTCATCAACGGTATCGGTGTCGTTCGTGGCACAATATGTTGTCAAACAATTGACATCATATTTGTGCTGCGATGATTGCCGACTTGCGTTTGTATCCGATCATAATAAGCCCTAGATCAATCTATTGCCGCAACTGATCAACCTTGTCACAATTGGGGTGGACATGTTTTACGAGTGAATTCTTGATCAGCTTCATGATTCTACACAGTTTTCGCTCGCAATTGCTCGTTCTATGTGAGACAACGTTCATCAAATGCCGTGAACACAGAGGACCAGCGACGGAGCGAATTTTTGATAGCATTAGCAAATTTGTGATAATGCACCAATGCTAGAAAATAAATGGACTTTTCCAAACTCAAGAGTCGAAGTCAAATAACGCTGTCAAGATTGCGCAACTAGCCAGCGCTGGTAAATGGCGAGTTAAACCTTTTTCAACTAAGATATTTCATTTAACATTTTGGTTACAATTAATATTTTTTATCCATGAACGTCAATATTGACAAAAATTGCATTAACCAATTCTTTTAACAACATATAGATTGGAACCGCTACAAACTTGGACGCATTATGGAAGCAATATTCCGGAATGATACAAAAATCAGACACGCCAGGTCACAGGTAAGGATATTCCGGTAGGCAGCTTATAAATCCAGTAACAGTTAGTATTATATTTTTTTCACGATTTTTTTCAGGCAATTGCCAATACAAACGGAGCGATCCGGTTCATACGACCATAACAAGCCGTAAAAAAGATGAGTACACTACTGATTACATATTTGATAGCATAGAAATGAACAAATAGAATTCGTTACTCTCATCATTTTTCGTTCTTATTTCAGAAAAATTTCGACTCTACCGTTTTCCCCTGCTGGCGAGACAACCGGGTGATCCGTAGAATACGGCCATTCGGACTATAAATTATAAAATGAATTTTCAATAACATATGTAAAATAGTATACAATAATATTTTTTGAATAAAATACTCTTTTCTATTTTTATATATTTTCTAACATATCCAATTCAATCCAATGTATCGTAAAACCTCTCCCGCCCAATTTTAAATGTTGCAGGGCGCGAACACTGCAGAGCGAAATTCGTTGCAGGGCGCCAACACTGCAGAGCGAAATTCGTTGCAGAGTTTCGAGCTACGAAGTTGGTATAGAAAATCTAACGAACTCCGTCTTTACCAATCAGCGTCGAGACAAATAAAGTGGGACCCTTTAGCATTGAGTGTCACTCCCCTGCTCATGATATCAGAGCACCGACACACGTAGTCGACGCGCCTATCAATGTGTCTCGCGCACTAACCCCCGCGAGCAATAAGCGTTCCCTTGTCCTCGCGCACCAACACACGTAGCTGAAGCGTCCGTTAAATTCTCACGCACCAACACACGTCGTTCGAAGCTAGCCACACGCACGAGTGAGAGTGAAATTCGCGAATTGTGCCGGAGCGAGGGCGAACGAACGACTCGAAGATCCTGTGACTACGAACAGCCGCACAAAACGGACGAAGAAGATAGCCGCCACGCAAGAGCGAGAGAGCGCGAGATAGCGAAGACAAAGAACCCGAAGCTATGACCGTTAAGGTAGTCGTATCGCTACGCTCTAGTCATGTACCCCTCAACAACTAACAATAAATTTTACAAAACATTAAACACTTAGGTCGAAACTTATTTTCGATAAATACAATTTTTATAGACAAACACTTATTAATAACCTGTAATTTATTGCAGAATTGAATAATAATTATTTTTATTACTTGAGTAGTACTTTCCCACATTAGATCTGGCAACGTCGAATTTCTGTCTGTGCTTTGACTATCTCTTTCCCTCTCTATATAACCTAAAATTTGTCCGTCGAAACTTGTGAAACTATTATCAAAATGGAAATGTCAAGCGAAGTCCGACATAATATTCGCGCTAGTACCGGTAAACGCCGAGGAAGTTTTATTTCACTAAAAACGAAAAAAAAAATCCAATGCACTAGTCATAGAAAATAAGCGAAGGACACGTACTTATAGCGAAAATTGTACTGACAACCCCAGTGAACGTCGGATTGTAGATATCAACTGCTTAGCTGATGCGCTATGGTGTTCAAATTGCGGAATTCCACTTTCGCTGCGACACCGTATAAGCAATGTGTAATTTGATATTGCTCATGTTTATAAAATTCGGTGTATAAAATGCTGTCAAATCTATTAGGTGCATACCAATAGATATAAACAAAATGACCATCATCGAAAAGTTTATGATGTTAACATATTGGCAGCTTTTGGTAAGTAATTACAAAATCTATTCATTAATTAAAAAATTGTAATTTATTCATTAAAAAAATGTAATTTATTCATTATGTAAAAAATTGTAATTCATTTTTCAAACTAAATAAGTTTACTGACTCATTTTAGCTACGATACACTCTGGGATTGGGCTAGCTAAATTAAATGCGATACTTGCAGTATTGAACATCCCTACGCTAACCCCAAATTTTATGCGACATTATTCAAGGAAAATCAACACAGCTATTGAAGAAGTAGCTAAAGAAAGCTTCAGGTCTGCCATCCGAGAAGAAAAGACTTTAACTATGGCTCTTAACGATAACGAAGGAGAGAATACACAACCGTCAAGTTCACATGATGCGTAAGTATTTCTTCGCAAGGATCCTTGTAAATATTGTTATACTTTTCACTTATATTCAGCATCCTTCAAATTCTCTTTGATAAAAGAACTTATCTTGTCTGTTGGTTTCTGAAGTTGCTGCGAGTCTATATGTAGAATCTTTACTATGTGCGAATCGATTACTCAAGTCTAGGGTTTCTTGCCTGCTGATTTCTATACTTATCTGTGTTTTGCCGACCGATGCAGATTTTAATAATATCTACAATAAAACGAGTAACGAAGTTGCTGCTTCGTTCTTTGATAGATTGGTTCATCGTATCCACTATTTTTTACAGAATCTTTTAGTAGTAATCTTATTTTAATTTAATCATTTTCTTTTTTATGCATTTTATCACCAAGTTCTGGAATCAAAGACGCCATGATCCACATTGTGGAATATGGTATGGAAACAAATGGATCATGAGCGCACAGATGAACTTTTTTTTATTGTTATTTAGCATCTGTTATAGTGATGAGTACCTGGTTATTATACAA
Source organism: Netelia virgata (assembly GCA_951802705.1). Lineage (NCBI taxonomy): Eukaryota > Metazoa > Arthropoda > Insecta > Hymenoptera > Ichneumonidae > Netelia > Netelia virgata. The sequence goes on from OX637865.1 coordinate 20,579,589, forward strand.
ATGTATATCTGCTAAAGGGCTATGGATTCTAACGAATTTAATTATCTCTTTTGAAGCTTCATTTTTAAGTACAGATGTTTTCAAAGTGCATGTGTGTGATTATAGCCATAATAGCAGAATATGTTTAAGTGCTAGTCTAGACTCAACATGGCAAAAGAGGAGCAATAGGTCTTATAATAGTTTATCAGGTACGAATATCTATCTAAATTCTTTTTAACATTATGTGAAAATCGAAAAAAATGTTTTATGTATATTTTTTAGGGCATTGTTCTCTAATTGGCGTTCAATCGAAAACATTGAGTGGAATTGATATTAAAACGAAAAGATGTGCACTGTGTGAAGCAGGTCACGATCTGATAGAACACAATTGTCGTACAAATTTTGAAGGCACGGCAAAATCCATGAAACCTGCGATGGCTGTTTCACTGTTGTGTGAGAATGTTATGCTCGAAGAAGGTGTCAAAATTAGCACATTAATCACCGACAATGATTCGTCAATTTTACCCTCGATTAGCCGTAAAGGCAACTACGAAATACGCAAATGGAGTGATCTAAATCATACAAAAAAAAGTGTCACAAGCGTCTTATATGGATTGAAGTTGAGCACAAAACTTATTACTTACTTCAGTAATGCATTTTCATATTGTATAAAAAAGAATAAAGACAATGTTACGGGTGTACGGGAGGCAATTTTGAACATTGTGACGCATGCCTTTGGCGAACATGACAAATGTGAGGAATGGTGTGGATATGCAATGGATCCAGATAACTATAAACACAAGTCGTTTCCTAAAGGACAGCCTCTCTCCAATGTCGAGCTTCAACGCAGTCCAACTACCATTTTTGAGAGATTCGCTAAGAATGCTGATCAACTAGCACCATGTGGTTCAACACAGCTGAACGAAGCATTTAACCACACAGCAGCGAGTAAGCATCCAAAAACTGAGCACTATGCTGCCACCGAATCTCTCCATTCGAGAAGTTACGCTGCAGCTTGTCAGAAAAATCTTGGCAGGACATATGTCCTAGATGTAAAATCAAAATTGTCCATTGAAAAAGGGACGGAAACAGAAAAATTTGTCAAAGCTGAAGACAGAGAAATGAAGCAAAAATATGTACGATCTTTAACAAGGAAATATAAAAAACATCGATTAGACAAGAAAAACAAACGGAGTAGTAAAAATACTTTATCAGCAAATAAAGAAGGCATCACTTATATGACAGACTGCAGCTTAACGAATACTTCTGCACTTATATCAAATCATGCATCGGAAGGTACTTTATATTCTATTATTTTTACAGAAATTAAATTTGATTTACAGGTCTCATAATTTTAAGAATGACATACAAATTGACACAATATTTTGGTTATTATTTATAGGCGAAAATAATTTCGAAAAATGCCAATTAGTTTATTTTGATCTGGAGACGACTGGTACATCTAGTTCATCAGATATTTGTCAGGTAAATCGCAGCGATACTATAATTGTATCCTTTTTGTTTTACTTTTATTATTTTTCCTAGATTGCAGCGATTCACCAAGAAACAGAATTCTCTGTATATGTAATGCCGTCTCAGCCCATCACAGCCGGAGCTAGTGCTGTTAATAAATTAATAGTGGTTTTGGGAGTTATGACAAAGAACGGGGTTCCTATTGAGACCATGCCACGGGAGGAGGCTTTTGAAAAATTTATTATTTTCTTGAAATATGTTTGAAGAGATCAGGGTGTCATTTTGATCGCACATAATGGCTTCAAGTAACAATGTTTTCTTATGCACGTATATCACAGGATTAGTTTGGAATTTGAAATCTTTTTTATTTTTCAATCCGGATCGTTTTGATCGTTTAGGTTCGATGCTCCAATTATAATGAAAATTTTTGAAAAAATTGGGCTTCTTGAAAAACTCAGATCGGTCGTCAAAGGATTCGCGGATACTCTTCCAATTCTGAGAAAACATCTCCCGGAGAGGAAAAAAAATGATAGCTTTTCGCAAAGTGCACTGGTCAGAATGTACATCGGTGAGGAAGCGACAGTTGACTTGCACAATGCTGTTCAAGACGTACGCATGTTATGCAAATTGTTGGACGTTCTCCATGTTCCCGAAATAAATATAAAAAATAATGCGAAGAGTGTGCAGCATATTACTAACGGTGAAAAAATACGAGCTGAAAAAAAAGCATGGATTGCTTGGGTAATGCAGTAAGCAAAGGTATTGTAACCAAACTTGCAACTGCTGGCATATCCCTTCAGACTTTACAAAAAGCGTTGGAAGAAAACGGACCCGAGGGAATACAAATATTATTAGCAGAGCACACACAGAATGGGCCACGTGTTACAAAAAACAAAAGAATTATTGAAAAAATAATAAAAGAACTAGACGATATTATGAACAAAGAAAATAATAATAATACTAATAAATAATTTTTCGTGCGATTTCTCGTCAGTTCTCTTCATCCTCTTATTCTTTTTTATCGTCTTCATGTGAATATATCGTCACTATCAAATTTATTAACATTGGCACATTTTTGAAGAATATAAAAAATTAACTTTTAATATCAATATTTTACTAAAATGTGACAAGTTCAAAATGTTTTCAGCATGTAAAAATAGAAATATTGATTGTTGAAATCCATTTTTACACGAGAACTTTTGAGAAGTTTCAAAAAGTTGCAATTTTCAACAATAAATAATTGGATGCCTGTGTGGTAGACCTGATCAAAATTTTACACGCATTTTCATACGATACTACATATTGTTTATGTAAATATTCAAGAACAAAAAATGACTTCTATAATTTTTCAATTTTCATACGAGCTACGATAGCAAATTTCGATGAAAGCCAAGTAATTTTATAGTTGTTTCCATAGGTTTTATTTTATTTATTATAGACATTTTTTCTTTGAGTCACACATAAACAAACTTTCAATATAATCAATTCAATATGATTAAGTTTCAAAAACAAATGAAACATTCGGAATATTGATTTGAATTGCCCGCCGAATGCGGTGTTGTCGCGTTCACGTAGTGTGTGGTAAATATCAAGAAAATTGCGATTATTAGACCGGATATTGATATTATTTGCAATATAGTATAACACAAATGTCGGTAACCATACTGCGTTATTTAACCATTAAATAGCCATATACTTGGAGCGTGTTACTTCAAATTTTTATAAACATCTTATGGGTTTTAACCGAGATACGTTCTTTTAAAACAACCGGAAATTTTGTTTGTTGAGTTTTTGTACTTATCGCAATAGAGTGCTTCACAAAAATTCTCATTTTCATTAATTATTTTCTCTGAAATTAAGTCGGTAATGAGGCATGAAATTTCACACAACCAAAGATACATGCATTTAGAATAATATGTTAAAAATACAAGCAACTCTTATGGATTCAGGGGTAGCGATACGACTACCTTAACCGAAGCTCGGTTAACCGACGCGTGGAGTAATTTTCGCGCATTCGCATCCTTTGTCCGAAATTTTTTAACAATGTTAAACACATACTCCTTTACGTTCCGATTTTCATGAAATTATCTTCTCGACACCACCTCGATCCGGCTCGAAGCACCGAAAAATGTCTGGTGACAGACCGCAGATCTGATTCTGGGATGATGATGTTAGGAAAATCTCGAGGAAATCTGGAGAAGGAAGTTGAAGGGTCCGAAAGAAATGTCCGATACACCGAAGTTAACAAAGCAATAACTGAATTTATTATCAAGAGATACTATGGAATAGCCGGTGGTCGTATTGAAGGAGCGTAATGGCGGACGCCAGTTAACACACGCACGTGTCCGTTAAATAAGCCCTATCGCCACCGTGAAAACTATTAATGTCCACAATCCACAGAAGAGAACTCGCGAAATAAAGCCAGTCGTAAATCATATTTAGTTCACTGAGTTAGAAGAAGGTTGCCGTGTACGTATGCCGAAGTCGAATTATGAAAGAATGCAATACTTTGAAGCGTCGAAGGAAACCGTTACCTTTAGGAGTCACAGTAGAAGTGAAGAAGACGCCGAGATCGAAGTCGATCGATGACGGATGGGTGGGGGTACAGTTCGGGAGTTCGAAAATTGGCGCTAGTGTCGTCTCGCATCTCTGTTCACGTTGTATAGTCTTGTTCTGAATAAAATTGTCTCGCATTTGTCCGCCTTTTTTTTTGAGATTCCATGTATTGCTGTATCATTTGATTTTGTCGTAGTCCCCTTGTAATTGTCTATTCATCTCGGAGGGTTTTAGTCCGGTTCTGTATATAATTATGTCGTCCGCGAATGCTATTATTTTTTTTGTGTTGCGTGTCTGCGTGTTCATATTCTGTAATATTTCGCCGTTGTAAATGATAAATGAAATAGTTGAATTACCTGTCCCCTGCTGCAGCCCGTTTCTAACGTCAAAGATTTAGCTTATTTTGCCCATGGCGTCCGTCACTGCGAACGTTTTTCGGTCCATACTGTATCGAACCCCTTCTCGTAATTGATGAGGCAGGTTCCGATGCACTCTTTCTCGTTGAGCGCCTAGCACAGGTCGGATGTTAGTTTAGTAATGGCGTGCAATGTCGAATCTTGAAGCCGAAAACCGAATTGGTTTGCCGGTATAATATTGCTTGCATTGCAGCAGACGGTTATATTGATATTGAGTACAGTTTCAAAATTTTTACTGATATTTGGCACAAGATTAATGGGTCCAAAGTTGGAAGGATTTGACTTGTCGTTAGCTTTTTTCTGCAACGCTATTGCGTTTGCTTTTTTCGCATCTCGCGGGAAGTAGTAATTTGTTAATATATTGTTGAACAATATGCTACAGTTCCGTATGATGTTGGGTGGAACTTGCTTTAACGCGAGATTGAAAATCGCATCAAAGCCTGCCGATCTTTTTGTGTTCATCCGTCTGATTATCGTCCGTAATTTTGGCATTGAAATAGCCCCCTTTTTAGTCCGAGATGTGCGGTGAAAAGTTCATGAATGTAGTTTATATAATGATAAATTTGCCTCCGACAACATTAATTAATTTGTTTCTCGACACTCATCCCCGCGATCAATTTGACGAATAGAATGCATAACATGATAGTTCAATTAGCTTCAAGACATGTTTGGATAAATTAGGAGCGAACTTTTTCGACTACGTGCATGTCACATATTCGCATGTTTTTGTATATAAACATACATGCACACATGCCCACATACATACTATATATCTGTCGCATATAATATTTACCAACTTTAACTGGCCATTGAGGCTCGTACAAGCTTCCACGGCCCATCGTAATTCCGTACAGTAGTATAAACGGTTGTGTACTGCAGTATATGCGTACACACGTCTGCATGCACAATATATACGCACAGTTCGTATTCAAATCGACGGCGGTGTCTCGCCGTAGCAGGAGGTAGTCGACGGCTATTTTTTTGTCGAGTCGAAACAATTTTTATCCCTTCACCCATTCTCAACAGTAGTGTATCGTTCTCTCGATCGTCCCCCCCCCCCCCACTTCTCCTTCTCTTTCCTCTTTCCTGCTAGCAAAACACTCTCTCTCTCTCTCTCTCTCTCTGCCTCTCTCGCTCTCCTTCCCCTTTTCTTTTCTTCCTCACCCTCTCTCTCTTTCTCTCTCCCTTTTTCGCATTTTTATATCTATCCATCTCTCAAGCTTTTGTCGTTCACATAGCCAGTTGTGCCTCTCTGCTTTTCTCACGCCGACTATAAACGTGCTAGTAGATTTCGCCCCTTTCCACCCTCTCTCTCGCGTTCCCTCACCCACTACCTTGTATTCCTCGCCCTCCCGGAGGGTGACAACAGTTTGCGCTCTCCCGTGAACGGTAAATCACTTCCCGCGCGTCCCGGACTAACATACATGCACTGGGCAACCCCTCCCTTGCTCTTGCCCCTATTTCTCCCTCTCCCCCTCCCTCCCTCGGCCGTCACTTCATGCGCTTTCCTTCTTTCGCGTCTTGTTGGCCACTTCGTCAACCTCTCTTGCTCTCTTGTTCTCTCTATCTTTGTCTTGCTTATGTGACCGTCTAGCGAGCCTCGAACATTTATCAATTATTTCCCGTAAACTTTCTGCACTCCCTTCCGTGAACCCCTTTCAGCCACTTTCTCATTTTCTCTTTTTGTCCCGCTCTCAATGCTCCTGTGCTCGTTGGGAGTTACCGCGGAACTATACACGACAGACAATCATGTAATTCAGCCACGTTCGGCGGACCACACCGGTGGTGTCGTCTCGAGACCTCCCTTGTTATTTATATCACACCTCCCCCACCTAACATATGTGCATATGCCTATATATTACCTCGTATCAATACGTATACAGGTATGCAATGTGTAGATATGTATGTAACTATAATTGGTGGCTCGACGTGTTCGCCGCTCTTGAAGTTTTCTGCGAATCGTCTCGCCCGACGTGTAAAGTAAATTTGCTTTTTCTATACGAACTCGCAGTACTTTTTTACGGAAGGGTAAGGTAAATTGCCTCTGGCGGTCAATTAAATCACGCCTCCCTAATCCTGTAGCATCCTCCGATCGATGTCTTACGCAGGGTAAGCTCATCGTGATTGCATGATATTGTATATATTATACGATAAAAACATTGCCACTTGTTGACGCTCGTTGTCTTTTTCCTGGGAACCGTCAGATCGTCCGTTTGTTCAAAAATATTTCGTATATTGAATGAGATTAAATTCACTGTGAAACGGAAAGATATAATCTCATTTTTATCATTGTCAAATCCGAATTCAATGAGTCAAATAGTTCTGCATCTAAGAAGTTTGATTTTTATGAAACTTTCAAAGGGTGTGCCCATATACTTATCCGAGGCTATTTGAAGAGATAAGTGTGGCATTTTTATGTTTCATAAAAATCATAATTTATCATAATTTTTCTGGTATTGCAGAACTACCGCCAGGTGGAAGCATAAGTAACATTAGTAAGGTTTTTATCATGTGTTGCTATCTGGTTATTCTCGCGCAAGAGTTTGAGATACGTCGCCGTCTCTAATATTGGCGCTGCGCGGTTTTATTGTCATCATATCTGCACTATATGAATGTATTATCTAATGCTATTATCCATGTGCTGCACTATCTCCACCATCCAATTATCAAATGATTCGAAACGTTAATACTGTTTCTGTGTTAAAATCGTTGCTCTCGAAGTTGCATCGAACACCCCATATATTCTTGCCACGTATTGTACGCATTAGTAATTTTTACTCATTGTCAGATAATTAACTGTCGAGTTTCAGCAAAATTTCTTCGTTGTCTAAAGTACAACCTTCCTTTTAAATGGCGATTTTTCATTATAAGTTCAAACGTAATAAATGATCTTGTAAGCAAACGAAACGGGTAATTACTTGATGGTTTCATCGCCTTAGTCCGCATGCATACCGTGCACCCGTTAAGGGGCCTGTCCAACCTAATTTTGTTTTCATACTAAACTTTGAAATGGTATGAACAATTTAAGCCGTAATTAGTACTGAAAGTTGAAAAACTGTCGAAGTTAGAAGTATTTTCGGTTAGGAAGGTCGAGCCATTGTGAGTGGTCGACCGCGCGGTTCGATCAGTGTACCTATACGAGTACAAAAAACAACGAAAAAAGCACATCAAGCACGTAGATCTTCTCAAAAGATCTCAGCTGCCGAAGGGAACATGTATGGACCGGGAATCGCTGATTGATCATACGACTCAGAAAACTCCATCGTCAACCGAATAACCGCACGTTTACTTTCTTTTGTGATTATCTCGAAACTACATTTTTCGATCTGGTGTCAAGTAAATTTCGTAAAATATCGATCTGATTACTGTGATATTTGTACACAATACTTTTAGATACTTTATCTAAAAGGTAACGTAGGATGTTTGCGAATACTTGTTTGTGTTTTTTATTGGCGTTTTTTCTCGTGGAATTACTGGTGAAAAATACACTTTTTTTTTCTCCAGCTCACCATAAGTTCCGTAATGATCGAAAAAAATACATTGCTGCAGTATATCATGAACGCAAATGGAGAGACAAGTCATTTACGTTATTTTGGTTTATAAAATATATCGTTAAATCAAAGTGTTCTTATTGTACAAGCGAATTCACAATAAATCTCGACAAAATATGGCTCATAACCCGGTTGTTCGCTCACAAAATTCTGCAGAATATTACCAACATCGAAAATGATCTCCATCAACTGACCACAGTGACACCCATGGCTCTTCTTTACAATCCGCAACTGGAAGTTGAAAATTTCAACATTTCTGAGAAGGAAAATTCTATTGCGAAATCCTACCAAAATGTACATCGAGTATCTCGTAATCCACTTCAGTCATTTTCAAAAATCCATTTCAATACCTCGGAGTGTACGCCGATTTATGGGATTATATTAATTGTTTCAAAAAATTCTGCACGTCGTTCATTTTGTTCTGGCATTTCTCGATAATCCGTTATCGATTCTTCCTAAATGCAACATCAAACGCATTTCATCACCACTCTCTATCCGAGTATGTTATACATAGATACATTCTCATTTGCAAATATCCATATGCCTCAAAGTATTTTCTCATGAATTACTGTTTTGATGAATTTTCAATAGTAACGAATGACCATTGCGGGGTCATTCGTTACTATTGGAATAGCGGGGAATAATAAATTTGATAATGGGCTAACTTGAGTTTCGAATCGTTGAAGAAAATTAATAATCGCACAAGTTCTTAATTGGGTTGACGTCGGAGGAGTACTGGTCAGCACGGACGAAAGGAAATAGAAGAGTGTCTGGAAGAAAGAATTTTAGAGAGGAGGGAATGTCATGCGGTAGCATAAAAGAACCCCGCGAAATCGTAAACAAAGCAGTGGAGGTACGATTAGTGAGAAATAAGATTAGGAATATATGGTTCTGTAGTGAAAAAGGTGGAATAGGAAACTTGGGGCTGTTACACAATGTTTATCTAAAATTTATGAATTATTATTTTCGAAAACATTTCTGACTTTATTGTTATTATTTCAGCTTGATAATATAAATAATTTTACGTCTATCGAGATTTAGTTGCTATTAACATAACATACTTGAACGACTTTTTTTATTTTGGTTGAACCTACGCGTGCAGAATATTCGAGAATATTCAAAAGCAGATGAACATGATTGGTATATCGACTCCACGGGCACGAACGACAGTCGCTGCCGAGCTTTTATACAAAGAAGACGCGCATTGTATGATTTTAAGAAACTCTTTCAATCTTACTTCTTAACTATTAAGACCATTCAAATACAACTGACCATGTATTAGCTGGGTCTATACCCGTTTATTTCTACCCACTGTCACATAACCTCTAACAGAAATTAGAACCTTCACTCGATAAAAGCTTTGTCGTAGATTAAACTTTTCAAACAATGCACCAATTACGATTAAGTAATGGAGCCAAGGAAGCGAAGACGGTATTCAGAACTAAATTGCATCAATGACATTTCCAACGCTGTTTCCCTATCATCGTTTCCCCATCGTACATGTAAAACGAAATTTTCACCTTGTGAAGGGTCTCCGTTAATTGTGATATTTCTCTGTAGCACCTATAATATCAGAAAAGATAATTGATTGGTGTTCGCCCAGATGAGCCACACATCGAAAAAAAAAATTCCATCTAACGTATATATTTTGCAGAGGGATAAAAATATAACTGTTACTTGTCTGATTACTGTTACTAATATAACCGAAATTATTCTATTATTTCTGTGAAATAATACACAAGGTAGAATAGAATATGACTACTATAACAGACTATTTAGATTTTGTGTATTATTTCTGTGAAATAATACACAAGGTAGAATAGAATATGACTACTATAACAGAATATTTAGATTTTGGATTACGTTGTGGCAATACCCTGCAAAAACTGGATTTTTGCATAATTTCCCTGAAACAACGTTCTTTACCTTGCTCTTTTAAGCAATTTACAAATTTCCCTAAATTTATTCCATAATAATCATCATTTGGCAGATAATTAATGGTGACTCAAGAGGATGCTTGCGCCGATTCTTCTTTATCTATGGAATAATTGAGTAGCAATTATCGTAATTACATCGTCAATCAAATTACAATTCGATGTCGCCTCTCAAACCACCACGGACGCGGTAGATAATCACGAATAGATACCGTGTTTTCCTCGAGTTATTCAAAACGTTGTGAGAGGTCGCGATAGTCCAGAAAGACGAGAGTGATGAAGAGGGTTCGCCGGGGCGGTGAGAATATAACTGGTGTCGATTCGAAAGTGCCTCGGGAGACCTACCTCTATATATCGGCCCAGCAACGTCAGGGCAGTCTTGCAATTTGCAAGTTTCTCTCCTCTCGATACTCGCAACTTTTCTAATAAGTGGCCCCCGCCTATATCGGCCCGGAAGTATAAGTGAGATAGAGATAGAGAGAGATGAGAGGAGAAACGAATACCTACGTACACACATATATATATATACATATATAGATGTGGCCCAAGTATAGCATGGGCTTCAAAGATTTTTCCCAACGATATTCATTATTGCTTCGCGTTTCGACGTATATCAAGCCTCACCGCAGGGTGAAACCGCTTTTCCCGCTGTTGCTGCTCCTGCTCTTGAGTACTACGTATACTGGTAATAGCCAAGGGCAAAGGCGAAGCAATAGCTTCGTCTCTCCCTTCCAAACTCCTATACCGATGTGCGCTTCTCGCGAACGTCTCGCTCCTCGTCCTCTCTCTAGTTCTTATCGTCCCTCTCATCGTCTTTTTCCTCGCACAGTACGTCGCGTTTCTTCCAACGAGAACTCGCCTCGCATACAAACGTCGAACATTCCTCGAGTGCCTCGAGCTTAAGTGCGTCGCTCTCAAAAACTAGTAGGTATAGACGATGTATATATTGTATAAAATCTCGTACAGCTGTGTGGTGCTGAGTTTGGAAAAGTTGTCCCGCAACCAACAACGTTGGCTATACATTAAGTGGGCATATACGTTTTTCATTGAGCACCAGAATACTCTAGCGATTCAAAGCTTCTTCACTAATAAGGTCGCGTTGCTGCTCCCCTAAATGCAATTTTGTCTGATTTTTTTGTAACCTTGCTTTTTTAGTTAGTAACACCAACTCGTGCAATAATTCCGGTATGTAAGCGATTACTGACGCGATGTATCAGGAACAAATATTTCGGATAGAAAATGTTTATTTAAGTCACACCATAATTTCGTGTAGCGACGCATCAAGATCACCACTCCAGATCAGCGTATTATTGTCTCCATAATACGGTGGGATGATGTATACCATTGACCCTATTCAAATAGAACCAACTGTTCGCTTGACACACATTTGAACTTAGCTCATCTCTGTACTGGCAGTACACAGCAAGTCCCAGAACGGTACCTAAACGCTTGGCTCGTTTATAGAAAGCATTGCGATTTCAAATTCTTAGTGAACCATGCAGCTCTCTTTCTTCTGACTATAAACGACTATATTGGGGCTTGGGCGTCAATAGCACCTGTAACGGCCTTACACAAGGAACTAGTCGCTTGATTAATTTCGGCTCGAGAGTTACCATGACACAATGATTGATAAAAAATTGTGTCTATGTTGCTTAGGAAAGTACCAAGGAATACCGACGTGTTGAAACTTTTGAAAATGCGACGGAACATAAGACCTTCAGTAAATAAGATCCCGTCAAATTTGTAACATTATTCAATCGAACAGTACCCTGCAATGCATCAGATTTGACGAAGGAGACAATTTTAGATGGACTATCGACGATGAAAACATCGAGATATGATATTCGAGAAATCGATCTTTTTCTCATTTTTAAATAATATGATATCTTAAAAATATTTTCTAAACATTCCAAGTTAACCCATTACCGGCCAAGATCGTAGATTGTACAACAAGTTTTTTAATCTAAATTTTATATATGTAACAAAGTACTAAATGGATAAAAGATAAGGCTTTTTATGTTTTCGGGTATGCTGAAACATAATCCAGACTCAAAATTGATAAGTCTAGACGACAATATTAAATATTGTGGGTTTTGTACAACAAAATTAGAAAAAATTCGTTATTTTTAATATTTATAATTTTTTTTAAGCCTAAAACGCGCAAAAATCTGGGATTTTCTTCAACTATCGATGCAGAAAATTATTGAAATTTAACAGAACATTTTTGTATTTACTGTTAACCTTTGACTTCACTTATTTCGATAGTGTTTCGTTAAAAAAATGTAATATTTTCAAATAAAAAAAATCGCTTCCGTTTAACGTTAAGGAATGGCGTGAATAATAATGTCGCAAAATTTGAGACGGATAGCTTGAAAACTTTTCGTTAAAAATCTTCCACAGTTTTGCAACACGACATTTCGAGAAACACATGTTACGGTTACACATAACACGTGTTGTCGTGCTGCACATTATATCTAACACGGGTATCCGCAGATACACGTGTAATTGATGTATACACGTGTATACGGGTAATTATAAGAAATTTTTATTCACAGCATCTTACATCTTGTGCCAAATTATAACTATTTGCATGTATAGATATTTCTTCTTCTTCTTTTTATATTGCTTAGAAAAAATGTTTATATACATAAATGTATATTCATAATATGAAACTTTTTTTCGAATCTTAACATTGCATTCAAATATAAAAATTCTTAGTACGAGACTCATAGAAACCTTTAAAAAACTACTATTTTAAATGCAATGGTGTCCGAATATTAAAGCGCGTCACTGTGCCCCCACGGAAAAAAATATTGGTAAATTATATGCAAAAATTATATTTTTTAAATATGATGCATATAAGTTTTATGGATGGAATATATGTTACTTATATAAAAAATATATGTAGGGGAGACCGGGGATGGTTGACTATAGGGGCAGGTAGACTAATTGTCAAAAACTCGACATACTCGAAAGTGTTGCATCATCCAAGTAGGCGTGAGGAACCATCTTTCCCCCTCGCTCATTTGTCAGAAACGCGGCATCGCGTAGACACGTCGTTTGGGAGAACGAGCGTATTATCGAAAAACAATACATGTAAGTAATTATTTTCCTCGCCATATGGTTTGTAATAACGCATATATACGCGTTGTTGTTTACGTGCAAATCATTAAAAGTAAGAGTTTGATTGTTAATCTATTTATTACATACGATTTTTTCTTATTTGTCGGCAGTTTTGAGGTTATACCATGTGATTAACCATTAAAAAGCAATCCGGGGCTGGTAGACTAATTTATTTCGGGGCTGGTTGACCATCTAGTCAACCTACCCCATAGTAGTCTGAATATACTTTATATGTAATAAAGTCAATCTTTTATCAAAAGGTTGTTATTTCAGAACCATGCGAACGTACAAAAGAAAGACTGATCGAGGAAGTACATCCAAAGATGTCTTGGAGAGAGCATGCCGACAGGTCATATTTGACAAAAAAAGTATTAATTGTACAGGAAAAGAATTTAACATTCCATATAAAACACTCCAACGCCACGTGGTAAAAATGAATAAAATATTAGAAAATAAACCTGAATTGACGAGATATGAATCGACGTTGGAGAGCGTTGGCTACACCAAAAACAGAAAAATATTTAGTGACGAGGAAGAACTGGGATTAGAAACTTACCTAAAAAAGACAGCCGATATTTATTACGGATTTACACCGTATGAAACAAGAAAGTTTGCGTATGAGTTTGCGAAAAGAAATAATAAATCTATTCCTGACTCGTGGAATAGAAAACGAATTGCTGGTGAAGATTGGTTAGGAGGCTTCCTGAAACGTCATCCTGGACTCTCTATACGATCTCCTCAAGCTACGAGTTTATCTCGAGCCACATCGTTTAACAAGCACAACGTAAGTTTGTTTTTCGAAAATAGTGTACAAAATTAATTTTGTACACTATATGACAATTGATTGCAAGCTTTTTCCTATTTTCTTCCAAAGCTTAATAATGTATCTATCAGATCTATCGGGTTTTATGATAATATACACTAAAACAATACAAATACAAGCGTTTTAACTGAAAGTTGGTCAACCATCCCCGGTCTCCCCTACTGGTATATGCAACATATAATGTCATATACTACATTTTAGCGCCTATATTATATTGTGTATATACGTATTTTATAAGCAGAATATAAGTGTCGGGTATAAATGACGTATATGGATATGTAATCAAAATATACTTCATATATATTTTAAATATTTGCAATTTACATATCGGGATGTTGTTTTTGTATATAATGTTTATAAACTTTATATACGCAAAGTATATATTACATTCCAACTACAATATAATTCAAATATTTGAAATACTTGTGATTCATATATGCATGTTTTTTTGATTACTTGGCATGAATTGTATATAAAATTTACTTTTGCAAAGTATATATTAAAATCATTTATAATTTTTATAGGAGTGCGTATTTTTCATGGATAAGGTATGTAAATGTCGCATATGCAGAGTACATAACAACATATAACCAAAAAATATAAAAACTATACAATTCGCACGAGTAAAAAATACATGTAATATGTACACTTGCATATATTTCGATGTAGGAAATGTATCGGGATATATGATTTCGTTTGCATAAATAACCAAAATATGAAAAGTTTATTCAAAAATATTGATACGTGATGAAATAGCGTTACACACATTTTTGTCTTATAAAATTAACATAGTTCGTTAACTGTATATCAATATTTCTTATCGAATATATTATGGATCCTCAACTCTGTTATCTGGTTCGCTTTGCGAAGGCTGTAATATAACGAGTCTCAGTTACGTTTCCATCGGACCCCAGGCGAATAGCTCTATTGAATATGATTAACAAGGTTCTGCGTGTACCTGGTTCGAGTGTTTGCGATACTCCTTTCGCATGGACCATAACTTATTGTTTATAGCAATGCCTATCCTGGTTTGATTGAACTTTGTAGGGTGCATCTCCTGCACGGCATCTAGAAGTATTAGAATAGTACAAAAAAGGTTCATAATCCTGATGTAAGGTAAAGCGATCATTTATCGACAAAAACAAATAAACAATTCGTTTTCGTTTAATAACAGATACAGGGACTAAAATATCGTAGTTATTTTTACCGTATATCGCCTGAATCTTTTTCGCATCTAACGCCCGATAGTGTTCTGCATTCGGTGCTCCACCAATTTTCCTCTTACCACCTCTTAAGTTGCTATGAAGCAAAGTTTCGGTTGGAAATATTGCCAGCATGAGTGACACGCCCATTGCTGTGAATGTAGGCTGTGCTTTGGCGCAACTCCATTGGTTTTGAGTAATTCGCACGCCACATTTTCTGGGCCCTACTCGCACATAAAACAAATTTTTTAATTATATATGAAATATAATCTAGTATAGAAATAGATTAATTTACCATGGGTTCGCCCTCACTGGACTCACTGGAACTGCCGATTTCCTCGTGGCGTTTGGTAGATTTTAATTTTCGTGCCATCTTGCGGCACATACCCGATATCGCGTGTTGCATTTTCACGTTGCCTGTAATTACAGTTTTACTTAAAAATAGCAGTTCGGGAAGTCATCGTATTTATAGAATGAAAAATAAGGTTACATGCCAGATTGAAAAACCGCGTAGTGTCATATTAAGCATTCTTTAAAAAAACTTCAAAAATCAGATTCCATAAATATGGTTATCTTTACTTCTTTTTGTATTGGTAGCTTAATAATATAAAGATATTTTCATACTGTCAACGAGTTTCTCCAATATTTGATGGTTGTCATTAGGGGTATGAAGCCCGACATCACCATTGTAATTTTCCACATCGGATGAATTTGCACGCTCTAAAATCTTATGGTTTCGCGGCATCGCTGCAAGTTTTCTCATCGGAGTTTCGTCGCGATCACTTTCCTCAAATGTTTCGGATTGAAATTTTTTTTTAAATTAGTTTTTTTCAGAAAAAATATATCTAAGATATTTACTTTTCATGAAAAACTTATTATTGAATTAGTTCGACAAAATGTACTTCCAAGAAGCCTATTAGTTTCTCAGATATAATTCAAATAAATATACGGTACGATACAAATATTATTTTATAGTTAAGTTTACCAGAATTCTAATCTGTTGTCCGAGCGCCGGTGGATCAGGTGTTTCGTCTCCGTTCGGTACTCCCATCATCGTTCGCGGGCTTTCGCTGCCATCGATGATGGATAATTGTCTTTTGAGGACACTTTGACGATCTATACATGTAAAAGTGGTAATCGCATAGATATTCCATTCAATGTTGTATTACTGCTATAATACATGTGTGTAAGCTGAACTAATTATTACCATAAGGCAAGGCAGTATCTACAAGTTTATTTTCAACTGAAAATAAATTGTGAATACTACGCTTCCCAACTATACGGTTTTACCCATCATAATTATATACTCAGTAATGCGCACAGTATAAAAATTAGAATTTTTCTTCGAGGGTAATATGTTTGTTGGCACTTTATTAACAAAAAGGTCTACAAGTAAATTCATTCGCCAGTGCAGGCAAAATTTCGGGTAGAATTACGGTTGGTACGCTTTTTTACTATTCAATTTTATTGGCATACAATTATATTATTCTCCAGACTATAAAGAAGAAATTCTCACATAAACTAGTGCCGCCACAACTTTAAGTAAAATATGATTGCTGCGCTTCTTCATAGCTCATGTTTATTCTGATACAGTTCTATTATTGTCAAAAGATTGCAAAAAGAAATTTCCATATAAGGTAGCACAGTCTGAATTTTAAGTAAACAATGTTTGTTGCGCTTCCTCACTTAAGCCAATGTAGCTTCAATTTCAAAGAACATGATGAAATACACATATAAAACAATGAATAATAATGCAATTGTATTCCAATCAAACTTATCTATGAAATCTAGCAAATATCATATTACTAGAAATTGAAGCTGCGCTGACTGAAATGAGAATTTTTTCTTTATAGATTCGAGATAATATATTATCCAAAGACTACAAAGAAAAAACTCTTATGTAAGCCAGCGCAGCTTCAATTCCAAGCAAAGAGTTATGCTTACTGCGCTGCATAACAGGGAAAGTTTTGTTGGAATACAATTCTATGATTGTACAAACAACATAAAGAAGAAAAAAATATTATTCGTAGTACAATAACTAAAACTGTTGAGACATCAATGTGATTGTAGGGAAAAATAAAAATCAGTAACAGAGACAACAAAAATTCTTGCAATCGTATTGAAACACTTAAAATAAGTCTAATGAATGTATAGAAAAATCTTAACCCAGACTAGTTTTGGATTATTACTCACCGGAAACTGCAACAATGAAACCGTCGAAGCAATTCCAGCCATCCAGTGGCTCTTTCAATGTTTCATGCCATTCAATAACGTGAGGGTTTTCCATATCCTTTCCAAGTTTATATTGCTTATAATCGAAGGACTTTATCCATGAAATTGGTACACCAGTGGTATATTTATTGTTGTCCTCACCACCCAACCACTGTACCAAGGCCTTAAGTTTTTTGGACATGCTACGAGACAATAAAAATAGTTTTAAGTCAATATCAAATGTAATTTGTCATCCGTGCAAATAAAATTTCGATACATTAAAAGTAAAGTTAATCGACAATATGGAACATTAAAAAACTAACCTCCCGGGACTTACCTCTATTCCTTTGCGTTTCGATAAAAATACTGCAGATAAATATGATGCTTTATCCAAATGTTGCTTTATCCAAAAACTGATTTATACACTTTCAAGTTTCAGTGTGTTCGGTAAACTTTCAGTCTTACCTTCACGTCCATGTTTCGAAGGGTTGAAAGAATAATGTTCGTCGCTTCTTTTCTTTGTAGAAACAAAGGCACGCGTGGCGTGAACGCTATTGTATAAACGATTGCGAGTAGAGGTGACAACAAAGCGGTTCGATGGGTCCGTGCCGCCGGTCACTTGTATGTAGCGTCGCCCAATCACGTAACATTGTTTGGGTTGCGAACGTATTCGTGTTTCCACCACCACCAATTCTCTGAGATGTGGTGGGAACGGTCACCACTCTTTGGGAAGTATCATGCGAATTTATTGACAGTTATGTCAGGAGGATTCGAACCAGTTTTCTTAGGGTCTCTTCGTTGAAAAATATATAAAAGCGTAAAAGTTTTAATTGTACAGACATTTGAACAATAGTGAATCTAAAAATCGGCGATAATACTAAACGTTGTGTACAATGTACACACGATACAATTATTATGGATCTCGCGACGATGAAATATCTGGAAGTAATAGACGATACTGGAATAGAAAAAAAGGTAAAATGATATATATTTTTTTTAACCTCACTATAATGAATAACACGTAAAAATACTCTGTTTTAAAAAACGACAAGCAATGTAAAATTACCTTGAGAAACGGTCATGCTATTTAATTTTGTCAAATCTGAAACGATCGCGCTGGTATATACAGGGCGAATAGGATTAAGTATAGCAGAATTTATTCTGAGGTAGCCATTACAAACAAAAGTTGCAAATATACATTCGGGATATTTTCAATAGTTTACGAGATATAAATTTTTAAAGTTGGGCTAATCAGAGCGCGCCGAGAAGCGTTGGAGCCGCCCGCTTTCCGCCCTAGCCGTAGAGACAGCGCAATGTATCAATCATTGGCTGCCCGCGCGCGTCGCTTCATCTCCCCGCGCCAAGACTTTCGTCTCTATGGTCAACAAACTCGTGAATTAGCACAGGATATCTAAACTTAAAAATAGCGGAGAAAAAGCACAAGAAAATTTTGTTGGTTTATTGGTTTGGTCGTATCATAAATAAATTACTAAAAATCTGTCGCAATCAATAATGTATTAAAAGAAGAATCATGCTGGACATACGTCCACGGCCAAATAATTACAACGGAATCTTATTACGAGAGAAATAATAAAGGCATTAAAACAAATGTTTTAAAATTTTATTTTGTGTTTTTTTCTAGTATTAACCAGCAATATCAATGTACCATATTTATAACAGTTCAACATTATTTGCGGAATGTGAAATTTTTTAATTCACACTGCAAAGTGCATAGAACAAAATTAAAAACCTCGTTTTAATATCTTTATTAATTTCTTTGTAATAAAATATTAAAGAATTAAAGAAAGAATTTTAAAAAATTGTAATGATTAAATACTCTCCTATAGAAAATGCATAAAGTGTGATGGAAAACTATGTTTGTAGCGGCTAAGTATTTCACGTTCTCGTAATTCTCTAAAATCTGGTGAATTTTTAGTAATTTATTTATGATACGACCAAACCAATAAACCAACAAAATTTCCTTGTGCTTTTTCTCCGCCATTTTTAAGTTTAGATATCCTGTGCTAATTCACGAGTTTGTTGACCATAGAGACGAAAGTCTTGACGCGGTACGGCGCGGGGAGATGAAACGACGAGCGCGGGCAGCCAATGATTGATACATTGCGCTTTCTCTACGGCTAGGGCGGAGAGCGGCCGGCTCCAACGCTTCTCGGCGCGCTCTGATTAGCCCAACTTTAAAAATGTATATCTCGTAAACTATTGAAAATATCCCTAATGTATATTTGCAACTTTTGTTATTAATGGTCCCATCTACCTCAGAATAAATTCTGCTATACTTAATCCGATTCGCCCTGTATATATGTTTCATATATGTGTAAACATGTTTTCGGAAGGATTAAGCAATCAACAACTTGTGTAACTCCCTCGGGTGAGAATGTGTGCAAAAAGGATATACACCGAGTGAGTATAACAAAAAAAAATGATTCTTAAAAATCATATTCAATCGCTTGAAATTAGTCATAATCTCTCCTCCTATACAAAATATTCGTAACTGATATATATTGGAGGAAACAAAAACAGAAATAGAAGAAGTTTGTTGAGCTTTCCATGAATTACATATAGTCTGAAGTTTCGTAATGTATATTAAAATCAATTTATACTGTATATTTAATGTATTCTAAAAAGATCTTCATGAGTTTATTAATTTTCATACATTACTTCTGAATCGTTTCCATAGAACTATTTTACATACTATATTTGATGTTTTTCCGGAAAATCAGTCATTCTTAAAAAAAAAAAACAGATTTGATAATATATGTCACGCATTATTACTCTCATTTTGACACATATAAGTCTAAAAAAATATTCTGCTCAGTAGATATTCTGCTAACTTTATCTACCATTTTCAATATTATTTATCTCAAACGGTTCCTTATTTACGTAAAGGGTGGCAATTGAAAAAGATTAATAGAAATAATCGCATTATTTACGAAAAAAAAATACATTTCTAGCTATTTGAATAACTTTTCACTTTTTTCAATCCATGCTGTGAATTTCATTACAGTCGGAAGTCTTGCATGATGATATTACACAGTGCTTTTCACTTGGCTTCGAATCTTCTAACAAGGAACCGGGAGATGCGGAAACGAACACCGTACCCCCAATGACCTTTCAGGCGAGGGGAACACCGATCATCGTTAGTAAAAAGAATTTTATACAAAAATTCTACAGATCATTTAAACACATTTGTGCATTTTGAATAAAAACTTTGTTGAATGATGTAATAAGCGTGTTTTGTATTCTAGAATGATGTTTCGGTGGCAGAATGTGATGATGCGGATCCAAGAATCGACGACGGGATTCATCTTTCTTCTGGCCAGAACACGACACAAACCGCTGAAAGTCTAACGCCATTTCATCCAATCAACGTTCGGGTTCAAATTCTTTTGATATTGGCAACAAAATTACGACATAACCTTACATACGTTGCAACGGAAGACATTGCACAATTAGTCGGTGTTATGACTGAGTCCACACTAAGCCAGACAACAAAATACCAACTAAAAAAAATGGTCGATGGTTTCTCTTCGCATATCGAAATACATCATTTATGTCCGAAATGCAAATCGCATCTTGGCATTTCTGACGGTGATACAATTTATTGCGATTCATGTAATACAAACATCGACTTTAAGTCGAATATCAAATCACACAATATTTTCATACATATGTCATTAAATAAGCAATTGGTGGAACTCTTCGAAACGACCGACGCCCATCAAAATCTGTTCATTGAAAAAAGAAAGAAAAATTGCTCATATGCAATTGAAGATATTCTTTATGGTAAACTCTATAAAGAAAAAATACGCCATCCAGATATTAGTATAAACTTTAACGTTGATGGTGTTCTCGTGTCTAACAGTTCGAATACTTCTATTTGGCCAATTTTATGCAGTGTGAATAAGTTGCATCCAATTCAACGGAGAAGCAACGTACTTCTCTCTGGTATTTGGTTTGGCTCTGGAAAACCCAAAATGCATGAATATTTTAAGCCATTCGTGGCTGAAAGTAAAAAGTTTGAGTCCGACGGTTTTACTTATCAATGCAAAGATCGTACACATAACAGGAAATGCAGAGTTCTTATATACATCAGCGACTTTGTTGCGCGTCCATTATTGCGAAACTCGAATCAATTTAATGGTGAATATGGTTGCGGTTTCTGTCTCCATGCCGGGGAAACCATAGAAAAAGGTAAACGATTCGTACGTGTTTATCCTCTCGACGAAGATGATAGGCCATTCGGTGACGGGTTGCGCACTCACGAAAATACTATTGAACAGCATGTTCAATAGTATTTCGGGAAGAAAGGTAGTAAATCGGGAGAAAGGAATGAAGGGCCCGTCAATTTTATGTGAGATTCCAGGTTTTTATATCGTAGAGTCTCTGGATGTCGACTGGATGCATTGTGTAAGCTTAGGCGTATGCCGGCAGTTTTGCAAATGATGGTTCGATACGGCGAATCATTCAAAAAAATTCTACTTTGGGCATTTACTTGATAGCATGGACAACCTTTTACAGTCGTTTCGTCCAGACTTTGAAATTTCGCGGACTCCGCGCCGTATGCCCGATCGTGCTCATTGGAAAGCTCATGAATGGGTGACACGTTTCTGTTATTTTATAGTCTACCTATTCTACGTGCGTTATTTCCTCAAAAATTTGTGCACCATTGGGCATTGCTCGTAGATGGTATTTCGGTTCTGTTGAAAACATCAATTATGCCATCCGAGATAGAATATTCTCGACAGTGTATAATTAAGTTTGTCGCGGGCGTTGAAAATTTATACGGTCGGGAATATATATCATTTAATGAACACTTGCTAACGCATTTGCCACAAAGTGTATCGAATTGGGGCCCACTATGGTCGCACAGCGCGTTTCTATACGAGAATACCAATCAGTATTTATTGAAAAGTGTGCAGAGTTCGAACGGCATAAGCCTTCAAATTTGTGACACATTTCGCGTCCGGAATTGCGTGGCCAGATTACTCAAAGATTGGAATGAGACCTTGACCGAGTTACAAGCGGCATATTTAAATAATATCTTGATGAAAACACCAAAAATACGGACTACTTTGATTGTCAATGATACGATAAGCATGTTGGGTTCACCGATGGATGTTAACGAATTGCCACATGATCAATATCTTGCATTACAAAGACTAAATGTGTCCATCTTCGAAGATTCAACTATTCAATTGTATCACCAAGCCATGGTAAATAGAGAAATTCTTCACAGTAAAATGTATTCCAAAGTAAAAAAGAGGGCAAATTATTACGCACTTTTGTATACTGACGAGGTCTTTGAAATAGATTCATTTTTTATCGTGAAAGTTAATAACATTCTTGAATGTTTTGCAATTGACAGATATTTTGAAAGGAACACCCAACCTTTCATCCGAAACACGAGATTGGATCATTTAATAGTATTAGATAAATGCTTCGACAACTTGGCTGCTGTTAACACTTCACTACTTAAAGAGAAAATAACTCTAATTACTATGGATGACTCGAAAACATTACTTGCATGCGTGCACCCAAATCACTACGAATTATTAATTTAATCATTCCGTGATAAAAAAAAGTGTGTACACTTTGTAAACTATGACTAATCTGTAACAATATATTATATTTATGATTATTATAAATCTGAGTTTTACGATATCTCGAAATTCTTATCCTTTCCTAAGTTTATGTACATTGTAAAGTCTACGATAATTAAAAGCTGACAGGGTTATCCAATTTTTATTGAAGTAAAACGGATGCTGAATTCATTAAAATTTGTATATGGCCAAACTAATGGATATTTCCATAGTTTGGAGAAAAACGAAAGATACACTTTTATATTATAGAACACTGCGGATGACCACTATGTAAAATCTTCAATTTGGGTAATTGTTAATAAAAACCGATTGTCAGACATGCTTAAAGATATATCACATAAACATAAGTTCGATGAACAGGAATGAAAATCATACGGTGCACTAACTGTTGCACATATTTGCATAATAATATTTTGCGAGCTGATTTCTTCATTTCGATCTATATATATATATATTGTGACGAGGCGGTATATCCCTCGCAATCTTGTGAGATAGAAATATTCGTGAGAATATTAGAATAGGGCCGCACTAGCAGAGTCGCGTCGTCTCGCACCCGTGGTTGGCAAAAGTGTACGCTAGAACTTGCGCTGCCGAGACATGCTCGTGATTTTCAGAGACCCAAGGCCACGGGATGTTAACATGGTCGGCCGTACGCGACAGACGACGTCGGCGGACGAGAGAGAGAGAGGGATGGCTGTGCCGGCGATCGAGTGTCGATCGTCGCGAAGACCGTCTTCCGCTCTTCCCCCAGATAGGACCACGAGGGAGCCAGCGAGCGAGCGTAACGAGAGCGTAGGGATAGTACGGTCTCGACTGCGAACCGAGAAGCAAAGATTAGATAGAAGCGAAAAGTATAAAGTAACGAAGTTGTTAGAATAGACGTGTGTGAAAGAGTGTGTGAGGAGAAAGGTTAGAGAGAGAGAGTGTGTGCGTGTGAGGGAGTAACGAGCGGAGAGTACGCGGAAGGTAGGACGAGAGACGCGAAAAAGCGGCGTAGCGAAAAAAAAGGTAGGCACCCCAGATATTTCCTTATGCCGGTGCGATATCGCGTACCGTCGGCGCGCGGTAGTTGAGCTTGTGCTCGTCTCGCGAGGTAGCCCGCTCACGGACGTAGCCCTTCCTCCCGGCGTCTCCGGGGGACAGCGCTACGTCGCTCCGCGTAGTTATTGACCAGCAAATTATTGTTAAGCACGGTGCTTGTCACACCACATTGTCGAGACGGTGTATAAACGTTAGGAATAAATTAATTTTGTGGATCTTACTCACGTGTGCTCTACGGGTGACCTTGATTATATATTGCACCCATTGTTAATCGATGCTCGTCCCCCGACCCTACGAATCCCCTGAGAACTAACGAATAGAGAAGGATGAACGCTAGTCAGTAAAATTCCCTTGGTGCTACGGGGTTGGTGCAAAGCACCTGGCGCCCAATAATAAATTGGATAGAGAGAAGTGTTAGGCTCAATAAAAGTATTCGGGGCGTCATTATAAAGTTTGACGGGTAGCTCTTTTCGGCGTTGGCGAAATTGCGTTGAAAGGAGCTCGTCACAATATATATATATATATATATATGTGGAAAAATGTATTCTACATATACTGGCACATATATTCACGTAATATATTTAAATTATAATTTCAGCACATATTTGTCGTATATAAAAATTGCATATGGTTTACATACAACATATAGAGAAATTATACTGAATATATACGCTAAGGATATATGCTTTATACGAAAAATATATAGTATGTATATACGCACATTATAACCAACATATATGCATAATATAATCGAAATATTCTACATTTTGGCGAATTATATTTTTATCATTAAAATATACTTTAAATATAATTTTTGCGTATATTTCACAGATATTTATTTCCATGGGGGTATATGTAAATACAATTTTTATATGTATTTAGCAGACATACGTCTTTGTAAAAACAAAACAATTACATATACATTGTTATACTGAGGGAGCGCAGTGGCTGAGTGGATAGGGCGCTGGGTTCGCACTCGGCGGACCCGGGTTCGATTCCCGCAGCCGACACCAATGGGAAAAGAAATTTTTCTATGTGTTTATTCTGCAATGCTGGCGGTTCGGATTCCACCAACACAAACGTCCAAAAAGACCTCGCTGTGATGAGTGGGGGGTCCTCATATTATCACAGATGAGGAGGTGCCGACCTAGGAGACTCTGGTGAACGTGCTTGAGTTTACTCACATTGACACTGGAGGAGACTAGGTAGGCACCGACCTGTATCGACGGAGGTTTTCTGCAGTTTCCCTCCGTCCGTGGCAAATGCGTTACATGGAGGAAAGGGGAAATGCGAAACGGCTGCAGCCGTGGTCGCAAGTCGGAGGAAGGAAGAGGAAGGAAAAAGTAGAGGTGTGTAAAAACCCGAAGAGGGTATACACGGTGGTAAACTACTACATTGTTATACTGATTAATTAATACGTATACTACTGATATCCAAAGATATTCATTAATTTTTTTCTGCGTTTCTGTTTTTGTATTTTGTACATATTTTTCAATTTCATAAATTTTATCGACATTTTGAAGACGTGCCGAACCTTTCTTTGCGATTAGTACTTATTAACTGGTTTTCCGGTTTGTTGTGTTTTCCACGAAATTGCAAAAGCGTATTACATTGTAACAGATAGTAATTATATTTCGCGCTTCGTTTTTCGAAATTACATTGTAGTATGCAGCTTTCGTATGATGTCGCCACTAGTGTTTAGAGTGTGGGGATGGGTGTGTGGGAGACCGGGGCAAAATGGTATAGCGGGGCAAAACGGCACTGGGGCATAATGGGATAGCAAAAAATGAAGTTTCTTGGGTGCTTGATTTGGGGCAAAATGGGATAGTGGCAAAATGGGACAGAGAGGAGTGGAATATCAAATTGGGGCAAAATGGAATCGGGGCAAAATGGGACACACAAAAATGAAGTATCGCAGCCCGCTGAATTTGGGGCAAAATGGGATGACAGGAAAATTTATGCTTCGGCTCTATGAAAGAGCTGTTGAAACAATCTAATCTAAATGATGCTTGTGGTTCGTTTCAGTCCACATATACGCAGATAATACGGACTGACGGACATATTTGTCGACACATATCCGTCGATTTCATGGGGAGCGGCGGTCCTAGTTTCATAAAACAATTTACGTAAAAATTGACAAGAGTTAGATTTTCATCAATGGCTTGAAAATCAGTATCAGTAACGTGCAGTTGGCAGAAAATAAATTAAAAAAAAAAACAAAGAAAGATAAAAACAAAAAAAACAAAAAAATTGCACGCGTCAGATAATAAAAATTACTTGATTATTTAAATAATTAATAACGACAAAGAAATTGTACCAATCGAATAAGAAGGCTCAAATAACAATTTACGTCAAGTTTGGTACAGTTCTGACCGCAGGATCAAAAGTAATTGTTTAACAAACTTCAATAACAAATGAAAAATTAGTATTTTTTTGAATGTTGAAGTACTTAAATTTATTGGATGCAACGAATCCTGACGAGCCGAGCACGAACTGTTGTTGTAAAGCCAACAATAATAATAATTGTTTAAGCGATTGAGTTAACAAATAAAAATCTTCGTCTTCTTTAATGTTAAATTACTACGATTAATCAAATTTCAACGAAATCGAACGAGTCGACGTTGAAACATTGCCTTAACCGCAGTCCAATCATTATATTTGGTCAAACAATGAATATCAAAAAATCAATTGAAGCATTAATAGTCATTAATGCATTAATAGACTACACCAAACTTGCGAAGATTCTAATCGAATGACACAAAATTATTATTTAAACAATTTCATTAACAATTAAATTGTTAGAATCGAATTGTTACGCTCGATTAACAATTTCCAAGAAATTTCAGGAAATGCCGATCGTACAATGAAGAATAAATATTTGAACAATTCAATTAACAAATGAAAACCGCTGCAGTCTTTAATATTAATAAATTATTACGTGTAATCGAATCTCAACGATATAAAATGAGTCGATATCAAAATACGTCTTTAAAAATATGCTAATTAATGCAATTTAGTTAAACGATAAATATCAACAAACTTATCGTATCACCTGGATTGTTAAGCTCAATTAACATATCCATTGTTTTATTGAATGCATCGGCCGTAGTTTCGTGAAAAAATAACTATTTCCACAATAATAGAACTTTTTTGCATCCGCCATATTGGATTTTCAGTTTTTAGTTTTTCATTCCAAACTCCTATCCTCAATTCATGATTTCGATATTCTGAAATCAATGTCTTATGTTTTTTATTTTGTGGTCAGATTATTTTGTTTTTATTCGTTATCTAAACGATTACGTATTTATTCATCTATAATTATTTCGCAACAAAATCATGAGGTACATTTTATTGTTGTTGAACCCTAGTCAATGTTATATTTAGCAGTGAGACGCCATACGCGTCCATTGTGAGTCGTTTTTATATTTCTAATGTATGCCACGAGTGGCGCCACCATCACTTACGCGTCGTTTGAATGTTGTGTAGCGGTGGCTTCAGATTTGTAATGGTGTAAGACGTTCACGAACAATGTAAGTGAATCTCATTCATTATACTATTACGACGGGTATATTTTTCTCATCGTCATCTTTATACAGATCGAAAATGGTACGCAATTACAAAAGGAAGACCATGCGACAGTCTTGGAACGAGGAAGCAATGAATCGGGCGATAATGGCTGTTACAGACGGAATGAGCTTGAACGCGAAGGCGGAACAATACCACGTTCCTAAAACAACGCTCGCTTGATTCGTAAAAAAATATCAGGAGAATCCTGATTTGGAATTGGTCGCTACGAAAGGTTAGCCCGCTGTGCGCAAAAAAACCATTGTAATAGGTCGCTGATTGAATATATGTCGAGTTCAACCGTAATCTCTGGGCATGCCGTTGCGCCGCGACATATTCGGGCATGTCCGTAGCCGCGCGATCTATTCGGGCATCTCCGAAACGCTCTCGCCCACCGAGAATGTCAGTCGACTAAGAACGGGCAGCAGCAGTATCAACACTTTTGATTTGTTTCCATTTTCAAATTACGTAGTTTTTTCGTTGCATTGGCATTTAGCAATAAAGTTCCGTTTTATTTATGATATCAACAGCGGTTTTTTACCAAAAGAAACAGTATAAGACGCTTCTAGGTCATAAAATAAATATACAATTAGTGCTGGGACGTATTCGAGATTTCTCCATCGCGTTAGAAACAAAAATTCATGTCTCGATGATGATCATTGGAATATTTTCGTAGAATCCTTCACGCTCATATTCTCAACTAAAAGTTTGATTTACTTCGAATTCTAGTTCTTCACGATGCAACAAAAAAACCAAACATAAATATTCGACTATTGTGATATATCGCTGATTTAAAGTATGTCCAGTTCAACGGGAATATCTGGGCGCCGCGATGTATTCGGGCATGTCCGTAGTCTCGCGATCTATTCGGGCATCTCCGGAACGCTCTCGTCCACAGACAATGTCAGTCGACTAAGAACGGGCAGCAGCAATAGGAATTCTTTCAATTTTTTTCTATTTTCAAATTACGTAGTTTTTTTCTGTGTATTAGCCTGTCTTAATAAAGTTCCGTTCTATTTGTAATATTAACAATGGAACAACGGAACGGAATAATTTATAAAATGAATATAAACTTAGTGCTGGCTCGTATTCCAAATTATCCAGCACGTTGGAAACATAAAGGCATGTCTCGATGATACTCATTGGTATATATTTGTAGAGTCTTTAACGCTCATATTCTTAACCAAAAATTCGATTTATTTCAAGTTTTGGTTCGTTATGGTGCAACAAAAAAAAAAACAAAAAATAAATGTGCGACTATGTTAAACATATTAGGACAATAATTAAGCCTTAAAACAATTTCGGAAAGCTTTTGACAATGTTGTTCATCCTTTAAAAAATAATCAAAGAATCTTCTTCTCGTACTAAACAAAGCATTTTTTTCCAATGTCTAAGAATTTTTAATGATTTTTTATCCATAGTTGTTTCTTTTAATTTCGATATACGTAAAATTCCACAAATTTCTTGGATGTTTTCGTAGAAAGAGACGATATAAAACGCGAGGAATTTGAGCGTAACGAAACAAGACAGACCCATAATCACTCTTCAGAAAAAATTCACACGTAAAAATTTAATTGATGTCAAGGACAGAAAAAGAAGCAGCTATCCATAATAGAAGAATGCACATTGTATCAAAGGAAATTATATTTGATTAATTTCTTTCTGCATCAATTCTACAGTAACTTTATATTAATATTGTTATTCGACCTTAAAATTCACGTTCGTTTTTTAGTCACTTCTACAGAAAGAAATCGTTCTAACCACATTAAAAAGTATTCGAAATTGAGATTTAAGCGCACTTTTAGTTAGATAAGTACGCGCGGGACATTGTTACATTATTTAATGTTTAACAACTCATTTCAGTTGATACCAATTTCTCCACATCGCGCATAGTAAATTTCATAATGGTTTGATGAACTTTCAGGTCTCGGAAGATTCACTCCGGTCTTTTCCATGGAACAAGAACGAAAGCTCGTTTCTTATTTGAAAGAGATGGAAATCATCCTTCATGGCGTATCACCGTACGAACTACGAGTACTGGCATTCCAGTTAGCTGAAAAGAATGTGATTGGCCATCCTTTTTCCGAAGGAATAGCTGGGCAGGACTGGCTGAGAGGTTTTCTAAAAAGGCACCCTGACATACCGTTGCGTAAGCCACAAGCAACCTCAGCTGCGAGAGCAAAAGGATTTAACAAGATTGCGGTGTACAAGTTTTACGATTTACTGGGTGCAACTATCGAAAAATATGATCTCACACCAAATCGTATTTTTAACGTAGACGAAACTGGGTGCACCACAGTCCCAAAACATAATTGTAAAATCATCGCTACGAAGGGACAAAAGCAAGTTGGATGTCTGAGTTCCGCTGAACGTGGGAAATTGGTAACAATCGAGCTATGTATGTCAGCTACAGGCGCCTACATGCCGCCGATGTTCATATTCCCTCGCAAGACTCCGCAGCCTGAACTTTTGACTGGAGCTCCGGATCAAAGTTGGGCAGAATATAATTCATCGGGATGGATAACGACTGAGATCTTCTATGAGTGGTTTAAAAAATTCGTCACTTTTTCGGGAGCAACAAAGAACCAACCGGTACTGCTCTTATTGGATGGACACGCTTCCCATACAACAAATTTCAACGTCCTGGATTTGGCTAGAGAGAGTGGGGTCATTATTTTGTGTTTCCCCCCTCATTGTACACACCGACTGCAACCGCTAGATGTGAGCTTGATGAGACCAATCTCTATTTACTGTTCGGCTGCCGTTAAGAAGTGGCTACGCAATAACGCTGGGTGTGTTATTACCCAGTCGCAAATTGCCGAGCTGTTCGGTGAGGGGCTTATGCAAGCAGCATCGCTATCAAACGCAGTTAACGGGTTCAAAAAAACTGACATATGGCCTTTTAACAGAGACGTTTTCACGGATCGTGACTTCGCGGCGGCACACGCAAATACGCTTTCGTCGTCCAACGTGAACGCAGAACCCTCGACCACCGTGGGCGAAAATCTTCCGGCGAATTCAAGTCCGGGATGCTCTGCAAGCAACCAGCAAAACCAGGAAATCACGTCCAACAGACCGAGAATCACTTCAGTCGAATCTCTTCAAAATATTTCGTCCACAGAAAATCTCCTTAACGAAAGTTCCGACAGTTTAAGTCAGGTTTTGAGCCAAATGTCAATTGACGAAACAAGGTGCTCTGCCGTATATAATTTCAATCGAATTACGAGTCCTCAAGCTGAGTGTTCAAACAGTGTATTCATAGACGTAAACGGAATCGATGCTGCCGAACATATGGTGTTATCAGGTGTATCGTTTGATAGTGGATCCGACAGTGATTCGTTCATGAGAAAACGAGGACACGTATACACTGGACCTCTCGATGGTTTCGAATCAGAAGAAGATCACGATATTATATGCTCCACGATGGAAGAAAAAACAAATGGAAATCCGAGAAAGAAAATGCGAACCACTGCTGAAACAGTCGTCGATTCACCGCAAAAATTAAAGTCTCCCGTAAAAAAAAACGTAGCGAGCTCTTCGAAGACTCAGCCCTTCGAAATATCACCATCCCAGCTGCTTCCGATATCGGCAAGCAAAAAATCAGAACGTAAGGAGACATCAAGAAAAGGTACAAGTGGCATTCTTACGAATTCTCCGTACTACAGAGAACTTCGTGAGAAAAATCCAGCGGCGTCGATAACAACCGACGATGACGCATCATGCCTTTTCTGCGGGGGCTTATATTCGAAATCCAAGGAATCCTGGATTCGTTGTAATTCATGCGAGAAATGGGCCTACTATTCATGTGCCCATGCTGACGATAACTTAATCGAGTACGTTTGCGACAATTGTGCCGATAAAAATTAGCTTAGTTAAACAAGCAATACAAATTAAACATTGCCACCGTTAAATTATAGTATCGTGAGTAGAGTGTGACCCAAATATCGTGTAACATTCAATAAAACCTGTTTTCACTCATTTATTACCCCTCGTTTTTTACCCCTGCATTTCTTTCGTTTCTGCATCGAATTATTCCACTGCCCCATTTTGCCCCAATCTCGTGAAATTAGTGGTCTCCGATTTTTCCTGTCCCATTTTGCCCCGATCCCGTTTTGCCCCAACCGCCTCTTTTTGAGGAGCCTGATTTTCTCCGGCCCATTTTGCCCCAGTGACGTATTTTCCAGCAGTGTTGATTTTCACTATTCCATTTTGCCCCGGTCTCCCCTACCTATCTTCACCTCCACAAGAGAGAGAAAAAACATGGATCTCCTCTCTCATGTCCTCTATGGAAGTCTTCATAGCATTTTCTGGTGCGAAAGACGCCACTCGTTTTTTATTACGTGTCGTAAATAAATCCAAATTATTAATATTTATCGTGAAAAATAAAATAGGAGGATGGGGAAATCTTCAAAGAGGAAGAGTTCCCGAAGCTACGAAGAAAGTGAAGAGAAAAAACTGAGAAGACTGGAAGAAAAAAGGCTGCGCGACCAGGCTCCTCGTAGCGTCGTATCGCAGATTAATGATGAAAGAACGTCGATAAATGATGAAAATAAAAATCGAAGTAAGTAAAAATAAAGAGAAGAATATTTTGATGACTGAGCTAATACAAGAGGTTATACGTAGTCGATTACGAAGCTTGGCTGAGTTGACACTGTGAGGCGAAACCAAAGCCGAGCAACTTTCACAGCGTAAAGCGTGCGAAAAGTATTGAACTTGGAGGGAACATAACCTGAAAACGTCATATGACGATGCTTCTGATTTTTCTTCCTACAGGTGAGGTAAACGACGAAAACTTAGTTCCAGCTAATGTAGCAGAACCAAACGAAGATGCAGTGGAACCAAAGATGGAGGCTGAGCCAGAAATAGAAGAGGAAATCCTGGATTTGCTGGGAAAAATCCTGCGGCAGAGCAATGAAAGAATTTCCAGTTCATTCACAGCCAGTGACTCGCTAGAATGGATGGATAGCAAAAGGACTACCTAAAGAAGAGAAATTGGAGGTAATGTCAAAAGACTCTCGGAAAGGGCTTGCAAATTAGAGGCACCCGAACTAAATCCAGATGTAGGGGAGCTGGGGTCTTGTTGTAACAGGGGTAAGTAGTAACACTCAATTTTTTCCTAGAATATGAGCGTTTCTTTGCAACATTGTTACGCGAATTAATCCTATATTATGCACTGTATTGCACGAGCCCCGCCAGTGTCTCGCCAAATGGTGCATCGAGTAGTTTTGTACGTGAGCTCCGCTTCTGCCAGGAACTAAAGAATTTCTTATTCATAATTTTTTGCTTTTTGGTACTTTTTAAAAGGATTTTAACTGTTTTATTAATTCGAATCGATAAATAATTTATTGAAGTTCGTATATATAGAATTAATTTTCCTTTTAATTATATTGATTTTTAGTAATCTAACTTTGTGTCACAAAATGTGCTGCGGGGCAAGTAGTAACAAATTTGTGGGGCAAGTTGTAACACGTTGCTACTTGTTCCAGGGTATATTTTCTGGCACAAACTGAGATTTACTTAGATTGCAATTTGTCCCATATATTTAAGATATGCGGGCCAGAAAATTGTGACGAGCTCTTCCCGTCTAAATTTCGCGAAAGACGACAAGGCCTACAAGTAGAAAATCTCTAATGACGCCCAACATTTCTTTTATTCCGCTTTCCAATTACCGATTGGGCGTCAGGTGTTTGTACCATCCCCGTAACACCAAGGGAACTTCCTTTTCCTCCTCTTGCTTAGCTAGCGATTCAGGGGAATGTTAGGGTTCGGAGGGCGAGCATCGATTACATGTATTATCAAGAAAATATATGAAATTAGCGTGTGAGTATTCTTTCGTAACAAAATAACAACAACTTATTTATTAATTCTGGTCTACGGGTTGGACCTCAACCAAAATTTACAATGTCGCGTTACATTAACAATTCTCGACTTGTCTCTAACAATTACCGCCAAGTACGGTTCGAAACACCCGGATAGAAAATTATCCGCGCGACGAGCACGCGCAATAAGCAATCATTCGTAATTCTATGTGTCAGAGTGAGACACTACTGTCCTCCGGTGGCGCCGGTAGAGACAGCTATGGAGGTGCAACGAGATACGTTGCGAGATGGACACACCCTACTACTACGCGTTTGACGATACGCTAGGCTCGTATCGGCGAAGAAAATGATGCACCAGCGTGCGCCTACCTTTTCGATTCGCCAAGATCCGTCATCCTCGTCGCACAGCGTTCCTCGTGGCGTTCCTCTCTCGCTCGTTTCTCTCACACTCTCCGTTAGGCGGCACGCTCTTTCACTCTCTCTTATTCACACTACTCTTACTCTTTATCGTTACTCTTATTCTATATCGTTCCTCTCGGGTTCGTGGTCGAGTTCACACCATTCAAATTAGTCTTGTCGCTACCGTGGTCGAATTCGCACTCCCCCCTCAACTCGCCGCTCATGCTGGCTGGCTTCGTCTTGGCCCTATCGGGGGGAAGAAGGGGGTCGTAGCGACGATCGTCTCTCGATCGCCGGCACGGCCATCCATCTCTCTCTCCCGTTCACCGGGCGTCGACTCTTACGAATGGCCGGCAATGTTTACCTCTCGCGACCTCGTGTCTCTGTAACTAACGAATTTTCTCCGGCAGTGTACGCTCTAGAGCACGACTTCGCTACACCACGGGGGCGAGACGACGCGACTCTGCCTACTCTATCTCACTCTAATATTCCGCTGAATATTTCGCTTTAAGGGCTTACATACAGTTAGAAGGCTTTAAAAAGACGGATTTTCAAGAATTTTTTTCGCGCAGACTATTCAATTTATTAATTTGAAAATTGGTGTACATATTATAATAACCTTATAATATATTAACATATTTTTTATTTGTCAAAATAATCATCGCGAATGTTGCTATCGCCGATCTCCTAGAGCTCCGCAAAAAAAAACAATTTTGCGGTGATCACGATATCTCTGGACCGGATTATCTGAAATGAAAAAACCGAATAAATTTCGTTAATATAATACATTATCTAGTATTTAATCGAAGGAATTAGCGAAAAGATAATTTTTGACAAAATGGCGACTTCTCAAAATAAAAGACTCGATTTTGAACGAAAATTTAAGCCTTAAATTGTTTATAAAATGGAAAATATTTATCGGAGAATAAAAATCTTCGATTAATTACTAAAAAATCTAGCTAAAAAGGTTGTGTTAAAATTTGAGACTGATCGGTTCAGCCGTTTTCGAGAAATCTTGATCACCGATTTTGAAAACATAGTTTTGAGAAAAACGCGTTTAAAGTTTCAAAAGCGTTTTACATGTGGTAAATTTTTTTTTTTTCAACTTACATGGAGTCATCTATTCCAGGGCCATATAATAATCCGTTCGCATCGTTGGCAGCTTCTAATAATTCGATTTGATGCTGTCTGCGAGCCATTCTTCCCTCTCTGGTGCTCTCGTGTGATCTCAGGTCGGAGATCTTGATGCGCTGCGCATCTTCTTTATCTGTATATGGATGCGCATTGGACCCAAGTGAGACGCCCATTGCATTCATATAATATAAAAGGGCAGCTGTCCCTTCATTGAAGATGCCAGCAGCTATATATGCAGCCATTTCCACCGTTTTTGATCCGGCTGGAAGTACTTTTGGAGAGATCTTCCACACCAGTTGGTTATAGCTTTCATTATTGTTTTGGGTGAAACCACCCACACATCTTTCCAATAATTTTTCATTGCTGAGATCTTCATAAATGGGCCTCAGGGCCTCAGCAACTTCTTGTGGAAATGGCTGATAATCATGCTTATAAACTGATAAGTTATCAGCAGCTGCTGCCCCGACTGTGAGACGCGCCTCCGCGTCTCACAGTGATTAACGCGATTGCGAGAAGTGTAACGCCTCGTCACATCCCCCCCCCCCCCCCCCCACTAGGCCGTGGTCTACCTCGCGAAGAGGCAGGCACACGCCGATACAATTCTCATCGCGTTGCAGCAGAGTCGTTGCCCATCTCGCTTCTGATCGATCCCATCACCAATCGTGTCATAACAAAAATAAAAAAAAAGTTCCCACAACCATTTTTATTTTCCTATTTTAGCTGTAACAAAATTTATTATAGTATTTCTTTTTTTGTTTTTTTTTTGTTTTTTTTTTCGTTCGTCGTCTCCCTCTTCAACGCGCTCGACGGGGCCCACTGTCCTGGAGGCACCTCGGACAGGCCATTTCAAAGGGGTACCTCGCGGCTGGTCTCCTCGTCCGGTCGCGTCTCTCCCGTTCGGCGCGATTGTGCGCAGCCCGTTCCAACCCGTGGGGGCCCGGACAGTGGGCCGTGGTCACTCCATCCCGGTGGCACAGCCGGCAGAAATCGCACGGAGACGACTGAGCCACGGGCGGAAGGCCAAGAGGCGCCACCCGGCGGAGTGGCTCCATCCAGCCGCCACTTGCATCGGCAGCTGCCGCTAGAGGACGAGATAGCGGGGCTGACCATCGAGACGGGAGCGGAGCCCCGTCAGGGTGGGAGTGAACCACCACCACTTCCTCCGGGGCTGCCCGCAAACGAGCTGCGGCGCGCCCTGGCCTCGGCAACCGGCGGTCGGGTAGCGACCCCTCAGCACCGCCGCCGGTCAACTTCGCGCGCAGAGACGCTGCGCGAGAGCGGCGGGAGGATGAGGCGGAAGCGCGGGTCATCGAAATGCGAAGGGCCGCGGCGCGCCGAGGATGCCTCAACTGCCGTAGCCTGAACCACAGATGGAAGCGCTGCCCGAGGCCTCTACGGGGCGATTTCTGCCGGCTGTGCCACCGGGATGGAGTGACCACGGCCCACTGTCCGGGCCCCCACGGGTTGGAACGGGCTGCGCACAATCGCGCCGAACGGGAGAGACGCGACCGGACGAGGAGACCAGCCGCGAGGTACCCCTTTGAAATGGCCTGTCCGAGGTGCCTCCAGGATGGGCATGGGCCCCGCGATTGCGAGTTGCCGTGGGACCCGTCCCGGCCCTACTGCATCACCTACTACTGGATGGGTACACCAGGGCGACGTGCCCGGATTGTGAGCCTCGCCGAGCGCGTTGAAGATGGAGGCGACGAAAAAAAAAAGAAATACTATAATAAATTTTGGTACCGTCTAAAATAGGAAAATAAAAATGGTTGTGGGAACTTGTTTTTGATTTTTGTGATCGATCAGAAGCGAGATGGGCAACGACTCTGCTGCAACGCGATGAGAATTGTATCGGCGTGTGCCTGCCTCTTGGCGAGGTAGACCACCGCCTAGTGGGAGGGGGGGGGGGGGGGGGGGGGCGAGTCGTTACACTCCTCGCAATCGCGTTAAAGCGAAATATTCGGCGAAATATTAGAGTGAGATAGAGTAGGCAGAGTCGCGTCGTCTCGCACCGGTGGTGTAGCGAAGTCATGCTCTAGAGCGTACACTGCCGGAGAAAATTCGTTAGTTACAGAGACACGAGGTCGCGAGACGTAAACATTGCCGGCCATTCGTGAGAGTCGACGCCCGGTGAACGGGAGAGAGAGATGGATGGCCGTGCCGGTGATCGAGAGACGATCGTCGCTAGGACCCCCTTCTTCCCCCCGATAGGGCCAAAACGAAGCCGGCCAGCGTGAGCGACGAGTTGAGGAGGCAGTGAGAACTCGACCACGAGCCCGAGCGTAACAATATAGAATTAGAAATTGTAGAAAGTAAGAGTAGTGTGGAAGAGAGAGTGAGAGGAACGCCACGAGGAACGCTGTGCGACGAGGACGACGGATCTCGGCGAATCAAAAAGGTAGGCGCACGCTGGTGCATCATTTTCTTCGCCGATACGAGCCTAGCGTATCATCGAACGCGTAGTAGTAGAGAGTGTCCATCTCGCAACGTATCTCGTTGCACCTACGTAGCTGTCTCTACCGGCGTCACCAGAGGACAGTGGTGTCTCACTCTGGCACATAGAATTAATGATTGCTTAATGCGCGTGCTCGTCACGAGGATACTTTCTATTCGGCTGTTTCGAACTGCAGGGTAGACTGGGTACAGTTGAAACAAAGTGAATATCTCTCGAATTATAGAAAATACGGCGAGGGGGTTCAGGGGAAAGAGAAGCAGCTTACGTGTCCGAACGTGTTCGTCAGTATTGCCCCGGTGGTCGCGTGCTACAGTCGCTTGTAAGGGGCCCTATTGTGCGCGGTCGTGGCAAAGTAAGTATTTTCGATCGAAGATTTTTTCTAACTACGCAGCTGATATTAAAAATAGGATCATAAGTATTTTTCTGCTTGAAGATTAAACTTTAGAGAATATGATATTGTAATTAGTTTTTGTGTGAGGCAGTTTGCCTCGTCACTGTAATTTTGTATTCATAAAGGAGGGAGGTGGGTACAGTTGTAACAATTTTTGTGGGTACAGTTGTAACATTACTAATTCCTTCGTTTCACTTTGTAGATGCCGAGAATACGCATAAGAAAGAGAACGCAACGACAGCATGGCATATCGCAATACAAATACGCATACGAGGAAGTGAAAAATGGTATCTCTCTAAGTTTTATTTGTCATTTGTTTTTTTTTTCGTAAAGATGGTTTAAGATTGTTTTATTGACATTGTTGATTTTACCAGATCATTAAGTTTTTTGATAACAGATGCTCTCAAACTTTCAGTTTTTGTTGACTTTGTTATAATTATAGTTATTGCGGAGTGAAAATAAAATATTGACAATAACTATTATTGTTTTAGATACCAGATATAAAAACGCCATTTCTCACTTATATAACTATAAGAAATGTGCCTTATTAGTGTTAGACACTGCAATTGACCATTATCTGTGATTTTATTGTAATAAATCTAATTAAAATAGACGAACAGTGCCGCATTTCCACGTGTTACAACTAACCCCAACCAGTGTTTCAACTGACCCTGGTATGGGGGTAAGTTGTAACGATCGGAGAATTTTTTTCAAAATGCTCCTGTAGGCTAATTATTGCATTAGGCGCGCAAATGTGATGACCAATGTGAAGATTGATAAGCACTCTTTCGCTTCACGTGCTTAGTGCATAGCTCACTTCTATTATTATGATTTTGTGAGCGATCAAAGCTAAATTGTTACAACTGTACCCAGTCTACCCTACTTGGCGGTAATTGTTAGAGACAAGTCGAGCACTGTTATTGTATCGGGACATTGTATATTTTTGGATGAGGTACAACCCGTGAACCGGAGTTAATAAATAAGTTGTTTGTTAATTTTTAGAAAGAATACTCACACGTTAATTTCATACATTTTCTTGAATAAATGTAATCGATGCTCGCCCTCCGAACCCTAACATTTCCCTGAAACGATTGAGAAAGAGAAAAAAAAGAAAGTTCCCTTGGTGTTACGGGGATGGTACAAACACCTGGCGCCTAATCGGTAATTGGAAAACGAATTAAAAGAAATGTTGGGCGTCATTAGAGTTTTTGTACTGGTAGGGCTTCTCGTCTTTCGCGAAATTTAGACGGGAAGAGCTCGTCACAATATTTAAGATATGCGATGTAAACGATTTTAAGTATCTAGCAAGTTATTTTTTTTTTATTGCAGAATGAGAAATTACACAAGAAAGTCCGATCGGGCAACTCAAAACAAAGAAGTTTAACAGTCGGCTGCTCTTGAAGTTATAGAAAAAAAGA
The DNA here is from genome assembly GCA_951802705.1 of Netelia virgata. NCBI lineage: Eukaryota > Metazoa > Arthropoda > Insecta > Hymenoptera > Ichneumonidae > Netelia > Netelia virgata. The sequence continues at coordinate 20,618,699 of OX637865.1, forward strand.
CTAGTGTCAGAAAAGCAGCCAAAGTGTTTAATTTGTGCCATGTTTCATTATGTAGATACATAAAAAAAGAGAAAACAATGAATCGATATCCGTTGGCTATGTAAAACCTAGGTTGGTATTTACAAAAGGAGAAGAAAAAAAGATATCTTCATACTTATTGACGTGTGCAAAAATTTATTTTCGTCGGCTACCAACGGATGTCAGGAAGTTGACATATCAATGTGCTGTTGAAATTGGCGCAAAAAGTATACCTCCCTCATGGCACGAAAATAATATTGCAGGACCTGATTGGTTCCAAAGCTTTATGAAAAGAAATTCAAGACTTGCACTTAGGACACCAGAAGCGACATCTTTAAGTCGGGCAACGTTCTTTAACAGGACTAACGTAACGGATTTTTTTCGAAAATATGAAGAGGTACTTCAAAAATATCACTTTCCACCATGACGGATGTATAACATAGATGAAAGTGGTGTGACCACGGGTCAAAAACAGTAAAAAATCATAGCGGCGCGTGGGCAAAAGCAAGTAGGATCCGTCACTTCAGCCGAAAGCATATATAACGTAGATAATTGTTAACATGATGTAATATTCTATTATTCTATTGTTATTAAAACTACAAAGGGCTGTGAGCTTCAGTGTACCTGAATACATATAATAAAATAATAGATTAAGAAATGTTGTTTAATAATGTTCAATAATAATGTTGTTTTTGTTAGTGAATACTACGTTGCATACTTTTCTATTTGAATACTTTTGAAGCAGATTTAATAAATATAAATAAATTGAGCTCGTACTGTAGTGTTTTTATTGTTACTACATGCCCCAAGGCTGTTACAACGAGGCCGAAATACGGAGTAAGTTGTAACAGGTGCCTTTTTTGTTTCAATGCCCCCCAGTTAAACAATACGAACGAATCTTCAAATATTACTTCATGAGAAGCTACATAGTCAGATAACTAATCTTGCAAGTCATGTTTTTATAACTAAAAAATATTGTGTAGTTTCATTTTTACATAAATTTTCTGAAAACGTGTTACAACATGCCCCCAGCTCCCCTACTCGCCACAATGAACGAATCGGCTGTGAAGCGCGATAAGCACTTCTTCACACTGCACGAGCGTTTTTCGGATACAGGAAAAATTTTAACAGATTTTTATCATTCTCGCACCTTAGCGAGGAAATCATTCATCTCACCGGGATTGCCGAAACAAACAAGAGAAATTCTTGAAAATGCAAAGACAGACTGATTTCTATACGGAGAAAAGTTATCCGAAAGAATAAAAGAGAGTCAGAGCATTGAAAAGATGGGGCAGAATATGAAGCCGCAAGAAAACATTGAGAAACCTTCAGTTAGAAGTATCACTTCTTTAAATCGAGGTGGCCCACCTGCAAGAGCACCGCAGTCAATCTTGCCTTCAAACGAAAAGCATTTTCCATAACGAGACATCGACGTACCCCCGGAGGAATCGGAGTCCACCGAGAGCGTAGGGCTCATATCAACCTTACCGCGGTCGTCGCTAGAGGCAGGATTTACTGCAGGGAGACTTTCCAAGTTTATAAAAAATTGGAAATTAATTATGAATGAGAAGTTCATTCTTTCAACAATAAGAGGCTATAAAATCCCGCTTAGATCGTCGGTCTATCAAGCAGTGACACCAACCGGGCAAAACGGACAGAAAAAGAAAACTTGGACATGGAAATTGCTATTAATGAAGTAAAGAGCAAAGGAGATATTGAATCATGCACTCCAGAAACCGACCAATTTCTATCGAAATATTTCTTATTGTTAGTCGATAAACCCAATAGGAAAAAGCGTTTCATATTACATTTGGAAAAGTTTAACGAATTTGTCAAATTATGTCATTTTTAAATTGAAGACATCAGGACCGCAGTCAAGCTGTTCTCTTCCGGAAGTTTTATGTGCAGTATCAATATGTAAGATGCATATTTTCTCATACCAGTACACAAAAAACACAGGGTTTTTAGTCAAGCGATGAACAAAAATATCACATAAATTTTTTGGAACTTTTGGCTGTGTTTTTTAGCTTAAAATGTTTTGCGCAAGAATGTTAGAACTGTGAAATACTTTTAAGAATCGATAATTCGACTGCCGTCTCCTATATAAATCGAATGGGGCGCATTCAGCTAGAAATTTTCAATAAATTAACGTCAGAAATTTGGAAGTGGTGTGAGGAAAGGAAAATATGGCTTTTCGCTTCGTATATACCCTCTAAGGAGAATACAGAAGCTGACAAACTCTCTAGAATAAATAGCATCGATACAGAATGGGAATTATCCCCTCAATTATATCTCGAAATCTCGCGTAGATTTGGCGTCCCGTCCATTGACCTTTTCGCATCGCGAAAAAATAAAAAAATTAAGAAATATGTTTCCTGGCACGCCGACCCTTAGCATACGCAATAGATGCTTTTACTAGACAGTGGTCGAAGACATATTTTTATGCTTTTTTACCATTTGCTCTCATTCTTAAGGGCTTACATACAGTTAGAAGGCTTTAAAAAGACGGATTTTCAAGAATTTTTTTCGCGCAGACTATTCAATTTATTAATTTGAAAATTGGTGTACATATTATAATAACCTTATAATATATTAACATATTTTTTATTTGTCAAAATAATCATCGCGAATGTTGCTATCGCCGATCTCCTAGAGCTCCGCAAAAAAAAACAATTTTGCGGTGATCACGATATCTCTGGACCGGATTATCTGAAATGAAAAAACCGAATAAATTTCGTTAATATAATACATTATCTAGTATTTAATCGAAGGAATTAGCGAAAAGATAATTTTTGACAAAATGGCGACTTCTCAAAATAAAAGACTCGATTTTGAACGAAAATTTAAGCCTTAAATTGTTTATAAAATGGAAAATATTTATCGGAGAATAAAAATCTTCGATTAATTACTAAAAAATCTAGCTAAAAAGGTTGTGTTAAAATTTGAGACTGATCGGTTCAGCCGTTTTCGAGAAATCTTGATCACCGATTTTGAAAACATAGTTTTGAGAAAAACGCGTTTAAAGTTTCAAAAGCGTTTTACATGTGGTAAATTTTTTTTTTTTCAACTTACATGGAGTCATCTATTCCAGGGCCATATAATAATCCGTTCGCATCGTTGGCAGCTTCTAATAATTCGATTTGATGCTGTCTGCGAGCCATTCTTCTCTCTCTGGTGCTCTCGTGTGATCTCAGGTCGGAGATCTTGATGCGCTGCGCATCTTCTTTATCTGTATATGAATGCGCATTGGACCCAAGTGAGACGCCCATTGCATTCATATAATATAAAAGGGCAGCTGTCCCTTCATTGAAGATGCCAGCAGCTATATATGCAGCCATTTCCACCGTTTTTGATCCGGCTGGAAGTACTTTTGGAGAGATCTTCCACACCAGTTGGTTATAGCTTTCATTATTGTTTTGGGTGAAACCACCCACACATCTTTCCAATAATTTTTCATTGCTGAGATCTTCATAAATGGGCCTCAGGGCCTCAGCAACTTCTTGTGGAAATGGCTGATAATCATGCTTATAAACTGATAAGTTATCAGAAGCTGGCGCGCCGGTCCCCGACTGTGAGACGCGCCTCCCTAACGCGCCTTCATAAATGTGTCTATAACTTCGAAAATATTCGTCTGATTGACATAAAATTTTGAGTGTGTATGCTCAAATATATGTATATTCAGAAAATACAAAAAAAACGATTTTTTGAAAATTACAAGTGTATGTAAGCCCTTAAAGTATGACATAAAATTGTAATGGCGAAGGCAGTAGGAATAGTAGTCGTTCCAGACTGGCAGACACAGGCGCGGTATCCCTTGTTTAAATTTCTGTTTACAAGAGACCCACTTATTTTCGAACTGCATCAAAAAATATTAATATGTCCTTGTAGGTCCATTCAACACCCGTTGGCTCACAAGCTGCCGCTAATGGTAGACGAGTTATCAAGGAGGCTTTTGCATTAAAAGGAACGCCAGAAAGAATGACTGAAATTATTATTGCGTCTTTAGCCAAATCCACAAACAAACAGTATAGTCGATCGATACTAGATTGGCGAAGATACTGCGAGAGAATGAACGTTAAATGTTTTTTCTTCATACTTGGTCGAAAGTACGTACTTTCGGTTTCGACTTCGAGGCAGAAAGTCTAACATTTATGCATTGGTAGAGCCGCGCATGCGCTCTGCTACAGTGCACCGAAAGAAATTAAACATGCTCTGAACAGATACACGAAGGTGGCCGCTAGTCAGCAATCGTTACCGCTCACTCGGTTGTTTTGTGTGTGTTATTGCGGATACTGAGTTACGCATTACATAAAATTGCTTGCTGAGAATTTTTATGTGAATCTACATATCAGTGATTATAAATTAAGGAATTGTATGAAATGAAATATAATTAGTAAAAAAAAATGGACGAACCATCTTCTTCAGTGAAATCTATGGACGAGGAAGCGATTTTAAAAAGCTTTGATGCAGAAGCCACTTTAATAATACAGTCGGATACGTTGCTGAAGAAATCCGCTGATAGATATATTTTAAACCACGAAGCATATAAAAATTGGCAAAGAGAACATAAACGTTCTTTGTCGAACTCTGAAGAGAGTAATTTAATTGTGTATTTTAAAGAATTGACTAAAAGGTTGATCCCGTCAATAATATGGAGCAGATGGTCAATGTTAAAAAAAACTTTAAACACACGAGAGAACATTGATGTTGGTAAATTCTAAAACTTAAAAAGTCTTGTCACAAGTAATTCCGAAGGTCACTGGCCGACAAAATCTTTGGTATTAAAATGGGATGAAATTACGAAATTCACAAATGATGCAGCAGATAAAACACATTTGGACGAAAAGGTTAGTATATGAATACTTACTTACGTCAAGTACTTAACTAATTAATAATAATACTTATTCTTACAATATGAATATTAATACCATCATTTTTATTGTAATTTAAGGATCTCCTCATACTTGGCATTTATGGGGCACTTCGATGTAAATAACTCTCTGAGATCAAGATACAAGATGTAGAAGATCTTGGAAATCGGTATCTTGTTTCAGTCATCGAAACAAAAAATGATGTTCCTCGGCAATTCATCATTGGAGGATTTTTTTTGTAAAAAATCAAGCAGTACACTGCGTTGAGACCGGAAGAACCATCCAGTGATAATTTTTTCATCCAATATCGCAATGGAAAATCTATTCACCAAAATATAGGCAGAAATACAATTGGAGGAACACCTCAATCCATAGCAATGTACCTGAATTTACCAAATGCAACACGGTATACTGGGCATTGTTTTCGTAGGACTGCCGTAACACTGTTATTTGATTCAGGTGCGAATGTGAATATGCTTAAAGAACTAGGAGGATGGAAGTCCACAAATATAGCACAAGGTCACTTTCTATTTGTTTAATTAGATTTTAAGTAATCCGTTTTTTCTACTAATCATTTGAATATATATGAATTTAATCCCTTATTAAATATTAAAATGATATTATGTATATTGTAAATGTCTTATTTATAAATAATTTAATCATTGACTTATTTACAGGCTATGTAGAAAATTACATGAAAAATAGAGAACAAATTTTTTAACAAATTACTCATGCAGCTGTTTCCAATGTTCAGAGTAACCCACAACAGTCAATTAGTGCGAACGGTTCTACTGATAAAAACTTTGCAAACACCAATCAAAAGGCTGCATGAGCCGAAGGGGATTGGGATAATTTTTCGGAAGATTTCGATTTCAATGCTCAAGAATTAACTGCCATCGATAATTTAAATCAATCCGAAATACCTAAATCACCGATAATCGTGTTTACAACAGCTAACAACAAAAAATTATCAGTAACTTACGATAAACAATTGAAACGAGCACATTTTACAATAAAACCACCAATTAATGTTTTTTCTAAAGGAAAAGAATAACAACCATCGATAAAAAAAATGAAAATTAATCCGGTTCAAACTGTTTCAAGTGAAAAATTATCAAATTCAGCTTCCTACGCAAATACTGAATGTAATAAATATGAAAACTGCATATTTAATGGAAATATTATAAACAATTTTTATTATTCGTGTATTGGTCATAAAAACTGTAAAAAAAAGAAGAGAATATGCAATAACAGATTTCACGATACAGTAATATAATATGAATGATAAGTGATATCAATTTTACGTTATAACTACTTTAAAATGAATAACTTCATTCTGTTTTATTTAAAAAATGTTAATAAAAGTGTACTGATGTACGTAAATTAATTTATTCTTAAAAAGTGATTTTATAATTGTCTTTTCAGATGTTCTTGATGCGTGCCCCTGACCAGCAGCACTCGTTTCGCTCGTACCGCAAATGTCAGGTCAGGTATCAAGAACATACTATAGGTCTAGGTGACATTTACGGTTCAAAAAAGTAAGTAAACGAAAAGAAAAAAAAAACAAACCGAAAAAATGCGGACATGAATAAAAATGAGACAAAACGTACTTTCGACCGGGTATAAAGAAAAATAGTATACACTACACGGGCAGAAAATTTGAGAGCCCTGAACTACGCGCCAGATGCCCTCGGCTTCGCCTCGGGCATCATGTCGCGCAGTGCAAGAATCTCAAAGTTTCTGCCCTTGTAATGTAATATACTATCAACCAACAACTCAGGAAATATTGGAGTATTTAACGATGAAATTTCACGAAGGAGATTCCTATGGCACGCTCCTTGATTTCCTTGATCGTTCAAAACGAAATCTTAAAAGATGAGTCTCTGCGACGATTTTTTAAGGGAGGTTTCCGTTTGCGTCCACCTAAACCAAAATATAATGAAATATGGAATGTAAATTTAGTAATTCAATATTTGCAATCTTTACATCCTACATCAGATCTCAATCTAGAGCAATTGACTTACAAGTTAGTCACTTCGTTGGCTCTAGCTACAGGACACAGAGTACAGACGTTCTCTTTGATTAAAACTAAAAATATAATTTTCCGTTCTGAAGGCGCAAAAATAAAAATTCCGGAATTGATTAAAACATCACGAACCGAAGTATGTCAATCACTATTAATGTTAACCCTTTTCGAAAAAAGAAAAGATATATGCGTTGTTCAGACGTTAAGAGAATATTTGCAAAGAAAACAGAAAATTAAAGGAAATGTAAAAGAATTATTTGTAACGATAAAAAAGCCGCACAAGGCAGCATCCTCGTAGCCGATAAGTAGGTGGATAAAGAAAATTCTCGGGAAGAGCGGTATCAATACCGAGATTTTTACTGCGCATAGCACGCAACATACGACTACGTGGACAGCATATAAGCGAGGCGTTGATTTAAGTACTATTCAAAACACCGCAAGTTGGTCGGAGAATTCGAAAATATGAATATTATTTTATAATAGACCAATAACGGGAAAAGCAACAAAGTTTGCTTCCAGTGTATTAGAATAAGGAAATATTATTAAAGAACACGCTACATCTGTTGAAATAGATCGAGTTCAATTTTTTTTTGCTGTAGCACTTTCAATATCTACAATGTAATCTCGAAGAACGAGGCGCGAAATATAATTAAAAGATCAAACGAACTTACCAAGTGAAGTTCGGTCTAAATTATATGGAAATCCTCGTTCGAGATGATTACACCCACTCCAGAGACGTACCTTTCTGTTAACCCCTGTAAATCCCGTAATCTTAAAAAAAAAATTGACACGCTTCAGAGATATGAAGACTTCAATAGAGGACATGAGAGAGCACATGTTTTTTTTCTCTCTCTAAACACTAATGGCGATATCGTACGGAAGCTGCGTACTACAATGTAATCATCTCGAACGAGGCTCTCCATATATTTTAGATCGAACTTCACTTGGTACGTTCGTTTGATCGTTAAAATATGCTTGATTCTACGCTATATATAGAGGTTCAGGCGTGACGTTTTTATATTAAGCGTGTCGTATATAAATGTGCACTGAATTATTGTTCAATTAAAATCGTTCTAAATTATCGAAAAAATGAAGCGCTGGGTTTGGAAATATGCACAGCGGGAAGGTGATAAAGTTTTTACTGCAACTTATGCAGCGAAGAAGTAAATAACGAATTCTCTTTTCGCGGTGGTTCGACTGGTTCTTTGATGAGGCATTTATTAGGTGTTCACGGAGTTTAGAGAAATCAAACACCTCAAACCTAAGGTAATTTCATTTCATATTTATAACTTTTTTGTATTTCGTCAATTTTATCGTTCTATTTCTTATGTTCTCAATTTTTCAATTATAAGTTTAAGGTCATTATTTTTTCTTATTTCGGAATTTTGTCATATAACAATAAGTTTATCTCATATTATCAGTCTAACGACCATAATCGTGGGACGTTAATCCGATTAATCATAAATTTATGAAATTCCAAGTCTAAATGTAAGACTTTTTACTATTTGCAGATCAGAAGAAGATATAGAAAACGAAGAATTCACTCAAAATCCAATCAGGAATTAACTGATGAAACTCTAAGTTCATTTGCATCAACTGCAGGATCTTCATCTCTTAAGCGTCGAAAAATTCAAAAGAGAAAACCAACTTCTAATATAAATGACTGTTCACCTGTTAAAACCGAGGAAATTAATCAAGCTTTAGCAAAAATGATTGCAATTAATCAGATGCCTATTTCTTTCTATGGAACCGAAAGTTTCCGTCAATTCATGTCAGTCGTGCAAGCAAATTACAAGCCATTCAAGGAAGAAGCTCTAAAAAATAGACTGAAAGTTCTTAGAGACAATATTGAAGTTCCTATGAAAACAGAATTCGATAAAACTGAAATAGTAGCTTGTACATCAGATTTTTAGTCATCAGTGGTTCAACAGTCTTACATAACCATGACAGCACATTTCACCGATGATGCATGGACTCGAAAAACATTTACCTTAGAAACGATTGAAATGGATGAACGACACACATCCGAAAATCTCGCTGATAAAATGTCTGATATACTTAGGAAATGGAATCTGAACGAAAAAATAATGACTATCGTGACTGACAATGCAGCGAATACAGTTAAAGGAGTCAAATCTATGAGACATGTTGAGGGAAAATCAGATGCGCCTTGTGTTGCTCACACTTTACAATCAGCTATTAACGATTCACTATCTTCTGAAAATATTCAAAATTTAATTACCAAAGCGAGTAAAACTGTCGGCCATGTTACGCACTCAAATGTCGCAAAATATGATTTACAAAAAAAAACAAGAAGAATTGGGACTATCAGTGTCGTCGCTCTTACAAATATTGCAAGAGTAGATGGAACTCAATTTTTGTAATGCTTGATAGACTTGTTAATAATAGAAATGCAGTGATAAGCGTTTTAATTGATCAGAACGTGACAAGTAGTACTATAGCAAAGAAGCTTGAAATTTCAGCGGGTGAGTGAATTGATATGGAGAATCTTACAAAAGTCCTTGAGCCTTTTCAAATGGCAACTCTAGTTCTTTGCAATGAAGATGCTTCACGTACAGTTAGGACTTCGAAAAAAAGGGGTTTTTTGCGAATTTTTTTTGGGGACACATTTAAATAATTAATCGTAAATCTTTTTCCATACAAAAGACATATATTTTAAGTAAATAATACAATTTTTTCATTGCAAAATATGCAGAAATTTTTCCATAACCGCACGTAACGTAGGGGTCCCAAAAAAAAAGGTCCTCCGCGGTGATCAGTGCAGCTCGTCACCGGATCGTCCGAAATCAAAATAAAAGTAGGGATCATTAGTTAATGACATAATGCTCCGGTTGATCGAAGGATTTGAAAATTTTATGATTTTTCACAAAATGGTGGATGTTGGAAGTCAAAGTTGTGTTTTCGACCCAAATTTTGCTCACATTTTCAGCTATAAAAAAAAAAAAAATAATCGCATAGAAAAATCCTTCGTTCATCCGGAGGACAATTATGTCTAGAAAAAGTGAGCAAAATTTCAAGTCGATCGGTAAAGCCGTTTCCGAGGTACAGTGATCACCGTGTTCGAAAACATAGTTTCGAGAAAAACGCATTCAAAGTTTTCAGTACGATTTACATGCAGAAGAAAAATTTCCGTTCAAAGTTACATATCTCCATACCCAACAGTCGGATTCGTCTAAAATTTTCACAGAATACTTTTCAAATGTGCTACTTTTAGAAAATGTAAAAAAACAAACATCGATTTTTTGAAAATTCTAACTGTACGTGACCCCTTAAAGAGAAAAATTGCTTTATAATTTTTATACGAAAAATATGATAACGCAACATCCAGTGTTAAAAATCAATGGGAAGCATACTTTGCCGAACCTCAGTTAAAATTTGATTTCGATCCGTACGAGTGGTGGAAATTTAAAAAAGATAAATATCCAGCTTCTGCTCTATTAGCCAGAAGATGTTTGTGCATACCAGCTACTTCTGTTAGCTCAGAACGCTGCTTTTCTATAGCTGGGAATATTGTCATTAATAAGAGAGCATCATTAATTCCTGACAATGTCAACTTGTTAGTATTTCTGTACCAAAATCGAAAACTTTTGAAGGAAGAGGTCGGGCATGAACACGATAAACGATCAGAAGAGTCTTACAATTAGAAAAGAAATTCTGTTGATCTTTCACAGTATTATTACTATAATGATTATAGTATATTCTTTCATGTTTCATTAAAATTATGTATTATTGTGTTGTGTTTATCCCTGTTACATATTGTTTATATTGAACTATTCTATATTAAAGATATTCTCTGTTTTCACTATTTTTAGAACATAGCCTCCATATTTATTGAAAACAAAAATTCATTTCTCGTTTCCCATCTGAGCCTGAATCCATAATAAATTCTTCGTATCTATTGAATAAAAGTCTTTTGATGTATAAAAAAAAGGAAAAAACATGCTAATATTTTCTCATAATTTTTTAAGTGTTCGTGAAATAAATACACGTGTAGGACGTGTATTCGTGTATTACACGCGGATACCCGATACATGTGTTAAAAAAAAGAATTAAATACATGTGTTCACATGTAATAGAGGGCTCTAGTTTAAAGTTTCAAATGCGAACCAGCCATTATCGCTGCTAGATGACCAAATCGCTTTTCGTAACAAAGGCTGTAGCGACCGAAATAGCTTGAATTACGCAATCACAATGTAACAGCATGTTTATGAAAGTACATATTTCTGGCTAACGCAAAAAAACGATTTTGAACCAATTTTAAACTGGAAAGGTCCCTTAAACACTGTTTTGGCAACTATATTTTCAAAGTCGTTCCACTATTCCACACTACCGGTCAATAGATCAATAAGAAATGTAAACCGTAACTTTTAAACGTGAAACCTAGTGTTCAATCGAAAGATTTTTATTTTAGTCCTTTTTATTATACAGGCAACTATTGGAGCAAAGAAAATACCTCGGTACTTGGCATTAGTCCAAGTAAACCGTTTTTTTTAAAAGTGAGATGCAGTCAGAATTTTCAAAAAATCGATTCTTTAGATTGTCTTGAAGTATGATGTTTCGAAAATATTCTCTGAAAATTTCAAGTCAATCCGATAAATAGTTTCCAGGAAAGCCCACAATTAGTGAAGGAGCGTCGGGTCCTCATGGCAGGTAGCGGACGGCAGCTGCAAGCAACCGGTTTCGACCTCCCCTATTATATTGTATAAAGAGTATTGTTCGTAACTGACAATTTTCGGTTAGTCATCAGTATATTCATGGTAGTCGAACGGAGTGATCGATACTTGTGCGTTTATATAAAAACTTATTCGATTATTTTATCATGAATCGTAGCAATTCTGATTATCTTCGTAAGTCGCGTACCGTGAAAAGAAAAAATGTTTTCAATCCGACTACAGCGAAACGTGATGAAAGTGTTACGAAGTCACGAAGTTCATCAGCTAAAAAATTGAAACGTGACATAGAAGGTGATGTACCTGAAGGTAGTCGTATTGAATATAGAATTATAAACTTCATTTCTGTATTTACGGACATTTCGAGTCTTGTAAAGTGCAAACAGTGTAATGGGGATGTGGCGTTTCAGACATCCAGCACACGTGGTCTGGGATTAAAAACGAAGGAATGTTATATGACTTCCTATGAAATAAATCAACGACTCATATTTGCAATGATACTCCTAGGTATGGGATATGAAGGAATGCGAAAATTTTGTGGTCCAATGGGCATGCCACAATTCTTAGACACGCGTAGTTTCACAATATTGTTGAAGCAAATATCAGATGCTAGTAAAATCGTCGCAGAATTGTTACTTCAAAAAGCTGTGGATGAAGAAAAGAAAAAACATCAAAATAAGGAAACGAATGAATTGACTGTATCTGGAGAGATCAATAGTTGGTTATTTTACTGGAAACATTCTTGATTTTAATATAAATGGTAGGTATTGTAAGCTGCGTGTATATTGGAAATCGAAAATAAATACTGCTGAATTTGAGGAATGGAATGAAACGCATAAAGATCAATGTAGTGCAAATCACGAGGGGTCATTCAAGCAGTCAGAAACGAAATATGGGATTAAATATACAAACTATGTATATTGGAGATGGTGACTCCAAAACTTATTCTGGACTTTTAAATGCTTCTCCTTACGAGAATACTACCATAAATAAGGAGGAGTGCATATGCCGCGTACAGAACCGGATAGGGAGTCGATTACGCACATTGAAAACCAAGCGCGGTGGTTTTAGAGGTGAAGGTAAACTAACAGGGAAGATGATAGACAAATTAACTGTCTACTATGGCTTAGCCATACGTCGGCATTGTGATTCACCGGAAAATATAAAAACCGTGATATGGGCAACATTCGATCACTACAGCTCAACTGATGAAAAACCACATCACGAGATTTGCCCAAAGCGTGAAGATTCTTCGTGTTTGTTTCGGCGCGCTGAAGCTAATGGGGAACTCGATTCTTTACGAGCAAGATTATTACCCTTTACCTCCAATTGTTATGGATGCCATAAAACCAATTTATGAAGATCTGAGTCATGATAATTTACTCTCTTGGTGTATCGGTGGCTTGAATCAAAATATTAACGAAAGCTTCGATCAGCTAATTTGGAAAATGAGCCCAAAAACAGTGCGTAGTACTGTTGTAGAAATTGTTCCATATGTTGCTGCTTGTGTATTCAATCAAGGTACACACATATTGTTACTGATCATGAATACATTAGGCATTAATTGTGGACCCAATTCTCACTGGTACACAGAAAGAATCGATTCTCAACGTATAGACGTGGCTGATAAACGCACAACCGATAATACCGGGGAAGACAGAATGATTCGAAGACAACAACAAATTGATATTTTGGAAGCTTCCACGTCGGCAAAAGCCCTATTGTATGGGCCAGGACCTGATGATTTGATGTAAGTAATTTTTTAATTAGTATCGCTATACATAAATCATGTGTAAAATTGGAAAAATCTTTCAGAAATTTTCAAAAATTGGTTGCTCAAAAACAATGAATTTTAGAAACATTTTATAAAGAATACTTTCGTTTTAACCCTTCACCGTGGGTAGAATCCACCCAGCCCACTTTTCGGCGTAAATATCTACTAGTTCCCGGTATATAATCGCCATCTACCGATAATTTGTAGTGTCCTCTGTGCGTGGGCGGCGGTAAGTATACGAACTGAACAATACTATTGTCGTGATACCGTAATCAGTGAAGCCGTGCGCGCCGAGTGGGTAGAATCTACCCAAGTGTGACCATAAACGAACTTACTCAAAAAATAATAATTTTTTGAATATTTGTTTTCTGTATTTCGGTGAAATGTATTAACCATAAATATACTTGTAGCACGAGCATAATTTTGTTTATCGGCAAAAAACAACTGTATCTCTCAGATGCTGTACGCATTACGAAAACGTGCATTTCACATGCACATGCAACAATTAAAAATTATATTTAGAGATTATTAAAAAAAGATTTGTACAGTTTTTTCAATGATTTTTCTCGTAATAAAAAGCATATTTATTATAATTTTTCAATTTCGTTCAGTCCAAAATCAACCCCCTTCCAATGACGGAATTAATATGTTTTTTGAAACGCGCACTATCGTAATGTTTTTTTTTCATAAAAGGACCATATCTAATGAATATCAAGTCCAAATTTTAGGCAATAATATTGAAAATCCACGAAGTTAGGATTATTTTAGTGAAAACACTTTTTTCCCCCGTTTTTTCTTTATTATGCATTTTTTTAAATACGCTCCCCTTCGATTTCTTTCAGAACAATTATCGTATATAAACTAGAATATCTGAAGGATATTTGGTAATTTTTGGAGATTTTTCGGGCCGATAGATTGGTCACAATGCGGGTTCAAAAATAGATCGGGTACAACCGACCCAGAGTGACCACCCAGATCGGTGGCGGAAATGTGACAACGAAGGGTTAAAATTGCCCAAAATGTTAAAAAAATAATAATTCATCCCGAAATACTTTAATTTTTTGAAAAATTGTTTAACAATTGGCTATAAATAATTGCATGCTCGACTTTTCGGCAAAAAATGTAATATACGGATTCAGCGGATCAAAATACATCAAAAAAAGTTTAGCTTCATCCATCGAGCTCAAAATTGTACGAACATTTTACCGTAACCACATCGAAAAACTTTAGACGCGTTTTTCTCGAAACTATGTTTTTCAAGTCCGTGACCATTATAATTCACAAACCACTCGATGGATTTTGATGAAATTTGGTGTGCTTATTGATATCATTAAAAGCTAATCCGTATTCCTTAAGGATTTTCATTTTTGTTGAAAATTTCAATTTTTTTTAACAATAAACGAGCGATTTTTTGGTCGGAAATCGATCGTTATCTGTCGGAACCCGCCATCTTGTTAATTTTTGAAAAATAGCTTCTATTAAGGACTAGATTAATTATTATTAAACTAATGATTTTTTTTTTTTTAATATTTCAGATGATCCAGTAAACATTTATGATGGTCACCGCAAAGCACTACATGCCGAAGGGGGTCCGACAAAGATGATATTTTTATAAACAATTAATATTTTTCTTTGAAAATTTGTACAAGTCAAGTTGAAATATAACATAAAAAGTTTGGGTAACCACTTTTTTAAAACAAACTTAATTACTATAAAAAAAATGCTCGGTTTTCACGTCTCTGACTGCATCTCACCCCTTAAATTGTTCTGCTATGAAAATTGGCCGAAATATTAATTTGCAAAGGTTAAAAGTTTATAATAATACAATCGAGCCCCGGGGCTGAGTGATAAGGGAAAGTATTTTCTCTTACCGTGTCGACTCATCGGTTGTTTATTAATCGCTATTTTGTCAAGACCTACAGAAAAATCAACAATCTGTGAAAAAAGTCCGGAGCGGCATTCGAATCCGCGATTCCGATGCTAGGTCTACACTCTCGGCAAGGTTAGGCGAGGCGGGGTTCAACGAGGTTATGCGAGGTGAAGTAACACGCGATTGCGCAAGGAAATAACCATCTACACTCTCGCCTTTCTTTACTAAATTCTCGTGGGTCCACACATTTGCCATTTTTCTGGTGTAAAATGACAACTTCTGTCTAAAAAATCCGGTTGCATAATGAATGAGGAACGCGAGTGTAGTCGCTGCACCCCTCCTCGCCTGGCCTTGCACCTCGCGTACTTTGACTCGCGCCCGAAAAACCGACACCAGCCCGAGCGCGGACAAGGCGAGAAGAGACTCGGTGAAGTGACGCGAGGGCCACATCTATGTTCTCGTGCTCGGGCTACCTCGCTTAACCTTGACGAGAGTGTAGAGCTACCACGACTGTTATTGGTAGAGCGTTCGATTGCATTGTTAGCTTATGGCTCACATTTTTTAAATTCCCGTTCTTATATAATTGCAATTTTTAAAAAACCGGTTTACTTATACTGACGCTAACTAGGTATTTTCTGGATCCAGATAGTTGCCCAATACCCTGTCTACGAAAAACGAGCGATTGTATCCCTTCAAAGACATAAAATTACTTTCAGCGACCTTCATTTTGTTACAATTTATTTTAAAGCCTTGATTAAGAACTAAATAAACTAATAAACTGACCAATTTTTTACTTCCATCGATTTAGATGAACCCGTCAGAAGTCACCGTGGTCACCGCGAAGCACTGGAAACAGGCCTTCCACGCAGTTGCAGATCACTCTGTCCAAAGTTCATGTTTTGATGAAATTTCTACATAACAGTGTTTGATTGTCCTATAATAACTCAAGAAAAATTAAAAAAAAAAAAAAATTGTTAAAGAATCTCAAAACATACTTTTTAGTCTCTGACTTCCCCTTAATTTTAGACTACTTGTTATATGAAACGTGGTCCATTTTGCTTAAAAATTCAATGTCTCCTGAACAAATTCTTTCCCCAGTCAAAGATTAAAAATAAGAATGACTGTGAACTTCGAGTTTAAGACAATTCTAAGGGTGAGGGTGATTTCACAAGTGCTGCAGCTTCCTGGTAAAGTCTGACAAGGAAAAGTCTCGAGGGCGCCCCCTCCGACTTCCATAAAATTTGGAATGCTCCTAGAATGGATAAAAATAGACGACACGTATATTTTTGTATATGCCGAGTCCGATTTTTAAGGGTAAAAGGAACCTACGACAATCGTGGTGTTTTTTCGTTCTTCGTCGATAACGTTTTAACGGTACGAGATATGAAAACATTTCAAGTTGCAACAACGTTTTGCATCACTCCGTTCACGAGTTGCCGCACAAAGCCGAAACGCTGTAATCTCTGCAGGTAGTGTCTCCGATACAGTAAGGCGAGTGGATTTTTCTTAAGTGTACAATTCAGGGGCTTTCCGAAGCACGAAACTTGTTCGTCATCAAAATCCTTACCTATTTCTGTGCTGATATTAGCTGAAAATTGAAGAGTGATTTTCACCGATTATTCACGAATTATTGCAATCAATAATACGCCATTTGTTGTTATATTCACCATTATCATCATGAACGTCTAGTAGGCGAAGAATAGAATATTTCGTCCCTTTAAACTCTGTTTTTATCTCGGCGCGTTGACGGAAGAACAAAGTTTTTAAGTGACGTTCCGCCTGAACAGAGATATTTGTATCAATTATATTCACTCATTGTACTTCCAGTGCAACCCATTTTTATGTCTGCAAATTTTCGTCCATGCCGCACGGTAAGAACGTTGAACGTGCGAGAGGGGGAAGGGGGGGCCGGGTGCAATTTACAAATATGTACGCGCGTGTTGATACGAACTTATATTAACGTGAATTTAACCCAGAATGGCAAAAGGCTACCTGATCATATGATGCAATTAAATAAAAAATCGAAAGGCAGATCCAACCCCTTAATTATGAGATATCGGAGAAACAAAAACACGTCAACTTTATTTTTTCATCTTCTTCCTGTATACAAATTTGCATCCCAATCGATTGAAAACTCTCGGAGATATAAATGAAGAAGTTGTATTCTTGCAATAAACAATATGAAATGCGTTGTTATCTGAACCATTCTCATATCCAGTGTATCGTACGCGAAAAAATAAACGTTTTTGCAATTTGAATGTTTTCATATCTCGTACCGTTTAAAACGTTATTGACAAAGAACGACAAACACCCCAATTTTCGAGGGGGCCATGCACCACTTAAAAATCGGTCTCGGCACATACAAAAAAATACGTGTCGCCTATTTGTGTCCGTTCTACAAGCATACCAAATTTCATCGAAATCGGAGGGGCGCCCTCAAGACCTTTCCTTGTGAAAGATAAAATGAACGTTGCAGACCCTCCTGGGAACTCCCGAGGAATGGTATACCATATTTTACCGATTCTGATTATGAGGAGAGTTTGTGGAGGTCGTCGATTTGGACGTGAATGGTAATTGGAAATATAGTTGAACGGAATTGAAATAGTTCGTACATCGTGTTCTTCTCAGAATATAATCACATGATAACCGTTTTACAAATTATTTATTTATGTTATAAAAATAAATCAAATGTATACAATTATTATTTATTATTGATTCTGATTACCAAATATCGAAATATCATCGTTGCTATAATTGATCATAAATATTGTATTGCAATTTTCTTTAGTTCAATTATTCTTTCAGTCGATTTCTGCCAATTTAGTGACTGAATTCTACTGGTCAGTTTACTGATGGAAATCCTAGATAGTTGAAAGACATTCGAACGAAGGTAATCCTGGCCTCATAATAGGATCCCACCTGATTCTCAACAGCCGATAGCACAACGTTGTAGCATTCATCGAGAAAACATGTAAGGCCTCTTGAGCGAGGTGCGACCCTTCAAAGACCTTTGTATATATGCCACTAATACCCACTGGTGGTCATCCTCTCGTGTACCCGTTGATTATCAACAGTTCCACCGACTTCTCGTATTTCAAATTGGACCGATAGAAGAGTCTATGTGAGACATCTACGAATTTATCACCGGGTTAATAGCTCCCTGGAGGAATCGGGAAATAAGTCGGGAGGATGCTTCTCTTCCCTTTCTCGTTTTGTCTGCCGCTCTCTCTTATGTGAGCGGATCATACTTTAGCACTCTAGCTTCTTCCCTAGATCTCCGTAAAGTAGAGCCAACAAAGAGTACGCATTTTATAAACTTTTATGTTTATAACAATGAACTTTCATCATAGACTTTATATTTCATATTGAAATCAATCTTTAGTCATTTAGGAATATTATTTTAAATATAAATCTTATATAACAATGTTAAAAAGTATACTAACAGTTTTAAACTTAAAATTCGCACCGTGCGCACTCTTAGGGCCCTGTGTGGCAAAGAGTTCAACTAATTCAAGGCGATCAGTTTGATCTGGAGTATTTTGAGAGCTGTCTATTAGTTCTTCCATGTCCTCAACAGACAGTGTTTGTGTCAACGGTCGTTATGACTATGCTTCAGGAGCTTGACTGCTATTTGTTTCAGACGACGTTCCTTGAATAGCTTCAAGCACTGAAGTTTCATAAGGCTCTGCTTCAGTTATTTCTACTGAATGTTCTGATTGGCATGGTCTTAATGAGTCCAAAAGCTTGACTTTTAATTGTCTCTGCAGCTGGATTCGGACGATCGGTTACATCCGCTGGAGCGAAATCTTCATCAGTAAACACTTGATCAGCAAATGGCCAGATACCGCAGGATCCAACGGCTTTTTTGGCTCGTCCAATTGAAGCCACATTTGAATATGCTCTGCCGAATAACCTAGAAACATGAAATTGCACAATAGCCCGCCCAGGATTTGAGACTTGTCGGTTGTCGCAAGAAACAGCATATGCTTTTTTTAATGGTTCAAAGAACTCTATATCAAATGATTCCATGCGATGCCTCGTGTGTGGCGCCAAACTCAAGAGAACTACTCTATTTGCACGCGCTAATTCAATAGCGGCTAAACCCAAATGTTATGAGTGGTTGTCCGAAATTATTAGAACAGGTGTGTCTTTGGAGGATCTTACCATCTCAATAAAGTGCTTCAGTCACAGTAGAAACAAATCAGAATTCATATATCCTGAATCTAAAACACGCAGCAAGGAGTCTTCTGGTGCTCCATCAATCAATTCTTATTTTTGTCGCTTTCTTGGAAAAATTAATGCTGGCGGCACAAATGCCCCAACGGCGCCCATGCACCATACAGCTGTCATCGTTTGCCCTCTTTCCGCTGACACTATTGTGCCTACTATTTTCTTTCCTTTCTTTGCGTAAACTTTTGGTAATTTAGTTGGGACAGTTTGAAGTTCTAGTCTCATCTACATTATAAGTTTGTGTCCCAACAAAATTGTATCTCTGCATGACTTCTTTTAGGTTGCTATAAAACATTTGTACCTGGACACGGTTAAGATTGAGTTGGTATTTTGTTGCGAAATTGTCCACCCATTCTTTGCTGGCTTGTTTCTTTTCTCGATTGAATCTATGATCAAGACTGTTTTTCTCTGCCAGATCGTATGGTATTCTTCCTAATTCCTTCTTTGTAAGTCCATTGTAACATGCATCCAAATTTCGGCAATGATCTGCCAAGCAATGTTCTAAATTGCCGCTAAACACGCTCTTGAATCTGCCGAAGGACTCAGGAACGGTTCACGCTTTTACTCTTTTTCTCAACGTTGCTTCCGGAATATTGAATGAATCCGCAATAGACCTCTTGCTTTGACCCTTTGCTATTTGTTTTATCTCTTTTAGGATTGCCTTAGTGAAGACTAATTTTTCCATATATTTTCCCAAGTTGCTATTCCTGTTAAATAATGAATAAAAAAACAAACTCTTAAAACACAAGTTATCTGGTAATTTTCGGTTCATACGAGCTAAGAGTTCGCGTGTGCACTCTTTGGGTGCGTACTCTTACCAAATACGGGGTTTTTAAGCTCATGGTTACTATAATTTTTACCACAACTCAAATGGCGACATAACCTCCAGATAAAATCAAAGTTGGGAACACAAATATTAAGTATAATAACATTCGTTGTATGAAAAGTAATAGCAACCCTTACAATACGTATTTCAAATAGTTAAAAAATAAGATCAAATACATGGGAAATTTATTATTCGTCATAAAATCGTAAATACATACAATACACGAAAAAATAGAACAGTTGAAAGCATTGCGCACTCTTTGGTAGCGCGCACTCTTTGCTGGCTCTACCTTATAGTTCATCCAGAGTACACACGATAAAACAAGGTTGGAATCGTCAACTATGCGAACGTCTTTGGCGGAACCAATGTCAGAAATTTTATTACTTGCTATATAGTGTGACGAGGCGGTATATCCCTCGCAATCTGGGAAAGTCGAAATATTCTTCTGAATATTAAGGTGGGACAGCAATAGCAGAGTCGCGTCGTCTCGCACCCGTGGTTGGAAAAATTGTATTCTCGAACTTGCGCGGCCGAGACATTTCGTGATTTTCAGAAACACGAGGTCACGGGATGTAAACATCGCCGGCCGTACGCGAGAGACGACGCCGGCGGACGAGAGAGAGAGAGGGATGGCTGTGCCGGCGATCGAGGGTCGATAGGACCTCCTTCCCCTCTTCCCCCCGATAGGACCACGAGGGAGCCGGCGAGCGAGAGTAACGAGAGCATAGACAGTGTGGTCTCGACTGCGACACGATATAGAAGATTAGAGAAAATTGTAGTAGAAGTTAAAGCGGAAATCGAATAGTTGTGGAAGAGTGATTGCAAAGAGGAATATAGAGCGCGAGAGAGTGAGTGAGTAAGAGGAGAATAGAGCGGAGGGAGCGTGCGACGGGACGGGTGAATAGCGGCGAAGCAGGAAAAGGCGCACCCGATCTTTTCTTTTGCCGGTACGATATCGCGTACCGTCGGCGCGCGGTAGTTAGGCTCGTGTTCATCTCGTAACGTAGTCCGCTAATGGACGTAGCCCCTCCTACCGGCGTCTCCGGGGGACAGAGCTACGTCGCTCCGCGAAGTTATTGTATAAGAAAGTAATTGTTCAAAAGGGTGATTGTCACACCGATATTGTCAAAGCGTCCTATGAGAAGGAAAAATAAATTAGTCTTTGTGAGAATTGTATACACGTGTGCTCTAACGTTAACTTTGATTATTGAAATAACTGAATGTAAATCGATGCTGGTCCCTCGACCCTACCCTTCCCTGAGTTGCGAATAAGAGAGGAGGTAAGAACGATCGTATGAACAAAATTCCCTTGGTGCTACGGGGTTGGTACAAGCACCTGGCGCCCAATTATAAATTGGAGAAAGAAAGTGTTAGAATCAATAAAATATTTCGGGGCGTCATTACAGAATTGGACGGGTAGCTCTTTTTGGCTTTGCACGAAATTTAGTCGAAAGGAGCTCGTCACAATAGATAAATGAAACTGTACTAGATGTAATACTTCCACTGGTTATCATCATCCGATCCAAGCTGCTTGAGGAAAACGTGATCGAAGCACTGTTAAATTCTCATGGGTATAGAGGATGCTAGAAGTTAACGTCATCCCTTTTATTTTCAAATGAAATGAAACACTGTTGTTATTGCCCGTTTATTTATCCTATTACTCCTTTCGCGTTCGACTTGCTTTTAGCCCTCCACTTTACAACTATTTGATTGAATTTGCAGATAATAGGGTAGGGTTTACAAGGATGTTTTTTTCAAGGGTGCCACCCTTCACCTTTGCCATAGGCCCTGGTTCATACTGATATTAATGAGAAAGTTCACTTGCCATGTCCATATAAAGACCTTTTAATTTTCTATTGCTTTTCACTAGTCATCGATCATGTTTAGGACAATCGGGTGGAATGATTGAAATGGGACACGTCATAAATATCGACGCCTAATTTTATGAGAGATCTACCACAGCAACGTAATTGCTCACGTACAGTATGTGAGACATGGGGGAGGGGGGGGGGGGGGGGGGGGGGGGGTAGAAATCCAGAGAACGAAAGGAGACAGAGGGAAAGGGACCGATTGGATAGACAATAGGACCACCCTGAAGTATATATCGCCGGGTCAGCCAAATCCTTAACGACCAATCGGGCCAAGAAACACACCAATCGTCCGATGTTAATCGCTCTTAGCAGCCGCAGCAATCGTATCAAGATTTCTTTCCATCGGTCCCCGTGTCTCTTCATCTTGACCACAATGGATTCATCAATGGCACGGGATTATAAACCCTTTTATAACAAATAAAGCGTTTGGGGATGTTTTTCGAATTTTGCTTCATTTTCTTTCACATGTTCTGTCTAGTAACATCCTTAACTTAGGCGGTTTGTTTCATTTCCTCCTCGAATGGCCCAGCGTTTATAGTATTATCTTAAAATTTATATCATTGTATGCATAATCAAGTAAAACAAGAATCATTTTGAGAATATAAATCCTTCTGAGTTCTACAAAAATTTTTTTTATTCTGCTTAGCTCGAAACAGATCTACTAACATGCCCACTTCGAATTTCCTTGTGTCCCTCCATTTCCTTCTTTCTCTCTTCGCCTTTCTCTTTCTCGGCTTTCGGCCGTTATACCACCTATGGTACACCTATGGTACAGATATGCCCCCGACTTTCACCGTCCGGCCGTTTTCTGGGTAGCTTTCTGACCCACCAGTGGGAATTCCTTGAATGCCGTGGACTGTACGCACGTATTTCTGGCATCATCAACGTAGCACATCACGAGCGTCACAGCGACGCTACACGGGACGGACCTAACCGTATTTCGTTGCGGTAGCGAGGAGTGGCCGCTGGTGTGCTATACCATTTTGCGTCCGCCCCTGCCCTCCCGGAAGAAGATGCGCTCATTGCTTGCTTCCTCTCCTTCGTTCGTTCGCTCTGTCTGTCTGTCTGGCTGTCTCCCTTTCTCTCTGTCTCTCTCTCTCTCTCCTTTCCCGTCTCTGTCTTTGTGTCTGTCTCTGTATCTGCCTCCATCTTTGTCGTGGTCTCCATCTCCGTCTCAGTCTCCGGCTGTGTCTCCGTCTCTGTATCTCTATGTTTCTTCTCTACGTACCGCATAACAATTCCCCCGGTTGTGTGATGTAGGAAGAGATCTGTGAGCACTACTAAGAACATATCACATATACCATATACTAAGGCGTTCTTAGTGTCTTATTAATTTGTAATGTTGAGAGGGAGTAGACAGATATAAAAAAATACTCGTTTATTTATTGACGTAACTATAGCGCCACCTTTTTTCTCATATAATTTTGATGTTCTTAATTTTTTATGAACTGAATTTTAAGTTATGACTTCACGTCTTAATTTCAGCTTTTCCAATATTAATTATTTTCTACGGCTAAGTTCACAGAGAGTTTTCGCATATAATTATACGTCGCTCTTTGGTGGCAAATTTCGCATAACATACAATTAATCGTTGATCAGCGGCAGATCCAGGGAGACTAGAGGAAACGAGTGTCAACTCCGATCTAAAAAGCATCACACAAGTATGTACATTGAGTGGCGCTGTCGGCCTTGGTAACTGACCAATCGTGGGGAGTGAGAAGGCGTAATATTGCAGGATACACAAACAACCGGAGTAATATAACTTGAATCTGTACACAATCTATAAACACTTGTCAACAGATTTATTTTTTATCAGTGCGTGATAGTGGCGATACAATGTAGTTACATTCCGTGTACATTAAAATATATGAAGTTCTCAATTGATTTCAGTGCAGTGTATGAGTTGTGAGAGGAAAATAGAAATCATCGATTCCCTCGACGTCACTGCTCGATGGACTCCTCGAGCGTCAAAATTGTCGATAATAATTAGAAACATTGCATGAAATCCGTATCAAATAAAATATTGTAGATTATAAGTCTCATATAATTCGTCGAATATTGTTATCTGTATATGTAACAAGGCTCTGTCGAATATTCGAGAAACACGACCGCGATTTGTCAATGCGTGCGACAAAGATAATCGAGATCGCAGGCCGCATGCGCTGATCATAAACATAAAGTATTGGTCATAGATCCCGAAAGACCTACGACCCCCTCTAGCTAAATTTATGAAAGATCTGGTGAAGCGCTCTCACTACGCGACAGACAAGACATTACTAATTTTGCCTTCGACAGTAAAAGAAGTAGTCGATTCTCGAGGGGTCTGAACCTGTATCTAATTTGTAACCCATCTTTATGTACAATAATTTTCAACCGTAATAGAACAGTTAATTGTCAAAGGTGTGTGAGGACCCGAGCAAAAATGTATACAATTGTATATAAACGTATACAATTGTATATACTAATATACAATATATATATTGTGACGTTGCATAATTTTATCCTCCCCCGCTGCACCAGCTCGTCCCAAAGGCAGCCGTTTCACCGACCTAAAATATAACATAACAGTAAGTAGTATTATTCCCTTCCCGTATCCTCTTATTGTAAAACGTGCAAACACTTACGCGCCGCCCCGAAGAAAACTCAGCACCCCCGGATCACCATTATCGCCACCCGGACAGCATCCAACATAACCTAAAATAAAATAACCAAGGAAAGAAAAAAGGAAAAGAAGAACTCAACAATGAAAAGAACACTCACCATCCACCGGAGAAAAATCCATCGAGGAAACCCGAACGCAAAATTACCCACCGCGCACTCACCAACTATATAAAATTATCACCACTCGGAAAATATAAACCCGCACGCTCTAAACAACACTGCACATGTCACCGGCCACATCTCATCAGCTGTCCCCGAGCCATCAATCGGCGAAGGTGACGGCCGAAGCGAGGAGATGGCAGCAGCGTCCGGCGACACCGAGAGCCTTCCCACCCGCCCTACTTACCCGATACCTTATCCTACCATATCGATAAATCCTCGTTACACCTAGTTCCCGTTAGAGCCTGCCCCCAACATTGTCCCCAGAAAAATCGACCCGAGTGTCGCCTCATCGATTGACCCGTGACCCGCGCGGCCAATCATCGATCAAGGATCTCCCGTGTCTCGTCAAATCAGAGGCACGGGAGAAATTTAAGAACCCGGAAAAATTCGCAAGTTCCGGCACGCCATGTGCCGGACACTTTGCGACGAGCTATTGATGAGAGTAGACGAGTTAGAAGAAGACCAAATTTGAGAAATATTCTAAAGGAGTTTCGAGAATTAGAGTAAAGTGAGCGAGTGAGAATAGAGAGTGCAGCGAGAGAGAATAGAGAGTGCGGTGAGTGCGAGAGAGAGAGAGCGAGCGGTGTGCGTGAGGAGAGACGAGGACAGGAAAGAATAACGACGATCGGGAATTATCACGACGACCCGGCACGCCACAAGGACCACGAGAGAGAGCGAGAGAGAGTAAGTGTTTGCACAATTTGAAGTCTAGGCACAAATTTTTTTTTCATTTTTGGTATTCCGGTCCCCTTTTTGCGAAAAAATTTGTATTCCAGTTCCTCCCCCATTCTTGTTCTCGATTTGGATTTTCCCTACAATATTTATTATCTCCGTGATTTTTCACGGAGAAATAATAATAATTTTGATAAGCCCGTGGAACGGCTGTGCAATATTAAGACGCGTAGAGTTAAGATTCTCCCGACGGCCTTCGACCGTCCTCGCCCGTCAGAGTATCGTTACCCGTGTTTACATTTTTTTTATATAGAGTCCCCGGTTATCTCGTCCAAGTTTTCGCACTTGGCGAAATATTATTTCGAAATTGTAAAATTGTGGCCAGTGGTAATAACTAAGAGGCCGTAGAGTCGTAGGACCCCCACCCTGAGCTACCCCCAATATTCATCATCCCCTAGTCTTCCCCAAAATAATTGTTTGTACCCCCTCCTTGGTAATTAAATTCCTTTTTTTGTTATTTTTTTTATATAAAAATAACTGGCGCCCATCTCCCTTAATTGTAATGATATAGCGTTTTGTTAGTAAAATCGCCCCCGAGATCGTCCGCCGAACCTCAGTATTAGAATCTTGTCATGATAGGTAGTTGTATTAACTAATAATAATTCTTTGTTAGAACTGATAAATAAAATAAATTATTATATTTTTTTTGTATTTGTGTCTCCCGTATTAAGGGGTCACGTACAGTTAGAATTTTCAAAAAATCGATTTTTGTTTTTTACATTTTCTAAAAGTAGCACATTTGAAAAGTATTCTGTGAAAATTTTAGACGAATCCGACTGTTGGGTATGGAGATATGTAACTTTGAACGGAAATTTTTCTTCTGCATGTAAATCGTACTGAAAACTTTGAATGCGTTTTTCTCGAAACTATGTTTTCGAACACGGTGATCACTGTACCTCGGAAACGGCTTTACCGATCGACTTGAAATTTTGCTCACTTTTTCTAGACATAATTGTCCTCCGGATGAACGAAGGATTTTTCTATGCGATTTTTTTTTTTTTTTTATAGCTGAAAATGTGAGCAAAATTCGGGTCGAAAACACAACTTTGACTTCCAACATCCACCATTTTGTGAAAAATCATAAAATTTTCAAATCCTTCGATCAACCGGAGCACTATGTCATTAACTAATGATCCCTACTTTTATTTTGATTTCGGACGATCCGGTGACGAGCTGCACTGATCACCGCGGAGGACCTTTTTTTTTTGGGACCCCTACGTTACGTGCGGTTATGGAAAAATTTCTGCATATTTTGCAATGAAAAAATTGTATTATTTACTTAAAATATATGTCTTTTGTATGGAAAAAGATTTACGATTAATTATTTAAATGTGTCCCCAAAAAAAATTCGCAAAAAACCCCTTTTTTTCGAAGTCCTAACTGTACGTGACCCGTTAAGTTAATTTTTTTTTGTCCCCACTTTCCCCCAGTTATCCCCCTACCAACGGCGTGACAATATATATATTAATTTTTACTCGGGTTACAACAAAACATTTTATTGATTGATAGATAAGCACTACTCAACATGTTCCATAAGAGTGTGGTTGCCAGCGCAATCGGGAGACGAGGAACGATTTTGTTCGTCCTGCTCACGTCTTTATAATGCCGGTGGGCGACGGGTGCGCTTGCGAGAAAGCGCGCGGCCATGCGCCACCTGCTGGCCGTGAGCGAAGCTACATGCTCATTTTTCTGTCGTACTTATGGCTTATATCTATGTCGTCTCTTTCTATATATCTATATATATATATGAAGTTAACAAATTATATATATATATATATATTGCATTAATACATAATTTGTTAACTTTTAATAAACAATCTTTCGATTTACCTGCTTCCATACGCGAATAAAACCAAAGAAAACTGTTTCTATATTTAATCATATATGAAGCCATATAAAGATATATATGTACAATTATTATGTATTTCAAAACAAAATAAAAGTACTCATATACAGTCATATACAATTTTATATACCGTAAATAAAATTTGTACGTATATATATGATTATATACAACACTATATTGAATTATATATAACTGTATGAAATATTATATCTAATTTTATAAATCGTAAATAAAAGTTTCACGTCTATATATAATTATATACAACACTATATTGAATTATATATAACTGTATATGATATTATATCTAATTATATATCTATATATATCATTATATACGCACTATATATAATTTTATCAAATCAAATTTGGTGGAAGTACATTTATATCGGATTTTATATACGAATGTACAGAGTTATATACAATTATATATAACCCTATATATAAATATATATGATTGTATATAATTGTATCTAAGTATATACATTATTTTTACTCGGGAAACATTAAATGAAGAGTTGCCTGCCGAACGTCGAGTTGTTGACTATCGGTCGAATAATTCGACAAGTTACAAGGTAAAACAATACATTTATATATCTTCATTAGAAACGCTATCTTGTTGCTTTGCATATTCTAGTCCTTTGGTCCTCTAACTGTACTTACCCTGTGATCGTCTATTATTTATTAAATTAGTTAATGAATCAATGAAAGTTTATCAGTTTTCTTAAAACTGATTAGCTGTTATCTGTTTTCTTAAAACTGATTAGCTGTTATCAGTTTTCTTAAAACTGATTGGCCCTCAACTATATTATAGATTATCAAAATATACACCAATAGAGCCCTGCTAGCCGAAGACCACGGCCGCGGCAGGTGTCGGTATAAATCCCGTTAAATAATATATACCGGTCTCCGGGTGCATAACGTACGAGTTAAAAAGATGTGAACAAACGATTATATCGGAACTGTAAAAATATTTCCAATATCTATTAACCTTTCGCGGTTACCCGGGGTCAAAATGACCCCAAGCGTAACTTAAAGCTAGAATTACTATAAGTGATTGGCGCTCGAGAGAACTGCTGTGGACTCTAACGGAGTTTTGGGATTCCCTTTGTAAGAAGAGACTAGGCTTGGCCGAATCGCCACAGCAGTTCCTTCGTGGCAGTCGATCCTAGAAGAACGTGCGCGAGCTGGGGTCAACTTGACCCACCGGGTCACGTAATTACTTCGTGAAAAAGTGATTTTTTTTCTGCGTGGGATTACTTTACGTAATGTAAGTATGATTATGTGAATCGATTAATTTGTTGTGTTTTTTTTTGTTTATATTATGGCTCCAATATTCGCATTCAGATGGAATATAACTTACGGAGTCGCCCACTCCATTACGATCTGAAACGAGGAATCGAAAGAATTCTTGGCTCCAAAACGCCTTTAGAACAATTCCAAAAGCGACAGTATTCGCACAAGAGGGACCCCGCTGCGGATTCTGTAAACGACATGAGGATCACAAAACTTAGCAGCTGTGCTCCTCGTGCAGTCGCCCTATGTGCGACACGCACCGAATATTTATACGCGTCGACTGTGGTGGAGAACAATAGATTGTAATTATGTAAACATTTTTCTACCGAATTTTTATAATAAATCCCTCATTTTTCGTATTATCATGCTTTTTTCAGTCCAAAATGGACCCTCCTCACATATCAAAATAAATACATTTTTTTAAACGTCCACTATGGAGCTTTTTTCCGTAAATTATGATATATCAAGTTAGTTCAAGAATCTGTTTATTAAGCCACATCATTAATAATTTATAAAAATAAATGACTGTAAAAAGCGCTCGTTGTTATGTTCCATGTGGTGTGTTGTTGGCGTGTGTATAATTCCTTTTCGTGTTTTGTGTGAAGTATGGCCTTAAGCCGTTATTTTTTTATAACGATTAGTTTATATTTGGGTGCAGAAGGCTAGAAGGAAAAACTGCACCCTTTACAATATCAGAGAGAAGAAAGAAGAAGAAAGAAGAAATAGAATAAATAAATACAGAGGAGAGAGAACTTAAACAACTATATGGTGGTCAAATTAGATGCAGTTTTTAAAGATGCATGAATGAGATGAGTGTGATGATGATGATGCACGGTGGTGAATTTATATAAATTTAAAGAGAAAGAGAAAAAATAGAAAAAGGGAAGAGAAAAAAGAGAAAAAAAAGGTGTGCATGAGATGAATTCACAAGTAAGTCTGATTTTATATGAAGAAAAAAAATATATTGTCAGTATGAATGATGTGAAAATGCATGAATGAGCGAGCCAATGATGCGTGCATGAGAAAAATATGGTACAATGGCGTGCTATAATGAGGCGAATGAATGAGCGAGAGAGAATAAATAATGGAGGTGAATGATGTGATAAAGTGTTATAAAAACTATCGAGTGTTAATCATCGGGGGCGAGCCATCAGTATTTTTTGAAATTTTTTCTGTGTTTGTCTTTAACGTCTTGTGTGGGTATTGCCTTCGAGTATCTGCAGGGAGCGCAGGGAGCACCGACATCAATATCGTTGTCATATAATATTTTTGTGTTTGTCGCATGGCGATACACGTGATAGATGGTCGGCACATCGGCGTCATTCTGCAGATATCCGAGGGAGTCAAGGTATGTGAATGTCTCTGGAGGTACGTTGCCTGTTTTGAGTGTATTTCCGTTGTAAAGTACGTTGGGGTAGATTTGGCCGTTTATCAGTCCATTTTCAGTAACGTCGCGTATCGTCGCGTAATGGTTTCGTGCGAGTTTAGTGATAAAATTGTCAATTCTTGGTACGTTCGTGGCGCCATATAATTGTTTGTTGCTCGTATAATGTTGATAATTTGATTCAGCAGATCTGTATAGGCTGAAGCAGGTCCGTAAATATTTTCTTTCAAAGGTCCGTATTTTTTCCATGACGGGGGCACTCACGTTGTACCATACTGCGGCTCCGTATGTAATTATCGGTCGGATCTAGGCCTGGTAAGCCAGAACCTTCATCCGCCTCTCCAGATGTCCACTGTAAAAAAGTCTGCTCAACCAGAAGAAGGCGCTTCTTGCTTTTGTCAGTTGTGTCTTGATGTGTCCTGTATAATTTAAAAATTTGTCAATTCTAACACCCAAATATGTGACCGATTGGTCGTGTTTGATTTTAATGTTCCTGTCACTGTCCGTCACGTTGAAGAGGCGCCAATATGTCTTCGTGTCACGGTTAGCGTTTTCAGTTCTTGGTCTAAACAGTATGGTCCCGCATTTGTCTGTTTTTTTTTTCATTTTCCACTTATTACCGTGTGATTTAATTCTGTCATAATTCCTCTGTAATGGTCTGTTAATTTCGGATGGTTTTTGTCCGATTCTATAAATAATTAAATCGTCGGCATATGCAATAGATTTCTTGTCATGTGTGTCAGGAAATTAATTTATTATGAGTCTCATGAGCACTCAATCGATTTTATGAAGCTCTACAACTGTTACTCAGATATATTTGTATTAATTCTGCAATTTTCGTCAAAAACTATTTGCCAATGACTGTGGATTTAATGTTTATAGACGGAAAAGCCAGTGAAACTCATAAAGGCCCATGTTAATTTAGGAAATATGTTTTTCTTTATTTCTCCCGAACAACGTGTCCTCAGGTCTTGGAATTTTAAAAGATCAGTTTTTAGATACTGATAACTATATTCTGATTTTTCATCAATATCTGTTTGCTAACTCGTTGACCAGATAAACGTCCTTAACACGTTGAGTGCCCCGCGGTTTTATAGCGACTTCCCCGTCAGGCCGCGCGCGCATACTGTATGCTGTCAGTCACCGGTGACTGACGCGGCCTGAACGGACAGGTCGGTGTCAGTCACCGGTGACTGACGTGGCACTCAACGTGTTAAGCAATGATCCGCATCAGTAGAAATAATGGCTGCCTACGTCGTGTACGAGAGGGCCGTTGCGCGACAGCGTCGCTCTGTATGGCGTCGCGCGAATTAAGGGTCTCCGCGGTGCCGCGATACAGCGGCCTGCAGGAGTGGGGAGAGCGAGTACGCTGCTCCGTTACAATATATATTTACTGAGTGGAGGTGTAGTGGGATTTAGTCAATCGCGACGACCTCTATCTCGATGACCGTGGTTCCTTCAGACCAGGTGTCGTCCTCTCATACTTTCTGTTACTGAATCGGGGATATCGTCATGAGATACGGTGTGGAGCACGTGTAGAAATGGCACGATGAATTCCGGCGAGTATCGGGGTTGGCAAAGGTGGAGACGTTGATCCTGCGCTGACAATTGTTATTCATTGTTTTAATTGCCCATTCGATAATACTTTGATATCATTCCACTTAGGTTTATTGGTGGTTGTGAATTCGCCGCACTACCACTATTCACACAAAGACCGCAGGTCTGTTATTTTCAATACGCCTTCTTGAGCCTTGTTGTGTTCGCGTTTACCGCCGGGAAGAGCACTCGCAACTGTTTTAGCACAGTATTGAGCATGGTATGGAGAAGGGTTTTTATACTCAGAAAGGCCCGCCTTGACAAAATAAACCGCCTTTCAACCACGTTTCGTTACAAGCTTTACCGCGTTTCAAGTACGTGCCAAGCGCGTTTCAAAATACGCTAAAGCATGTGACAAGCATGTGAATTCGAACGCAACCACGTTTCATGTACACACTTTACCGCGTACCAAGCATGTTGCGTGTACACCACACAAAGTTGGATCGAGTTAATAATTAATATGAATCTAAACTAATATCAAACATTTTGAAAAACATTTACGTTTAATTTTGAAAGAACACAATCGTGTCACCCTACGACGGCTCGTCAGGTCAAAGAATCTTACTTCGGTCGGACAGCCATAAAAAAAGGACAAAGGCCGATGTACGAGTTCGCGACGTACCCCGCACGTACGCCGGACCACGTGCAAGACTTTTCAACATTTGGCAACCAGACATTACTTTCTTCATTTATATTATATAATTTTTCTCAATAGACTCTTGTAGACAATAGGACTACGTTCTCACGAAAAAACCCTTACGACGCTAAGTACCAGTACACTAGCGCCCGGCATATGCCATAAAGAGATTAACCAAACGCTCGCTACATTCTCAAGTCATCCACAAAATTCTTTTTATGACGATAACGAGTGCGTCCAGCATTATGTCCCGGTGGTCAAACTTAGCGTTCGTCAAGGGGTTTTCCAGAAATATTCACTACTATCATCTCTTTCGTGATTGGTAACAAAAAAATTCCGCCCACTCTTCCGTTTAACATTTTTTACCAATAGCATTCATCGTTACAAGTAAATAAAAGTGGCGTCACGCTCCCCTCTCCTTTTTGTTGGAAGAAGCTATTGTCAACAATCACGGAAGTCAGTCTAAAACTTGACGCGAACATCGAAAGATCGGCAGCCACTGACTCTTTTAGCTGAGATTGCAATCACGATAACTTCATTTCGCGAGACGCGCTAAACTTTGTCGCAACATAATCAATTTCTATCTTACAACTAGTACAAATAAAGTGTGTATCCATTGTTATTGTTTTTGTTAGTGAAATATATCTATTGCAAAATAAATCAGTATTGAACTCTTCATTTCAAATCAGCTGCATAATATTAAGTTGGCGTGCAGCGTACTAACGGCGTCATCTCCAAGCCAAGAGTATCGGGATTTACAACCCCGTAGATTCAAACGCGAATCGTGGCATCGACGGTACGAAACCAAGCACGTTACCAAACGCACTTGGTACGCGCTTTACTACGCTTCCGTACAACTCTTAAATCAAAATCATCCCCAATATAATATCGTAATAAAACATTGTCATATAACAAGTTTCGATGGCATGCGAAAAAGAACGGTTCAACCGAGTAACGCGAAGCGCGGTTGAAACGCACTATTCTGCAGGCAAAGTCCGTTTCAAGTATGTTCCCTCAACAAAACGTACTTGAAACGGACTTGGCACACACTTGAAATGTACTTTTCCGTGGCAGGTTTTGTCAGGGATGAGACGCTGTGTACGACTAAGCATATAAAATTTAGTACTTAAAATTCAAAACGAAATACCTTAAAAATTCTTTCCTCAAAGGGCTACGGAATCCTGAGTTTTTCCATCTTTTACATTTACTTTACTACATTTTATTACTCATTCTGGGAAACAAATGTTCATAGATTTCCTTTGGATATTAAGTCGCTAGATGTTCTGTTTCCAGAAATTTGCGCAACTTTAGTTTCGGTCTGGTGATTAAATGTTTTATTGTCGATTAACCATCAAGGGATTTCCGTAATCACGCTTCGCGGATGCTTGGTCTACCTAAGAGAAGGAGAGTTCAACCCTTAATCAAACTCCAATGACAGTATATTCAGATAGTATTTATATACTTTATCTAGCTATTGAGAATGAAATCCACTACTTTCAGGGTTATTACCTACTGCCTCTTTAGAATTTTAACTCCTGAGAGTTTTCGATTTTCATTAAAAAAATCAGTGTTTTTCCATTTTCGGCCGCGGCAACTATTTTGAGAGATAACTGCGGATTCAGCTCAAAGATGAGCTTAGTTCGCGAGTCGATAGTTGTTGCCGAGATAACTATTCAGTAAAATACTTCTAATGTTACTTATAACGATATAAATTAGCTGTACCTTAGAAAATTGTTCTATTTTTTAAATATACAAAGTTAACCCAGGGTCTAAGTCAAATCTTATTTATAAAAATTGAAGGATGTTTGTTTGTTTGTTTGTTTATCACGACTGAGGTTCCTATACCATTCATCCGACTGCGATGAAATGTTGTGGTGCGCCCGCCCGCGAAGGTTTCTGCATTGTAGAATAATGTTATACATAAAAATAAACACATACGTGTTACGGTCCTAGGGACTCGTGAATGATAAACAACATATAAAATCGTTTTACCGTAGCAAAACTATCTTAAGTCGTTTATTTGAAATTTACGTAATACACTGTTGCAGTCCGTAGACAACAAGTTTGTATGCGGAGTGACCAAGTTAACCGTCAGGAGATCGGTACTAGACTAACTGCTTAGGGTGTCGATGCAGTGACTTAGGTAACCTTACATTGTCTCATAGTCGATGGTGGGAGAACTGCAAGGATCTAGGCTAGTTGATGGTGGGAGAACTGCAAGGGTATAGGTTCGTGATGGGTGGTCGAGTATTTCTGTCTCTAAGGGTAAGGTCCAAGGGTTTGTTTGGTTATCGGAGCTTACGTGGTGCTAGTTTAGGAGCTATTCAGTCCGGCTTTACAATGTAGGAACTTATGTCCGTTTTTTCCCTAACATACGGGACAAAACAAAATTAACATTTATGTATATATATTGAAACGGTTGTTACTATTTCAATGTGATTTTTATTTAGTTCGAGGCTCGAATCGAAATTAAAGAGTAGAAAACCTTCGGGTGAGTATGCAGAATATTTGTATTTCATCTTCTATCTTACAGATTGTGGCTTTATCGGCCGATAATGGGTCGATATAGCTGATCGCCTGCTCGTCTTCTCTCCTCGTAGCGCTCGGATATTAGTCACACCGAATTGACCCGGTGATTAGTTCGCGCGTCTTGATTGATGGGCGCGTGGCGCTTCGCACTGTGACCACCTTCGGTTGATCGCGATCGATTGTCGGCCAATATGGCCGGGTATTGTTGCGACGCGCGGCTGTGTCCGTGCGTTTTGTGTCTCCCGTGTCGTACTTCGTGTGTTTTTGTAGCGTGCCTTTACGTGCTACGTCTCCCAGGGTAGTGTCCGCTCAGGTGAGCATCTTATTTTCCACCTTTGTATGTGTTTTTCATTTTTCTTTTCTCTTCATCGACCAGCACGAGGTATGTACTGGCTCTCGATCGTTCTCTTTGTAGTGTGCGTGTGTCTGTAGCATGTGTGTATTTGTGTGGTGTACGTGTTCGGTTTTTGCACGGTGGTATGTGTAACTACCTCTATGTTGTTCTCATGCGTTTGACCTCCCCTGGCAGGTTGTCCCGAAGGTGTTGGCGATCTTCCCGGCGTCGCTGTGCCGGACCTGCCGTTCGCTGCTGGAGGCCTACAATCTCTCTATGTTGCTGCTGCCGCCGTTGGATCTCCACGGTCCCCCCCACTGCTTGGTTGATTTCGCGTGCTCCGTCTCGTCGTGGCGAGACTCTAGGTAACGAATTTCAATAGCTCTTTCCCGGTCTTTGATTTCTTTTATACCCGACGTCTCTCCACGGTCCTCCTACTCCCTTATCCGTCCCGTCCTACGGTTCGATCGTGAGATTGTAACGGTCGGTCTCACGGATAATTTTTCGTGAGGCTCCCTGTATAATCGGGTACTCGTACTACGATCTTGTCTCCACGGTCTCACTCTAACTCCAGGGTCCTCCTATTCCCTTACCTATGCCCTTCTTACTTTTCAATCGTTAGACCGAAAAGGTAAGTGTCACTTGGTAATCTTTCGTGAGTCAACCTGTATAGTTGTTCGACTCGAGATCGCTTACTTCTGTCCTCCGTGTCCGTGTTTATATTGTCTGTCTCATGCCCGTGTGGTTTCGGGAATGTTCCCCCCCTATCGACGCCTTCTCTTACTAATCTGATTTTGTCTCTCTTTTCCAGGGCGCCGCTTTTGAACACGGAGGCCGTCGACTCCGTTTCAATATATATAGAGGTTAATTTGATGCCTGTCAAATGAATTATGGCAGCAAAATGAAAAGCGAAATAAAATATACTCATTTGTTTTAAATATACATATGTATATATATTCCCGAGTAGAAATATTGTCAGGCTGGCTTGATATTTGATGCGGGCTTGGTCATGCTGTAGTACGGAGGCTTTACTTAAGGTATGCCGTAATTTGCCTGATCCGGTTAGTGTCAAGCGATAGTCAAGCAACTGGAAGTACAGTTTCCTCCAGTTGATTGATCAAGCCAGCTTCAGGCGGTAGTCAAGCAAGTGGACTTACAGCTGACTTAAATTCGCTAGATCCGGTTAGTTTCTAGCAATTATCGCATAACTTGACGTACATCATTTGGTGCGAAAAACGTGCCTAACCTTATCTGGTGAAATGCTTCAGTAACCCGAGAGAAGCGCGGGCCCAACTAATGAGCGCTTATATTTTCACGTGTAGCATCTATATATTGAAAACTTGTGATGGATAACGAAAAACGTAAGAAAATTGCACACCGACTACGAATGCGCGAATGGCGTAAGGAAAAAGAAAGAATTCACACACAAACGGGTTAGTATAACAATAATTACTTTTTCTTGTGACTTTTAGAAAATGATAACCTCACAAATTTATTGTGTGGTTATGATTATGTAAATACATTAAATCTTTGAGTATAAAATAGATTTAATGTCAGGCTCTAAATTAATCATACGCCCCATTAGATATAAATTGAGTGAAACATTGATTTTTACACATTCGACAGATCCAGAACACGCATCAAGTTCTGCAACGACTGTTAGCCAGCCTCAGAGTCTAGAGCTAACAAACGCTGGTGCGGTAGTAAATAGCTTTGGCGATGTAGAATCTGAAGAGATGGTTCTTAGCGGAACAGCACCGACATCGACGCATGTAGAAAAAGAAGCCATCGTGGATGACGAATTCCGCAAAGATGAAGAAGAAAACCCACATGAAAATAGCACCGAAAGCGATGGATTTAGCGAAGGATCAGCCGATGACAATTTTAACGAAATTCAGGCATTCAGGTGGGCTATAAAACGTGCACTTCCCCATACTCACCTTGATCGGTTGCTTCACATCGTTTCGGTAAGACTTCTGCCAGAATTGCCAAAATCATCGAAAACATTTTTGAACACTCCGTATGTCGTACCGATTATTTATGTCGTGAGCAGTGAAAACCCAAAAATTGGAAATTAAATATCTCAAATTCCAGACGTTAGCCAAATTTTCTTCATACGGGACAATTATTAGTTTTTATGTCAAGAACACTCATACAAAATTTTGGAAGAATCCTAAACATTTCAGTCATTTTGTGATAGTAATACCTTAAAGCATCTGTCCGTAGACGTATTTATGGATAAGTATTATTATTTTTTTATCAGAGTTTATTTTTTGTTTTTTCGTTAAAAAATACTTTGAGTTTTATAGATGATAGTTATTAATATAAAAAATATAATAAACAAAATTTGTGTGATAAATGTTTTAAGTCGATACAAAAAAAAATACAATAAAGTTTTTATTTTCTATCATACTCAAGTGTTCCTTTTGTAACATGATCAAGGCTTCATGATTTATTTTGGTCAGGCCTTGATTTTTTAACTTGATCAAGCCTTGATGTTTTACCCTGATCAGACCGGAGTCAGGGAAAATGTCACCAAAACGTGCAGGGCTTGATCAAGAATCCTGATCAAGGCATGATAAGCTGTGATCAAGCGATTTTTGTAACCGGACCAGGATTTCTACTCGGGTTGGGCTTTCCACGCCAAATCGGCCTATTTGGAACTTTTGCATCTCCGATTTTTTTCAATTTGTTTTGTCAAGCCATTTGCGAGATCTAAATTTCCGAAAAATCTAAGTTTTTGAAAAATGCCTTTTTTGAAATGTTCATAATTCTGCAAATAATCGACCAAATTCGACTTTCTTGTTTTCAAAATTTTCGGTTTACCACGCATTTTTCATAAAAAATCCCGAAAAAGTTTTATAAACGATATTGATATGAGATTTTTTTATTTTAACGAGAAAAGGTGGTTTTTATCAATGATCATCTATTTTGATGTTTAAAAATTTTGTTTGTAAAAAACTGTTGTTAATTTGAAAAATTTGAAGGCTACTTTTAGAATGGGCAAACGATGTAATCTATTTTTTCGAATTTTCCATTTTCATGTTTTTAGTTATCCGTGTTGAAAAATAGCTGAACACAAATTCGTATACTTAGGAGCTACTGTAAATAATTATTCTAGTAATAGCTAGTGATTATTGATTCTTTTACAGAGTGATTTAAGGAAAACGATATAGACAATTTATATTATTAGTTCACAAGCCTAAATTCTGATCATTTTACACGTGAACGACGTGGGTATACATATTGGGTAAAAAAAATGAACGAAAGAAAAATAAAATTGCCTACGGCAGGAATCAAACCCCGGATTCTCCGTTTACTAAACTCGCTCGCTACCCGGTGAGCCACGCCCGTTGTTGAAAACCATCTCACCGCCAGTACCGATACTTCGCTCGGAAAATTTCAAAATCGATTTTCTCGATTACTTCTGGTTGCCTAGCCCAATGGCTTTGGGCAATTGTTATTTGAGTGCTCACCTTTCAGTACCATAAGTAGCAAAAATTACAAAAAACTACCTTATCCTCCCCTTGTAAGTCGCAGGATTCCGAAGCGACGGTGAGCCAAGGTCTTTGGCAGTTCGGTAAGTCGTTCGATGTTCATATATCCGACCCCAAGTTACGTTCTCGTGCCGTTACCGAAAAATAATAAAGTGTGATTTCCTTTCTCGTGTTCCGAGACGCGCCCTCACATCTTTTGTACAACTCGCGGAACCCGTGCAATACGACATTCACAACCGATACACCACCTGATGTACGTACTGTGACAATCCAAGCATCGTTCCTTAACGAATTTGATATAATTCCTATCCTCATCTAACATATCGCACAATTCGGGAACTTCAGTTACCACCTGCCACGACCCAAGTATCGTTATCTAACCGCACTTTACCCAAATCGAGAAAACCGCCCAATGCGAAAGTCACGAACGACGCACCACCTGCCGTGCGTACCCATTTGATACACATAAGGGAATTTGATATTAATTATTTAACCGACATGCCCCACTTGCATACATGAGAGGAGGCATCGGCGTCGCCACTTTTAAGTTAATCCATTAGCGGACAGGTTGACACTGCGTTGAGAAGTCACTTCCGTTTAACGCATGAACTGTGACACACGAGCGAGATGAGCATACCCAATCCAAATCCCAAATAAGCAATCTGTACAAATCACCCCTTTTTAGGACGAAACAATTATTAGTATACCCCTACTTATTAGCTAGATGATCAATTGTAAATGACCAATCATAGGAAGAATCAAATGTAACCAACCAATCACAAGATTTAACTAGCCCTAAGCAACCACCAAAAATTAGTATAAAAGGGCCATCCTTCCGCTAAGAAAGCAGTTACAATCTCAACGGAGACAAGCAACGCAACCATCTTGCGCAACAGAATCTGCGAAGCATTCTCGCTAGTCGTCCGTTTGAGTATCAAGTTGTAAACTCACCCAGACTAAAGTCGTATATTGTAAAATATCTTAGAGTCAGTAACGTTGTGCTACGAATAAATACTTGGTATTAAATCTCGAGTATCCAGCATATTTCCTTCGCCCCTGATCGAGTCTCCAGAGTCACCGCTGCAGTACATCGAGCATCCACGAGTCTTCAGCACCACACGACCGACGAAAGACTGAGTCGAATCATTCATCGTACAATCTTTCGCATTGTCAAAACTGATCATCGGACTGTTGAAACCGACGGTGCGGTCCTAGTCGAAAACCCCTCCAACCGAAGCTTGCGATAAAATAAAGACGAGATTTCCGTCCGTGAGGAAAGGACTTAATTGCCCTGCCTCGAAAAGAGAAATCGAACCGTGTTACGCATTCCCATACTCGAGAGGGTTCAGTAGATCGTAGCACTAGTCACTTGCAAATTTAATTTGAAATTCAATCAAGCGCCACCCCCATGCGTGTACATCCACTACCTTTTCATGTGTGCTACATCTACGCGTGGTCAGTAATATACACACACACATTCAATGGGTCGTTCTCGAGGTAGGAACACTTCAGACACATCAACCATGAGCAAACGTTATGTACCAGTATTTGAATAAGACTGAGAGCGGCAGGAAATGGGTAGTGCCAGAAAATAGAACGGGTGGATAAAAAGAACTGAGGGCCTTTCCGACGGGGGGGGGGGGGGGGGGGGGTTGGACCGCGTGTGAGGCCAAAACGCAAAGCACGTATACAAATACTGGTAACGGCATGTTTGCGTGTGTATGATGAACGTGAAACTCAGTTCCTATGTACAGTGTACACCCACAGCCGTTAAAGGATCTATACAAGCTTCGTGGCTCGAGCTTGAAGGAAAAGTTTCGCCTTGGAGAAGAATTTCCAGGGGTGAGATGTATAGTTGATGGCTCTGCTACCTTAGAAGAAGCAACCGAGGATGGGGTGAGAGATGACGACAAAAAAGGCTAGCACAACCCTCCCACGACGTCCACCAACCCCTCTGTACCCAAGCAGTTTTTAGATTTTCTGTTTACGAATTTTCTTCGCTCGTTTTCTTTACCATTTCTCCTTCTCTCTCTCTCTCTCTCTCTCTCTCTCTCTCTCTCTCTCTCTCTCTCTCTCTCTCTCTCTCTCTCTCTCTGCCTCTCTCTCTCTCTCTCTCTCTCTTCCTCCCTCTCTGACTCTCATCCCATCGTGATCTACCCTCTCTCCAATGGTAACCCTATTTCTCCCGTTTTCTGAAGGCGGCGGAGAGACTAACTTGGCAGCAGGTTGTCGTATTTTTTTCTACTCTTCTCTCACTCTCGCAAATTCCCACCCCATTATTCTATAGGGTAGTCAAGGCTGGAAGAGAGGTCTAAGAAACACTAACATTGTATTTATCCAACCCTCGCACTTCGCCCTCACGTGAGCCTAGGGAGTGTGCTCTTGCTCTCGCCAGTTTTGCAAACTTTTAGTCCATTGGCACGGAGGTTTGCACCACACGGCTCGTGTAGATGCCAGTAATGTCTACAAACTCTGCTTTTACTATATATCCTGCAGACCCCTATGCGCTTCACTCCATTTTTATCAGTTTCGCCGTATGTACCACCTCGCACTTTTTCCGATAACTGAAGAGATTACCGATGTTTCATAACGTGACGTGAGAAGCGATGGATAAAAAAGTTGTTCCGTATATTGCGTATACATCCGATAAATAATGCGCGTGTGGTCGATTCCATATTAAATTGATCTAATTGTCACCGACAAAAAGATCCAAAACTTTTCGATTTGTCATCTCCATAGAATATTGAAGATGACATAAGTATGAAGCCAAAATTCTATAAGTTCTCAATTTTCAACCCCATTTTACATCGCTTTCTACCAATCAGTACATTATAAAAACTCCTGCGAACATCCGTGTACCAAAGTTCAGATCATCTCTACTTACTTTCGCAAAGGGTACGATGAAAAAAGCCTACAATAAATCTGTGTAAATTTGGTGACCACTCGCGACATTTGGCGGCCACTTGTAACATTAGGATAACAATAGGATATGCGTATTTTGGAAAAATTGCATCAAAAGAGGAGTTTTTGAAGGTATAAATATGACTTACAACAGTATTTTCGAACAATTAACTACAAGTTCTACAAGAATTGTATACTATCAATACTACCTCACTTCGCATGTTAAGCAAATATATTATAATGTTTTGATACATTGTTAGGTACATTACTAAACATTAATATTGTGTACACAGATATCTAAACTAAAAATGGTTACATGATTAATTCGGCCTGTCGCGTTCTTTGCGCAGTATCTACTATAGTATCAGGACTTATAGCGCCGTACATTCGCTGCTACTAGTATCTACTGTGGAGGGAAAAGAACAAATTCTCAAGTGAACGAATTTCTAAATGTCATTGTTAAAATGTTCGACAAATGTTCGACATTATTCCATTAACCATTTGTTATGTGTTACTCCTTTTAACACATTCATTACAATACAGCTTTATGGCTCTTAATAGTTTATCTCCACTACATTTTATGGCTTCTACAGTTATTCGGTGTTCACCTGATGATTGATTCTATTTCATTTTAAAGAGAGCTGTTTTAGTTTCACTTGGTAAGAGGAATTTCTAGAATTTCTTCCGAGCCCATATATACGAGCAGAATTGTAGGTCCCCGCCATGTTGTTCTCTAGATATGTTGGTCTGTGTACTCTTTATAAAATTTTCCACCAGTGTTTTGTTGGGCGCGTCCTCTTAATCGAAAAAATGTTGAGTTTGAAACGATTTCTGATTTGATAAATAAGGACTATCGGGGTAGAAAAAAAACATAAATCAAACACATTTTTTTAACCATACAATTCTACGTTTTATTATGGCTCAGAGAGTAAAATCTCCGAGGTATGAACCTCGGAGAAAAAAAAACCCGTCGCAAAGAATGAATTTACAATGGATACAGTCTTAGTTTGATCGAATACACTTCGCGTGATAAGTATCGTGAAGGTGAAATCTACAGTCGGAAACGGTTAATATATGTATACTTATTGTATGTTTAATTCTGTCATGCAATGATTATGATGTGTATGAGTCGCTGGTGACCTCGTAAGCATTGCGCTTCTTTGCTGGTATAACCGGGACGTGTCGGTGTATCTAGCGGGACGTACCGCGCTTATCAGTTTACTTAAGGGCTAATGTTCAACTCACCACCGTGCAAACCATTACAATGGGATCGAATTGTAACAGGACAAA
Organism: Netelia virgata; assembly: GCA_951802705.1. NCBI lineage: Eukaryota > Metazoa > Arthropoda > Insecta > Hymenoptera > Ichneumonidae > Netelia > Netelia virgata. The sequence goes on from OX637865.1 coordinate 20,661,738, forward strand.
CTTAGACTATTTTTCGTTTACCCAAGAAATGCGCGGAAAATGACGTTTGTTTACAAATCCACTGATTGCTCGACGTACTCCCCCGGTCAGCGTTATCCCCTCCACCTACATGCCCGCTCGAGGCATGCACGAAAAGACGGTTGGCCGCGCTATGCGTATGTTCGTATACACGCGCGAGCGACCGTTGGTACCTAGGCACCTCTAGATTATTCGTTCGGCCGAACAACCAGTCTAAGTATTTCTTCTTTAACTGTGATAATTTGACCTTGGATGTTTGTCAGCATACAAAATCTCGCGATTTGTTTGAGTCTCGGCAAATCACGGTCACAATATATCGTTCCTGCGAAAGTTAGCGTCTCTCTCGGCCGTCCCTATGGAACATATGTTGTTCTCGGTACCTTCTAGTGTCAATAAGGGACACGAATGTGGCTGGCGGTCAGCCGAAGGTTGTGGTGTTCAATCCTGACATGACAAGTAGAGCTCAACGTAACGAATAACCCGTCAGGAGAGAACGGCCGTGGAGTAGTCTCGGGAAATTGACGCAGGTCCGGCTGAAATTCCGGCACCCCAATGCAGGTTGCATCACGCGATAAAACGGGCGGAGGCTTTTGGGGTTACAGGCAAGGGATGGGAATCCCTCGTGCTGCTGAAGTAGTGCCCTTTGGCACGTAATCATCCAGGGGATACGATTCCCGAGATACTCCCAAGTTATCGTTAGGGTCCCGCTTGATACGACACTGGTGCCGGTAAGAGACGAATCAAGTGAGAGATGGCAGCAGCTATCGGCAATGAAAATTTGGAAGACGATTTATGGGTGTTTGCGATTTCGAGGATTGTGAAACAATTAGTCTACCGCGAGTCGTGGAAGCGTCGCGATCGTGACAATAAGAGTCCTCGCCTACGCTCGAGTGTCCCTCGCGCTATAGCTGTCTCCGAGGTAATTTTTGTTCTCGTTCAAATTTCGCGAAGTGCGCGATAAATTTTGAAGGGTTCTGATACCCCATTTAGTCGTTCTTGCCATCGAAAAGGACCATTAAAGGCTCCGCTGCCTTGAGACGTTAATATGCCGCCGATTTTCCTTCGGTCGCGCGTTAACGGACCACGGCATTATTCAGTTCTCGTTGGCGACGAATATTGGCAATCGCCTCGTGGTCGAGGCGAAGCGCCGTGCAGCTCGCGCTCTCACGTTAGTACGCGCATAATTCGTTCTCGCTCACACTCGGTGCGAGTATGACGCGTCGCTCGCGTCGTATACTTGGCAGTGTGTTTACATTCGCGCTCGTCCCAAAGACGAAGCCTTAGTTCTCGCGCCATACAAAAGCAATAATATAATTTCCACAGTGTATTCTCGAACTTCGTGTCCGCGATCGCGCTGAAATTGTGTTCTCGTGTCTCTGCGTGGATCGGACATCCTTGTTAACGCTACGTCCGAGCGAGATAAGCTAAGTCGCAGGATTCCGAAAAGAGGAGGAGCCAAGGTCATCGGCAGCTCGGTAAGTCGTTCGATTTACATAAAATCAGTATTCAGTTGCGATTTTGTTTCTGGTGTCCCGTAACACGTTCGGCCGTCGGCTCGCGCGAGATCGAGTTCTCGCATTCATTGTCCGCCAACCCCGACCCTGTCTGCTTAATCTAGCAGACTGAGCGGCCGAGCAATTCCGTCACCATCGTGCACTTGCCAACGCGTCCAAATTTAGTCCGGTTTCGTCACTTCCGGCGAAACAGAAAGCGGCCTCTTCGGTTTTGGCCTGTTTCGTTGTCTGTCTTTTCGGTGAGATTGTTCCCGTCTCCCGTTATAGTTGTTGTTGTTGTTGGTGTTGTGTGATGGCCGATAACCAGTTGGTGCGATCGGGCGTACACAGCATTTGGTCAGCTGACGGGTTGGAGCGAAAAGGACGACGACGAACAAGGAGACGGGATAGGAACGTCGATTAACGGCACCAGAGCGGACATTTTCTGGGCACGTCGCGAATCCGATATTGCGTGTCTCAGGGAGCACACCGCCAACGAAGAAAAAAACACACCACCTTCACGACACTGAACACGGTGCACCACTGGTAGATGCCCCAACACTAAAATACACCAAGCTAAAAATCACTGAATAAGGCACCACGCGGCAACGAGCTCAAAGGGACCAACACCGGCAGCCAGAGACTCGGAGGGCCTGACGTGGAGGGGAGAGCTAGGAAATCGCGACGACACCGATCTGACACAACTCGGCGATAGAGAAAACGGCGAACTAAGAGGAAAGGGTGGGAAGTTCAAAAGAGGCCAAAGCCCGAGACCTTATATCAATCGGACTGTTCAAATATTGTATAGGATAAAATTAATCGTGCCAAGACATATGGCCAATAAATTTGTTAACAATTTCTTCTTAATTATACACCAATTAGCTTTGTATAATCATTTTGTTGAGTAATCAATAAAGGCAAAGGTGCCAAGAGTTTAAATCATATTGAAACTAAAACAATAAACAGAATATTTACACAAATTACGGACTATACAAAACATTTCACTCACCTCACTACACAACCTTCGCCGATAACGCAATCGTCGTGCCACCCAAAGCAACAAAAATATTATTGAAACGTTTTGCCGTTTCAATATATTACCTGCTAACATTTACACTACAAAAATACTGTACACATCACTCACTATTTCTCATCTGAAGTTTAACTCGTGGACAAAGGTCGTGGCTTATCGCGTACCGTTTAACATGTTTGATCATGTCTTTCCAATAGAAATAATTGTTCAAGTGACATATCATTTTATATACCCCTATATGACCTAAACGATCATGCTCACTAGTAACCAATAATTTCATTAATTTAGATGGATGAATTATCACCAATGATCGGGGGTAATACTACGATGAAACCATATATTGTTATATTTTTTTGTATCTGCATCGTTGTGATCTTTACGTAAATTGACAAATTCTCAGACCGCCCGATGTCCTGTTCCTGTAATTTTATCAGTTTCTTTAATTCTTTTCGTAACATCGGGTTGAATTTCAGTTCATCAGCATCATCAATTGAGTTCAGAGATAGATAATCAATGGTTGAAGTGTCTAGCGAAGCATACTTGCAATTATAATATTTTCTGATTAGTCAACGCTAAATTTTCCGTTCGGATTTCGCCACATCAAATTTACTACCACATTATCACGTCCATTACAATACATAATATCAAAAGAATATTTTTGCAATAGTAGACTCCACCGATACAAGTGCGGTGTATAGTACGGTGTTCTATTGAAAGGTAACACCTCGACAATCCGTTATAATATTAAATTGTCTTCCTAAAAGATATATTCTAAAATTGCTGACCGAGTAAACCATAGCTATCAACTCTTTTTCCGCTGTGGTACCTATACTTCACTTCAGCTGGTATGAAACATCGACTAACAATGGATTGTTATTGTCGTCTGACTGAAAATGAATACCTCTTATTCAGTGATAGCTGTGGAGTCATCTGTTTGTAGATTAAAAATCGTGTCCAGTTGGTAATAAGATGACTCTACCACCTTAAGGAAATTAGTTTTAAGTTCCTCAAAAGCATGTGAATATTCAGAAGACAAGTTCCACTGCGTGTCCTTTTCTAACAACGATCGTAAAGGCTCTACATACTCCACGTGATTAAAAGTAAACTGATGATAGTAATTGCATGGCATCGAAAAATCGTTGTAAATACAACATACTGCGTGGCTTCTCAAAATTCTTTATCGCGTGAAGTTTTTCTGAATGTGGTACTACACCCATCGATGCGGACACGAAACTGAGAAAGGGAATGGAATTTTGGGAGAACGCCATTTTCAATTGTAGAGTGATATTATGTTGAGTAAGTCTGGAAGAAAGTCTATTTATATTATTGATATGCTGGTCAGAAGTTTCGGCCCCTACAAGTAAATCATCTATGTAATACGTAACGCAATAAATAAAATCATTTTCTAAGGCAAGGCTAAGAGCTCATATGTAACCGCTAGCCACCGTTTTCAATGGAAATAGTACTGTTCAAAAGTGATAAAGACTTGACCCGAAAAAAGTGCAAGTTCGGAAGAGTTTCGTTGTCGCTTTCCATAGCATCGTTTGTGAATGGTGCCCCGAGGTATAATTGAATGCGTCCTATCTTTCTTTTTCAACAATAAGTACGGAGTGGATATTGTCTAGTTGATCTCTCTATTATTCTACTTTTGAATACCTTTTGCATTTCCTTGCCCTCGGCTTCATGTGAATAGATCGGTACCAGATAAGATCTTCTTACGAGATGTTTATTTAATACCTTAAGGGCAGGATAGGGTTAATTCGTGTGAAAACAATGCACATTTTTATGATTTTTTTTTAACGAAACGGTTAAAATCTATTTATTTAAACCAATGGTACATTAAAGCGTGACATTCGAAGAATATTGTATCCAATTTTCACGAAGAAATATTAAAAAATATGGCGATGTCAGTAATTTTTGTCAAGCGTCTCGGAAAAAAGTTGAATTGCGGTGCCCATCATAACTCCGTGCTGGATCATCTGAAATAAAAAAAAATCAAAGTTATATCGTTAGATAAGGACTTTCCCCAGGTAACGCTGGGGGGGTTTTTTCGAAATTTAAATTTTTCAATTTTTCAGACCACTTTAAAGGTAAAAACGCGATTTTGAGCGAAAAAATCGGTTAATTTGTTGTTATAAAATGAAAAATATAAACAAATTTGAAAAAACTCTCCAGCGTTACCTCGTAAATTATGTACAGAAATAGTGTGCAAAATTTCAAAAGGATCAGTGCAGTAGTTTTTAAGTTATGATGGGCACCGACTTTGAAAATGTGAGTTGTGGGAAAAACGCTTTAAAGCTTTGAACACTAAAAAATTTGAGATGAAACGTTCGTAAGTGAGTTTTATTGGCTTACCTCACACTGAATCATCGATCCCAGGTCCATAAAGGATGTTGCTGTCATCCAGGATGTCTAAAGCATCTTTTTGCTCTTGCCTACGACGAATCATGAGCCTTCTTTCGTCTGTTTTTCGGGTTCCTGATCTGCTCGGCCTATACGCATAGTCAGATGATCGCGCCCACCCATGAGCGTTTGGTCTACTACTGATTCCCATTTCTTGCATGAAAGTTAGTAAAGCACAAGAACCTTCATTGAAGACACAGGCTGCCACATAAGCTGCGATCTGAACGATGACAGAGGTTCCACCCACGTGCTTTGGTGAGATTTTCCAAATAAGTTGGTTCAAACTCTCATTGTTGTTGTGCGTAAAGCCTCCGACACATCGCTCTAGGAGGGCATCTTTGCTCAGATCTTCATAGACGGGCTTGATGGCATCCAAAACATTCTTGGGAAGAGCACTGTACGTGTGTTTGAACGAATCCAATGCATTATCAGCTGCAGCTTTTTGCCATTCGCACCAGGAGTCCGCGCCGCTCGGGCATTTTTTATGCTGTGGATTCTCGTCCGTCGAACTGTAGTGAAAGAACGTTGCCCAGATAGCATTTTTCATATTTTCCACGGAATCGGAGTGACGTCTAATAGCCAAACCGTAGTATACCGTCAATTTATCAATCATTTTAGCCGCGAGCTTCCCTTTACCAGACAGGCTCTTTCGTTTGATCGTCTTTCCAGCCTTAGTTTCAGTATCTACAACGGTCTTTTTGTCTATTTCACGCAGCCGAGTGCCCATTCTTTTTTTAACGTGTCCTACGCATTCTGAAATTGAAAAGTCATCACCATAAGGTTTAGAATTCACTAACCCGGAGTAAGCTTTGGAGTCACCGTCACCGATATAATTGCGATATTGTACACCATTATTTCCCGAGCGTTCAAACATGGTTTTTATCGCTTCGACCTCCATATTACCAGCAGCACCAGTATGATTTGCCTGACACTTTCCAGCAGCTACATGAGCTTCATGCCACTCTTCGTATTCGGCAGAGTTTAATTTACTTTCCCAAGTTTTACATTCGTGGCAGTATGAACTTGTGACGAAAATGTTGACAACTTTACCGGTGAAGAAGCCAATTAACGAGGTGACGCCGAATAAGGATGAGAAACCTCTTTTTTCCATGTTCCATCGCCTGATGCAGTAAGTTCGTTTTCATCTTCAGTTTTTTTCTCTTCGGCTGTTGCTGCTTTTTCTTCTTTTATAGCGGATAAAAAAATCTATTCGCTACTTCTCTTACAGTCGAGCATATTTTTTTCATGTAATCATTGTACGTCGATCTTGATAAAAAACTGCTAGTTAAATCCATCAAGCCGCAAAATTGTTCACAGCCAGCTAATCCAAGGCCTAACACCCTCATCGTGAAAATAAACTGATTATTAACTTCGTAAATACCTGACTGTATTCTTGCACTAGACGGAACATTTGTTATTTGTTTACAGCTTTCGCACGACACTTTGATGTGAAATCCAAGGCCTTCTTTCTTAGTGGAATGAACATTTATTTTTCCATCACATTTTATACACTTCACTAGCGTAGCAATTGTTGAGAAAACTAATAAAAAATCTATTATTTTGTAGTGTTTTTGAAGATCCTCCGTAACTTGATCTTCAATAGTCACTTTTATTTTTTTAGCTGACGCGCTGTTTGTTGAAATGTCTTCGTTTTTACGTTTTTGCGGAGGCACAATTTTTTTAGATCGATATAATCTCAACCCAGTTGATATTCTATCAGATCTTGTAACTTTTTTCGGCATTTTGGCAATAATTTCACACAAAACTGAACGAAAATGGAGCTAAAATGATGCGAAAATCGGAAAGCACGTGTATGTCTGCTCGACAGAACGTTTGCTGCTATGCTGCTATACTAAATTATATACTCTGCACTCACTAAAAATATAATTCAGGTCTAATCACGTTTGGATTTGTTTTCAAATTTCTATACAGAAGGATGACGGTTAAGGGAAGGTATTATATAGAGAGCGAAACAGCTGCCAGGCAACAATAGCGCGCTCCGGTCAGGTAGGCAGAAAATTCAGGCAGGTATAAAAATACTCATAACGTCGTCAATTTTGCTCCGATCGACTTGAAATTTAGACACAATATTCTTGAGATGTTATGCTTTCAGTTAAAATATATACAAAAATCCAAAAAATTTGTTTTCAACCCGACTCTGCCCTTAATATGATATTCGTAAATCGTTGTACAAACAGCTTAATCGGAAAATCGCTTTTTATTTCGGTGTACGATCTGATGTATGCGATCCGACTGATCCCGACGCAGCATGCTTAGCTTACGCACGAGAGACCGGGCACCCTCGAAGAAAGTCACCAACAAATTCGTAATTGTCTTTTGACTCTATGTTTGGTGCATTTAATTTTAATAGTTCAATTTTGATAGACTCATCCTCGCCATAGTACAATATATCAATGCGAAGAATGCTTCGAATTTCGTCCTTACCGTGTCGGTTACCGACATTACCTAATTGACTATTCTTATCAGAATTGTATTCATCTTGCTCATGGCAGTGCGTCAGATTAGTTTCTTTGTTCGGACTTAGGGAATTTTCTCTCATAATAGACGTATTCTTATTTATAAATTTCACATTTTCATCAATCACAGATATATTTTTTTCATCACTTGCGATTGTTATTTTGGACACATCGCACAAATTAGCTCCAAAAATTGTACTCGGTTTATTCCTGAATGCATATTGAGACCATTTCTCGTTGCTCATATCCCGATCGCCCTTATTTTGAGAATTTTCCGCATCGTTTAAAATGCCAGTATTTGAAACGTCATAGGAAACAGGTGTTATTATACGACGCGGATGATCCTCCTTTTTATTGATATAATTTTTGCCTTCGATAACTTGCATATGATCACAATTTCGCCCATCGGTAATTTCGAGCGTCTCGTTAATGGTATGATTCGGGCCTGCGTAATTTCAATATTTATTTGATTGTTATAATGCCTTTCCCACCCTTGATAATATACATTCGGATTTGAGAAATTTTTATGGCACGGATCTTTTCTATGACGAGAATTATTAGAGGTACATTTGTATGAGCTTGACATTTATTCACCCCAAGGTACTTGTGTGCTATTTACACGACTTAGTTACAAAAAGTTTCCTTTGTTTCCACTGTACTGATTTTTTCCATCTTGGTATTTTAAGATTCTTCTTGTGTACTATTTAATTTCGCGAGCGCTTGGTCAAAAACTCTAACGGGTTACTTTCTTCGCTAAGTTTGGAGTTTTTTATATTAATGTGCAAATATTGTAGACGATTTACCAATCCGTTAACGAGCTAATACTTCACATCGTTATTTCTTTGTTGTTCTTGTTGAAGTTGAGCATTGTTAGAAACTGCATTTTCTGCTGTCAATCTTTCTAGTTTAGTCCTTTCCTTTGCCATTTTTGCTTGTTTTGCTGTCAAATGCTGCCACTCCCCGTTCGGTTCGCGACGTGCATTGTCTTCTCCGCCACTCATATTTTCAGGTGTCTTTGTTGTCCAGCGAATATATCTTAATTTTCTTATTGTCTTTTCAAACAATATCCGAATCAACGGTCTTCGGTGTCGGAATTGATCGTTTGATAGATTCTATTGACTTATTAGGTATAAGAAGTGCAGCTATTGTTTTGCCTTTCCATTAAGTATGATAAAAAGGATCCATTTTTCTTTATTAGGCATTCGAACATCGAAAGAAAAAATGGCGGGCGAACCGTGTCTTAAAGTTGGGCACCGAATGTTACGATGGATGCTATTTACGTTATACTGTGTTATCTACCCAGAATTGTAGAAAAATGTAGAATAGTTTTGGAGAAATCGTAATTTGAAGCAAAGGTCACGTAGGGGCTTCCGAATAAATCGAATCCACTGAAGCCAGTGATGCATAATAAAACTACACGCAGAGAGTATCGATTGTCATCTTAAAGCTGTTGAGCAAGGTGGGACAAGGAAATGAAGAGGTATTAAAAAGCGGGCAAGGGAGAGATCGGAGTAGGTACAAGCGTCTAGAGCGCCTAGCGTATAATAATATACGACGAGGTGCGCAAAGACAAGTAATTAGGCATAATTCGTCACTAAGGCTGATAAATTGTTCCGACATTGCCGCTGCCGAGTGTTCAGGACTTTTAATATGGGCAAAAGCGAAGGCGGGTATAATACCTCGCACCCGGTCTCTACGTAACGAAACGAGAGCGTAATTTCAACGCGCTGCATATTCAGATGTTATTCGCTAGATGCTTTGATCCGTATGATTCGAGCGAACAAACATTTCAACTGATTGTATAAAGATTTTAAATAACATTCGTCGATGAATAAAATAAGCAGTATTTCTTGGAATAGATTGTTCATGGTTTTTTCATAGAGAACACCTGGTGACTCCATAATTAATTCGTCAATTTTCTGTACAAGACTATGTTCCAAATATGCGGAAACATTAAAAACATGATGAAGAAATACAAACAAAATTAATGAACTGTGCCTTATTCTATTTTGTTTCCGTATTTGAGATTTTTTTGTATTCTTTTGTCTTATTAATTGTAAACATACACATGTCTTAAATACTCAGTATGTAAACAAAATTTCACGTTAGATATTTGCGCAACTGATAACGATCTGTAACCAGAGTGCACGGAAAGTATTTTTGAAATATCTATGTCAAGTATTTCGCGTTAGAAATGCGGAGGCACGCATAACCATCTCGTCGTTCCTCCACGACATGCACAATTTTCATGCACACTATTCCTACATAGATGCCCGACCTGATGAAACAGATCCAAGACTTCTATACTCCTGCTCGTTTCTTGTTGCTCGCCATACCTCGACATAATGACGCGTCGTGATTACCGGCGTATTCATGATGCGTCACGTAGCGTCACTTCTTTGAATTTCAATAATTCTGCCTAAGTTTGATGTTGTTGGCTATTGTTATTTCAGTATGTAATTGTTATATGAATGTGAAAAATCCGCAAATTATGCATATTCCCAGAAAATTAAAAAAAACACAAAATAATTTAAATTATCTGTTGGGTGGATCTATGTCAATCAAATAAATACGGTAAAGTAGAAAGATTGTCGAATATATGTAATAAGTAAAGCAATGAAAATCAAACGATGACAAACGGAACTTCTACTTGCTTGTGCATGAGCATTGTCGCAAACGAAACAAATAATAGTAGTAACCATTTACACAAATAATAATAATGACCATTAACTAGGGTAGAGCGGGGACAGTTGAGCAGTTTTTGGCTTAATCGATTATAACTCTTAAAAAATGCATTCGATTTTCTTGATTCATGCACCGTTCGATCGGCAATTTATCCTGCTCGAAACGCCTTCAGAAAAATTATCCACTTCAGGTATGGTTTATGAGTTATTATCATAAATGTGATAGAGTGCAGAGCTGCTCAAACTGCCCCATAGGTGCTGTAAGTCGAGCAAGGTAAGAATTCCATCACAAAACCAGACGCATGCAAGACCATTTGATACAATGCAGTAATAAAACAATAGCTGCGGGTTAATTAACTATGTTTTGAAACCTTAACATTAACTGCAACGAACTTTGAGATGTTTTTTCTTAAATAAACAAAAATCTAGTTAATGTTATAATGAAAAACTGGGTTTACTTTTTCTAACATAATTTAGACTGTATATAATAGTGAATATCTGAATATCAATTAGTATACGATCAAAAATTAAAAAAAAATAGTTGAGCTAGTTAATCAATGCTTTGAGATATGCTCAACTAGCCCCGTCTCAGATTTCTTAACAAATGTTAGTTCATAATGAAATCCGTACCACATGTATTAAAATAACTATTACAGACCGATAACCACTTAAATTTACTAAGTATTAGTACTCATCTAGTTGCTGTCCTAATTGTTAACACAATGCTAGAAGAAAAATACTCAATCACGTATTTTTTACTTTCATGTGCAATAATAATGAACCGTCCCATGTCATCGTCTCGTGCGCCGCGTGGCTACCGGCAATTGATATATTCCTCTCCCCCATACCTCTCTTTCGTCCATTTGATGCACCAGCGTGCGATGCTTCGTTTTCAAGATATTACGATTGCCCAACATACCCGCTTGCTCAACTATCTCCGCTCGACCCTATTTCATGACGCAAAACGGATAACATCTATGACGTTATAGAATTTAATCTTTTATTCATTTTCACTCAATCTACAGTAACTGATACATAATTTGTTTTCTTTTCAAGTACATACGATCGATCATTAATACATTTGTTGCTACTCATCTCATATGAAATAACGTCTGATTTCTAGCAAAATTGATGTTATGCGCCGGGCCTAGACTATCTTTTGTCTTTTGGGGTGATGCCGTTTTCCGTTAACACGATAATTTCGTAGTGTCCTTGATGCACGTTTCGTGGCTTAGCCCGAATATTTTAGTTGTACAAGTTGATCGATCGCGTATAACCGATCGATTCGATAACCGTGAGCGGAATCCGTTTCGTATTCACACTCTTGATAAATTGCGATACCTCATTGGTATATGAGAGATTTCATTTTAATTTCGGATAAAAAAGATCAAAACAAAATGGATTTCTGTAGATATTGCATCGTAGTTTTCAACCTTACATAAAATCGATATGCATATTTATAAACAGGAAAAATATATGATTAACGACAAAAGGAAATTATAATACAAATTACAAATCTTCGCAATGCTTCCGCGCAATTTTGCGGCTCTTACAAAGTGTGTCCTTACAAAGGGGCAAAATAAATCCTCTCGATTTTGTAGCTTTCATACAGACAATTATTTGTGATGGTCAAAGAATGACATGGTATCATGACCTTTCTAGTTTTTGGGATTTCTTCTTATCGTTAACATTCACCAGTTAAGCTATTTATAGAAATTTTTGTAAATATTCACAATCGCATAAATCTAGCACTTTATCGATTCGGGTCAGAATCTTGATTATCTGAATGATGCAAATAAAATATCTTTTCACATTTTTCCGGTAAATATCGCGATGCCTCACACGAACGATGCACACTTTTTAATCAATGCTCTCGCTGCTAACCAATTTGAAGATTCGATCAAACGTTTGCCGGTAAATAAGGAAAATTATATATTGTTCACGAAGAGTGCCAAGGGTACCACTATAGATTATCGATTCCTAGATTCATGCAGTCAAGTGTCGAGAGTTTAGGATCGTATCTTAGTAACGACGAAAAGTTAATCACGAGGATGCACTGTAATAATACACAAGATTTTGACTTATTAATGAGAAAAGGTGTTTTCCCATATGATTACGTAGATAGTTGGGACAGACTCGACGAGACTGAATTACCGACGAAATAAAATTGTTATCCGCAATTAAAGAACGAAGACATATCGGACGCCGAGTATTCTCACGCGCGTACCTACAGTTTTTCAAGTTTCCGATGTGCAAACTTGGGGGAATACTCGAATCTCTACCTGAAAACGGATGTTATTCTTTTGACAGACATTTGTTAAAACTTTCGACAAAAATGTAAAATGACGTATGATCTAGATCCATTGCATTATTACACTACTCCCGGGCTAGCGTTCGATGCGGCGTTAAAATCTACGGGTGTCAAACTCGAGCTCTTGACAGATGTGGATATGCTAATATTTGTAGAGAGGCATTCGCGGTGGATTATCGCAGTGTTCGAAACGATACGCAAAAGCTAATAATCGTCACATGGGTGCAGAATTCGATCCAAGCAACCCCGAAACATATCTTATATATTATGATGTAAATAATTTGTATGGTGCGGCAATGAGTCAGTATCTGCCTACTGGCTCTTTCAAGTGGGTGGGAGAGGAAGAAGACTCGATAGATCCGCGCGACATTCCCGATAATAATGAAATTGGATACATATTTGAAGATCTAGAATATCCGCAAGAATTACACGAATTACACAAAGACTTACTCCTAGTATCGGAGCCTTATGTACCGCCAGGCAGTAAACAAGCAAGATTAATGACAACGCTATACTCGAAAAATCGATACATCTTGCATTATCGAAATTTAAAGCAGTACACGAATTTGGGTCTAAAACTCGTTAAAATTTATAGAACACTGAAATTTCGATAACACCCCTGGCAGCAAAAATGCGCTGATTTGAATAAAGACTCGAGAAAAATTTCACCAACGATTTTGAAAAAAATTTCTGCAAAATCATTAATAACGCCGTTTTCGATAAAACAATGGAAAATATAATAAAACATCGCGATGTACGACTCGTTACTCAATGGGATGGCAGGTATGGAGCTCGAGCTCTGATCGCAAAACCGACATTTCATAGCTATACGATACTCCACGAGAATACTGTAATTATCGAATTGACTCGCTCTCAAGTTAAATTTCACAAACCTATATACGCGGGTTTTTGTTTTCTTGATTTGGCAAAAATATACATCTACGACTTCCATTATGATTATATAAAGCAAATGTTTGACGATCGAGCTAAACTAATGTACACTGAAACAGATAGTTTACGCTATTACATAGAGACCCCTGATATATTCCAAATCAAAGAAACGGGATATTCATAATTTCGATACATCCGATAATTCGCCAGCCAATGCGTATGGTATGCCGCTAGTTAATAAAAAAGTTTTGGGTCTTATGAAGGTTGAAAATAATGGTCAAATTATGCCAGAATATGAAAATCGTTTAAAATACGTTCGAAAGGCATAAAGAGCTCTTTGATCGTCTAGTTTTCATGAAAAATCAAAAATTAATTCAAAGCAAAAATCATAAAGTCGAAACTGCGATTCAGAGAAAAGTAGCTCTAAGTTGGAACGACGACAAACGAATAATATGCCCAAATATGATTGGCACGCTTCCGTGGGGCACTCAATTATAAACATATTATAGAAGTGTAAATATAATGGCGTAAAGTGATATCGTTTCATTCGCGAGCCGTATGACTAAGAACCATTGTTTATATGATACATCTCCGACTACTGTCGAGAAAAGAATATTTAATCGCGCTGCAGCATCGGATTATATTTTAACTTGAAGCATTACTCGTATTATAGAGACAATATGTCACGGCCTCATCCATATTGTTACAATAGTACTTGGGTATACTGAGCCAGAAAGTATGACATTGAAAATCAGAAGAAATTCGTGTAGTTTTTCTACGAGAATGACGACGAGGATGTCGACGAGGATGTCTGCCAACATTTGCAGCTCGAGCATTGGGAATACACAAATCGCTAAAAATTCTGGGGATCACGGGAAGCCGGGGCCTCCAATCGTGCTCGAGGTATTAACAGTGGTGAGCTGGAAAAATGGATCGCGAAACGAGAACTTGAACTCCTTACACCACGATCCTCAACGCAATACGGAGTTGAACAGATAATACGATATCCATGGTATTGCCCAATCGCTGACGATATCGCCTGGTTGATGTACGCCAATCATGAAATCAGCATGAAGAGGTGTCCATGTATCGAGAAGAATGGGTGGATATACCCGAAGAAACAATGTAACTACAGAAAAATAGCTCTTCCGCATAATGTCAAAAAAAGTGAATAAAAGTTTTTATTTTTTACCTCATTAATCATGTGGGGGAATAAATTATAAAACCATTTTGTAAAATTCTTGTATTATTTCTATTGATTAAAGCTTATGATATAAACAAAAAATTACAAATTAGATTTGTGTATCCAACTATTGTGGGAACTATCGAAACCAAACCATTTTACAAACAATTTATTTCCACGCGTTCGAATGACTTTTTCCACAAGGTATGTATTTGGATAATTGACGGGTACGAGTTCTTGCTGCTTATAAAGAACATTTCCGTTGTCCAGTTTGGTGTATAACCTTTTTCGAAAAGGTGCTTATACTTGCTTATTCGTACATTGTCACCAACTTTGAATTTCATCTTTCGCGTTCGATTAACTTATCGTACGATGCTTAGAATTATTGTAATTGGTAACCAAATCTTTGAGTATATCGATCCACTTGTACGATCCACGTAGGGAAAATTGTTTCCACATTCGCTCTTTGATCGTGCGATTAAGACGTTCGCATATCGATGCTTTCATGTTACTGAAGGTGGAGTACAGTGTGATTCCGTAGCGTTGGAGGAGAGTCTTGAATTCGCTGTTATAAAATTCTTTACCACGATCAAATATCGATAATTGTTAGTAGGTATTTGTAGCCCTTATTGTACTGCCCGTACGCCGACATATCAACGAGATCAGCTTGCCACGTTTCATCCAACTCACGTAGGTAAAACCGGGATAGATGCCGCAGTGGGATAGACGCCCCATTTTCAAAAAACCTACTTTCCCAAACTCGCGATTAAGAATTAATAGTTTAAATAGGAAGCGCAGGCGTACCTCACCTCAGTACCCCACAGGCTGTCGTGCGGAACAAACGTATTTCGTTTGTGGTGTGATCATCGTCGCATCAAACGCGAGGAATGCTTCAAAGTTTCAGAGGTAAGTTTTCGCCGTTGTATAACTTTATAAGTAGTAATAAATTCTGGTAAATGTTTATTGTATCAGTACACTGGTTCATTAAGTGTACACTGAGGTGTAAATAATAGCTCATTTGTTTTTAGTTTATTTAAGAATTAAAAGGGCATCTATCCGTATCAAAAAGGATAGTTGCCCCGATTTTTCGATGTACCTATAGATGCCCTTGGGGGCATCTATCCCCTCATAGACATATAAATTTCAGAATATTTTTTAAATATTTTTTTATCACTTCCTGGCTATAGTTCTTGATATTTTTCGGGGGAATCTATACCCCGATAGTGCTATCGTCTTTTATTAAATTATTAGTTGTTGGAAATGTTATGTTGTATTAGTATATTTTACGTGTATTTTTATAAATGTCTACTAGGTGTAATGTAGTAGGGGGAAGTCCCGTAACGCCGGACGCCACCTAGCGTCGGGCACACCTAATATCTCGACAAGTCGCAACGCGTAGGTACGATTAAAGAACGGTGAAAAGACGTGCAGGGGAGTGTAGTGATACACGATCGCGGGACGCCGTTTGCTAAAGTCGCGCGATACCAAGTAGAGAGCGCTCGATTGTTGTGTTTGACAGGACTGCGCTGTATCCTGTAAGATCAAAGTGAGTATTACTGCTAAGTTTTTGTGTTTAAAAGTTTATAAAAATAATTATTGTACGTCATGTTCCATAAATATTCGAAATTTGTATAAGTTTTTGCTGGGTTCATAAAAAGTTTTGGTATAAAAAACATTTCTTCGGGGGTTCTGTGTCCCCTACTTCCGGACACAGCGCGGTCCCGTAACGCCGGCCAGTGAACATATTGTTTTTTCTCGTAAGTTTCCGTGCCTTCCACTAATTTTCCTTTTGCTGGTAGCTCATCTGCGACATGCGATGCAGGATTGTGCAACAATGTGATCTCACAATCAGAAGAACCTACATACCCTCCTAAACGATCTTTAGAATCTTTCACCAGCGATGCAACAATAATCTGTAGCCCCAAGTCATCGACTAGCTTTGATCCAAATGTCATTCAGATCATCCATGATTTGTCACCATTGCTCGATGCTACACAAAAACGATTAGTTACTAGAAAGAGAAAATCCGAAAAGAGCGAAATTTTATCGTCCTCACCATACAAAAACGTTATTCAGAATAAAGAAAATCAAAAGGATGTGAGGACAAAAAGAAAAAAGTTGGACAAAAGTTAAAACTAGCAATAGAACAGAAAGGAAAACAAGCCAAAGGAAAGAAAGTAAATACCAAATCAGAGAAAAAGAAACCATTATCGCAAATTACGAAGATAAAAACTACTTGCATAGTTTGTTTAGAGGACCATGAAGAAGATTGGATCCAGTGCTCCAGCTGCCGTGGATGGGCGCATGAAGCTTGCGCAGATACCCTTGAAGCTGCAGGACTCTACATTTGTGATCGGTGCAGAATATTTTGAAGATGCCCGGCGCTGGAGACACGAAATAAGACTGTCCGGTGCTAGGTACTACCTACTGCGATCGACGTTTTTGTACCAAACTTTAATTGACGCCATTAATTAAGTTTATGCAGATGTCGCATTGTTATTCATTGATATGCAATTTATAGCTCGTTGTCATTATTCATTCATAAATAAAATTATATTTTTCGAAATAGTTTTTTTTTATTGTCTGAAAGCCTTAGGTGTCCGATACTGGGGAACTTCCCCCTACTAGTTATAAATATCTAGTAGGGGAATCATGCCACGAAAATACCAAAGAAAGGACGGAGTGCAAGCTTGAGTATGTACTTGGACTACAGACGAATTACAGTCAGCTTTCGATGAAATTGATAAAAAAGATAAAGGGGTCAACGAAATATCTCGACTATTTGGAATTTCATACCCAGTTACAATTGGTAGGTATTTAAGATCGTTTTATACATGATACAGTAGAGCGTCGATTATCCGAACATCAGTTACCCGAATGGCTATTTGATTTATTCGAAACGTCAATTATCCAAATGACGATTCGGATTATTCAAAATATTAATTATCTAAACAATAATTTTGTTCATCTCTAGGCTTAGTTATTCGAATGATCATGGTCTATACGTTATTGCACGATGTATACATTGTTGTACGTCCCCTTCACTTTCTCGATTTGCGCTCGCGTGGAGTTCGCTTTCCACTAGCAGTCTCTCGTAGAGTCGCGAACAAACGTAACATTATTTGATCATATTAATCAACGTTTTTTTTCGCCCATGGAATATTGCTATTTGATTATCCGAATTTTCGATTATCCGAAAGGCGGCCGGTCCCAATTGATTCGGGTAATCAACGTTCTACTGTACTCAGTTGATTGCTCGCGATTCAAATAGGTATTTTGTTCCGTACGTTTTTAGTTTTTTTCGGTTTTCATAATGAGAAAAGAGTAGTTAAACACATTTTAAGGTTTGGGGATTCAGGATTTCCCCCAGATTATTTATGTCTTTATAGGAAAACAAAATCTGTACAAATATAATTAATAAATAACGAGATTCTTCTATAAATTAAAAAAAAAGAGAAAGCAAAAAATGTAAGCACCGATACCCGAACTCAGTCCTGCGGAAAATGGTAGACGAGCTATCGAAATGCTGCGATATATGTGTAGCGCGTTGTAATACTTAACCAATAGGTGGGTGGGATTGGGGTTTTAATTAGGCTTGGCAGTTTGTCAGGGTCCTTAATCCCTCCTCCTTTGCATATATTTGTCAAGAAGGAGAATGAAATATGAAAACGAACGGATAGAAAAGTGCTTGAGATCCGATTTTCCAGAACTAAGCACACAATTCCGCTCTAAATTCGCACAAAAAAAGTATGATAAAATATCGATATCACAGGTATCTTTTACCATCGTTTTATCAAAGGATACTTTAACCAAATATCCATACAATTGACATGTATCGCCCGTCACTACTATAGAGAACGTTTATTTTATTCTGCGTTCGCTGAAGTGCTATTACAGCAGGACCGTAAACGAGAGTCGTGTCTCGGTACACGTGCTGACTTATAATGCCAATGGGCGACGGGTATATTGGCGAGAGCGCGCTTGGCCATGCGCCGCCCGTCGGCCGTTGGCGGAACTATAATCGGTGCGGCGAAGGCGGGAGCGCGCTCGGCCAGGCGCCGTCCGTCGGCCGCTGTCGGAACTACATAAGGTAAACGGCCCAGTTTCTGACCCTGTCCCAGATCTTGACCGTGACGACAATGTTTTGACTGCCATAAATATAGTTTTCGTCGAATAATAATTAAATTATCGGCGAATTAACGAGCGTTTTTCACTTAATTATTGGCCAAACACACTTTTTTGATGAAATATTTTAGAATAGAAATTGACCAGTGAACAGTGTAACACGCATCTCAGTGGCTTCTCAGCGGCCGTGCGAGACGCTGATAGCAAGTGCGACGATCTACGTAAATTAGAATATTGTTCGTACTGTAAGTATAAAACGACATAAAAATGGTATCGACATATTCAGTATGGACCAGACTGTCGATGAGATAAAAAATAATTTAACTGTTGGTTAGATATTTGGTTAAATCCGTAGTGTCAATAACTACGTCACATAATTCAGGTTATTTTGCAGTTGTTAATCCTCGACTTGTCAACTGCTGCGGCGAACCATGTTTGTGTATTTATTCTAATTTGCCGTGACATAACAAATTAATTAAATTATTAACAAATTATTAAAATTTGTGGAACTTTAGTATTCAAAATATTTTCCTACTTAATGCTGCTGATATTTTGTTTGCATTGTGCAATGTTTATAATATATATGTTAATAACTGTGAATGTTGATAGGGAGAACACAAAGTTTACCCCTCGAGACTGCGTCGAAGAGCGAATGGAGACTGCGGAGGCAGCTGATTTATTGATTGTATCTCCAGCGGAACGGTATGTAATACTTTTTTTTCACTCCGAATGGCTTTTTTCAATAAGAAAGTAAAATATGTATTATTGTGTCCGTTATTCTACATATTTTAGGTGTAAAAAAGAAACTGTTTCGAAAGACGAAGAAGTGATGGAAACAACAGACTCATATATTACTCCACGGACTGTTTCGAAAAGATACAACATACATTTCATTTTTACTATGAGTCGCTTTTTCAAAATAAATAATTGTATTGTATTATACAATACAAATACCAATATATCCATTTTTTATCTAATTAGAAAGAAGACAAATATTGCACGGGCATACACAGATGCTGATCTTGAGAACGCCTTAGACGCGGTGAAAACGGGAATGCCTCTAAAGACGGCAGCGAATCTTTACAATATTCCAAAGACGACACTGCTCTACAAGAAACGTGGCAATAAAAACCCGTGGACCTGAATGCATTCTTGGCGAAGAAAATGAAAGAAAGCTCGTTAAGTGGATCTTGCACATGAGTCGAAGCGGCTTCCCTCCAACTCGACTCCAATTATTGGACAGTGTTCAACTGCTTCTGAAGCATCTAAAGATCGAGACTCAGTTTAAGGATAATCGCCCTGGGAGACATTAGTACAACGCTTTTAAAAATCGTCACTGGAAATAGCTGAAAGAACGTCACAAAATTTGACGCGCAATCGAGCTGATTTAAGCGAGAAAAAGCTTCGAGGGTGGTTCAGCGAGGTACAGAAGTATTTTCAGTCGAAGTCACGCCTTGATATTGACGCTTCTCGCCTATTTAATTGCGACGAGTCGGCTTTTTTCTGAGTCCAAAGGGGGACTCGGTATTTACCAAAAAAGGTGACAAAACGGTGTACAATTTCATAAATAATGATGAAAAAGAGTGCTTGACTACGCTTATCTGTGGAAGTGCGAGCGGTGAACTCGCGCCACCGATTGTACTTTTTTCCTACAAACGAATTCCCGGAAATATCGCTGCACGAATGCCAAAAGACTGGGGCATCGGTCACTCGCATAGTGGATGGCTGGGGAAACGTTTTTCGAGTACGTTGCGTACGCTTTTTACCGATGGTTGCTGAAAAATAAAGTCGTGTTCCCAGCCATACTGTTTGTAGACAGGCATACTTCGCATTTGACCATGGCGTTGAGCGATTTTTGTCTCTATACCCAAATAGAGCTCTATACCCAAATGCAATTCGCATTTTACAGCCGCTGGACGTTGCATTTTTTCATCTCCTCAAGGGTGTATGGGGGAATGTAGTTCGTCATCGGCGACTAGAAAACAACGGTCAACATTTAAAGCGAGCAGACTTCGCACCACTTCTTCAGAAAGCTATCGAGGCTCTCGACGCAAAAAACATACTGAAGAACGGTTTCAAGACAACTGGGCTCCACCCTTTTTCGGCGGATGGAATTAACTATCTGACTCAAACCAAAGGACCTCGGCACAAAGGAGTTGTAGAGTATGTTGAGAATAACATAGAAACCGAAGTGCTGCAGATGTTCAGAGACGTCAAAGAGGGAGCAGAATGGCGTGGCGATCTAAAACATCTCAGTTCATTCCATTTCTGGCGAAAAACAAAGGGTATTGGTATCGATGAAGCCAACGAAGTCGGTGATAATTTGGTGATAATCTTCTGTTCACCACATTTTATAAAATTCTCACCTTTTTGAATTTTGTTATGTTCTTAACATGGTTTAGCATGACAACATTGTATCGACTGTACTGAAACTCGCTAATTTATCTCAGGGAATATTGTATGCCGATACCAGCGTAGATATTCGTGTACACATTGAAAATTATGATTTCTTGTGAAATAAGATTCAGGGTAGATGTGCGACGGGTAAGGTAGAAGAAGATGAAGGAAACCGGAAACAAGAAGAAGGAAAGGGAAAGAAGGAAGACTTAGACGCCACAGAGATAGCTGAGTCCCTTCCACTGGAAGACGACGCTGTGATCATCGGAGACGAGTTTTCATATATCTACGAGGTCGACGCAGATGGAACGTTAGTACCATTCAAAAATGAAAGTACAAAAGAAGGGACGGAGTTGGTTCAATTGCAAGATCAATGCATTTAAGAAGGGACCGAGCTTGTACAAAAGCACAGAGTATACCTACGAGTAGACGAAAAGCCCAAAAACTGGACTTCTCCGCAGCCATCTATGTCAAATTCGCAAGTCGACATTCCAAAAGGGAGGAACTTGCAAGAAAAAACGGGAAAACCGAAAGTGCCGGTAGTACTGACGTCCGACGAATGGATAAAATATGCATATGCGAAGAGACAGAAAAAGCGTACTGAAGAAGAAAACAAAAACGCGAGAAAAGCAGAACGTTTCACGAAAGCGCAGATAAAAAAGGAGCAACAAGAGATTGCAAAAGCAGCCCGAATGATAAAAAAAGAATAGTTGAAAATTGCAACAATCGAAAAAAAAAATTAAGAAAGAACAAGGCAAAGTCGCGAAAAGAATTAAGGCTGAAGAATTAGAGCGCTCAAAAAATGAGCCAATAAGAAAAAAAACATAAAAAGTAATTTTTATACCCATTTTTTGCTTAAATTTTTTTGTTTTCACATACGTACAGAAAATCTAATAGTTGTGCACTGATTGAATGTTTTGTTGTTGTTTATACTTGTTTATATATATGTGTGTCCGTGAAATTACATATATTTGGTTTACACGGTGCCGGAACCATTCATAAATAGAGGAGACTTTTTGGAAGACGCACCGCTAATTGTTAGCGATTGTTCAAAGCAGAATGAATCATTGAAATCAGGCCCCGTCGATATTCGCCTCGAATTCGAATCTGTAAATCCCTTTCTCGTTCAAACCTCGGCTTATTGTTTAATTTTACACGATCGTATTGTCGAATATAATCCCATCAGTGGTAATGTTACCAAAATAGTGTAAGAACGCGTTCATCTATAGAGAATTCTGTTTACTATTTTAGTTTTTATTATTAGTATATATAAGGTTTGCGTAGTATAGATGTCACCCATGGAGACATCTATACTTGTCTCGACCTGTCTCGACTTGTCTCGACTTTTATACTCTCATAGCGTTCGTATTGTAAAATAATGATAATATTTAAGAATTAGTCACTGAAATGAGACAGAAGATCTAACTCGGTATAAATGAGATTCGCTGACCACGGTTCGAGTCAGTCGTTACATCAATCTTCATGCGACACAGTCAAAATTATTACAATCGAAGAGACTTGAATTGCTAATTCGCCTTGAATAATTGTCACGAAATGTTCAACGGGTGACAGAAATAATGTCTTACGTTCGCAAGCTCAATCACTGGTAACACAATTTGGACAAACAAATTTTGGAACTTCATCGTCGTGATAAAACGGAGGTTGGTATTAACCGTTTTGTCTATCGAAATATATCTACTCCCAAATTTGATGGAAAATGTGTTTTAGATCAACGTGAATTTACGTGAAACCAACAAAGTGTGTCTTTTTATAGGGTTTCTCCCAATCAAAAAGTGATCAGACTTATCAGCTGAAAGGGCGTATCCAGTAACCGATATAAGAGTTGCAAAAACGAAGTACGGCGACAGAGTTGTGGATTTGGAGAAAAGTTATACAGTTTTTCTACTCGCCAGAATGACTGCAGCGATCCTGGGGGATGACGATTTGTTCCAGGAAATGATTCGAGCGTCTCATGAAAACGGATTGGGTTTACGCTCTCACGAAACTGTGTATAATCACATCGAATTTGTCCAAATGTAATGACGTTACGAAACAAAATTGTAACTTACCCACGATTTTTTAAATAAAAAAATTGTATAAAACCGACGTTTGCACCAATGTTCTTTTATATTTATGTGAGAAAAAAATCTACTTTTTGTTTAATGAAAAAAGAAAAATTAGTTTTAAAGGCTTTTTTGGTGCCTGTGGTTGATTGCTACTCCACCTCTAATTTCTTCTTTTTCTGAAACAAATAAATATAACTGTTACATTTAGTATAATCGTAATTAACGTTGAAAACAGTAAGAAATTCTATTTACTGCTGGTCTTATATTCTGTCGACTTATATTTTGTCGATGAAAACAGCTCCATCATCCTGGAGGTTCAACGTCCCCATGACCCCTTCTAATTCAATAACAGCCAATGTGCCCATAGCGTTCATGGCTATAACTGCCAACGTTGTGTCAATAGTGTTCAAAATCTGAGGTCGATCGCTCCTAATAACTCATTCGTTGGGGATAAAAATTGGGGCCGTATTTCATAGAAATACGGCCTAAGTATTAATTTCGCCTAATTCGCTTAGTCCTAAGTCGTTTAATTTCGCCCTATGACCAAAATTAAATGACTAAATTACAATCATGAATTAAAAAGTTGAAAACTAAATAGATCGAATTCTTGAAAAGCCAAAAAACTAAATAGATTGAATTAAAAAAATATACATATTTTGTACACACGTGCAAAAATCTGTCAAACGCCAAAATAGAAAGTTGGTATTGTTTAAAAAGGTAAACAAATTTTTAAGTTGTTTCTTCCAAAATGATCTATAATGTAAAATATGTTGAATGCTGAAAATATCCTAACCCCTGCCAAATAAAAAGTACGATTCGCAAGAAAATACTCTATCACAAAACGACGTGTAACAACCAAGTTATTTTAGATAAAATACAAATAATGAAAAAAACTTACGCCACATCTCGCGTTTTCGTTGATTGTTAGCCGACATGATTGCTGCGCTTCAGTATTTTAATATCTATTGCGTCAATTGGAATAGTAATGTCCCCTCTCTCTCTCTATAGGCGCTCGTACTATGAATCACCGCTATAATTTTTTAGAGAAAAAACGTAGACTCATAAAACAAATTCACCACTACACTGATCACTTGAATACTTTTTTCATTTTTTATACCTTCTCACTTTTAGACACTTTTTCACAAATCTTCACATTTTTCACAAGTCTCGAGCGTATTGAACATTTCGACACGAATGATCGTGATAACGACGGAGTTGAAGAGCGTGAGAGTGAAAACCTTTAGTGAGGATTTTGGATGGTTCCGTCGTTACTCATTATTACCGACAGCAGGTAGCGGCTGACGACATGCCTGCTGATCGTCTGCCTTTCGGTCATGTCGGTTTGTGTGTTTTGATTGGGTAGTCCTAAAAAGGTCTGGTGGGCCATGTCGGTGTAAGGTAATCCTTAGTTTTTATGCAAGTTTCACCTCTTTGTGGAAGGGGATTGCCAAAAGGGCGGTTTTGGTGGAGGGGTGATAGGCTGACACGAGGTTTCGTAATTAGGGAAGTGAGGAGTAAGACGAGGATCGAGAAGAGTGGGATTCCGAAGTGGAGGTATGGGTGGTACGCTCTGCGGTTCGTGCCGTGCGGTGCCGGTTTTGTCTCCGCTAATATGCGGAGAGGTCGTTTACGTGTCATGCATAACGACCAGTACATAAAAAGGTTTTAAGAGGCCCGAGGTAATAGTTTTGCTTCGAGATAGCGTTATTTTATTCTGCGTTCGGTTAAAGTATTATGACAGCACGACCGTGGACGAGAGTTATCTCTCGATACATTAGCGGACTTATGGCCTATTTCTTCATACTTTCCGACATCTATCTTCCGGATAAAGGTATCCATCAGATAACCAAAACTTCTATTTCTTCTCTGCAACTCCTAGTTATGGATCTTACGGATAGTTATTCTCAATATACTTAACTTTTGATGCCGAAGGTATTAGGTATGACATCCACAAAGAGAGAAAATATTACAGATGATAAAGAGAAATTTTCTGAAACTATTGTCATTCTTTGTAGGAAAAGATAGTGACAAGTTTATATTCAAAAATAAACGAACGAAATCATCCCAACATTGTCGAGTGTTCGTAGAGAACTCAAAAGTAAAAAACAATATTTTATTGTTACACGAACAATTAGCATTACAAGAACTAGAGGTAAAATCGGAAATAAATAAACTAACTATTGAAAACTTAAAACTCGATGCAAAAATCATGCATTTACAAATCCAAACACGTGAAGGAACTTTCATTGATGAGGTATACATTTTTGTAATCATTCTTACAATGTATAAATCGTAGCAGCGAAATTAATCATCCAAATTTTGTATTTACAGTATTTCATAATGGAGCTCGTTCTGCGTCATTCGCATCGATCGCTGGCAGATGTTCTAATTCCCAACCTAAAACAAAAGTGCCAATAAAATACCAAATCACATATTTCGTTTAACAAATATCACATATAAATTAGGTTTAATTTCTTATATCTAAATAAGATGCCAAAAAACCATAATACTTTTGAATGTATATTCTATATTGCATATTATCGTTAGATTTTTCATTAAATATACAATATATTGAGAAATAATCATCAATGAATGCTTGTCTGCCATGATTATCTCCTATCTGAACCTCAAAATGATTTTCTCCATTGTCAACTTCCTCGTCGGGTATATCTACATATGCTGGAGGTTCTGCTTCATTTTGATTTATAGCCATATTATAGAGGACTGCTACGAAAACAATAATGTCTTGCGCAGTGTCCAGCTTAACTCGCATGCCTAGGCTTAAGACAGGAAATCGGCGATTCCAAACTTCGAATACTCGTTCAACTATGTTCCTGGTTCTTATGTGAGGGTTGTGACGATTTTCTGCGATGGTACTTGGATGCAAAGGGGGAGTGAGAAGATACTTCTTAATTGGATAGTCACTATCACCAACTAGTATTCCTGAACGAACCTCGCCTTGTTCAAATCTTCTGCGCAATCGACTATGTTGAAAAATTTTCGCGTCATGAACAGAACCTGGCCATCTAGCCACTATGTATATTATTCTCATCTTGTGATCACAAACAACTTGGGTATTTAGAGAAAAGAAACTTTTTCGATTTCTCAACTCTTCACCATGATCACCTCCTGATAAAATCCCGTAGTTCAGTTAAACTATTGCATATTTGTAATCACAGTTCATAATGAAACATTCTCTTATCTTACCAAGTGATTGTATTCTTATGTGTACTATCAATACATCCAATTATCCGTGGTAATTTGTACATGTTATAAAATGCTTGTTGTGTTGTACGAATCTCCTCATTTAATTGTGGCATATTAATAATTGATAATGATAGTGAAGCAATAGCTGTTGAAACTCTCGATATGACTCGCGAAGCAGTGATATTCACTCCACTAAAATCACCACAGGCACGCAGGAAATTTCTCGTGGCATAAAATCTCAGTGTTAATAATAACTGATTCGTTGGTGTCAATAATCTTATTCTAGAATTACATGAAAAATTGTCAATAAACTATACTTTGTTTACAATATGATCTTATGAATTAACGTTATAATTAAAACGGAATAAAACCTACGTACTTGTCCCAGACTATTAACAGTTTATCTTCAATTGCAAATAGTAACTGTAGTACTGTGTCTTTTTTCAACCGAAATCGGGCAAAAAAATGTACATGATCCCATACTTGAAAATTGTTCGGTTTATTTGTTATCGTGTAGGCTTTTCTTTCCGTAACATCATAATCATCATCATCAGTATCAGAATCTAAAATATTAACAACCCCGAACAATATATCCATTATTTAAAATTTGTTTAAACCAAATACGCGCGCACATTTGTAGTTTGTAGGTTATATTGAAAACCCGCTTGGCTTGGATTGGAATCACTGAACTCTTGAAACACTTTGAGTTTTTTTTTCTGGAAACCACAATGAGGGCTCTAAAGTCGGTATCTGCCAGATAGCCGCAGCCTGGGTAACGGATAACTTTATCCGGCGAATATAAAATATCCAGAGGTGAAGACAACCGAATTTGGGAAATATCTTTCGGATAAAGTTATCCACAACTTATCCGGAGGTGAAGGAACGAGGCATTATAATGCCAGCGGGCGACGGGCATGTTGGCGGGGGCGCGCTCGGCCAGGCGCCGCTCGTCGGCCGCTATCGAGACTACATATAAGCCGCATTGAGCGCGTGTGATACAATGTATATACATAGTTATACTAAGGCTGGTAGCTCGTTGGAATATTATATTTATAATAAAATAAAGATGAGGGAATGATTGCGAGAGATGTACGGATAACAATCGGCGAATAATGCTGCTACTCTCGCTCACTCTAAAGTTTGCGAAAAGAAACATAGCGCATTTTCGGTTGTCATCATTGTTTAAGATTAAGAACTAAGAAAAGCACAAATTTTAGTTTACTTTACTCCTAATTTTCTGTTATCAAATGATTTACTACAGGTACGAAAAAATATCAACTAAATAGTGCCGTTTTCTCATTGTCAGCTTCAATGGGGGATAACTTACGACTTAATTCGTACATTGACACGATTTTTTTTCAAGGGAGCGCCGCTTCAAGCTCTTTTTATTGAGATCTTGTATAAGGTTCTAACGCAAATAGTTTTCGCAAAAACTTTAATATGTTTATAACGCAGAATTATCGAAAAATTTAAACAGCATTAAAAATTGATAATATTTAATTTTTTCCATATGGTATCGCAGTACATGTATCAAAGAATGTAATAAAAGTCAACGCTGAAAAATCGTCCGTTGTCTAGCAAATCGAAGAAGAGAAATCCTAATTGATTGTTAGACTTTTGTGCAAAAGCGATTTCTCAGACAGAGAGCCGGGTTTGTATGCCATATTTCTATAAAATTTCCTATATATATATATACCTACAAGAACATTAAAGTTTGAAGAGTGATAATTGTAGTAAAAATTAGTCATTAAACTTTTTTTTATTTTTCTTCTTGGCATGCACTTAACAACGTTTTTATAAACATTTTCAAATTAAAAAGGAACCGTTTTGTAGAAAATTAGGTTGGGAACAACTTTCTCACGAACACTTGCTCTAAAACCGTTATTTACCGAGCTACAGCAGAAATATAGAAAAAACAGCGGTTTTGTTTGGTAATGATTTTTCAACAATTTCCTTTAAAATTTTATGCGTGCCGTTCCCCAATATCGGTCTATATGTTATTCCGGAACGATTTCAGCATCAAACGTGGATGCACCTTTCGGAATGAGTCATACAATTGTATTGTCAAGACTATAGAGTTGTGCGTGTACTTGCGTACGTGCGTGCGTGCGTGCGTACAAGCATGCAAGCGTGCGTGCGTGTGTGTAGGGCTTACTTGGCGCTCGGTATTATTTTCGGTAGGCCTGCACGTTCCGAAGGAATTCAATTCGATGCATAGAAAATGGAAGCGAGGGGCCTCGGTTGTAATGCTTCCGCAGTGTTGCTACGTGGTGGTATCAGCTGTTTTCTCCTTCTCGTTCTTTCACTCTTTTCTATTTTTTTTCTTTCGTTTATTCATTTTTCCCTACTTTTTTTGTCAGGCTCTCTAGCTGCACGCGGATGTGCCAATAAACATTGCAGCCTCGAGTAGTAGATACGAGCTCTCTCGTTTCATTTTCCCTATGTATTCTTACATAGCGACACCCGTATGTGTGGGCGCGTGTATGTATGCGTGCATGTGTGTTAGACAAATGTCTACTGTGCTCTACACAAGTCGTATACGACCTCGTTAAATAATGCACCTTTATCGCTGCGTGTCCGGTCATGTACCGCTTCTACTACTACCATTTGTCGGCGACTGCAGACTGCTTACTGTAGAATGAAGAAACGAACGAGAATGAAAAAGAGTGGCACCGAGGAACCGAGAAACACTTCCATGTGAAAAGGAGATCTGTAGGTTTAAGCTCCGTATATACAACTTCTCGGGTACCTTCATAGTCTTCATCCCTCACCCTTTTCACAACATATTACGTTATTCCAGTCTATATACAGGGAGCTTACAATATATAAGTACGGAAACATGAAACACACAAACAGCATTTAAAATGCACATGCTTCGATTTATATAAAAACACGATACGCATCTTATCGCTCGTCGTGATTCGGGCAATTAGAGTATTTGTGCAAGAAATTCGGGGGACGAACATGCTTCCTATTTTTCAAGCTCATCACGATAGTGTTATTTGAACTCCAGTCCTAATCACCGAGTGTGGATGTTTTTGCTCGAGGGTGCGAGAAGAGTTTGCTTATATTCTTTTTCACTGTGATCTTAAGTTAACGGAATATCTGTGTCAGAACGTTACGAGCCCACTCGATCTGAAAAAACAGTACGCTACGAGTCGTAAAATCACGTATATATGGTATCAGCGGATTCTCGAAGTACTCACCCTTCGTTCTATATATAGATCGGAGAGTATATATACTTGTATATAACTTGTATAGTATAGCAAGGATGAAACAAAATAGAGCATAGCTGAAGCTATTTTATTTTAACGTTTGATCATCCCTTTGTCGTCCTTCTCCCAACGACTTTCCCTTGTCCGATCTCTCTCCTATTAGCCTATCGGTTCATAGTCATGTTTTCCATTGTATTTTGGTTGGCGCAAACGATGGAGTATACACAAAGACGTGAATATGACAGAGAGCTGCAGCGTGGAAAACTCGAGGCTAAAGTTTACATACCCTACATAGGTCGGTGTAGAAGAGATCACGGAGAAACGGAAGAGGGCAAAGAATCATACACATATATATGTACACAAGAAGTGAAAAAGGCGGAACGGTAAAGAGAAACATACATAAATTTTACTGTCCCAGCAGCAGCACGCGAACTTCGCGTCCCTCAAGAGCATATCATGTAAATGTATGAGCGAGAGGTAAACTTGGTCGCGTGGAAATACACGTAAACGCCGACGGATATATCGCTATATCCTCTCTGTACATCCCTCCCGGTAGCAATAAAAAAAAGCGTGAGAAAAAGATCGGACCGCCGGATGAAATGCGGGTGTTCTGAGAGACCGACGCCGACGTGGTGAAATTACGAATATAGACCAGGTCCCTCTTTATTTGTATATCAAAAGTCAATACACCCCAACAGGAAGTTAACAACCCTTCGTGTGGCGGTTCGCACGCCGCCCCCCTTGTCTTTTAAATTCATACGTGTCATATAATGAAATTTCTCGAAAAGGCGAACAATTATCCCTTTAACAGTTTCCCTTTCAGTTTGGCATCGCTTTTCCAACCCTTTCTATATCGATCTCTTCTTTTTCATATCCATGTGTAGAGATTTTTCTCCTTTTACATATATATATATATATATTGTGACGTTGCACAATAATCCATCCGCGCTGTGGCTCGCGCAAACGCAGCATACCATCGCCGTACCTGAAACATAAAAGGGAACTTATTATTAATTAGAGTAAATTATTGTTACACTGTGGAAATACTTACCGTCGCTCCGAAGAAAAGCCATCCGTCACTCCCGTCGAAGATCACACCGCATATTATTATATGAAAACTGCAAACACTCGAAACACAACAACAAAATATCATGCACCTGTCAAATTCAGCTCCCGAACGTCGCCGAAAACCATAAAGCGCCCGTGAAAGAATTCAGCCAGGGCTTAGACTAGGTCCCGATTATTTTTCCCTCACTCTATAAGGGGCCTAACATGGCACCCGATCAGGTCCCTTGCGGGCCGGTCACACTTTGTCGATGAGGGCCTAAACAGGGCTATTAATCAGGGCCCGGCTGGTTGCCGGGCCCTGGATACGTATCAAGCGAGATGTTTTGCAATAATGAACACAATTTTTCCGAATAAAAATGAATATATATATATAAACATATATAATTGTATATGAATTGATCATATACAATTGTATACAAAAATTGGCCCGATAGAATTGTATATATTTCTATATAAACGTATAGAAACATATACAATATCTACAACGTATATATACGTTGGTAGATAAGCACTACTCAACATGTTACATAAGAGTGTGCTTGCCAGCGCAATCGGGGTACGAGTAACAATTTTCTCCATCCTGCTCACGTCTTTATAATACCGGTGGGCGACGGGTGCGCTTGCGAGAAAGCGCGCGGCCATGCGCCACCTGCTGGCCGTGAGCGAAGCTACACGCTCATTTTTCTGTCGTACTTATGGCTTATATCTATGTCGTCTCTTTCTATATATATATATATACATAATTTGTTAACTTTTAATAAACAATCTTTTGATTTACCTGCTTCCATACGCGAATAAAACCAAAGAAAACTATGTCTATATCTAATCATATATGAAGCCATATAAAGATATATATGTACAATTATTATGTATTTCAACATAAAATAAAAGTACTCATATACAGTCATATACAATTTTACATACCGTAAATAAAATTAATTATATAACTTAACTTAAAATTTTTGTATAACCTAGTGTTTTACCGAACTAGAAATTTTTTTAAATAACTTTGCAAATATTGTGTGCTCTGTAATAACTGCTGCCTTGATGAATCCCGTTTGGGCCCTTATCATTTCCCTCGCTACGACCTTTTTTGAATAAATGATCCAACCCTGTTATTTTCCTGTCGGGGCCTAGTCCGATTGTGTTGTGGAAATCCCTAGTAGGGAATCCATATTTAAACCCTCATGGGCCCCGATTTTTGTTATGGCTGCCCTACTAATTTCTTTCACGGGGCGGCCTAATGACGAAACAAGGAGCGAGAGGGCAGTAACGTTCATCGAACGGTCGATGAACATTAAATAATTTGTCCAAATTCCCGTGTCCGTATGATAATTTTCCTACCACACCGACCGACCTATAATCAGTCCCATTCTCCGATGGATTCCCCCAGTATCGTCCCGCGAAATATCGACCCGCGAGTGACCCTCATCTATCGATCTGTGATTCAATCGGTCAATTAAACATCAAGGATCTCCCGTGCCTCGTCAAATCAGAGGCACGGGAGAATTTCGAGAGCATTCCAGGAGAGCTCGCAAGTTTTCGGTGTGCCATGTACCGGCAGTTTGCGGCGAGCCACGATAGAGAGAGGAAAATAGAGATTTGATAGTGATATTAGAGGGAAAAAAATTAGAGAAAAGTTTACAGTTTGTGAAAAAAATAGAGAATGTAGGATTGCGAGTGGGTGAGTAAGGAGCGAGAGGAAATATTTGAGAATTGCGACGACCCGGCCAACGAACAGAAGTAACCCGAGCGAACACGAGGATCTTACGACGAACTGGTGAGGTGAAGGATTACGAGAGACAATTTTTACGCGACCGGATTTTTAGAACAACAAAAAGTAAGTGTTTGCAAAGGTGAAATATACGCACAATTTTAGAGTCAGCCCTTTGCGCAATATTCTTGTATGTTAGAGCCCCCCCCCTTCTTTTTATTGAGTCTCGAGCATCATATGAACCGAGACGTCATTAGGAATTTATACGTGATAAAAAGGTGCGAATAATACCTTCCGAACAGACCGGTGGAACGGCTGTTTAGGATTAAGTGATTTTAGTGAAATATAGTATTGCATCATCCTCGCCTTGTGGCGAGCGCCACGCGGTCTCGTAAGGCACCCATCTTGGGCGCCGCGACACGGCGAACCCCGGATCGAAGCCCGCACTCGTTAACTCGAGTGATAAAATTCTTCTTTTTTTTTTTTTTTTACCGAAATTCAATTATTGAGATCCGAGATATTTTGGCGATTCTTTATATTTTTTTATTTTTGTGATGGTTATAATGGTGGAAGTCTGGTGAATCTCTCTTACGGTGACAACTATCTCTTCTGAGAAAAATGTCTCGACCATAGAATTTTTTTTTGCGAACGCGTCGAGTCTGTAAACGACATTGTGTTTACACATTTCTTTTCAATAGAGTGATTGGACTATCTCGGATAGAATTCCGAGATAGTGAAATGTTATTTCAATATTATCCCGAGAAATTCACGATTTCAAAGTGCCAGTGGTAATTAATAAGAGGCCATCGAGTCGGAGAACCTCGCCCTCAGTTACCCCTAAATTCTGCCCGTTCATTATAATTATTTTGAAGATCTTGTCATTAGAGCAATTCGAATAGTTTTTTTTCTTTTTATTTTAAATAACTGGCACCCAATGTCCAATAATAATTTTTGGTGATAGTTCTTGTTTTACATAGAGTTTTCTATTACCCCCGAGATCGTCCGCCGATAATTTTTTTTTGTTCTTATTTATGACTGAATTATTTCGTATCGTAATACGAAGTTTTTTTTTGTGAACAATAAAATTGAGAATTGTTACTTTCTTTATACCATATAATCGATATTTATTATACCCCCCCCCCCCCCCCCCGCGTCACAATATATATATTGTTACGCCGATGAGGGATTATTCTAGGGACCGGATGGGGGAACATAATAAATGTCGGTTACACGAGTTATAAAAAAAAAGAAAATGGCAAGTCATAGATTTATTGCTACATAAGATAAATAAATACTTTTATTATAATCAGTTCACAACAAAAATTTAGTTTCGGCGGACGATCTCGGGGGTGCTAAACAACTCCATATAATAAAAATATATTGGTATTGGGCGCCAGTTATTTTGTATTAAAATAACAAAAAAAACTATCCAAATTGCGGAAATATCATAGTCATAAATTAAATGTAATGAAAGAGGGAGGAATTTAGGGGTAACTCAGGGTGGGGGTTCTCCGACTCTATGGCCTCTTACTAATTATTACTGGCTCAATGGTGGAAAATTTCAGAGATAATTTTATACGATTAATATTTCGCGGTGTCATCGACTTAGCCGAGATAATTCGAGCACAGTGTATAGAAAAAATATAAACGCATGAAAAAAATACCTCAAAAGTTGGGTTGAAACCCCGTTCCTCAATTATATTTGCACCAAATGATGTCATTTGGAACACACTGTTGTAATTTTGAATATTCTGCAAGAAATGCTTTGATAGAGGTTCTTGTTCTGAAAGTAATGAATTCAGTGGTTCAGGTAGCGTTTCAGTTCTGGTAATTTGTTCTTTCCGTTCGCACAACATAATCCTGGTGGTTTGAGTCGAAACCTCAAAGCACTGCTGGAACAGTGAGCACAAATTGTGCTCACTGTTCCAAAATCGACCGATTTATCGCCGGCGTAAGCGACTGTTGGATCATAAACGCCAAACGTTCATAGGTAATTATTACATTTGACCGTCTGTTTTGTCGCCTCTCGCCTGAACTCGACGGTATGGATTCTTCCGGAGCCATGGTAGATCTCGCTTGAGAAATTCGCTTTCTGTTTAGCTCTAATCGCTGTCTACGCTCTTCTTCAGTCTCATTATCTCGAAGATTATGAACGCGGATTGCGTTACGCGTACGCCGACCGATATTT
This sequence comes from Netelia virgata, assembly GCA_951802705.1. Classification (NCBI taxonomy): domain Eukaryota; kingdom Metazoa; phylum Arthropoda; class Insecta; order Hymenoptera; family Ichneumonidae; genus Netelia; species Netelia virgata. The sequence continues at coordinate 20,696,211 of OX637865.1, forward strand.
TAATGCCTCACTGGTGGCATTTTCTTATCATTAAACGACGATAAACCTCTAAATACACATCAAAGCACACGAAACCTCAGATGAAAGAACAACACGAAACAAACAAACAAAGTATTGCTCTTGCAATGCAAAAAAAACGGTAATTTAATATGAATGAATGCCAATTTATCAATACTGTCAACATTTTTAAAGTTATCAGCTACTGGCTGAACAACTGAACGTCAATCTTTCAATGTTTTGTCAAAATATTGAAGATCTCCCCCACTGTATTCTGTCTCACTGACTCGCCCACTTTTCATAGTAAAAGATTTTTAAAACTTTTCCGTACGATTTTTTAAAAATACAAACCTTATCCTAACAATATCGAACACAACAAAAAAGCATTATCCAATTTGGTGCATCCGTCCGAAAGTTATGCACGTACATACATTTCGGCGATTTATTTTTATTTATATAGATAGATTGATAGATAGTTTTTTAAATCTTTAAAAACTTAAATTTTGTCAGAAAACTGGTCAGTTCAGGTCACTTCAGATAATTTTGCCCTCTTCGGCAAGGGCGGAGAGCGGGCAGCTCCAACGCTTCTCGGCGCGCTCTGATTAAACCAACTTTAAAAATGTATATCTCGTAAACTATTGAAAATATCCCTAATATATATTTGCAACTTTTGTTTTTAATGGTCCCATCTACCTCAGAATAAATGTTGCTATACATTATGCCACTCGCCCTGTATATCGAGTCTATCATCTGTCTTGGATTTCCGAGTGACTCGTCTGATAGTAGACGATGTAGATGCTGGAGTCTCGTTCAATAGACAGGGCGGAAGTGAAGACACTCTTGGCGAGAGACCAGACGTCTGCTTGAATCCTTATCAAGGCATACGATCCTTTTAACGTCGTTCTCTGTCTCTTTCTCTCCTTCCACGTTCCGCACCACCGTTCCTTTTTCGATTCGACGGTACAACGCCGAATTTAATACGTGTGACCATGGTCAAACCACCCTTTTGCCCTCTGTCATAGCGCTTCACGCGCCATCGATCGTTATTCGCCGATAGTGAAACTTTTTTTGTTGACGTATAACGTGTGTGCAATATCATGCGCAGATCAATCCCCAAAAACTTAACGCATTTACGCATTTTTTCATTTATTGCTTACTTCGTCAAGTATATCCTGCAAAATTCCGTCCAAAATCTACTATAAACAATTTTCTCATAGTTTATAAGAATTTATTAAAGAACATCGCAGAAGTCTAGTAACAGTCAGTAAAGATTCATAATTTGTCGAGGAAACTCTGGAAGAATGTAGAAAACTAATTTTCAAACTTTAGCATTGCCATAATTCCTCTATTACACTCCCTATATAATATAGTGTACAAGAAGCACACTGATTGTGAATGTCCCATTTAAGGAGAGAAATCTCTTTACATAAATAAAAATAGGACAATCTTCATGAATTTTTATGACAGTAAATCGGACCATTTATATTTCCAACTTTAAGGTTGGAACTATTGCTAGTTTCTTACGATTAAAACGCTATATTTTTTTAAAAATGACAACGTTTTGGAGCTATGCACTGCCTTACAGCAGAGTAGCGACGCGAGATGTAAATCGGTGGGAATCGTATACTTTATATATGAAGGAAACGATCAGTATTTTTTAATCGATAACATCTATATACTGTCGGTGAATTTAGGAAAAGTGAACAAAAGTTTCATTTTTACGCTGAATTTTCATTAAACTTTGCAATAGCACAATACTTTTTTGCTAACAATTTTCAGAACATTTAGTTTCACACAAGAGGTACCCGAGTCGAAATTTGTACTGCTCGTCTCAATCTCCTAGAGTCTATTTCCTTTGTAGCGCTCAAGCCGCTATCCTCCGCTCAATGCCAATCCGCTCTCCAGCTCGAATCTGGTGTCATCGTCAACCCTCGCCAACCCACTCTCAATTCTAAGTTCGAAAAACACGAACCTCCGGAGTCCGCTCTCGATTCCAACTGCCTAGCGAGCCTTCCCAACCCTCCCTCGATCGAAGTATTGCCTCGAGTAATGACCGGCGCTGGCAGTATCGCCAGAATCCGACAGGTGCGATCATTGGTTGCTGAAATATCCATGACCAAAGGCAAAAAGACCCTTTTTCATTAAAAGTTGGATATCTCAGCCAAAAACTGATGTAAAGAGATAAATAATAAATAAAATTGAAGCTGAAAAACCATCTGTTCCATGCATTTGTAATAAGGAGTTAGAGTCACTTGTAATGCCTGAAAACCCGCTTTTTTTAAAAAAAAACTTTTTTGAAGCCTGGTTTTATTATTTTTTGATACATTTTTTACCATAAACTAATAGAACCAACAATAAAATTTGCAAGATAAAATAGTAATAAATGGTCAAGACATAAGCCGCCTACAACGTATTGAAATAAAAAAGGCGTTTGCAGTGATCACTCCCCCTCATCACTGGATCATCCGAAATAAAAAAAAATAGCAGGGATCTTTAGTAAATCCTATTTCGTTGTCCTTGAACGAAGAATTTATAACAATTTTCAATATCCGCCATTTTCGACCAAATGGTGGATGTTCAAAGCCAGTTTTTTCAACCACAATTTCACCCATATATTCGACTATGAAAAAAAACGATTTACCACAAAAAAAAATCCTTCGTTCAAGGACAACAAAATTATGTTTAGAATAAGTGGTAAAAATTTCAAAGCAATCCGTAGTAGTTAAACAATACCGATTCTGGATACACGCGTGCTAGAGCACACCTACACGTCTCACGTACACACTCACGCATACACACGGGCGGTCAATGATGACGTCACACACTCACCGAATACTTCTCCTAGGTTATCGAGGGGGCGGGGGGCGGGGGTGATCTCGAATACTACACGTGGTCACGCGGGGGGGTATGAGGTATGAGATGCAAGATATGTGTTACCCAATATTTCTTAATCGTATTGTTTATTTAAAGTGTTGGATAAATATCCTTCGATGCCGCCGACCAATATCGAATTTCAACACAGAAACCCTATTGCTTATGTAACAGCCTAGTGTCAGATAAATAACTCTTTCGGCGAAGGAGGCAATAAATTAGATGGGGTCGGGGCAGAAGTGTCAAGCGATTTACCGCCCGGAAAATCATTTTTTGACACGAGGTGTTATGCGATTGTTCGCGCGAGGATCTGGTGAGCGGGAGAGGTGGTAGCGAGAGAAAACAGAAACACTATTCGCACTTGATGCTCGTCGTTTTATTTCTTCGTCAATAAGATAGGTATTACACGAAACACTGAGAGCGCGTTGCGCTACGCGATGGTCGTTTGAGATGAGCCGATAGTTTAAGAATAAGTCCAAAAGTTGAGCAGCCGAGTTAGTATACAAGATGAGAGTTGAGAAGGTCCAATAAACTGAGAAGCCGGGTCAAAATTAGATATAGAGAAATTCGATAATCGATACACGCACGTCTACACTTCTAGAACTCTCATAAGAGAATGGCCGAGGAACCGGTTCCGGTTAGGCACGAGGCGAGCCGGCGAGCGAAGTAGAAGGGGGAGCATCGAGCGGACATCGATCGACCAGAGCTCCTCTATCGATCGGGAATGACTTGAGCGGCAACGTTTGAAAGCCCTTTCGGTTTCGCCGAAACAGCGATATATTTTATCTTCTAAATGGGAGCACGCGGGTACCGATGACAGGTATATCGAATTTCAAAAATGGATGAAAAATGGACTTATAAATATTAGGTTTTTGAATAGAGCGTTGAAAACCGTTACAACTCTGTGTTTCGCGAAGAAATGACAGAGTTCAGTGGGAAGATTCTGTGTCGGCGTTCGGATCAAGCATTTATACCGGAATAGTGATAAATCTTGGACATAAAGATGTGAAACGTTTTCTCAATGATTCGAAAAATTTAATCATCAGAAGATTGAAAAATATTCTGTTAAAGGACAGCAGTGTGAAAGTAAACTGTATGCTTGCATGTAAATTTTCAATCGCCAAAAATGCTGACATCATCGAGGAGATTAAATTTTTCAACACGCGAAACAAGGAAATGTACATGATGACGAATTTCAAGCAGTGGTAAAACGGGTGAGTGGAAAAACTATTGGTGAAAGTCGAAGACTTTCAAGAAAAAGATTCGGGCTGGTCCAGGGTTGAGATCATCAATCTAACCGTCAACATCAGCAAGCATATGCCACTACATGGAGGACTGTCTACATTCGTCGAGCTTCCACGTGACATTCAAAACAAGAAAACAGTCGTCAACATCTAAAACGACGACCACTACTGCTTCTTGTGGGCAGTTACCGCAGCTCTTCACCCAAGCTCATCCAATACGACTCACACATCTTCATATCCTCCTTTTAGCACAGTACGACGATATCGATTTTCCTATGCGATTGAAAAATGTTGGTAAATTAAAAAGAATGAACAATTCGACAATCAATGTGTAGGGACTTCAGCGCGATGAGGGTAAAAAACGCCGTAACGAAGTAATACCCGTTTACGTTAGCCGTAACAAATCCGATAGGCCCACGATTCACCTGCTCGTGCAAGAAATAAATACCGAGAATTGCGATGAAGAACTAGGAAAAAACATTAATACTATTTATCATTTTGCTTGCATACAAAATCTTTCTCGTCTGGTAAGCACGCAGATTTCAAGATACGGACATACCACTTGGCTCTGCGATCGTTGTTTGTCTCACTTTTCTATGGAAACTGGACTTGAAAAACACGGCGATGATTGCGCAGCTTCAAATAAAACGAGAATTATTATGCCAAGCGGTGACGATTCAATTCGAAAATTCAAAAATTATAAGCATAAAATAGATGTGCCGTTCGCAATTTACGCCGATCTCGAATATATCTTGAATCCAATCACGTCAAAAGACGATGCAAATACAAGGGCCTATCACAAACATATCCCCCACAGTATCGCATATTATTTCAAATGTAGGTTTGATGATTCTCTATAAAAATTCAAAATTTATCGTAACAAATATTGTGTAAAGCGGTTTGTCAATGAATTAAAAGAAATAGCCGAGCCGTTGAGCGCAAGCTTGAAATCGGTCAAACCGATGAGTAACGATGAAAAAATGGACTTTGTTTTGCCGAAAATTGACACATTTGTGGAAAACCGTTGCTTCCGAAGACATAAAACATCGTGATCATTGTCATTTTTCAGGTAAATATCGCGCTGCCGCACCCGAGGGGTGTAACTTGAACTTTAAAAATTCACATACCATTCCGGTAGTGTTTCACAATCTATCAGGCTATGACTCACACTTTTTAATCAAAGCTCTCGCCAACCAATTCGAAGGTTCGATCAAACTCTTGCCGGTAAATAAGGAAAATTACATATCGTTCACGAAGAGTGTCACGGGCATGCTCATAGATTATCGGTTCATAGATTCATTTAGATTCGTGCCGTCAAGTATCGATAGTTTAGCATCGCATCTTAGTAACGACGAAAAGCTAATCACGAGCATGCACTGTAATAATGCACAAGAATTTGACTTATTAACGAGAAAAGGTGTTTTTCCACATGATTACGTAGACAGTTCCGACAGACTCGACGAGACCGAAATACCGACGAAACAAAAATTTTATTCGCAATTGAAGAGCGAGTTGTCAATGTGGCAAGTTTTCAATGTGAAAACCTTGGGAGAATACTCGGATCTCTATCTAAAAACGGATGTTCTTCTTTTGGCGGACATTTTCGAAAATTGTCGACAACAATGTAAAATGGCGTATGATCTGGATCCATTGCATTATTACACTGCGCCCGGGCTAGCGTTCGATGCAGTGCTAAAATCTACGGGTGTCAAGCTCGAGCTCTTGACGGACGTGGATATGTTAATGTTTACAGAGAGAGGCATTCGAGGTGGATTGGCACAATGTTCGAGTCAATACGCAAAAGCTAATAATCGTTACATGGGTACAGAATTCGATTCAAGCGAGCCCGAAACATATCTCATATATTATGATGTAAATAATTTGTATGGTGCGACAATGAGTCAGTATCTGCCTAATGGCTCTTTCGAATGGATGGGGGAAGAAGACTCGATAGATCCGCGTGACATTCCCGATGATAATGAAATAGGATAGATATTCGAAGTCGACCTCGAGTATCCGCAAGAATTACACGAATTACACAAAGACTTACCCCTGGCACCGGAACCTTATGTACCGCCAGGCAGTAAAGACGCAAAATTAATGACAGCGATACGCCCAAAAAGTCGATACATCCTACATTATCAAAATTTGAAGCAATATATGAATTTGGGTCTAAAACTCGTTTCAGAGTTCGTAGAACTCTGAAATTTCGACAGCATCCCTGGCTGCAAAAATACATTTATTTGAATAACAACTTCAGGAAAAAATCTACCAATGATTTTCAAAAAAAATTCTACAAACTCATAAATAATGCCGTTTTTGGTAAAACCATGGAAAATGTAAGAACACATCACGATGTACGACTCGTTACTAAATGGGATGGCAGGTATGGAGCTGGAGCTCTGATCGCAAAACCGACATTTCATAGCCGTACGATACTCGACGAGGATACTGTAATTATCGAATTGACTCGCTCTCAAGTTAAATTTAACAAACCTATATACATAGTGTTTGTATTCTTCATTTGGCAAACATATACATCTACGAGTTCCACTATGATGATATAAAGCAAACGTTTGACGATCGAGCTAAACTAATGTACACTGATACAGATAGTTTACTCTATTGCATAGAGCCCCCTGATATATACGAAATCATGAAACGCGATATTCATAAGTTCGATACATCCAATAATTCACCAGCCAATCCGTATGGTATGCCGCTAGTTAATAAACAAAGTTTTGGGTCTTATGAAGGTTGAAAATATTGGTCAAATTATGCAGGAATTTATTGGGTTAAGAGGGAAAACGTGTAGTTTCAGAATACAAAACTCGGTTAAAATACGTGCGAAAGGCGCAAAGAGAGCTGCGCTGAATACGATAACGTTTGACGATTACAAACGATGTCTCTGTGATCGTCAAGTTTTAATAAAAAATAAAAAATTAATTCGGAGCAAAAATCACAAAGTCGAAATAGTGAATCAGAAAAAAGTAGCTCTAAGTTGGAATGATGACAAATGAATAATATGTCCAAATATGATTGACATCCTCCCATGGGGTACTCAATTATAAAACGTATCATAGAAATGTAAATATAACAGTGTAAATAAATTTTTTATAAAATTTATCACTATGAGATGTGGTAATAATCGTCGAAGACATCGTGAAAGCAGCACGAAGAGGTGTCCTTGTATCAATAGAAGAATTGCTGTAGAAACAATGTAAATACGAAAAAATAGTTCCACTGCATAATGTGAATAAAATGTATATTTTTACCTCACTATTCATTTAGGAGAATAAATTATAACACCATTTTGTAAATTTTTTTTATTATTTCTATCGATTAAAACGTATGATATAAACGAAAAAAAAAATTACTAATCACATTTATTTATCCAACTATTGTGAGAACTATCGAAACCTAACCATTTTACAAACAATTTATTGCCACGCGTTCGAATGACTTTTTCCATAAGGTATGTATTTGGATATTTGACGGGTGCGAGTTCTTCTTGATAGAAACCGCCCTCGATCGGCTGGTATTCATAATCTCGCAACTTGTACGTTACAGGATCGGTATTTACAACTCTGCTTATAACGAATATTTCCGTTGTCCGGTTTGGTGTATAACCTTTTTCGAAAACGTGCTTATACTTGCTTATTCGTACTTTATCGCCAACTTTGAATTTTATCTTTCGCGTTCGATTAACTTAGGATTTTCGATAAACGTATAGTAAGATATTTTTTTCATTTCGAGCAGTAACGTCGGAAGGCCTCATGTTTATCGTACGATGCTTAGAATTATTGTAATTATTAACCAAATCTTTGAGTATATTGATCCACTTGTACGATCCACGTAGGGAAAATTGTTTCCACATTCGCTCTTTGATCGTGCGATTAAAACGTTCGCATATCGATGCTTTCATGTTACTGAAGGTGGAGTAGACCGTAATTCCGTTGCGTTGGAGCAGAGTCTTGAGTTCGCTGTTATAAAACTATTTACCGCGATCAACATACAATTTTGTTGGGGCACGATCAAGTTTAAGAACCGACGCCATGGCACTCGACACATCCTTGCCACTTTTCGTTTTCGTTGGTACGATCTGTACTGTAGAACTTCGCGATTATTCGTTTGATCCACGTGAGTTGTAAATTCACGTGCGCGATGAGACGACCAAGTCAGACGGTACGAGTGCTCACAGTCAAAATTAATTGACGGCAAGCTAGTTTCGCGTGAAATCAGAATGAATAGGAGGATCCAGTGGTAGGTTGTAAGAAGACTATATTTTATCAATTTCACAGTAACAATATAATACAAAGGGTGTGAAGAAGAATGTGGATAGAAATGTTGACTCGGCACCAAGTCGCTGAAGACTGATTTTTGGAAAATTATAAAGAACAACTCTCAAATTTTCCTTCTTCCCTTTAACGTGGTGGGAGAAACGTTCTAAGAGTTAATAATGCGTTTCCATTGGATACGGGGTTGAAGACTCGCAAAAAGTGGGGAGCGTCTTCAACCCGGTCAGTGTGGGGTGCGCGGAAAAACTATACAGTAAATTTGCACTTATGGAAAATACGCACAAAAAATATAATGACGAGAAATATTATTCATAGCGTCTCAGTCGACGCTCCACGATCCAAGCGTACTTTGAAAAAATGTCTATAATTGTTAGTAGATATTTATAGCCATTATTGTACTGCCCGTACGCCGACATATCAACGAGATCAGCTTGCTACGTCTCATCCAACTCACGTATATCAACGTGACGCCGTGAATAATTTTTCCGTGCTGGTTTATGGAATTCATCCGCTATCGTCTGTTTTTCCATGCTGCGACGCAATTAATTCAAGACGATCAGACCAAATTTATGAATTACGTAAAGACGATTTTTCGAGATTCGCGTGTTCAGATTTTGTATAGCGTATTCCACACTGAATTTGTGTGATCTCAGTTGCTCGTTCAAACGAGTAATAAGTCCGGAATCGCGTTCAACAAGTTCTTGTACCAATGCATCGTTCACTCGCTCGTGTTTCGCGTGTTCGTGAAATTTCGATTGGAAGACTTGAAGCATCGCTTCGGATTCATCGATACTATTTCGCAAGACGGATGTAACGCCGTAAATAAGTTCAACTTCCTCCTCAATAGCAGCATGCATCACTCGCACGCAGACACGGCATCGTGTTCTCCGAGGGGGGCACCTAAATTACACAATCTTCGATTGTCCATATCGTATTGACCATCGACGGTGATTTTAAAACCTTCTCGGGGGGGGGGGGGGGGGCGACTGCCACCGGTATCAGTATTCCTACTCTCTCTCAAATGATGACCAAACACATCAATGCTCATTCTGACGGTTGCGATAGGACTGCGCTCGAATACTCGTTAGCCGGCATTAATAAATGATTCCAGCTTCTCGTAGTTCTTCGATAATGGAAACGATCTCGTTCGAATGACTAAAATTTCCGGCTGATTGGGAGGCAAAGAGAAGTCGTAACGTATCGACTAATTCGTTGGGGTCGTCCCAATAAACGTAATCTAGACTACTGTTCCTTTTAACAATTTTAGCACGCGGCAAGCCTTTACCCAATCGTTCCGACTGTCTCTTTGGTGCAGATTTTCTCAACGGTGAGGCAACAATGAGTGCAATTATATTTTTGAATTTCGCGCTTTTATTCTCGCGAATGGCGTAATCGGTGACGTAATGTTTTCTGTAAGCGTTTGTCGCGTTGAGGATTTCGCGATAATTTTCTGTATCATTCGCCATTACGAGAGATTCATTGGGTAATTTTTTAAATATCAATTCCAGTAAACCCTCACGTTGATCATAAGTCACCGACATCAACCGATGTCGGTGACTTCGATGTCGGTCACCGGCACAAATAATATTTTGCTCAAACGTAATTGGTGAATTCCCGATCATTAAACGATCTCCCTGTAATTTTCGCACTCTATACGACGCGTCGGTTGCCCATTTGAACTCGCTTAGAGTCCTGCTGTGCGGCAAAATTGTGAGCGTTTCCTCCTAACTTAATCCCCGTTAAAGGTGCAGGTAGCAATGTTGACTGTTATGCTAACCGTGGTAAAGCTGGAAGTTAATATTGTTGGTGCCACCTTTGGTTAAAACTTTCATTACTGTTCCGCGTAGATCCTCCTGTACATATTTCCAGTAATGCATCTTTAGTAATGTATCTTTTCATTTTTTCAACAGAATCACAATTATCACGAATAGCCTTGCCAAAATACTCTGCTAATTTATCAATCATTTTGCCCGTAAGTTTTCCGTTACCGCCGAGTCCTGTATTATTCGTTTTACACCCACGTAGAAATGTGCCGATTAGTTCTTGAATATGACCAACGCATTCTTGTTTCGATACAACAGTTTTTCCATAAGGAGCAGCTTTTAGTATGACAGAGTAAGTCTTTGAGTCTCCGTCGCCGACGTAATTTAAAAATCTTACTCCAAGATTTTTCAACGAACGAAGAAATATTTCAACGACAGAATCAACCTCCATCTTTCCTGCAGATCATGTGTGATTTGCCGAACAAGTCTCTTCATGTAATGCTTACCATTCTGCATACTTCGCAGTGCCTTCTCTATCTTTCCATAATTCATACGCTTTGCAATAAGAACTTTTTATAAGCATATCTATAACTTTGCAAGTGTAATGACCTATAAGCGAAACAACACCATACAGAGATGGAAACCCACGTTTATGCCATGTTCCATCGCCAGATACTGTCAAATCAGTATTTTTATTTTGACTGTTCTTGGAATTCAAGTCAATGTCTTCTCGACAAGACTTTTGCATGAAAAATTCGGTGACGTTTTTACGCGCTTCACATATTTGGCTCACAAGGAGACCGTACGGTTTCGGAAATTGACTTCGGGATGAGACTAAGCAGGTTAATAGTATTCATTAAGGGTATTCACCTCATAAAGTAATAGAGCGCACTTGCCATAAGTTTCCGAGAAAAAGGGCCTTAAAGTTAACCCCGTAATTGCGAGATATCGGAAAAACAAAAAACTCGTGTCCGCTAGTTTTCCATCCTCCACGTGTATGCAAATTTACATCTCAATCGATTAAAAATTCTCGGAGATACGTATGAAAAAATTCGAATTTTGCAATAAACAATATGCAATTTATTATTATCTGCATCGTTTTCATCTCCAATGTATAGTACGAGAAAAAATAAATGTTATTGCAATTTGAATTTTTTAAATATCTCGTACCGTTAAAAAGTTATCGCCAAAAATGAAAAAACAACCCCATTTTTTAGGGTGTGTTTCACCCGCTAAAACCGTTTTTCCGCCGATAAAAAAAAATACGTATCGATTAGTTTTTGATACTCTACCAGATACCAAAGTTTTAATAAAATCGGAGGGGGACACCTCAGTGATGTTCCTTGTAAGTATTGATGAGAAGCGGATATGCGACGCCGAGCACAAAGCCGAAACAAACACGCATGAGGGTCGTCTGCGTGCAAAACACGAAAAAAATAATCAGTCTCTGGATGGTGAGCAGCTGCTATACGATCCAGGAATAGCTAACTGATGATAAGAAAACGAAATACAGATATAAAATTTTGTTTGTATGTCGAATTATCCTTCAGTAAAACTTTGAACGCGTTTTTCTCGAAACTACGTTTTTCAACCTGGTTGACAGTATATTTGACATACTATTCATCCGATTTGCATATACCAAGTCTTAAAATGTTCGTAAGTCCATTTCTATGGAACCATGTGGGGATTTTTTTTTATAAAGTGCCCTTCTATTTTTTGTTTTCTTTTCATAAACGATGAAATTTTTCTGTAAAAATAAGAGATAAAATTCGCTGGTCTGCCATTTTTTTAGATATCGAAAGTCCCCTACATGGTTCTATAAACCTTGAGACCGATATTTCTTTTCTGACTATTATTTCGAAATATCCACCCGGCGCGGCCGTGGTACGTCGCCTGCCGGGGCTCTTTTGACAATGTTTTTCAATATCTATACTTCGCTTTGGGCGCCAGTCAGTTTTACTTTCTGACGAACGACACTCTTTTGACAAATAAATTGAGAGACAGGATTCTCAGGAGAGGATTCCGTTGTAGGACCAAATAAGTTCGCAAGATCAATGGAAGACCCAAATGATCAGATTGTTTGTGCAACGTCCGCTGGTCAAGATTCTTCCCGTTTCTTTTTAACGAACGCTGACTGTACCAACTAATCACGTTGGTTTTAAAAACACTTCACCCGTCAGGGTTGTAAGATCTGACGCCACTAGTAAGGCACGCGATTAGTGTGATACGATCACCCGAAGAATTTATCCGCGAGTGATCCGTGTTGGGAGGATAATAAGGAATATTCCACACTGTTTGAAAGATAGAATAACAATTTAATAACAATAAGTGAATTGAACTTGTACAGTGAAAATAAGTCAGTGATATATATACGGCTGTGCGACTGTACAAAAAAGTCGACAGATATCGCGAGAAAAACACTGTTCGTCGTGGAAGATGTAGAGACACACTGGCTTGTCCAGTCTTAGTTCTTAGTTTTTAATATGTTTGGTAGTTTTCCTATTGGTTGATGAAGATACAAATTCGCCAATAAGAATAAAACACGCCCCGTACTGACAAGGACAGAGTCGGAAAATCCGACGACTCGGCACCGCCCCACCCTTGTCATAAATGTTTGGAAAAACGTGTACGCTGTTATTTTATTTAATCTGTGTGACTAAGTAAAAATCACGTACCAGAATTAGCGACGGAAAAAACTTAACGATATGCCCTGTGATTAGAAAGATCCCCAGCCCATAATAAAGGACGGAGTGCCCCGACCCTTTCGTCTGGCTGCCAAATGTTTTATTGCTAGCCAAGACAATTGGGCATGAGAGGCCTCGCGATCGCTTGGTGTCCGGACGGAGACCTTTCTTTTTATTATATATTGATATTTCTTGAACTCGTCCTCCGTACGGGACATACTCCCCCCTTGAGAGGACTCCGATCAAGAATTTCTTAATAATTAACATTGTGTATTAGTTATGATACTGCTGAGCTCCTAATGCGTGGTCATCCGTAAAATGATGACACGGTTAGTGAGAGATCTCCGGGGTGTTGTTTGGCAAGGGGGCCAAGCATCTAACGTTTCGCGTGCTGACTCCTCTTGGCGTTTTAATCCGGACGACTCTCACGATGCCATCTGGACCCGGTAGAAGTTCAATCACCCTTCCCATGGGCCATCGAAGAGTTGGTTGATTGTCCTCTTTGATGAGGACGAGTGTTCCCTCCTTGATGTTGTGCGAACCGTGGGTCCATTTGCTCCGGAGGTTGAGTTCCGTCAGATATTCTCGGTGCCACCGTTTCCAGAAATCCTGTTTTACCTTTTGGACGTGTTGCCACGAAGATAACCTATTTTCCGGTACCTCGAGATGATCGCTCTCAGGAACGCTCGTTAAAGAATTGCCAATAAGGAAATGTCCAGGGGAGAGCACGAGAAGATCGTTGGGATCGGAGGAAATTGGAGTCAACGGACGGGAGTTAAGGATCGCTTCGATTTCGACTAAGAATGTATAAAATTCTTCGTATGTAAAAAGTTTCTCACCAACGACACGTATGAGATGGCGTTTAAATGCCTTGACGGCTGCTTCCCATATCCCACCAAAATTGGGTGATCGAGGTGGTATGAAGTGCCACTCGATTCCTTTTTCCGCGAGATAGCGATGTACGATCTCGTTCTCAGTGTTTTTTAATAACAGGTTTAGATCGTCCTTTAATTCTCTATTAGCTCCGACGAAATTTGTTCCGTTATCAGAATAAATTTTTTGACATAAGCCTCGTCGGGCAATAAAACGCTTCAAAGTCGCTATGAATCCCTGACTGGTGAGATCGGTAACTAATTCTAAATGCACCGCTTTTACTGCCATACAGACGAAAACAGCGACGTAGATTTTGACCCGACCTCGATTTCGGAATTTTTTCTCTTTAATGAAAAAAGGGCCGCAATAGTCAATGCCGACATTCAGAAATGGTCGCGATTCCGTGACACGGACGTTCGGCAAATCGCCCATTTGATACTCCGCCATCCCTGGCTTGACCTTGTTGCATGGCAGGCAGTTCCGTATGACGTGACGAACTTGGTTTCGTCCATCGATGATCCAATACCTTCGACGAAGTGAATACAAGGTTGCTTGATTCCCCGAGTGATAATTGCATACATGATCATATCGGATGATTAGCCGAGTAATATAGTGTCCGCGTGGTAAGATCATGGGATGCCTTTCTTCGAACGCCGCCGCAGAGTGTCTTAGACGACCTCCGACGCGTAAGACTCCATATTGATCGATGAATGGATTTAACTGTAAGAGCTTGCTTTTTTTGTCAACTGGGTTGTTCCTTGACAAATCCTTTATTTCATCCGAGAAATGTGCGGCTTGCGTAAGTCTGATTACTGTGTAGTTTGCGATGCGCAATTCGTCGCAGCTCAATGGACCCGTATTCTTGTTCTTGAATCGCAGACAATACGCGATAACTCTTCGCAGTTTAATGACTGACGAATATCTGTCCAGTATGTCTGATTGAAATGGAGTCGCCATGCATTTTATCGCTCTCGTCTCCGGTATTCGTTCGAGGCTGGGAAGCCCGAGCGATGGCCACTGTTTTTTTTCTTTCAGCATCCGTGATGGTCCATTGATCCAGATGGATGGCGATACGAATTCTTCTGGCGTTTGCCCTCGAGATATCAGATCCGCTGGGTTATCGGCCGATCGCACATGCCTCCAGTTGCTGACGTCGGTGCGTGCTTGTATATCAGCGACGCGATTTGCTACGAATGGCAATAGATGTTCCGGATTCGCGCGGATCCAGTGTAGAGCAATCGTCGAATCACTCCAGAACGTTGCCTTTCCTTGAAATGACGGCAACGCTTCGCAGACCGTAGTGTACAAGCGCGCTAAAAGTTGCGCAGCACTCAACTCCAGGCGAGGAATCGTCATCTGTTGACTAGTGCCCGACTGTTTGTTGCTCTTAAGCGGTGCGACGCGACCCTTCGAGCATAACAGTGCTGTTGCCACCTCGCCCGTGGCTGTCTTACTGCGCACGTAGAAGCAAGCTCCGTATGCTCGTTCGCTGGCGTCACAAAATCCGTGGAGTTCAATCTCGCTGGGTGCGGAGACTTCGATTTTTCGAGTGAATGATAGTTCGTTGAGCACCGGTAACTGCCGTGTATATTCGAGCCATTTTGTGTAGATTGATAATGGGATTGGATCATCCCAATCTAGCCTTTCGATCCATAACTCTTGCATCACGAGTTTGGCGCAAGTGATCACTGGACCCAGTAAGCCGAGCGGATCGAAGATCTTCGCGATGTCCGACAAAATCATTCGTTTTGTCGCTCGGCCGTTAGGTGGATTTGGTTTTACTGTATATACAATGTGGTCCTGCTCGGAATTCCAGTGTACTCCGAGGGTTTTTATTGTATGGTCTTCCTTCGATTGTAGTTTCAGGTTCACATGGCTCGCTGGCAAACCTTCCATGAGCCGTAGATCGTTCGCTGCCCATTGTCGAATGCGCAATTTACCTCTTTGCAAGATTTCGGTAATTTCGTCACGCAGTTTCAATGCTTCTTCGATCGTTGGCGCTCCAGTCAAGAGATCGTCTACGTAAAAATCTCTTTTTATTGTCGCTGCTGCTGATGGAAATTCAATTCCCTCGTCGTCTGCAAGTTGATGCAAGCATCGTATCGCTAGGTAAGGTGCAGGCGATAGACCGAATGTGACCGTATTCAGCTCATAGGCGGCGACTTGTCCCTCTGGATCTCTCCACAAAATGCGTTGATATTTCCGGTCGTCCTTACGTATCCAGAACTGGCGATACATTTTTTCGATATCACCTGTTATTACGTAATTGTGAGATCTGAATCTCAACAATAGAGAAACAAGATCTGCTTGGATCGTGGGTCCTACCATAAGCGCATCGTTCAGCGAGGTACCTGTGGAAGATTTGGCCGAACCATCGAATACGACTCGCAGCCTTGTTGTTGCACTTTGATCCTTTATGACCGAGTGGTGAGGCAGGTAGAAACCCTTCTCGTTGAGTGGGTCAGTGATTCTGCTCATATGGCCCAGGTCGATGTACTCTTGTAATACCGTGCAGTATTGTTTCTGGAGTCCGGGATCTTTGCGCAATTTTCGTTCCAATGCGGAAAGCCGTTTTTCTGCTACCGCTCGAGTTTCACCAAGGAGCGTGATCTTCTCGTTAAAGGGAAGAGCCACGCTGTATCGTCCATCTGATTCTCGAGTGACGTTCTTGCGGAAATGCTCTTCGCAGCTTCCTGGAGTTGGGTTTTGGTTGTCCGGTTGCATAATTTCTTCAATTTGCCAAAATCGGTTCATAATTTTCTCCATATTTGTCAGAAAACATGACCGCCCCTTTACAATGGAATCCATTGTGGTTTCTAGGGGTACGCGTCCGCCGACAATCCAGCCAAATCTCGTGTTCTGTAAATAGAGATCTGGTTCGCTGGGTTTGGACAGCCGCACTTGTCCTACGCAGAGCGAAGATAGTGTGGGTCCTGCTCCAATTAATAAGTCGACTTGGCCAGGTTGATCGAACGACGGATCAGCCAGCGGCTTATTTTTCGGTAAGAGCATATTCTTGCGGTTTATGCGATCGTCTGGCACCAATCCCGTAATCGTTTTCACTGTGAGGAAATGCAAAGAACGGGTGAAGCTGTTGAGTCTCGATGAGATCGTTGCCTTAATCAAGAAATTCGTCGTTGAACGCGTCTGATTCATGGAGGAGATTGGGATGCTGCATCGTTTTTTCTCCAAGCCGAGTGACGTAGCCAATCGATCGGTCATAAAGTTCGTGGTGGAGCAGGTATCAAAGAGAGCTCGATGTTCTCGCTGCTGACCTAACTTATCCCTTATCATGACGATGGCTGTTACTAAAATTTCCTGCTGAGACGTGTTCGAGACCAACGTTACTGCTTCATCTTCTGGTGCGAGTGTCGATCCTAGTCACGCCTGTTCGGTCAACGGGGGTGACGTTTTAATCGTTTCGCCAAAATGCAACCACGTGTGGTGTTTTTTCTGGCAAACCATACACGTGTATTTTGACGTACAATCTTTTGTTTTATGCTCCGAATGAAGACAATTCAAACACAACCTTTTGTTCCTCGCGATCTCGTGGCGATCCTTCGGTGTCAAGGCCTTGAATTTTTGGCATCGTGTAAGCGCGTGGGTCGGTTCTTCGCACATCGCACACGACGCCTGAGTGGTGGTCGTCGCGAAACACTGTCGCTGCGACTGGCTCTTATCGTATTTTCCCTTATTATTGCGATTCCTTGGCTTCCCGTTCGTCACTTCATCTCTCGGAGTTCGTGATAATGTTGGATCGTCCGTAGCAATAATCGTTTCGCGCAAGAATGTTGTTAAGTTCTCGTACGTTGGAACTTCATTTCCACGTTGTGCGCGCTTCCAATCTCTACGAGTGGTTTTATCGATTTTGTTTAGTACGAGAAACACTAACATAGTGCTCCACTTATCAACAGGTTCTCCTAACGATTTCAGTGCTGAAAGATGTAGCTGCACGGTATTGACGAGGGAGTTCAGTTCTGACGCCGATTCCCGTTGCATCGTGGGAATATCATAAAGCGCGTTTACATGCCGTTCAAGGATTTTGCTCTTGTGTTCAAAGGTTTCCTTAAGAATTCGCCATGCCTCTCGAAAACTGTCGTTCGTCGTGCTGAAGCTGCGCACCAGCCGTTCTGGCTCGCCGCTCAGACACGATCGCAAATATTTTAATTTTTGTGTATCCGCGATGTCTTGTCTCTCGCCGATCGTCGTTTGAAAATCATCTCGAAAGCTGAGCCAATTCTCATATGCTCCGTCAAAACTTGGCAGTTTTTGCTCAGGTAGGCGTACATTTGAAGGTGTCGATGAAAATGGGCTCGGAGATGGAGGAATGTAACCGACGTTTGCCTCGGCGAGAGTCGCTTCGCGTTCGTATTTGCGAGCCCTTGCCATAAGACCTATTAAACTATGTTCCATGGACTGCTGCTCGTTTTCGTGGTGAAGCGCGGGTTCGAGTTCTTGCAGATCTAGGGATATCTCCGTTAATGACTCGAACGACTTACCGACGCGTTCCATGCAGACCTTGAGAGAATCTAAATCTGGACTTTCTTGATAACCGTCCAACAGTCGTTTGAGTGTCGTTAATTGACCCTTTATGATCGCTCGACGACGAACGAGACGGTCTTTTATTCTCGCGTTTTCCTCAGAGAGCGACATCGTCGAATTATCGAAGCGCGGTCTTAAAAAGGCGAAGGAAGAGGAAAATTGGCACTATCAACGAGCTTACCTTTTCGATGCGAAGTCGTCCGTTCTGCAACGTGTTGAAGCCGGTTGGTTTCAGAGTGCACGATTAATTCTTCTTATTCAGCCTTTACGTGTATCGTCTCACTTTGTTGTTAATACACTATTTATGTCTTAATTCACTGTATTCACTTCACTATCCGGCTCGAAGGACCAAAATGTTTGTGCAACGTCCGCTGGTCAAGATTCTTCCCGTTTCTTTTTAACGAACGCTGACTGTACCAACTAATCACGTTGGTTTTAAAAACACTTCACCCGTCAGGGTTGTAAGATCTGACGCCACTAGTAAGGCACGCGATTAGTGTGATACGATCACCCGAAGAATTTATCCGCGAGTGATCCGTGTTGGGAGGATAATAAGGAATATTCCACACTGTTTGAAAGATAGAATAACAATTTAATAACAATAAGTGAATTGAACTTGTACAGTGAAAATAAGTCAGTGATATATATACGGCTGTGCGACTGTACAAAAAAGTCGACAGATATCGCGAGAAAAACACTGTTCGTCGTGGAAGATGTAGAGACACACTG
Source organism: Netelia virgata (assembly GCA_951802705.1). NCBI lineage: Eukaryota > Metazoa > Arthropoda > Insecta > Hymenoptera > Ichneumonidae > Netelia > Netelia virgata. The sequence goes on from OX637865.1 coordinate 20,715,212, forward strand.
GCTTGTCCAGTCTTAGTTCTTAGTTTTTAATATGTTTGGTAGTTTTCCTATTGGTTGATGAAGATACAAATTCGCCAATAAGAATAAAACACGCCCCGTACTGACAAGGACAGAGTCGGAAAATCCGACGACTCGGCACCGCCCCACCCTTGTCATAAATGTTTGGAAAAACGTGTACGCTGTTATTTTATTTAATCTGTGTGACTAAGTAAAAATCACGTACCAGAATTAGCGACGGAAAAAACTTAACGATATGCCCTGTGATTAGAAAGATCCCCAGCCCATAATAAAGGACGGAGTGCCCCGACCCTTTCGTCTGGCTGCCAAATGTTTTATTGCTAGCCAAGACAATTGGGCATGAGAGGCCTCGCGATCGCTTGGTGTCCGGACGGAGACCTTTCTTTTTATTATATATTGATATTTCTTGAACTCGTCCTCCGTACGGGACACCGATAATGAGACAGATTTATTCTTACGTGTATTTTGACAGAGGTTCGTATTACAGCGTTCTTCGCTGATCCTTCGACAGGCCACTTGACAAAACTAGACACGCACTTTCTTCTGAACCTTTACCGCTATTCCCCAATATGAAAATTAGTAGGCAAATTACTGTCTCGGGACGCGTGTGTTAACATCAAGACGGTGCGCGATCGAGTGCTTGTCCATCGTCTCTGATCGGCAAACGGAGTCAATAGGTAAAGAGGGGGAGGGGAAGAGGAGAATCGTCGCGCTAACTTCGAGCCTATCGGCCCTTTGTCAACGAAGATTCACGAAAAGCGTAGTGAGCCGCGAGTGTGGCTAACGCACGTCGTCGTAGGCCCGACTCACTACAGGGCATCTCGACAACACCCGACAATCTCGGGCTTTTATGCTGTCGAGAAAATCCTCCGGTAACAACCTATATATCGAGTTTATAAATATAAATATATTTTTCGTATTTTTCAGATGAACCGTAGGTACCTCTTAATTGCTGTTAACCACCAAGCAGCAACTTTGTCGGAGTATCTTTTTGGAAGCGGCGTACACCGCAAATTATTCTTATGATTCAAATAAAAAATGTTTGTCGTGTCTTGTATGTATATAATGAATATTAGTATCAATTAAAAAGAACATTCGTCGTTTGCTCGAAAAAAATTATTAAAAATACACCCTCCTTCCGCGCGTGCGCCCTAGTTTAGTGCCTTAAGCAAATTTTTTAAGCCTTGATTATCCACCAGGGTAAAAGACTGATTGTCCTTACAAATCATGCACAATATAGCATTGTTAATCTTTCTCGCTTTGTCACCAGTAATAAAAGAATATGAGTAAATTTCTTAAAAATTATTTTTTATTGACTTCTGATTTTTCGACGAAATCAATAACTTTCTCCATTTCCATTGTTGATGTATTTAGGCTTAATAAATCTGAATCAGTTTTTTATTGCACATTATTAGTTTTTTAATTTCTAAATTAATAGCTTTGTGGACGTTCCTTACATGCCCCATCAAATTGGTAGTGTTTCCAGCCGTTAGTATATTTTTTTCGCATAGTTTACATTTAGCAGTTTTATCATAAATTTTCTCAAAATAATTGCAAACTTTACTTTTTTATTAGGTGCCATAGTAAAATAACTCTGAAGCACAAATTATTGTTGTCAAATTAAATACTTTTTAACAAAGTGCAGATGAGACACCGTTATCGATACAAATATATGGGTCCCAACACTATCAATGGATATCGCAATAAACGATGTGAATCAATAAATCTTAAAGAACATCTCGCGCTTTTACTAAATCGTTCCAATAATTAACAGAAGAACAAAGATCGTGTTATTCGTGTTACATTTAGTCGATATCGAAACAAAAACATTACCTAACCAAAGGTACGAAAAACAGGACTGCTAATATTATTAATCAATACAAAGTACAAACTCATCTGCACTTCACTTTCGCTTAGCAACTCGTTATTCTATAATTCACACTAATAATTACTTTTAATGTACCAATAAATCAATAAACAAAAAACACCAACGTAACCTCAGCTGACTTCAATGAACCGTTCGACCATTTTTTAACATTAAAGGTATGAGCAGTTTTGCCAATCCTGTGCTAGAAAAAAACTGCATTCAAGCTTTAAAAAATTGTAGAAAACTGTGAATGTTATTTAAAAAACCTGAAGTATACAGTTATTGTATTTTATTTAATACCATAATTTTTTAAATTGAATTTATTTGGCAAAATCCTGTCAGTTATTTGAAATAGGAAATAAAAATTGTATGATTGGTATTAATAAGTTGCAATATACAGTGACAATGCCTCTCCACATGGACTGTATTGTAGGGACGTCGAAATTCGCCCCTCTCAAGGACACGACCCCATCAGCGTGCTTGTGTATTGATTGTTATTGCCTAGGAAGTATAATATTTAAGTATATACCGACTACGCGGCGGATAAAACAGATGGCCCTACTATACATATAATACAAAACTGTAGATTTGGAGGCTTGAACTAAAAACTGAGATAACTTACAAAATAGTAGATCTACAGATAAAACTGTACGGTTGTCCACACTGGGCAAAAGGCTCTAGGCTCATACAGCCTGGCCTTTTTTTATATTTCTTATATAATATTTTTATTTTCTAGGAAAGTATTTATCCCTGGTCTACGAGTTTATTTATTTTTGGTTTTGTTTTTGAGATGGTGCTTCCACACCAAACGAACAAACGACAAATATTCATTGGTTCGGTGTTCAGCGCGCTTCTTTGCCTTCGTTCGTTTGATGTGGACGCACCTCGATGTGAGCTCATGAGAGCAGGCAAATAGACATAGCCATATAGCCTAGTCTTAGCGAATGTCGTATTATTGAGGTGGTCCATCTAAACAATGAGACGCACAGTCGAGTAATTCGAAAATTTTGTTTTATTGGGACATGCCCGCAGTAGCCTCAAAGGAGCGGAGGGGCTGTGGAGGGGCTGTCTGAAGGTGTTGTGGAGGGGCGTCTGGAGGGGCTGTGGAGACCGTGTGCAGGAGAGTGCCTGGGCCATTGCGGAGATTCCATGGGACCCTCAGCACTCTTAGCTGAATCCAAATGTAAACTTTCTGTCATTATGTAGCGTCAGTGGAGGGTCCACATTGACGATGTAGTATACGTCGGAACCCGGCCTCGATCCTCATCACTTCGCTCGATTCGACTTATTGTCGAGGCGTTCGAAAATTTCGACTCGGGTAATACAGTATTTTCGGGTATTATCGTACACCATAAGGCTTTTTGGAAATAAAACTAAAAGTATATGGACCAATAAGAACATGGTTGGGTATTATGGCCTAGGGATGTATTGGCTGTAAATACCTTGAGCCATTTGCCCACCAGACCAAACAATATAAACTATAAATTGCACCTTATTTTGCGGAGCAGAATTAACATAAACAAATATCAGTTTTCACTCCTGAGCATTATTCGTGAGCCCATAGCTTACAACAGAGGCATTGAACATGGCCCCCTACCTAAAAACTAACCTAAACACATCTAACCTAAAAACCAGTGAACAATATGTATACAAAATTATCAAAACCTTATAGATAAAAGGTTTGCCTACAAAACTGTGCACTAATAGCAAACAAAAATAGAATTCGCGTAAATAAAATGGTTGAAACTTACCAAAAAATAATATAAAAATCCGCAATTCTGGATCGCTGACTGCAAGGGACACGCGCGCACTCATCACGCCACACGGATTGATTGGGGAGGTGAGGGTAGGGTCGCGCACAGGTGGCAGGTATGTTTAACGCTAATGTTGGTCAGTTTAGAAGAAATGGTAGTAGGCCATAATGGCCAACCAGGGCATAATGCCCGAAACTACTCTACTATTATGAACGTGTATACAAAAATCAGATCAGCTTCAGAAACTCGGTATCGAGAATAACACGTTTAAAACGTCACACGTGAAAACTGAATGACTCGTTTATTTGTCGGTTACTCTGCGATTTCAGCTTCATATAATATTCCTTCAGCTCCCTCGCATAGCTGATTTCTTTCCAAGAGCTCATTTCTTCCACTATAAGCCACTTTTGTCTTTGATAAACTGCGCCGCCCCTGTCGCTGTACTCATTTGCGATCGAAGTTGTTAGCGTACATCTTTAATTGTTTATCAATTCCAATGTCCAAAGTGTGCATAACTCTTAAAATAGATGCATATCCGTCAATAAACGAGCCAGTTGCTAAATATGCTGCAATTTCGACTATTCTCAATCCAGAATGCCAGATATTTTGGAACAAGGCGCCAAATCGTCGAATAAAAACTTTTATTCGCATTTTGTGTACGACCACCCAAGCACTTTTGCAGTAAATCGTCTTTGGGTAAATTCTTCTTCATAAATATACAGAATGTATTTTTATACGTCTACGTGGCACAGGGTGCTTCACAAGCTTTGGATCTGCTCCAAGAGCATGAATCTTTTTGTACTTGCGCCAGCTATCGACTCCTGGTGAGCAGTACACATATCTCGGATTTTCGTTTTCAGAGATCGTGTTATCAGCCATTGACAGTATACCTTCTTTTTATTCCTTCGACCTTATAAATGTTTCTTCGAAAAGATAAACTATAGTAGTGGCATTTTTTAGCGAAGATTCTGTTAATTTTGCTGTTCAAGCTTGTGTACTTTTTCACACTCCAGAGTCATGCACCTATCCTCTTCTTGCCATTAGAACGAGCTTAAAACCGAGGCCTCGATTTCCCGCCTCCTTAAAATTCACGATTTGTTTGTACTCGCGACAAATGCCAAGATCTGATAGTGCATTGAAAACAGTAAACATTTCTATTGGCTAATAAATATTTAAACAATTCCAAGGAATATTTCCAATGCTGACTTTGGTGATTTTGTATGGACTTACATTCGCTCGAACATGCTCATGATAATTTTTCACAAAATGATTTTCTTGAAACCGCCTTTTGCGTCTATTTGCCTATCGAGATTCTTACTTCTCTGCTAGCTTTCGAAAGTAAAGACATTTTCACGTATCGAAATCGCTCCGTACAGTCCAAATTTCTGAACTAAATAACTGTGTAGAGCTTGTTCCAATACTCTCTACTAAAAACAATTGGATGATATATAATAGTCTTTCAATTGAATGTAGTGTTATTGTTTGTATTTTCATTTTAATGACATTCCTTATTTATTATGTTAGCATTTTATAAGTAATCTAATAGGATATATTTCGATAATAAACAAATGTAAAGCCCTAAGGAGGTTCTTTAATGGAATCATGTATTGGTTCGTCCTGTTATGCATGTTAACGTCTTTCAGGATTGTAAGTCCTGAACCGTTTACTTGAAAGACAATAACCAAAACGAACAGACACCGCAACGTAGGGTTGGGCGGGAGTAATTGAGCACTTCATAGTTTAATCTACCATAACTCTTGAAAGATGCATCCTATTTTCTTGATTTTTGCGCTGTTCGATCCGTAATTTATACTGCTCAAAACGTCTTCAGAAAAATAAACAACGTCAGGTCTGGTTTAGAAGTTATTATCATAAATACGCAAGAGTTCTGAGTTGTTCAACCTGCCTTATAGGTAGGGTAAGTTGACCAAGGGTATGATGTAAGTTGAGCAATTTAATACAATGCAGTAATAAATCAACGGCTGTTTGAAGGTAGTACAGTCGGTACAGGCACGTTAAAAAATGAACATAATTTGAGATTTTCGTGTGAGCGATATTTCTCAATATTCATGAACTTATCTAGTCTCAAGTTACATGTGCAGTATAATGTAACATTCAAAAGTCAAAACATAACATGGTAATTGAATTGAGATGAATTTATTAGAACAGCCTTCTTGTCTGCAGTCAAAATCTTTTAGCAGCGCGTGTCCAATTTGATCAGCTGATGCTATTTCATACCATCCTAACCTTTATAGTAGCATCTTTGACAGCGCGACTCGTTCGGCCGGTCTTGTTTCGCCGTTTATTTAATACTTCGAAAATTTATAACTTAATAAGTATGTGGTAAAAAGTGGTATTTTTTCCAAAATCATCGTCAATTGCTCGTTTATAATTTCTCAGTTTTGTATCGTTTTCTGTCTGAGCGTTTTGTAACTATTAATGGATATATTCTAAATTACATCCTGTGCCCTATGCAGAGTGCGTTAAAAATGCTATTTTCAATTGCGAATATCTCTGTAGCGGGATGGTCAATGGAGTTGAAATTTTACCAACTTTTGCTGGGTATCCTAAACAATATTAGTTCCATAAATCAAAACTTTCTGTCACAGGCCGTTTTTTGAACGTACTACCTTAACTAGACATATATTGAAACATTAATATTAATTGTAACGAACTTGGACCTCTTTTTCCTGAAATAAACAAGAATCAAGGTAACGTTATAATGAAACACTAGGTTTAATGTTTTCTAAAACATAATTTTGACTGTACATAATGGCGAATTTCTGAATATTAATTAATAAGGAATCAAAAATTAAGATAAAGTAGTTATAAGACCCAAACAACAACAAAAATGAATTGAAATTACTTGATCTTCCTCAAGAAACAAAAATCAAGATAATCACATTTTAAGCTAAGTTTCATTTATTGATCTGGAGACAAGATTTGCCTCGGTATGCTCGGTTTGCCACTGAGGTTTTATCTTATTAATACATCTAGTTAACGTCATTATTTTGAATTTATGGTCTTTGGCAGCGGTGTTAATACTTTTGTTCTCCTACGTAACAGATTTTGCACCATCTTTTAACTGCTGACCCATCACAGAACCCTTTGTGGTTTTTCTTTTATAGTTCCGCATCGTATAACAAAAGACGCAGTTGATATCAATATAATGGGTATATTAACAGTGTTCAATGAGGCGAGTTGAGAATCCTCAACTAACCCCATCAAAAACTGCTCAACTATCCCCCTCTCAGATTTTTGAACAAATATTACGTTATAATGAAATCAGTAACATGTGCGTTAAAATAATTATAATATTACAACTCGAAAGCCACTTAAATTTACTAAATACTAATACTCATGCAATTGCTGCACTAGTGATCCACACAATGCTTGAAGAAGAAACTCAATCACGTATTTTTTATATTTGTGTGTAATAATAATAAAACGTCCCGTGTCACTATCTCGTACGCCGCGCGGCTACTGGCAATGGCGTGATGTGTGACACCCCTGCCCCATACCTCTCTTTTCGCCATTTGATGCACCAGCGTGCGATGCTTAAGCTGGTATCAGACGGATCATTTTTCGTTCATTTCTGTCTTTCATACGGCATCTTTCACTCAAAATGAATCGTCTGAATCCAAAATGAATCAAAAGTGACGAGTAAATTCAAGAGTGAAAAAATTCAATGATGTGGGATTTCGGCATTCGGCGTCGTTCACTAGCACTTCAAGTGAACGAAAAGTGGAACATCTGAACGTAGAGAGATCGTTCACTCGGTTTCAGGCGTTTCATTTCGTATCTTGTAGTGAACGATTGACACCGCGTGATGAAATATTATATGTAAATGATTTATCAAACTTACCTAAATGAAGTTCTACCATAATTGTATGTAGCGCCTCTTTCGAAAGATCAATTGTAGCACCCCCTCCCCACACAGGGGCCACCACAAATTTTACAGCGCGTCTAGAGACTTCATTGGTTCGCCGCCGATAGCTACACTAGTGCGTCCCTCCTAATCTCATGTATTGAAAGAGTTGCCGTAGGCATCCGGGCATATATATATTGTCCACGATAGATATGGGTAATGTCTTCTTTAAAATATACAGGCCGAATTTCATAAGGTATAGCATAATTTATTCTAAGGTGGATGGGATCATTAGAAACAAAAGTTGCAAATATACATTAGGGAAATTTTCAATAGTTTACGAGATATAAATTTTTTAAGTTGGTCTAATCAGAGCACGCCGAGAAGCGTTGGAGCCCCCCCCCCCCCAGCCGTAGAGACAGCGCAGTATATCAATCATTGGCTATCCTCGATCGCTGCTCCATCTCCCGAGGCCGTACCGCACCAAGAATTTCGTCTCTATGGTCACCAAACTCATGAATTAGTGCAGAATAGTTAACCTTAAAAGGGGCGGAGAAAAAGCACAAGGAAATTTTGTTGGTTTCCGGTGAATTTAAGGCGGAGAGCGGGCGGCTCCAACGCTTCTCGGCGCGCTCTGATTAGACCAACTTTAACAATTTATATCTCGAAAACTATTGAAAATATCCCTAATGTATATTTGCAACTTTTGTTTGTAATGGTCCCATCTACGTTAGAATAAATTGTGCTATACCTTATGAAATTTGCCCTGTATATGTTTATAAAGGGCGGGACTGGTCTTTCGGAAGAGACGCTACATACAATTATGATAGCACTTCACTTAGGTAAGCTCAACTGTAGATGTTTAAGGTAGTTTACGGCAACATGTATCTTGATTTTTTCTTTTTTTTTATACCCTGACCGAATTGAGCTATATTATACACCAGACAATATGTGTGTTTACCGCAATATTGCTCGGGCGAATGCCTCCTTATCACTAATAACAGGTAAATTATAAAACTGAGCGAAGGATTGTAAGTTATGTGTCCATTCTGTAGTCGATCTTATGCTTTAAACAGTGACGCCCTTGATTTTGGCAGTTGACGTCGACGCATGCCGAGTGCTGTGTGCTGAAAAAACCTGAGTGTCTATGGCGCGTTTAGATTGCATACTCTTCGTCCACCGACATAAAGTTTGACAAAAAACTGTTCTATGGGGTTCTGACTGGCGATAAATAGCGGTTTCTTCCGCACCACGCAGGACTTTGGTTCTTGATAGGTATGACTCCAATGTAGCTGCGGCACAAATTGTTCTCTCCTTATCGTAAAAAAGGCAAAACTAGCAGTGGTTGTTTCGTATTGGCTGCGGAAGTCTTGACTTTATCCGGGATCTTTATTTGTATGGAAGTTCGGCGTCTTTTGATGTTTTGTACTTTAGTTAGCGAAAAAGTTTGCATTCGATGTCCGGTTACAAGCGAGAGTAAAGTGACAAGTTTTAAAGAAATCACTGCAAGACACATATTCTCGTTTGTTCCGAGAGTCCTTATGTAATTTGAGACGATCATAGAGGCCCATGTCTGTTTGTACTTTGGCTTGGATAGACGTAACTCCGATACCCCTTTAAATAGGGGCCTCTTTCTAAAGTCCTGGCCTATTTCTAGGCCCACAATTAAAGCTATAGCCGATCTGTAAGCAGTTCAGAGAACCTCGTGAAGCTCCGTTCTTATACTCTTTGGTAAGTAATAATATCACATCTTCTACCGAGGCTCGAAAAGGACTCGTATCTCTCTCAATACAAAAGTCCCACTACCTTTTTAGTAAGCTGTTGTATTCCTTTAGTGACGAATCTCGAAGGGTGGCGATCATTATCTTCGTCGATACTGCCAAAATACCCCTCATCTCGAAAGATCTCCTAATAACAGTCCGGCAACCAGGATAGTGTTTCTTCAAAGAGGGTGCGGTTCTCTGCTCGAAGATGATAGCAATTATATGTTGGGTGTGAAATATAAGGGTTCTGCAATAAGAAGAGCGCGAAATAGTGGGTATCACGGTTGCGCATGTCACTCAGGAACTACCAGAATACCCCGCGACCCCTCATCTCTTATTTTCCGTAATACTCGTAAAATTACCACAAAAGGTGGAAAAGCGTAAAATTAACCCTGTCGACCCGAACGACGGATATATCCTTCATCCACATCGCGACTCGCGGAACCAAACGTCGGATTTATCCGTCATGCACGATGTGACACGATGTGTAGTTTGTTTCTGAAATAGTTTCAGACAGAAGTTTTTTGATTTAGAAGTTACCATCTACGGCAATTTCTAAATACCCTGCATCCATGGTTGAAATTCATCTTTTGTTTCCTACCTTCTCTTTATATGCTATTTTTTACGATTTTGTATAGATTTACGAATGTTTGCGATTATCAGATTCTAAACTTGTATTTAATGCATCAAAATATATAAGACACATATGTAATCGTGTTCAACAAATTAAAAAAAAATTGTTATATCAGCAATTTTGTTCGGTTTTTCACAATTTACTCAAATTTTGGAGGGTTAACGGGCCAAATAAACTTCAGATTTAGATTCAGCGGATCGAACTACATAAAAATCATACCCGATCCAGGTCCACAAAAATTTGTTCATCTCTATAACTGCAATTTCTCACGATTTTTAGCCGTTTTTAGCCGTTTTTCGCGATTTACTCAAAATTTTGAAGGGTGTACGAGCTAAACGGGTCTCACATTCGGATTGTGACTTGATTAATTTTTCTATAAAGAGGCGTAAAATTCCGCCTCGCCACAACTTATAGCAGCTATTACTATAGGCGTAGTTAAGGGGGGGCACCCCTTTCACCCTAGAAAAATCGACAGTATTCAAGAAATATTCTGTTTTCATTCTTTTATCTTCAGAAAAAGATTCAATACTATTCTTCGGAATGTTATTTTATCATTCTCGAAAACCCCCGTCTACGAAAAAAGAGTGAGGTGTCTTGAGACAACCGACAGAAGCGAAGCTTCTTACGCCTTGTATGTATCGAATTTATCAAAGCACTATTTGCAAATAACTAGTGCAATTTTGCACTAGTTACTTGTTTAAGTTGAAAACAAAAAGGAGATTTTCAAACAAAAATGAACAAATTATACTAACTCATTTTGAAGCCATTCAGCCCTCCTGTAACTTGATTTTCCGCATTTAAACAAAAAAATTGAAAATGATTTCTCTTCTTTTTTTTTGTTTTAATGAGGAAAATCAAGTTACATACGGGCCGAATTTCTTAAAATTGAGTCAGTATGGTTTTTTCATTTTTCCCCCAAATTAAACAAGTAACTAGTGAAAAATTGTAAGAAAAGTCGAAAAAAATAGTTTTTTCATTTTTATGAAGAGTACAAAAATTACGAAAGGATCTTATAGGAGATATTTTCAAGATTTTTAAACTGTCCGTTAATTTTCTGCGAGATCATTGGTTACTGAGATATCGATGACCAAAGGCAAAAAGGACCTTTTTCATTAAAAGTCGGATATCTCAGCGAAAAATTGACGTAAAGAGATAAACAAAAAAGAAAATTGAAGCTAAAACAACAGGCCACCTAGTTCATGTATTTGTCAAACAAACAAAAATTGTCCAAGCTCGTGGAGCAAAACAAAAAATATACAAAATTTGAGGAATTTTCGTGCTTCTTTAATTGTGTTGAGTGTATACAAAAATAATTGGAAAAACTTGAAAAATCACAAGTTTACCTACATTCCGTGAGGGTCAAAATGACTCATTTCGGTATATGCAGGTATACTGCATACAATTTTACATCAAATAGACAAACAAAGAAAACTGTTTTACAGAATTAGTTATTTGCATATTTTACAAAAAGTGATACAACATTTTAGAAACCAAAATGTACTGAAAATGAATAATGATTATAAAAAATTACTAACAAGTAATTTTGATCCCCCTTGGTAGATGTAGTGTTAACAAATTATAATGATATTTATTCCAGTAAAATTATACTATTTCACTGATTTTACTGGATACTGGCAGGAAATTTCTTTTTTTCGAAATACCCAACCGTATTATATTAGATTCCAGTAAGAACTGTTGAGAGGTCTTGATTTGTTTATCAATAATCGATAAATAGAAAAGTACGATTTAAAAAAAATGATATCTCAAAAATGATATCTCAAAAATGATAAGTTCTGCGTCGTTGATATCAGCAGATAAAATGTAGAGCTTGAAGCTTTACATTTAGCTCTACAATAGTTGAAGTATGTTACAATAATTTTTTTCTCGAAACCACTTTTATGGAAACAATAACGCGTACAATAATAGTCGGATTTGTAAAATTTTTGCTCGAAATTGTCCGTAATTGTAATAGCTATCGTCGAGCGTGGACGTTTTTTTAAATTTACGATTTCTTAAGGGGGGAATACAAGTAAAACTTTTAAAAATTGACGTTTTGTTGCATAACACCTTAGTTTATATCTCTAAGAATAGTGGGTCAAAGTTTGAAAGCGAAATTCTAAGTCATATAAAAGTTACAGTCTATGCGCGCCTTACGCCCGCCACAGGTACATATTTGCATATGTACAAACTTAAAACGAGTTTTCCTCAAAACTGCATTTTTCAAATCGGCGTCCAGTCTCACTTAACAAGTATTTGACCGATCTTGCTGAAATTTTGCACAAATTTACTTTATGACATTGGTTTCCATATGAATATAAAGTTATCAGTTAAAGAAGTCACTTTTTTCTGATCGATATAACAAAAAAAAAATGTAAAAAATAGAAGATTTTTTTAAAAAAAGTCGCAAAATTCACAATTTTGTGATTTTTAATATTTTTTAGGTACATATAGAGTGGAATTATATTATTAATCAAAAACTTTTTCATTTTTCTGTTTCAGATGACCCAAAAAAGTGTAGGAGTTTACGCCAATTCAGAAGTTGCCAGTGTTTACGGCTGCAACAGTGATGCATGACTCTGCCATTTTCTTTCTTTTCTTAAAATAAAACATTATTTGAAGAAGTCAGATATTATAATAAAATGTTGTTAAAGTTTCAGACATAATAAATATTTGTATCACTCCCAAAAAAATTCCCAAAGAAAGTTTCATTTTTGTGCTTCTCCATGTATTTCCCCTCTTAAGGGCAGGGTAGGGTTTAAACAAAAATTTTGAGATTTTTAAAAAAATTTAACTGAAAGCATAATATCTCAAGAATATTGTGTCTAAATTTCAAGTCGATCGGAGCAAAATTGACGACGTTGTGAGTATTTTTATACCTGCCTGAATTTTCGCGCTATTGTTGCCTGGCAGCTGTTTCGCTCTCTATATAATACCTTCCCTTAACCGTCATCTTTCTGTATAGTAATTTGAAAACAATTCCAAACGTGATTAGACCTGAATTATATTTTCAGTCAGTGCAGAGTATATAATTTAGTATAGCAGCAAACGTTCTATCGAGCAGACGTACACGTATTTGGAAAATCTCACCAAAGCACGTGGGTGGAACCTCTGTCATCGTTCAGATTGCAGCTTATGTGGCAGCCTGTGTCTTCAATGAAGGTTGTTTTGCTTTACTAACCTTTATGCAAGAAATAGGAATCAGTAGTGGTCCAAACGCTCATGAGTGGGCGCGATCATTTGACTCTATGCGTATAGGCCGAGCAGATCAGGAAGCCGAAAAACAGACGAAAGAAGGCAGGATTCGTCGTAGACAAGAGCAAAAAGATGCTTTAGACATCCTGGATGACAGCAACATCCTTTATGGACCTGGCATCGATGATTCAGTGTGAGGTAAGCCAATAAAACTCACTTACGAACGTTTCATCTCAAATTTTTTAGTGTTCAAAACTTTAAAGCGTTTTTCCCACAACTCACATTTTCAAAGTCGGTGCCCATCATAACTTCAAAACTACTGCACCGATCCTTTTGAAACTTTGCACACTATTTCTGTACATAATTTACGAGGTAACACTGGAGTTTTTTTTCAAATTTGTTTATATTTTTCACTTTATAACAACAAATTAACCGATTTTTCCGCTAAAAATCGCGTTTTTCCCTTTAAAGTGTTCCCAAAAATATATGTGCATATATTTTTGTATATGTGTATATATATATGTATATACCATATAGACGTGGTAAGAGCTGAGCCACGATTGCTACTGCCGAAACATGATTTCACGAGTCTGACTCGTTATGTTTACACGTTTAGCTCGACTTTTAGTCGACGAGTCCTACTCATGATATTCGCGTTAGGGGCAAAATCTTCATCACGAGCCATGTTCGTGAAAATACGGGAAGGGGTTAATCTTTCCTCTATCTCGTTTTTCTCTTTCGTAATTTTCTCGACTTGACATTTCAGTTTTTTCATTTCTTCGGCATTGTAATTGCTGTTCTTTTTCTGTTATGTTTACTTGGTTCGTTCTCGTCGCGTCTCGCTTTCTCCATCTTTCTTCTATAACTTTTTTCTTTTCCACACGCAACGCCTATTCGTTTCCCGATATTGTATCTTGCGAGGCTGTGTGCCTAGAATTTATATGCTGAATCGACCAGGGTTGTTCTAACGACGGATCTGCCGTTTCTTTTATATCCCGATGATTTGGTCTGTGATCTCTTTCCTCATCTTGAATGTGTTTATCCCATGGTGATGTCGGTGAGAATATTGAATTTCTCTCTTCTCGATATTTACCGTTGTGGCCCGATCTTCTGGTGTTTCCAAGTGGCCCGCATTCTCCTGTATTTCCTTGTGAACCCGAATTCCAATAATTGTTGGTCCACTGGCGTTGAGGATCGATGGGACCTTTTCCTCTATCCTCTTCCTGTTGCCATTGGTTTCCTCATGTTTGACGATAGTTGATCTTTTTCCTCGCCGCGTTTAATGGTCCCGGCTCATCAGTTGATCTATATTCATCTATATCTTTGATATCCCACACTTCGCAAAATTGTGTCGAGCCATTTCTTCAATGGTTCGTTTCAGTATTTTTTAGCGTCTTTTTGAAATTTTTGAAAAATGTTGACCACTTGTTTACGTTTCCGGGAGGGAACCTGAGAAAAATGTAATTTTTTCGGGTTAGAATTGTTTTTTTTCGAAAAAATGACTTGACACAATTTGTATAACACTCTAATATACACAAAGAAAAATAAATGGTAAAAATCAAACATATGATTGCTGAGAAAATGTACCACGAAAGTAGGCATTTTTCGAGCCAATTTTTTTGGAGCTTAAGGTAATCCCAAAACTTCTCTAATTTGAATATCCTCTATAACCATATATAGAATGATCAATAAAGTCCTTCTGAACCAAATAAAATAATCATCGAAACATGTTGAATATTTTTGGAGAAATCTCAAATTGAAGCAAAGAAGGTCAGATAGGGCCTTCCGAGTAAACCGGATCCCCTTATTGTCGTGACTTATGAAGAAAGGGAATGCCCGTATATTCACCAGAATCGTTGCAATTTTTTTTAGAAGTGGGTTGGAGAAGCAAAACCATTTTGTTTAAAATAGGCCAGTTAGTCATTTGCCATCAGCAGAAGGAAACATCATATCGCGAAATTGCAAATTTATTGACAATGAGTAAAAGTTGCGCACATCATAAAAAGATATAAGAATGAAGATATAATTGATTTGGCCCGCAAAAGTGGACGTCCGCGAGTTTAAAATATTCATGATCGACGTGACGTTATAAGACAAAGAAAAAAGAAACGAAGACAAGTATATCAAAGTTGGCCACGTTGCTTCGGGACTAACAGGGTATTACTGTACACCCAGACAATATGCGAAGAGTGTTGCGAGAAGAAGGCTATAATAGACGGATAGCCAGGAAAAAGTCGCACATTAACGCAACAAATAGAAGGAAGAGATTAGACTTTACAACAGACTATATGATCAAAGAAAATGAGTGGTGAAATAACGTAATTTTTGCTGACGTAAGCAAATTTGATATTTATGGTGGTGATGGAGAAGTAACAGTGTGGAGAAAATGAAAAGAAGAGTGAATTACAAAATATTTACAACGCACTGTGAAGCACAGTGGCAGTTCGGTAATCATATGGGATGTATGTCGTTGCGCGTAATCGGTCAATTAATACTTATAAAGGGTATTCTGGATAAGTGTAAATACCCGACCATTTTACAAAACAATTTGAAGAAAGTGCTGCTGAAATGGGGATTAGACTAAGCTTATAATTTAATCAAGACAACAATCTGAAGCACAACGCACGGATTTTTTTACGAATATTCAATGTATGCATGTGCTAATGTTCTGCACCCACCTCCACAATCGCCGAATTTTAATCCTTCTGAAAATCATCGTATATACGAATTTTATTTTCACATATCGAATAATTAAGGTTCATACCGTTATAACTAACTTCGTTGATTTTTATTGAAGGGACAAATCCATTAATAATAACAAATAATGCCGAGGCTTCTTTATCGGTGGCATTTTTATTCGCGGCTCATTTTGTTTAGTGAGAAAACCCTATGAAATTATCGCACGGTATTTATAAATTTCACATTATCATTATCGTCGCTATCTGCATTCGCTGCCTGGTGTTCACTGGCCAATTGGATCTTCTTATATTTCCCATCACGTAGATACAATTTCCGCAATAAAAAATGCAGACAAGGTGTTAATTACCTCGACGTCTTCGCCAATTTTTAAACTCGACTCTCATTTACTGTTATTATGTATGTGGCGCACGAACTGTTCTCGAAACTGTTCCCGCGCAACGACATTTGGGAGAACGCATTTCGTTTTCGCGGACCCTAAGATAGAAAATAGATTTCATTCATTCGCATATTCAATCATCTCATGGGCATAGGCACTTACTTCAATAAGATAAGTAAGTAACAACAAAAACATATCGATGAAACCGTGGTATTTCAATGGCACATCGCCGTCTTTTTAAGTGCGTATACGGTTTTTAACACGTTAAGGGCAAGTCTGTTTTGCCTTTTGTTTAGCCCGCGATATCTGATTTCACCAATAAGTTGTCGGCCGGTGATCTACTAATTGTAAGTAAAGTTGCGATAAAGCTGCATTTATATCGTCAGATATAATTTTTGCCTCTATTTATCGCAATCTATACTCTGAATTCTTTTCGAAATGCTTTATCTTACGTCAGCTGTCTGTGGTTCGTGGTCCAATGCAATTTACAACATTTTCTTTTAACAATATTCATACATATTTTGTGTACAACAAATTATATTTAGGTTATTTATATTTAATTATATTTAGGTTAATTATATTTTTTTAAATTCTATATTGTCAGTGAACAGTGACTAAAGCTGCCTGAACGAAGAGTATAGTGTCAGCAACCAATGACTAACATGGAGTTTAACGTGTTAAACAGAACCCTATTTGCTTTTGAACGTTGGAATATACGGTTGAAGAACGTAAATTATCATTTAAATAATATAGAACTGCCATTTATTCAATCAAAATTGCTCGCTAAATACAATGCAGTGAATCAATCCGATTATAGGATAAATGGTTATCTCAACCACACATTATTATAAACAAAATCGCCACAATGCGACTGTAGATCATATTGCATCAATTAATTGTTGATACTTTGTTAGCGAGTGGTGTGTGTGCGAAATAAATTTCACTATTGATGTTCGTTGATACTTTGATGTGTATTATAAGAAGAATAACAAAAAAAGAGAAAAGAAAAGGCGCCTGCAACATTTACAACGGGTTATGTATCCAGGTTACGTTTGCCATTTATAAAGTACGCACGTGGGCCAACGTGGTCTCAACTTAACACATTTTATACAATATGAATTCACGTACCTTTTTCTATTCTATATTTAATCAATAATAATTATAGCTTTAAGTTCCTTGTTTCTGTCATTTAGATATCAATGGATGGATCTCCTTTTATTGCGATACGGGTGGATTCTTTCGCTTCACATTTCTTGGATTTTTCTTTCATATGCTGACTGTTGGTCTTTCGCTCTGCGCATGTCTCGCAAAATACCAGCGCATGCCCACAAGGGGCGCTTACATTTATCATTCGGACTACAATTTTACGGCTTATTTTTGTGAGTATTTCCTTCGGTTAAAAGTAATTAATTTCTAACATCAGTGAATAACCTCAAATGAATAACAAATTCTAGTCATGCAACCGTGGCATTTTAATTACACATCGGAAAATGTGCAATTATGTACGCTATAGACGCAGCAGCCTATCTCCTTGGGACAGTAAAAAATACGATTAAATGATATTGTTTGTGCAACGTCCGCTGGTCAAGATTCTTCCCGTTTCTTTTTAACGAACGCTGACTGTACCAACTAATCACGTTGGTTTTAAAAACACTTCACCCGTCAGGGTTGTAAGATCTGACGCCACTAGTAAGGTACGCGATTAGTGTGATACGATCACCCGAAGAATTTATCCGCGAGTGATCCGTGTTGGGAGGATAATAAGGAATATTCCACACTGTTTGAAAGATAGAATAACAATTTAATAACAATAAGTGAATTGAACTTGTACAGTGAAGATAAGTCAGTGATATATATACGGCTGTGCGACTGTACAAAAAAGTCGACAGATATCGCGAGAAAAACACTGTTCGTCGTGGAAGATGTAGAGACACTGGGGTGTCCAGTCTTAGTTCTTAGTTTTTAATATGTTTGGTAGTTTTCCTATTGGTTGATGAAGATACAAATTTGCCAATAAGAATAAAACACGCCCCGTACTGACAAGGACAGAGTCGGAAAATCCGACGACTCGGCACCGCCCCACCCTTGTCATAAATGCTTGGAAAAACGTGTACGCTGTTATTTTATTTAATCTGTGTGACTAAGTAAAAATCACGTACAAGAATTAGCGACGGAAAAAACTTAACGATATGCCCTGTGATTAGAAAGATCCCCAGCCCATAATAAAGGACGGAGTGCCCCGACCCTTTCGTCTGGCTGCCAAATGTTTTATTGCTAGCCAAGACAATTAGGCATGAGAGGCCTCGCGATCGCTTGGTGTCCGGACGGAGACTTTTCTTTTTATTATATATTGATATTTCTTGAACTCGTCCTCCGTACGGGACAGATATGTTACGTCGTAACATAGAAACGTTGTACGGGCACTTGTGTGTGTATGTGAATGACGGCGAGTGCCGATCGGATTGACATGAGCGCGGCGGAGGACGCCAGCACTGATCACGCTCGTTATTCCCGCTCAGGGATGTGATGCCGCACGGAACAATGGTTTTAGGTGGCTCATTGTCAGTTAGCATCGACGATTCGTAGCGGCAGGAGCTCTCGCGCACGTAGTAGCATTAGGCATGTTCTTTGTACGCTATTTACATCCAGACAATAAGACGGACGGACATCGACGAGTTGAAACAGGACTACCGGAATTAACAATTCCTTGTTACAATGTAACGATCACCCTGACAAGAGATAAACCGTATTACGCGGAGGGCAATCAACGATCGGCGTTCGTCCCGCCAATACTGCGTGAAAGACGACAACTTTGCGTGACGTGAGAAATAACCAAATGAAAGTGCCAGTAAAACCCTGTGCCGTGAGAGTTCCGAAAGATATAGACGCGCGAAAGACAAGCGTCTTCAGGGATAACCACGTGGTTATTGTAGGTTAGTCAAGTCTCTCGACACTGCCGGTGCCTCGAGCGCCATTCGCTTTGTGTTAGACATTGGTGCGTGTGTGACGCCAGTAGGTCAGACTTTGTATGTCTCTGAGTTCTTCTTGCATATAAGTTGTGTTTACAATAGTCGTTTTCTATTATTCGTTCCTTGCGTTAATAAATTTGGGTTTTTTATGCCGTTACGGCTTTTTCCAATAACTTCAGTGTTTACAGCTGTATATGCCACCTAAGGCATGGCAGCAGATAATCACGATTAAAAATGATATAAGCTATGCAACTACATGAATGATTCGATAACACTCTTCCTATTCTTCTTCTGAGCGTGCAGCATATTTACATCAATGTAAAAACTATTGGCGCAATTAAATACCAGAGTATAGGAATAAAGCGATTGCAGTCGATAACACATAACCTACATTGCAGCGTAAGATGTACCTCGCATTCGAGGCATTGTCCTCTTTCAATCGCATCGGCCGATTTCCACTCTCTTCCAGTACTTTTGACTCCATGGTCCTCTCTGCTATAGTTACAGGCGTCTTTACCCGAATACATCGTGCCGCAGACCGTGAACGGGTCCTAACTCCATTTCCGCACTGAGCCAAACATTGGTAGTGAACCGCAGGGCTTCTTTTTCTATCGTATCTCTGTAAAATGTTTTCGTTTGCCGAATGAATGTAAACTGCGTATATTTGTTCCCGCTACATTATGATATGAATCATCTCCCAACAGAAATATTCTCACAATCAGTGTACATATGCCAGAATACAGGATGTGATATGAAAGCATGGGTGGATAAGTTTGGGTATGAGCGAAGAAATTACACAAGGGAGGCATAGGCGGGAGGGGCCCACAGAATCGGGAAATTCAAAGATATTCTTGGTATGTACACCACGTCCGCCAGAGAGTGACATTGCTTCTTGCGAAGTAAAAGTAACAATGAACATCAACTTCCTCTCTCTCAGTACAGATTACTCGTAGATGCGATATCTCAACGTCCTTTATTTATTTTTCCTAGGTCTAACAACCAATAACTCGGCGGTTATCCCCCAAATTAGACGTATCAACTTCTCTCCAATCATCTCCATCACCCTTGCTTTTTTTTCTTTATAAGGTTGTTCCCGGGTTCTTTCTCCCTAGTTCTTCAAGACTTCATTTTTATGCGGGAGGGTCGGTAATAGTACCGAAAGAACGTAAGCTAGCAACTAGATGTTCTTGGCGTCGTATGCGAAGGAGCAAGGGAGTTCTTCGTATGACATTCCGAGACCCTCTCTTCGTACACCGTCGGTAACGGGAGAATATATAGTCTACCACCCTGTTAGCATATAGTGTACATGTACCATACTGTATATATAATACAGACCGAAAACACATACAAATGCCAAGAGTAAAATATTACATATCCATGTATATCTCTTTATATAATAAAAATATTTCGCCCGTGCACAAGAATTTTCGGGCAGACCGGGTTCACATGGAACACTCAGGGGTAAATGGACCATCTGATATGCCAAGTGTTCCATTTGACCCCGGTCTACCCCAAACGACCGTAAAAGCTAAAGCCACCCAACCCTCTAATACATAGACGATTGCGTGTGCGTATATATATGTATATGTGTGAGTCCTTTTTATTATATAGATATGTGTAGAGAACTAGAGAGAGCGAGAGAGAGAGAGAGAGAGAGAGAGAGAGAGAGAGAGATCAGGAGGGCAAAAAAAACAAGAAAAAAGTAGCACCGAGCACTTTCTCCGGTGTCTTTTGCTCTTGGAACCCCAATACGGTCATTTTTATAGTCGCAGAAGGGGGAGGGAAGATATTTTTATGCCACCATACGCTGAGAAGCTCCGACCACCCTCGGGCAGGAGCACTCCACCTGCCTAAGCTAGCGCACGATCGTTTCCTCGTGCACCCTTAGCTTGAAGAGAAAAAATTCAATTCTCCGACCGTGAATTTTCTATAAACATACTCTCCACGACACCAACTATGCTAGCCTCTATCTGCGAGATTCCTTTTTCTCGGCAGTCATATGATTAAATGGGCTATGCAATATATATATATATACATGAGGTATTCCACGGGAAATCGGCAATCAGACTGCCGACCCCGTTTCGATTTTGACCAAAAAATTTTGCCTCATAGTACTTAATGAACAAAGTAAATCATGAAATTTTTTTATTTTTGTCGCCATTTTTTTGAGTTATGAATTTTTGAAAATTTCGAAAAAAAAATCAAAAGCAAATAACCCCAGAACATGATATTTTTAGTAATATTATAAGTACGTCAAATTATGCGTCCTGAGATGCCTATAACCATGCCACACAGAAAAATGAGTAGTGAAGGAATCGAGTGGCAAAGTTACGAAGAAAAAGTTCATAGAGACCCAGCAGTAAGCACGCAGTAAGCAGAGGGAGTGCACAGAATATATAGAAAAAGGGAACAATGTACCTACAAAGGTGAAAAAGCAACAGAAAACACAAGAGAAAGAGAGAAAGAGAATGATTGGCGGCACCCCGTCTGGACGGTGATGGGAGGAAGTTATTAGAGCACTTTGCCCGGTTCAGCTTCGTGAGGCGGACGACTGGGCTCCGAAGCAACCGAGCAAGCAGTCAGGGCTACAACGGGCAGACAGCAGCGCATTACGCCATCCAATATAACTCGGCTTATTGTGGTTTATCGCTTTTGGTCTTTCGCTCCTTTTTTCTCTGGCACATATACCGTTCATGGTGTACGTAAAGTAGATATAGATACTGCACGTGCTGGCAACTACTGGAGCATAGCCGTGCGTGATTCGGCCGCAGTTGAACATTGTGGCGGATCCGCTATAGGCCCCTCGGTACCGGATCGAGCGATAGAAGTCACCCCAAGGAGCTCAGACTTCTTGTTTTTCTTATGTTAGACAAGAAACCGGACGAAGAGACGGGAAGGTTTCCGTCTATAGAAAAGCATACATTCGCATGCATACACATACGAATACGCGCACGTGCAGGCGCTCTCCCATGACTACAATCATGCGCACTCTCGCATGCATGGTAACGTGCACGATCAAGCGAATGCATATTCTCAGACGCATGCGCACGAGCCTATGCATTTACGTATACCAGCATATGCACGTTTATACGTATATGCAGATATAGGCACAGGCACACATGCACACACGCGCATCCGCGCACGCCTGCGCACACGCCCACGTACGCACCTGGACACGCTCCAATGCACAATCAGCTAGAGGTGTGAAAAAAGTACATCGTTTATGAAGCGCGCACCTAACCAATACCATTACACAGTAAACACAAAATTATAAAAATCACGGCATGTGACGTAAATTTAACAGACGAAAGCTCGAAGTTGTACAATCGACGCAGGAAATTGGAAGGTGAGTTTATGGCACTGCAAGATCCGTGTAGAGTATACGTAGGCGTATACTCAGCGTATTTAAGGTTCTGTCGAATGCGACAATGATGCGGAAGTGAATTTTTTCATCATCTCATTCGAATCATTCTCAACGTGATATTTCAGCTAAATATTCTTCAAAGAGTATTTAGTGAGATCGAAATATCTTACGAAAAAAGTGCGAATTTCGCGTGGTAGCTCACTAAAATAGATGTGGAATATCGCATACCGAATATATAAGGAGCGTTTTCGCGGTGTCAGGTTAGCGATATGTGCAAATGTGCATATGGGAACATCGGTTGTCAGCAAAAGGAGCCAGGTAGCACGCTTGAAGTTACAATCCTTGAGTCGCGGGGTAAAGCAACGTTTACTTTACACATATGGCACATAAATGTACAGACATAGAAGAAGTGAGTCAGACGAGATTACAAGTATACAGGCTGGCAAGCCTGCAGGAGCGCCAGGTATACAAAAGACCCCTATCCTAAGCGGATGTGCACTGTGGATAAAGCTGCATTTTGCTATGAGTGTGTACGCGGCTTGCATTGTGTATTGTGTACAAGAAGGTGACTTGACAAAGTAGCAGAGAATGGCGGTAGGTGCTCAAACACCCTGTAAAATATCCCTGGGGACGATTCTCGAGGATTTCACAACCCTTCCTCGCGTCAGAGAGCGGCACTCGGACGGACGGCCCGACTCGCGTGTCTGACGGTCGTTGGCTTGCCGGTCTGGAAACAGTGGGCTGTGGGGTAAATGGCAAGAGGACCACTACATGCCACGCCACGCCGCCTTACGGTCGCCAGGTATTAAATCCGTGAAAAAGAATAGCCACCAGACGCCGTTTTCACCCCTTCGCTACGGCTCGCGCTCACCTGGCGCCCGCGTCATCCCTTTTCAGGTGGGAAAGTATTGAATAAAATATGGCCAGGGTGAAATAACAGGGATGATTTAATACTCATTGGCCACAAGACTATGCCCAAATAACCAGCCCCAGGTAGACCTTCAATTTTGTCAAGTGTCTTCTACAACTCTCGGTGCTGTGATAAAAAAAATCATTGCTTGGATCAACCGCCTATCTACTTTACGGGGTAGAGAATACCTGCGACACTGGTCGATAAAAAAGTGCACAGTGGCAAACTGCGATGCCATGAAGCATGGTACAGTCATAGTGGTATATGTCCGCGTTAAATTTCTGTTCTGCTGTAGCCTGTGATCAATGAGATTCGAGTGCGAGGATCGCGGGAGCTTTTCACCCTTCCTCTTGGTCGTTACCAGCATTCGAGATCGGTGTTTTAATAGTCTTCGCTCGTACTTTCTGCCGTCGCACCTATTATTCGATGCATGTGTTTCTGTCCCGTATGGAGGAGCTGTTGTGAGTGGATGTGCGTGTGGTGTTCTGCCGCTCGGCGCTCCGGTGCTCTCGTCCTGACTGACGAAGCGGCGGCTCGTGTAATGAACAGTCCGCTTGAGCTTGAACGGGACAAACGGGCCGAATGACATATTACCGAGCGTACACGCTCGTGTGTATTGCCAACGACCAACAGCCATCGCCACCACTACCATCACCCCCGCGGCAGTGCAGATCCAGCCCCATCACCTCTACCGAACAAACTATAGACCTTGGGTACTGCCGCTCTGGGAGCTAGTGCGAGAATTGGGGAGGGTTGGTTAAGCTGGAGTGAGAGATAGAGGGTTTGGTGCTGAGAGGATAGAAGTCCTCACCGGTAACAAAGCGTGCGCAACGGGAAGAAAGAGATAGAGAGAGAGAGAGAAAGAGAAAATGAATATATGCCGGCGCAGGCTAGTACACGGACTACAGAAGTGCAACGAATGACATAAATGAGCAAATAATGAATCCAAGCTCAATTCTCTTTCGTCATTCAAAACTTGTATGTGTTTAAAATTATATCGATACATATCGTGAATAGAATAAGAAGGTGAGAATAATTATGGTGTTGAACTAAATACAATATTTTTAAATGTGATATAATATTTTTGTTATCTCTACATATAAACATGGAAGAATGTTTGTTTGTTTGTCACGACTGAGTGCCTATACCATTCATCCAATTGCGATGACAATTTCGTGAGTTGTAGTGCGCACGCCCGCGAAGGTTTCTGCATTAATAGAATCATTTTATATAAAAAAATAAACGGACAATAAAAATTATCATTTATGAAAAGTGAAAGTTTCTCAATCTTGAAATTTTTATGATCGATAGTCCTACTGATAGTGAAGCCGCAGTAAAAATTTCAAGACCTAGTTCAAGGGGTTGCCTAACAATAGGGGTTACAATTTCTACCGTGTTAAACGTCATGAGTACATTCGCAGGTATGTATCTTCCCCAGAAATACACCAGTTTGAAAAATTTGTGCATTTCTCCTGTAATCATACAAAATTATAGTATTTTTTTTCAATTTTCGCACTTTTTAATATGTGACCCACCGGCCGTTGAGAGGTTACTTTATGATCTTATCAGATTAATCAGCGGCCTTTAAAATCTTCGACTAATAATTTTCAAGTAAATTGGATGAATTGTGGAAATCTGTGATATAAAGTGTTAAATAAATGGATGTGTTCCTGCTTTGTCATTACTTATTAATTGAATTTCGAAGGATTGTTTTAAAAACCTAACGTGCCAATTTGAAAATTTTGTAATTATTATTAAAATACTTTAATAATGATTAAAATCGATAAAACATTGCAGTTTGTCGGCTGAAATAGACAAAACTCTCGTTTTGTTCCACCATATGTCGATGATAAAAATTTCAAGACAATTAAGAAACTTTCATTTTTGAGGGTAGTTGACTACATGCGAAATGGCTCGTATATACCGGGCTTTCGAAAACTAACGACCCCACCCCTATCTCAGAATCTATGTATCATAGGGCAAAATGACCCGAACAAAAACTGTATAGTTCATAATGTTCTGGTTTTTGTGATCTCAAATTTGACCTTGAAGGTTGTCTGAAGGTTAATTTGCGTTTTTTAAATGGGTATTGTTATTTTTTACCCCGGATTTGGGAAGAGCGGAAAATTTTACGTTAGATATATAATCTTGTGATGGTAAAAATGACATTCAAATTCTACTTTTATCCTACTTTTAGCGCTAGCCAGGAACAACGACGTGGACGGAGTAAACTTCTATTCCCTTTGGGGTACTTGATTAACGTGAGTCGCCTCGCCTCTCATGAATTGGGGTGCTTGATTAACGTGAGTCCCCTGGCCCATCACGATTTAGGGTGCTTCTCGCGGTTCATTATTTAGATTGATTGAAACATCTTACAACAAATGTTCGAATTGTTGCCCTTGAACTGCGAGGGGGCTAACGTTAATTCATGCCAAATCTTGAAGGATTTTTCTGAACATTGGTGTGTGAACTTTTCTCGGGTTCTACAATGAAATTCTGAAGGAAACACATGATGGTCACATTTAAAAAGATGAAGATGACATTGAAATCTTCAAAGCGCCTCCACACGGATAAAGCTCGTAGCCACCATTCGATGACCCCTTGCGAACTATGCAACTTTTTTTATAAAAATTTTGTTTCTAAGTTCAATATCTGAGGAAATATTTCTACTAATAAAAGTTATTGCCTCACCCTGTATATTGAAAGGTCGCAGTCCTAAGCGCGGCAGAAGCCGAAGTCCCAGGATAGCCTGCGAACCAAAATGAAAAACAATTAGTTAAACCACCATGTTGGAAACAGAAAGGTTAGTTACATAAACAACCGACAGGGGGACAAACGGACAAATTAACATTCTCACAAACAGGTCGACACAATAAGGAAATATAAGGTGAGACACGGCACAAACAGATTACCAAAAATTCCAACAAGCAGTTGAGATAGTTATTCTGAAAGTACACGGCCGAGACACCAAGGCACACACAACAGTGTGGCTGCGGACCGCACATGGTTGATAACTTCTAGAGCGATCTACCGCAACATATCGCGTAGAAATAACATAGGGCACGCCACTTAACGGGTGACCCTAAGAGTTTAAGTGGACCTTCCTTCTTGAATTCACTTGATTTACCAGGCACACCGCCACACGTTTTGACATTGAAAATTGGCGTGCCTATTATTCTTCTACGAAACATCAATCCACCACAACTTTGTAATGGTACCAGGATTCCAGTGAAAAATATGATGATCAATATCATCGAAGCTACAATTTTTAATGGAAAATTTAAAGGAGAAGATTTACTATTTCCACGTATCCCAACGATACTACCAGATATGCCATTAGAATTCAAACATTTGCAGTTTCCGGTGCGACTCGCATTTGCAATAACCATTAACCAAGCACAGGGACAATCGTTATAAATGTGTGGATTAAATTTAGAAAACCCATGCTTTGCACGTGGACAGCTACATGTGGCCTGCTCGCGCATAGGAAACCCTTTTAATTTATTCATATCCGCACAAGATGGTAACACAACGAATACTCTGTATCCAAAATCACTTGAATAATCATAAATAAGAAAGAAAATTCTTTCATTGACATTAGCTGTTAAATAAATTATGATTCAAAAACAGCATTGAAATGCATGCCGGGCCGTAAGGACTAGTCACGTAAGGGTTAACACAGAGAGACCTTTTGGCAAATAAGAAGTACAGTTGTCACTTTTAACCTGTCTGTAAATATCAACTTTTCGTTGTTGTCGTGAGTTGTTTCCATTAGTGCGTTGACGGCGTCTGCAATGGGGAGGTGTAGTCGCCTTGATGTAGTGTTTAATTCAGATTGCATAATTATCGCAATTTCTTTATTTAACAACTTGGAATAAAAGTGCACAAGCTAGCGCGGGCGGTTATTTTGAGTGGCGCTGTGTGGGTTCAAGTGTGGATTTACGTTTGATTTTGGGCCATTAATCACTCCTCGCCGATAAAGGATGTGCACTATCTTACGAAATCAAAAATGCCATAACTCTGTCGTGTTTAGACTATTTCCTTTTTTTCGTCGTATTCATCTTGATTTTTTCTATAGTGCGACAAAGGAAAAATGATCGGTTTCTATTGAATAAACCGATGATCACCTTCGTGTGAATACCTCGATGGGAAAATGGCATTCAAACGTCCCCCTCGAAACGATAAAGCTTTCAAGGAAAACTTTTTTTCGTATGACCTCATTTTCTCTACGTATTTTCACCAATAACTTAAAATGGGACACCCTATCTATATATATGAAATCCTGGGGTACTTAATACGAGCGATGTATTATTAGATTATAAATAGTAAGAATGATGAAAAATATAGTAGTTTCCATATTACATCACTATGTATAAACTTCAATGTAATCTTTATTTGTGGACTTGATAAGGGCCCTTCAACGAAAGCACACGCGTGCTTGATGTGGATTCGGGATACAAAATAACGTGGAAGAGCTTTTGGCTACGACGCTCGTGTCTCATCGTTGTAACATATTCTATACAATGTCGAGTATAGTATACATATTGAAAAAAAGACACCGAAGAGGCCCTTCTTAGTCGCTCGCAAAGTAAATGATCGATAATACCGGGCTTGGGCAATCCTGTGGAAATATTTTGAGCGTGACGAGCGATCAAAAAGCCTCGTAAAATTGTAACCGCTGATAACGGGATGTCTACGACCGTATATGCATACGGTGTATATGCGGTATATATATACATATATGGGGCATTCCACGCCAAATCGGATACCATTCAACTTTGGCATCCGCGATTTTTGGAATTTTCTTTTTCGTTTCGTAATGGTTGCGACTAGCCTCCATGATGGTTTTCAATTTTGTCTATGAAGCCATTCATGAGATACAATTTTTTTTTAAATGACGCTTTTTGACAAATAATTTTGTTCAAATACTCATAACTCCGCGAATAATCGGCCAAATACCAGATTCTATTTTCGAAAATTTCGTTTTTAAACGTACATTTCATGAAAAATATTGAAATTTTTCTTAAACGATATTACTGTGAGATTTTCAAATTTCTACAATAAATTATCATTTTTAACAATGTTTGTAGTCATCGATTTTCTTCAAATTTTGTTGTAAAAACTGTTGTTAATTTAACAAATTTTAAGCTCACAATTAGTTTTAGAATGGGTACACACCGGGATTTATTTTTTCGAATTTTCAACTTTCATGTTTTTAGTTATCCGTGTTGAAAAATATATGAAAACCAATTGTTATACTCAGAAGCTACTGTAAGTAATTGTTCTAGTGACACCTAATGATAATTGATTATTTTACAGAGTGATTTAAGGAAAAGGATATATACGTACACTACCGCTTAAAATTTTGGATACACCAGTAGATATTTCTTGCCGCACTTAAAGTTGGATAACTGCCAAATAAAAAGATATTCGAATTTCCAAAGCGGCGCTTTAAAAAGGATAAATCAGGCTTCAGGTTGCTGTATTTAAGTATTTTTTACATATTTTTTTTCGTCCCGGTACGGACTTTGGTTCGTGATCGTTTTTAGGCCTTTCTTCGACCATCGCGAATCAGGCGCACAATACAAGAAACTTTTTTTTTTTTACTACGAAAAACTTGAATTGTTATAAAATATTCTAGCTGACTCGAGTGCCGGGGCGTGCAAAATTTTCGGACGCCTCACATTGCGATGAAAATATTTTTTACAGCAAAACTTAACAATTTCAAGCCTGTCTCGGCAAACGATCGAACTCCGGACGCTTTCGGGAAATTGATTTCACAAAAAGCTTGAGAGTTCTTGTAATCGTAGCATATATACTTCTGTGTGTCACTACACGCGATGAAAACGGACAAGCTTCGCCCTTTCCTCGACCTTCGTACGTGGAACCAACATATCTATGTGTGTGGCACATGTGAGAACCTCTCCGAGGGCGAGAAAGGGCTATGTAGTAACCGTAAATGTGTACGAGGTGAGCACGAACCGTTTCCGTCCATACTGTATACGTTGTGTTCGACGCATATACCCTCAAGTAACAGCTTTTCCCAACCCTCTCTTCGGCACGAATTCGAACGGTGGACCGACTACCAACGAGTTTCTTCTATTCGTAGAGTGTAATCGCTTGGTGTTAATGGCGTTACTTCGGCCGTTGAGCAGAGTTGGAACGCTCGGCAAGTGTAGGACCTGCGTTTTGCACCATAGACGGGCAAGATAGGAGATAGTAAGAGGGGAAAAAAACCGAATGACGCAGAATGCCGATGAAAATTTCAGTATTGAGCTTCCGCCAACTAACATCATCTCGTTCATCAATATTCGAACTTTTCTTCTGTTTTCCGTGAAAGGGGGACTTGCTAATGCACGGCGAACTCTCGGAAAATCAATCGCTCAAGTATGACATACGCACTGCACCCCTTTGAATCTTTGGATTCCTGGTCCACTTTTCCTGTTCCTAGGTTCCTCTTACACAACTTTTTTGCTGGCCACGTTCGATTTCTCCTCCCAATCTTCTTGGCTCATATCATGTTGGAGGGCGCTATTGGGACAACTTTATGTCAACGAAATCTTTTTCTGTAATTGGTGTTTACCAAAGCAATAGATTATATGCAGCTCTCTCCGAATATCGGAAAAATACATATAAGCACTGTGACGAACGTTCTTGGTCCTCGTCACATTCGACAGATGCTCTCGCTTTCGCGTCCACAGATGTACCGGCTTGGCGTCCGCGAGAGGTCGACAGTGGCGGAATCACTCGACCACTCAGTTAGTGAGGTTTTGGTAGAGAGGATCGGGGTGAGCGAATACTGAATAATCGAGAACTCGATTTCACGCAAGCCATGGGTTCGATTGTCGCATCGAAAAACGGGAAGGCGGAGTAATATTTTAATTCTCGCGAGCGAATCGCAATAGGTTTTGGGTGTGTTGTATGAAATATCAAATGGTTTACTGAGCTCTCGTTAACCATGGGAGTTTATCCTCACGGCGATATCTATTAAAATGCACACAAATTAACACCATAATCACCACGCGAGTCGCCGATGATTCGCGAGCACTTTCCACGAAACTTTTTCTTTTCTTTTTCACGGTACGAGGAAGATCGGTATCCTACGGTGGGAATGAGCAAGAATGAACTATTATCATAATAACACGGAAGCGCGTATGCGCAAGGCATCTGATCTTTACACACGATACGGTGCGACGTTAACATGACTCCATGGGGACTTGTTTACAACTCGTCAATGACTGATTAATAATCAATCACCAAAATCAAAATTCTCCATAAAATTTCTTTTGAAAATCGATCAACGATAGCCGCTGTCCTCTCCTCATTCAGTTTGCCTCTCACCAGTACCGGTACCGTATCAATCGTGATCTTTCTGATATCTTAGAAGCTTCTCAGAAATCGTCTCTCCTTGACGCATCATGCAAAACAGGGCGTTGCTCTTCGGCGGCGCGGAGGGTTCCCAGCCCTCGCCCGTAATCCCAGAACCTCCGCCTGTTCTGCAACATAATCCACCTTCCATTGAGGCATTCGACCTGCAACTTTAATCCGACCTTGAGTCAAAATCTTGATCGTCATTGACCCTGAAATCCATCGGGATCAACATTTACTTGATGAGATGGCCGAGGGTGGATCTAAATCGAACAAGATCGAAACCTTATCACCGTGATTCATCTGCGTCTAAAAAAATTAAGCACATTTGGACATCAATGGTCACTGCCAAGGATTTGAACGTTGAGTTGGTAAGTGACTATCTGAGCCGTACACTAAACCACTACTAACTGTTACGTAACACGTTTTCAGTGAGATCAGCTTCGATTGTCATAGTTTGGTCTAAGCAATCGGACCAAAACATATACATTTTATTCTTTCACTCTTTCAAATCTTAGGATGTAATTGGTTCACGGTCACCTTAGTGGGATTTGGTCAGTTATAACTTCTGCATCAAAGCGAGTGTAATGTACGAGTAAAGCGCAATACCTGCATTCGAGCGCTTGCCTCTCCTTAAATCCGCGATTCAACTTTGCTGGAATATCAATTGACTTTCGGGAAAAAGTAAAGGCTTATCCCATGCTTACTTGGTAACTCTATACGTTACGTATACGTTTATACGTTACATCTTCTGAAACGCGATGCTCCTAGAAAAAAGTTGGATTGAAGATTTAGAGAGGGTAAAATACAGAGTTATAATGCTGGTGATATAGAAAGTGGCTCTGAAAAGAGTGGGGATAAGAGAACAGAAGACGCTCGGTAAAAGACATGGCTTGCAGTAAAAAAAAAGTCCCACATAAACGTCATCGCTTTTTTCCAAAGGGATTTTAAAACACTGTTGACGTTAAATGTAAATATGAACCGCGCAGAGGAATTGCATCCACCGTGAAACTCGTGTTACGTTTATTATATTCACAAGTCGCAGAGTTATTGATCGCTTTGAAAATTCGATTCGTAAGCTCTCTGGCATGGTCGAGCGCTTTGAGATGAAATTTAACTCAACCCATACAGAGTTATAGCAACGCGCGCCCGAGGTAAACGTTCGCCGATTAGTTGCCACATATCGAATAATTTATGGATCGTGATTTGAAACTATCTATTTCGTACTGGAGGAATAGCCTACAAATACTGCGCCTTAATACAGGTAATACTTACGCGGCGGTCATTGGATAACATGCATGTACAGCCAAAGTATTTAGAACAAACGGCTCGAGGACCTTTGTATCTATCACATGCTAACGCTTTCTATTAGTAAGCTTTGGGCTGCATAATGAACACACAAATAGATCAATCTGTATACGAAAGAATTGAACATAGTCCTGGTCCCTTGAGATACGATAATCGTAAGTATAGAGGGAGCGTAGCTGTTTCTACGTTCCTGAATATTTTCCATCACTCGTGAAGTCACCTCAGGTATAAATCTCGAAAGCATATATGTCAAATGCGTTTGATTTCGAGTGTAACGTGCAGTGGTGAAGATAGCTTATGAAATAATGAACACTGGTTTGTTAATGAAACTATACTTACTATATGTTCAAGCAGTTATATTTTGTGTGCCATTCTAATACTTTAGTTTTTAAACATTGTAATGATTAATTGCATCGGTGCTTTGATATCGTATGCGATTTCTTGTTGTAGACTGATTTCAAAATATTCATAGAGAAAACTAGAAGCATTGGCGTATATGGGGCGGGGGGCGGGTGGGTCGTACCAACCCCAGAACCGTCTAGTGCACACCCCAGGATGTTGGATTACCAACCCGAAATTCTAGGGTGGGCACTTAAATAACTTCACACAAAATCACTTTCAAATAATCTACAGCCGCGGAATCAACACATTAAATTCCACTTGGTTAATTTTGAAGCCGCAACAATTTTTAAATCCGCAAATATTATAACGGCATGCAACAGTATGTTTTACATTAATGCGTAAACTGCTAGTAGATTTAACACGAACTGTTCCCTCGTGAGCGGAATGATAAAGAAAAACAATTGCCAAATCGGACAAAAAATGGAGAAAGAGAGAGGGAAACTCGATGGTGGAGAAATACAGATTCTTAACTGTATGTCTTTGCACTATCACACCCACAATTATAAATGAAAAAATCTGAAAAATTCATGGTCAATCTTCAGACTGTACTTTTGAAGCGAGAATAGAAATTCTTTATTATTTTTTATTTTTAATAATTTTGTTTTCATCAAATATCAAGCCATGTATCCAGCAACATTTAGAGAAGAAATTTTGGGCCGGACGAAAATGACCCCGGTTCACCGGTTGAGGGTTAACAACCTAACCTGCGCTCCACATTTTTATTGTTGCTAATACATTGATCCATTTGTACTTCAAAATATTACGAAGTGAAGGGCTCCATAAAAATCATCGTTTAAGTAGGTTTTTTCCGGGCCATGACTATCCTTTGCAGATGTGGCGTTTCTGTATATTTCTGCCAATAAGACGATAGTTTAATCCTACACAGGGACTCCAAAATCCGGGGTAATCTTATAGGACAGATAAACAAAAATTAGATTGATATTTATATAAGAACATTTATCCATTGGCATATTATCAATAGCATCTTCATTCGTTCTCCAATCTTTTACCATCTTTTCTGTTTTCAAGATCAATCCCGCTTACTGTGAATGATCTTGAAAATTACCACAACTAATTGAAAAATTGACCATATTATTTAAATACGCTTTACGATAATACATTTGTCACGTGCAACGAAATTTCTAGCAATTACTAGAAATCCATTTTTATTTTCCTTTTTTTCTCTTTCCAATGTTTTTGTGTCTAAGTTCGTAACAGATTATGGCAGAGTTGAACGTAATGTCTTTTCCCCGAAATATGGAACTACCCAAACTAGCCGAAACCGCCTTTCACATGCCAAACCAACACTCTATCTCTCTTTATACCCCCTGGAATCTGTACCCTTAGAAAAAAAAACCACGTCACTGTAAAACGAAAAATTGTGTCGATCGGTTTTTTCGAAAAAAAAAACATTTAGACAGACCCGTACAAAAAAAACATTTGAAGGTAGACAAAAAGTGGTCAGAATTTGTTGTTAATTTCACAACGACGTCAAGATTTACTGAAACGAAATATCGAAAAAAGGACTCGACACAATTTTTATAACACTTTAATATACACGCACACAAAAATGGTAAAAATCAACGTATGGTTGCTGAGAAATGGTTTTTAGGTTAAATTGATCCTAAAGCTTTTCTAATTTCAATATCTTCTAAAACCATATATAAAATTATCAATAAAGTCCTTCTGAATAAAATAAAATAAAAATCGTCGAAAAATGTTGAATAGTTTGAGAGAAATCGTAATGTGAATCAAAGAAGGTCAGGTAGGAGCTTCCGAATAAGTTGAATCCCCTTAATTATCGGGCATCGCTTTTCAGCCCCCCCCCCCCCCTGGAAAATAACTCTAAATACGCCAATGACTAGATAAAGAATATGAGAAGGTTATCTTTGCCGAAGAATATGGCTCGCAAAAAATTCTTCACATTCGCGAGATGCGGAATACGATTGAGCCGTCTACTTGCCAATGATTGTCACAGCTAAACACGATACGATTATTAAACTGCAAAACAGTGATAATTGATAAACAATCGAATACGTGCTGGTCATAGTAAATAGTAGGAAACGTGCTTGCTGTGGTTTCTTTTTGTAATAAGAATCGGGTTATTTTTATCGTCGTGTTTGACATTTTTAGCTATCAAAGGCTGACTAATTCTCAATAATGGCGTGG
The DNA here is from genome assembly GCA_951802705.1 of Netelia virgata. Taxonomy (NCBI): domain Eukaryota; kingdom Metazoa; phylum Arthropoda; class Insecta; order Hymenoptera; family Ichneumonidae; genus Netelia; species Netelia virgata. The sequence continues at coordinate 20,749,874 of OX637865.1, forward strand.
ATTGCTTATATTTACCTGACTTCTATTATTTTCTAATATATTTGATATGATCATTCCGTTTGTGATGGAACATCATATCTTATTCGTTTCCCTAATTTTTTATTTTATTGGTTTCCCTCAATTTTCATTTATGGAATATTCGATGTCCCCCAACCTTTATCGTCATGTACTAATTCATTCTTTATCCAGTAAGTAGTTATGGCATTTGTATACGTAAGATATCATACCTGTTTCACATTACCTAACTAATTTTGCCGCCGCTTGAAAATGTTCTCAGTTGCTCCATCGCTCGTATAGTACACTACGTTTTGCACTGGGAACTCTCGTTAAGTATTCAGAAATAGCCAGATACAAGGAACAAGAGAGGAGTGATAGGACATTCATTCTAACGTTTGCCTAAAACCATGCTAGATAGCATCAGCCAGAGGCCTGGAAACCTCGCTATCTAACCCCCGCTAACGTGTACCCCGGTGTATATTGTACGAGCCTCCGAGAGCTGGACCAATAAAGTTGATAGTTTAGTTGGGTGGGTGGAAACGCGGGGCGAGGAAATGAGAGAAAGTGGTAGGTTGTTGTCTTGTCTGAAGTCCCCGGAGACTTTATGCTAATAGAAGTTGTTTCGGGGCGCTACCACGCGCGGCGCTCCTAGCGCTGTTTCGCTTCCCAGTATGTTGTTAGCTAGTTACTAGCGAGTGTGAACCGATTCGCTCCGGCTTCTCTTTTAGCTACGATATCACTTTACTCAGGGTTTCATGGCACTTATCCAGGGTCTTCGAGAGACGTCATCGTCCGAGTTTAGGTCTGGTGGACTCATACTGATAGCAATCATAAACTTATAGTAACAAATTGTTCGATACTTTAGAATTCTTCGCGGTTGAAATAAATGGAGAAGGACCTCTACCACTATTCTTTCTTGCATGAAAAACCTCTGACTGAAGCGATCAACTTGTCGAAAAAATACAACATGAACTCTACCAAATTAGAGGTAGAGTATCTCTCGGTTGTACAAGATTTGCCCATAAACACGACTTGGCCGCGAATTAAGGAGCCACTCAGGCCGGAATTCCGAATTAGTTCCGTGCTCACCTCAAGGTACTTGAGGTGTGAAGTTGGAGGCGTGTAACTTGGTAACGGAAGAACAATTTCACAACATCCGCCCCCGTCATTTCATATCTCTCTCTCTCTCTCTCTCTCTCTCTCTCTCTATGTATATATATATATATATATATATATATATATATATATATATATATATATATATATATATATATTTATCACTCTCGCTTGGCCTGTCTCATGTCTTCCTTCTCATCTCCATATCACGCGCCCTCGCATATCACTCGTCTTCGTTCATCCCTCGACTTTCCCATTCTCTCTTTCCCGACCTCTCTCTTCCTCCTTAGGCAAGTACCCACTCCGACTCCATCATGCTTGCTTTTCTCTCTGCCTCCGAGTGCTGGCTTTCCTCTTCTTCATCCCTCTCTCGTTCTCACCCCTATCTCTCTCTCTCTCTCTCTCTCTCTCTCTCTCTCTCTCTCTCTCTCTCTCTCTCTCTCTCTCTCTCTCTGTTGCGCGGTCTACTCCTCTTATCATTCTCTCTCATGCGCACCGTTAGCTTTTGGGGAGATGCGCTGCTGCTGCCGTACTTGCGGCTCTTGGCTTGTTCACTTTCCCCCGTAATTAATTCAAATTCCTCCCGACAACTTCCGCGGCGTGGTGGCACCTACGCGAAGGGTCTCTCGCACAGCTCGTCAGGTAACTCCCTCTGCATCCTTACCGCACTCGGAATTTCTCCGTGCGGTCTACGAAAACTCTCGGCCTCTTCTTCTTCTCTCTCTTGCTTGCACTCCCATCTCAGTCTCTATGTGCCACTCTCAGCCGTATACCTCAGACCAGCCCGAATATATTTTTTATTAAGTGCATGTGGAGAAACCGATCCCCTTTGTTTGCTCACTCACTATCATTTCGTTATCAGCTCTGGCGTAATTGAAATGCAATATTTGGCAGCTCGTCGAACAATGCATTTTTTGTGCACTCACTAAAAAATACCCGGGACCCAATTAACCAAATAAAGTCGTTTTCGTATTATTTTACAAATAAATCAAAGTCGTCTAAACAAGATATGCCATCATGCCTCTGCCGACCTAACATATAATTAGGAGACATTTATCAAAAAATATAGAATGCAGAAATATTACCCTCTCTTACACGCTTTCTCATGCCTTCTTGCACCCTTCATCTGTTCAGAGATGAACTTTTTATACTGATCATATAAAATTGTCCCGCAAAGCTTTGTAAAATCGTCAGAGTGGTGCCAGGGCAATGGGATGGGCCTCGCAACTGCAGATCTCAAAAGTCGTCCGAGTCACTTCTATAAGCTAGAGATAATCGTATTCTCGCCCACCGACTACACTCTACATCGACTGCGTCGTGTGCACGTCCGACTCGAGAGACGAGAGCTCTTATCTTTCTTCATCTTCTTCTTAACGCCCATAGTGACTCCGTTCACGGACTGAGTTCCGTGAATATACTGTTGTATGTGTATATACTCGGAACAATGTATAGGTATATAGCAGTAGATGTCCGATGTTAAAAAGAACCTTTACCTTACGACTTGACAAGAAAACGATATCGTCGCGACGAGTCGAGGAGCTTACGGCTCCGTCGTAGCCGAAGTAGGTATATTATCCAGTCGGCGTGAAGAAAATCACGTCATGTAAACGATCATAAATGCAGTATATAGTCGGGGCTGAGTTGACGGAGAATACAGATTGAATCCACTCAACTGAAAGTCTACTCGAATTCTCAATGCATCTTCGTTACATCTGTTACAGATTATGGCATTGATCGATATCCATTGAAATTGATACTTTTTCTAGACTCCAATTATATTGTATCTGTAAAGAGAAAACGATTTCCTCTGGTGGAAAGCGGCGTTTGAAATCATAAGAGCATAGGAAATAATGCCGAAGTAAAATAAGTTTTGATGTTAGAGGTTGAAAAGATATTTACGGGCGATTCCTGACTGGAACGACGAGGTGTGCAAAGGACGAACAGCAGACAAAACATTCTTAAAAGTACCATCTTTCAAATTAATAAGGTTTTCATCCCTGGGGGAATAGAGTACTTAATATTATTTATATTTTTTCTCTTTAATAAGATTTATCACTTACTATTTTAATACTTTCCAAGTAATCGATCGGATATATTCTCATTAAAATCAAATAAGAGTTATGTACCAATCAAACTAATTAAATCTTAAGCGACGACGCCATGCTAATGCTTCACAGTAAGTTGGGAAAAATTGCTACTTAGCTGAATATGTCGAATCAGGATGCGGTCAGTCGATGACCGCTTACATTTGACCGAAATGATTCCATGATGATATGATAGTAGGCCTCGGTCAATTCTTGCATCCCGTCAGATAATTGGCACAGTCTATCGTCCCAAGATATTCTATGGACTGTTTGTTAGAATTCGTCGTATCTACGGAAAATTGCCTAGATAAGGTGCATTGGCCATTGACGCAACTGAACCGGTCATTATAATGGATTATATGAATTAGATTATATTGTCTATTATGTTGATTATGTTGTATGCATCTATCGTATAATTTCGTTATAAGGATATCCAAATAGACACAGTTGCTGATATTTGTATCATATGTACGTCTTGTCTGATGCATAGGAAGGTAGACAGCTATGAGTCCCTTATGAGTGCTCCCTTTTAAATCATATTTGCATCATATGATGATTCCCAATATTATATCGAAATGAAGCAAAGTTGTTTTCATGTGAGCATTTATACGGTGAATTCATCAGCACTAGCAAAATCGAGTCACGATTATACAAGAATAAGTAGATGCATATTATACGGCTCATAGGGGCGTCACGGCGTGACGAAATTGTAGTGATCAAATGGAACTCATATCGGGGTGATGACACGATGAGGTTATTGTGCTCATACGGACCTTATAATTGCGACGTAACTCGATGAAAAAGTTATGATCATACGGAGCTCATACAAGCGTCACAGTGTGATGAAATAGTTGTACGCATATAGAGTTCATATTAGCGCCGGGGCGTTAGAAAACTGTAGTACTCATATCAAGCTCACATTGAAATTACATTGTGATGACAGAACAATGCTCATATCCCCACCACCGTCGCATTGAATCATAATGATAAAATCTGTGTTAATAATGAGTCGGTTAAAGAACTAAGCCCTCACTATATACATAACTTATAAGGTTTTAATGTCATAAGTTATTCGAAGCCAGAGCAAGTATTCTCAGCCAATTCTTATGCATATGTAGAACGAATTTCATCTATTGATATTGCAAAAATATCTCAGATCGGCGATTTTACCATGCGATGGTTCAACACGAGGGTGATGGGTCCACGAGTACTTCTCTATCATCGTAGCTCAATTTCAACATGAGTTCAACATTGCTTTCCATGAATTTAAAAAATATTTAGATGAGACGTCTACAATACAAAAATACTATGAACATTGCAACATCGATTTATTAGTATTTTTGAATCTAAACTATACTTCTTTTACTTTCAGTCTTTCTGAACTTTTCCTGACTTATTTGACTTTTTAACTTAACTTCTAATCAGTTTCACTGTTGCTTAAATACTAAAAATATGTTTACACTTTATTATTGATTATTAATTATGATTTTCTTCTTCGAAAATTCTTCTCGCTTTTCGCCTCCTCTGTACATTGCCAGCAACATTTCTTGCGGTTTGCTTATAAGACCGAAGTTTCTTCCCGGATGAGCGAAGGTCTTTTTCACGGCATCTACAATGTAAGAAAAAAATAGTCTGCAATTATTATAGCATTTTGACGCTACGAAACAAAAAATAGAACGGTTTAGATTTTTTACGAAAACTGACATGTTGTCTTAAAACAACTACTACGAAAAGTACTTTCGATTTCGTTCGTTATTGCCAGGTGAAAACAAACATAATTTTGTATAGTTTAAGCGAATTACCGTAAAAAATGCGCATCAATTTCGAATTGTATAATGCGCGTACTATATTTCCATCTGGGTCGCGTTTACCCGCCTACGTATATTCGATTGCTAATATATTCGTTATTGCAGTTCGAAAGTATTTGTTCAATGCTTCGCACGTCGTTTAACCGCCCAATTGCTCCAAATACTCTTGCTATAATAAATCGAACACAGAAAAATTTGACAATTGTTTTTAATGGTACGCTTTGAATAATTTCATCAATCTGTCTAGATACTGTATGGAGACCACGCTCACCAATATATCGAACTCTTCGTCGTGAGAGTTTTTAAAGGCCTCGAATTCAGCAACAGTTTTTAAAGGAAATCGTATTGGAGGTTCAAAGAGACGATTTTAGGTTGATTTTCTGACAGCCAGCATTTTCTCGATTTTCGTCACTTTTTCCCTGAAAACGATACTTTTCATTACGTTGGTTATACACAGAAGTTTGCTGTATTACTGTATAACTGTAATTGTATTCGAACTGTATTTCTACACTTGCCTTATAAGTTGTAGCTCACTGAGCACCCTCCGTTCAAACTCCGAGCTACGAGATGAATGTTCCAACATCGGCCGGTTAGAATGTTGAGGCGGCATATATTGGATGTTCTCCGGAATATTTTCTCTGCTTTTCTCCGAATCTTCCAAACGGCCAACGTCGATATTTGTTATTGTATAGGATTAGGTTAAAGAAAATGTCGCTCCTGGGCAATTCTGAGGTTGTTCGCAGCAGCTGTTGTAGGTATGATTGGGTATCGTCCGTCATAATCGGCCGGATATAAATGAGCTGTTGATTGGGGAACTGGATTGGTGGAATGAAGGTTTTTGTATTTCGGAGTGGTAAATTGTTCAGTTATAATAGGCAGGCGAGAAGTTTGTAATAGAGTTTTTGTTGTTAATAGTAATGTAGTGTGGTAAGGACGAGTACGCAGAAAATTTAGCAATAGATCACCTTGCGTATGACTGAGGCGTGCTCTTACGAACATTATTGCAAGTTCTCTTCTAAATGTATTATTTTTCCCTACAACTGGGGAATCTGTAGGTATCAAGTTTACTATTTCCGACATATCGGAACGTGAATTATATGCTTGACAAAATTCATCATCCGAAAAGTAGTTATCACTTGATTCGTCATAGTCATCACTATCGGGTGAGAAACCAAAATCACTATCCTTATCGCTATTTGAATTTCTTTTGTCTGGATTTTTATTATCGATTGATGACGTCAAATCATTGGAAACGCCTACACCGGTAGTTGACGAAAATGCAGCGTTATCATATATCACGTGAATTGAACAGGACGGGCTATTGAGGGAAGGATTAGGTGGTAATATGGTAGACAATAAAGGGTGCTCTGTGGTGTTCGTATCAGGTTTAACGTTTTTCCTCTTATTTCCCACTGTTTTAATATATAGACGTCGTTACATTAGCGAACTTTGTGATATAGTTGATTATGTCCTTCTATGAAATCTCATCATCATTACCAACCAAAGCGTTATAAACACGCTTGATGCGAGAATGACGAATAGCATGACATCTGAAAAACATATATCGTTGATTTCTGTACATATAGTCAACTGAATACATAGCCAGCTGACATTTTTTAATCATTTAGGCTAATTGATGACATTTTTAAATATGTTTATAATCATTCAGGCATTCACACGAGAAGTTTGTACTAGAGTTATTGTTGTTAACGGTAATGTATTGTGGCAAGGATGAGTATGCAGAAGAAGCTCGCTGCCACTTTTTCTCTTTCAGTGTATATCGGAGATGTTTTGCCAACATTTTTTCCTCATTCAGTGTGTATCGAAGAACCTTCGCTGATGTTTTTTAATCAGTCAGTGTGCATCGGTGAACCCTCGCTGACTTTTTTTCATCGTTTAGTGTGTACAGAAGAAGCCTTGCTGACATTTTCTCGTAACTCAGTCTGTACCGAATAAACTTTGCTATCATTTTTTCATCGTTTAATAAAGCTTTTTTGCTAAACACAGAATGATGAAAAAAGTGTGCAAAGGTTCTTCGATACAGGGTGAATGGTAAAAAAATGTTAGCGAAGCTCCTCCGGTACACACTGAACGATGGAAAAATGTCAGTGAAGCGACTTTGATACATTATGAAAAAATATCAGTACAGTTTCTTTGACATACACCGAATGACAAAATTTCAGAAAAGTATCTGCTATCCACTATTTAACGATTACGAAATATTAACAACGTTCCTTTTAAAGCAGTTTGTAACAAAATTGTTCATTTTGTGCAAGCAAGTAAGTTCGCATTTTTTACGTAAACTTATCGAAATCAATCAATTTTTCAATACGTTTTATTTATACACTAATTTTGTTATTGGTGCTGTGTAGTTCGATCTTTATGTAATATACACATGTAGTGTACACCCGAGTATCGCAAGACAAATAATGTAATATAAGGATCGAGTGGACAAAATGGCGGCCAAAAGCTACTGCAATAGAATTCATATATAGCGCCCTCATACAACACGGTTATGTGCGTTCTGGGCCCAGTCATGAGTTTTAAGGTAGAAAAATTGACTCATGAGGTGTCGGGGTAACATATTACACAAATGCGACACTCCCATCGGCAACATCGTGAATGGAGAGTAGGGGAGACTGGGTACAGTTGTAACAGGGTACAGTTGAAACAAATTGAATATCTCTCGAATTATGGAAAATACGGCGAGGGGGTTCAGGGGAAAGAGAAGCAGTTTACGTGTCCGAATGTGTTCGTCAGGGTTGCCCCGGTGGTTGCGTGCTACAGTCGCTTGTAAGGGGCCCTATTGTGCGCGGTCGAGGCAAAGTAAGTATTTTCGATCGAACATTTTTTCTAACTACGCAGCTGATATTAAAAACAGGATCATAAGTATTTTTCTGCTTGAAGATTAAACTTTAGAGAATATGATATTGTAATTAGTTTTTGTGTGAGACAGTTTGCCTCGTCACTGTAATTTTTTATTTATAAAGGAGGGAGGTGGGTACAGTTGTAACAATTTTGTGGGTACAGTTGTAACATTACTAATTCCTTCGTTTCACTTTGTAGATGCCAAGAATACGCATAAAAAAGACAACACAACGACATCATGGCATATCGCAATACAAATACGCATACGAGGAAATAAAAAATGGTATCTCTCTAAGTTTTATTTGTCATTTGTTTTTTTTTCGTAAAGATGGTTTAAGATTTTTTTATTGACACTGTTGATTTTACCAGATCATTAAGATTTTTGAGAACAGATGCTCTCAAACTCTCAGTTTTTGTTGACTTTATTTTAATTATAGCTATTGCGGAGTGAAAATAAAATATTTACAATAAGTATTATTGTTTTAGATATCTGATATAAAAACGCCATTTCTCACTTATATAACTATAAGAATTGTGCCTTATTAGTGTTAGACACTGCAATTGACCATTATCTGTGATTTTATTCTAATAAATCTACTTAAAATAGACGAATAGTGCCGCATTTCCACGTGTTACAACTAACCCCAACCAGTGTTACAACTGACCCTGGTATGGGGGTAAGTTGTAACGATCGGAGAATTTTTTTCAAAGTGCTCCTGTAGGCTAATTATTGCATTAGGCGCGCAAATGTCATGACCAATGTGAAGATCGATAAGCACTCTTTCGCTTCACGTGCTTAGTGCATAGCTCACTTCTATTATTACGATTTTATGAGCGATCAAAGCTAAGTTGTTACAACTGTACCCAGTCTCCCCTATTATTGATAAAACGAAGTTTGAACACCTTTATAGAATTTTTTTAATATTTGGTTACATATTTTCAAAACCCGTTATCTTTAAAATTTTGGTTTTGTATTCATTAGTTTCATTATTAATTTTGTAATAAGAACGATTATACGACTGTTGGTAGGATGAAATAATTGGTGCCGAATCATTGCGCAACCCCATTTCGGAGGATACACCGAATTGTTGTAAAAAACCACTATTCATTGTTGTTATTTTGCTGATCGCATACAATTATTAGAGATGAATTAAAATACTCGAAGTCGATAGTTTCGCGTCGAATGTTCAATGAATAACTGATAACCAACAATAATTGTGTTCTTTAGGAAAATGATTCCCCAAAAATCTCATCCCGTTTGTCCGTCCTCTTCATTCAGAGGACGGACAAACCATCGAGGATTTCTTGTAATTGATTCGTCAAGACAGATCAGGAGCAATTATTGGATTGTCCAATCAATGGTCATAGCACCGTCTTGACTACTTAAAAAGGTCATAAAGCAACGGGCGAAGAGTTAACTTTTTCTGATCGTAAAACATCTCCGTGCCAAATGTTAGGTACAACGAAATTTCTCATACAATTCATAAAAACCCTTAAGGGGTTAGAGCTAGTCAACATTTTCAAAAAATTGATTTTCCTTATTTCCATTTTTTAAAAGTAAAACATTTCAAAAGTATTCCCTGAAAACTTTAGACAAATAGGAACACTATGTGTGAAGATATGCAACTTTGAGCGCAGTCGCGTCGAGTGGGTAAAAGTAGGTAGGTAATGGTAGCTGCACGCACGACGCAAACTTTAAACACGTTTTTCTCGAAAGCATCGTTTCAAAGTCGGTTTCAAAATCACTGTAACTCTGGAACGGCTTGACTGATCGCTTTGAAATTTTTATCAGTTATTCTATACATGATTGTCTGATTCTTGAAGAAAGGGGTTTTATCTGCGGTAAATATTTTTTATTTTATAGCCGAATATATGGGTGAAATTGTGGTCGAATAAAAAAATGCTTTTAAACATCCGCCATTTTGTAAAAAATAAATTTTTTTATTAACCCTTTATTCAAAGACCTGATAATAGGATTTACTAATGATCCCCCTTCATTCTTTTGATTTTGGATAATCCAGTGATGAGCGGCAGTGCTCACCGTAAATCCCCTTTTTGATTTCACCCCCTCGCAGACTGGTTTGTATCTCGCCTATTTAATTATTATTTTGTCATGAAAATTTTACTATACAACAAGATTTATCAAAAAATAATAAAACCAGTGTTAAAAAAAATCTCAAAAAGCGTTTTTTCGGTCGTTACAAGTAGCTCTAATCTATCTATATATATATAAAACAGTTCCGTGACTGACTGACAGACAACGCGTAGACTAAACCGCTAGATATAATGGGCTGAATTTATAAGGAAATTCTTTAGAGCGCAATTACATTTTAACATTTCCACGGTGTCATGAGTTGCACGCGAAGAAACTCACGGCAATAACTATAACTTCATATATACACTACCGCTCAAAAGTTTGGATATACACCAGTCGATAGTTCTTGCGGCACGTCAAGTTGGATAACTCTGCAAAGAAAAAAGATATTCAAATTTCCAAAGCGGCGTTTTAAAGGGGATAGATCAGGTTTAAGATTACTTTTTTAAATAATTTTTTCGATTTTTTTTCAACCCGGTACGGACTTTGGTTCGTGACCGTTTTTAGGCCTTTTTCGACCATCGCGGATCAGGCACACAATCTAAGGAATTTTTTTTTTTACTATAAAAGTCTTCAAAGGGAATGTAGGAGCTCCATCTTCCATTATTTAAAAATTGTTTGCGATTTTTTTTCGGAAAGTTATTTCATTTTTGGCTAAAAACGATGGTTTTGAAGAATTCAAAATAACCCAAAAACGATAGGGTTTAAGAGACATTGTTAAGGATACAAAAAGTTGCATACTTTCATACTGAATCGCCTGGAATTTTTTTCGAATTTTTTTTTTTAGTATTTTTTTTGAAACTCCCGAGTGAATTTTTTTTTGCAGGTCGATAAAATGTTTTAAGGTACTCACCTCATCTAGACGAGTTTTTCGTTGCAAAATCCGTGGCATCCGTTCGATTAGCTTATCGATTTGGTCTTGGTAGAGACTCGACCATGCATCTTGTAATTTTGCCCAGAGATCCCCGTAGGCGATGGACAACATTGTCTGATTTTCCGATCGAGTTCTTTCCACAGAAGCTCGATCAGATTGAGGTCTGGTGATTGTGGCGGCCAAATCATATTTGTGATGATCCCGGTCTTTTCTTTAGTCTCTAGATATCCGCTGCAGAGTTTTGAGCTGTGCTACGGATCGTTATCCTGGTGCATGATAAAACCACGCCTAATGATTCGGAGACCGGATGGAACAAGAATTTGTTTATACTCCTCTTTTCTCATGATTCCTTCGACTTTTATTAAATCTCCCGTACCATGACCCGAAAAACAACTCCACACCATCACAGAGCCACCCCCATGTCTTACGGTGGGTACTAAACATTGAGGTGCCATTGTCTGCAGTCAGACAATGTCGTTCATCGTCTACGGGGGATCTCTGGGCAAAATTACAAGATGCATGGTCGAGTCTCAACCAAGACCAAATCGATAAGCTAATCGAACGGATGCCACGAGTCGTGGACGCGGTGCTGAAAGCCAAAGGCGGATTTTTCGACGAAAAACTCGTCTCGATGAGGTGAGTGCCTTAAAACTTTTATCGACCTGAAAACAAAATATCACTCGTGAGTTTCGAAAAAAATACTAAAAAAAAATAATTACAAACAAAATTCTGAACAAATTCCAGGCGATTCAGTATAAAAATACACAATATTTTGTATCCTTAATATTTTCTCTTAACCCCTATCGTTCTTGGGTTATTTTGAATTTTTTAAAAATCACCGTTTTTAGCCATAAATGAAATAACTTTCATGTCATAATGTGTACGTTGTCATATGTGTAAAAGGTAAGTCTTTTTTGTTTGGTTGTTTCAGGTCATTTAGCAGTGGGTTATTCCTTATTTGTGCTGTGTAGAATTTTAAAGAAAGATCATGTAAGTCCTTTTTGAGTTCCTTGATTTTGGCTAACTTTCTGATTTTCTTATTATCCATTCTAGGAGAGCATGTGGTGATCATTGCCATCGTTCTATTCATTAGTCCTTCCAATGTTCTAATGGTACTTGGAGCGGCGAGGCTCTATACCGGTGAGGCACACATTAATACTGGCTTTATTATGATGTTTAAAATAATGAGTTTGTTTGTATAGCTCATTGTACTCTTATTATATAGTCGGTGATACAAAGCCCCCCCCCCCCTTATGGCAATTGCTTTGTTGCGAGCTTCTTTAACATGTCTGGTGAAATTTAATTTGTTATCCAGAGTAATACCTGTGTTAGGTATTTTGCACATTTTTCGGGAAAGTCCGGGCTTAACCCACAACCAATGAAGGAGTTTCCTCAACTTTTTTTACGTGAGAAGTGCACTGGTTCTGTTTTATTTTCATTAATTATGATTTTCCTGCATTGCATATGCATGACAATTTTTTTGAATGCTGTAAATGTGTTCTTGTACATGTTTTTGCGCCACTTGTTTTTTTTTCAGGAACTCGAGAAGATGGCCGTGTCATCCGCATACAATGCGATTTTTGTATGAGGACTTTTCGGAATGTCATCAATGTAGTATGAGAATAAGACTGAGCCGAGGATTGAGCCCTGCAGAATCCCAGCTGCTATTTTCCTAATAGAAGATTTTTCATCATTGCTCACAACATTGAATGTTCTGCTAGTTAGGTAACTTTAAATCAATTTAATAATGTAGCACAGAAGATCCATTTTGCCTATGTTAGTCATCAGTCCTTCATGCCACACTGTATCAAATGATTTCTCTATGTACAGAAGCGCCACAGCAGTTGACGTATTTCTATTAAAACTTCGGGTTATGTTATGTGGTAGGTGAGTCTAGCTAGTTGCTTGACAGTATCATGATCAGGCCTAAAGCCGCATTTCTCAGGTATGAGAAACAGTTTTCCTTGTTCAAATATTTTAACTCTATGTAAAAGGACTCTTTCAAAAAGTTTGCTTAGCGTTGTCAAAAGGCTAATTGGCCTATAATTTTGCGGACAGCTTTTGTCCTTGCCATGCTTCGGTACAGCTATGACACAGGCATGTCTCCGAGCTTTGGGAAAGCACGCTCCTTTGAGGCAGCAATTGAAGATATTGACGAGCTGTGAGATAGTTTTTTTGGAACAAAACTTTAGAACGATATTTTGCATCTTGTCCGCCCCAAGGGCCTTCCATGATTTAGTTTTTTTAAATAATTTGTACTACGTGCCTAATGGCAGTTAACGTTATCGAATCTTGCACCGTGGGTTTATTCAATAGATTATAATATTCTTTATTGACTTGCTCGATATTACGAGGGCCCCCAAGTTTTTTTGTTATGTAATGAATACCCTTAAATCTGTTCGCTAATGCATTTAGGTTTTGTGCCTGAGTGGTCGCCCAGCCCCCCGGAGTATTCAAGGCAGATAACACGGGGTTTTTGGTTTTGATAGAGCTTGAGTCGTGCTGCAGTGTTATTTATCCTTAGTTTGCAGGCTTTCTAGCTTCTTACCCCATTCATTTTTGCAGTGATTTTTAATTTCGTTCTTAATTCGCTCACTGAGTTTGTTTACTAAAGAATTTAAGGGACCATGTCCTGTTCTTTGATAGATGCGCGCCCGCTCGATTTCTGGCTCTCATTACCGCCCTTATGTACTCTGGAAGAGTTGCAAAGTGCAAAGCTTGCATAACGGCATCGCATATTTTCGCGGGTTGCGGGGACATCTTGATGACTTCTGATCGAACCGGCTACTAGATTTTTATGACTTTAATTCAAAGTCAGTATTGTTTGTCATTACAAATATTGGGATATTCAACACAATTTGTTTAATAAAACCGTGCACGCCAGGAAAAAATGTTTTGTACGAAACATTATTATTTTTCGATGTAGAATAAGAATATAAAACTAAAAATATGTGTTTCCATTTGAAAAAATGAAGTTGCTCTTCATCTGATCCTTAAGGGCTTACATACAGTTAGAAGGCTTTAAAAAGACGGATTTTCAAGAATTTTTTTCGCGCAGACTATTCAATTTATTAATTTGAAAATTGGTGTACATATTATAATAACCTTATAATATATTAACATATTTTTTATTTGTCAAAATAATCATCGCGAATGTTGCTATCGCCGATCTCCTAGAGCTCCGCAAAAAAAAACAATTTTGCGGTGATCACGATATCTCTGGACCGGATTATCTGAAATGAAAAAACCGAATAAATTTCGTTAATATAATACATTATCTAGTATTTAATCGAAGGAATTAGCGAAAAAATAATTTTTGACAAAATGGCGACTTCTCAAAATAAAAGACTCGATTTTGAACGAAAATTTAAGCCTTAAATTGTTTATAAAATGGAAAATATTTATCGGAGAATAAAAATCTTCGATTAATTACTAAAAAATCTAGCTAAAAAGGTTGTGTTAAAATTTGAGACTGATCGGTTCAGCCGTTTTCGAGAAATCTTGATCACCGATTTTGAAAACATAGTTTTGAGAAAAACGCGTTTAAAGTTTCAAAAGCGTTTTACATGTGGTAAATTTTTTTTTTTTTCAACTTACATGGAGTCATCTATTCCAGGGCCATATAATAATCCGTTCGCATCGTTGGCAGCTTCTAATAATTCGATTTGATGCTGTCTGCGAGCCATTCTTCCCTCTCTGGTGCTCTCGTGTGATCTCAGGTCGGAGATCTTGATGCGCTGCGCATCTTCTTTATCTGTATATGAATGCGCATTGGACCCAAGTGAGACGCCCATTGCATTCATATAATATAAAAGGGCAGCTGTCCCTTCATTGAAGATGCCAGCAGCTATATATGCAGCCATTTCCACCGTTTTTGATCCGGCTGGAAGTACTTTTGGAGAGATCTTCCACACCAGTTGGTTATAGCTTTCATTATTGTTTTGGGTGAAACCACCCACACATCTTTCCAATAATTTTTCATTGCTGAGATCTTCATAAATGGGCCTCAGGGCCTCAGCAACTTCTTGTGGAAATGGCTGATAATCATGCTTATAAACTGATAAGTTATCAGAAGCTGGCGCGCCGGTCCCCGACTGTGAGACGCGCCTCCCTAACGCGCCTTCATAAATGTGTCTATAACTTCGAAAATATTCGTCTGATTGACATAAAATTTTGAGTGTGTATGCTCAAATATATGTATATTCAGAAAATACAAAAAAAAACGATTTTTTGAAAATTACAAGTGTATGTAAGCCCTTAAAGGGCCATTATGGAAAAATGTGCATAGCGCTATTAAACGTGTTCCTTCATATGAACAATATTTTATATAAATTATTTTGTTATATTCCTGCTGGTTTCTGTAATAATTGAGTATCTCAAAATAACTGGACCACCCATACAGTTTGTAAGATTCTCAACACTCTTGTCAATTTCCTCAAGGGTTCAAAGTGCGCAGTCAATATTAATGTTTTCAGTAAGGTATATCTTGAATTTACTCCAGTATGCTTCGCGATATATTAATTTTGTTGCATCTCGTTTTACCTCTAGAAGTCCTCCCATTGTTTTTACAACCGATAAATGGTCTGCGCTCAGCTCTTCAATAGTTTCCATTTTTGTTATATTGGCTATATTTCTTATGATTGCTATGTCCATCCTACTGGGGAACGGGGGGGGGGGGGGGGATTCGTGTGTCGATAGTGTGTATGGCTGTCTGGGGCTAGTACTGAAAGATTACTTGTTACAATAAGGTTATAAATTAAGTTATTCTTTAACTTTACACCAATTGACTCGATTGTTGTGGTGTGAAAATTGACTTCGGAATAGAGGATGTTGTTCCTACAACACCCCCTGCTGGCATATTGTTCTGCCTGTCCATCCTATGATATTTGAAGCCAGGAATATTACTTGTTACTTTGCTAGAAATCTCGTTTCATTGACCACTAGAATATCAATTTTATGCTTTTTCAAAAAGTTCATAACCTCATGGACCTTGGGTTTGAGGCCATTGGCGATCCATTTTGCAATGGTGAGTTTATCATTGTTATTCCTACAGCTACTAGCATGCATGCTTTAAGATTACTGAATAGACTGCCTCACATTTGGAGATATGGTCTTTACAACTTTCTAATTTATAATTAAGCTCCATGAGCATACTGAGCATCTTAGTTAAGTCACATTTATTGTGCAATTCGTTTATTCGTTAACAATGTGGGCAAAAGTGATATACTGGGTATCAGGTATTGTGCTGTCGTTCGAATGTGGAAATATGTTGGTATTTTTCTTTGTTTTACTTACATCAGCGTAAGTACTTGATGATTTCAGATAATTATTGTTGCTAGCGTTGGTGATTTCGTTGCAGTTATCGGTTCTTATCTCAGGAGGCGGAGATGCAAAAAAAATACAAAAAAAAAAAAAATTCAAAAACAAAAAAAGGTTCCCTGTTGATTGGTATTCTTTGTCTCGTTATACGTGAACGCGTCTTCACCTCTTGGGTCCTTGGGAATTCTGCGAGGCCGTTCACCTCGTGCCTTTTTCAACTATGAACGGATTACAATAATTAAGTATTAAAAAATATATAGCGCTTGGTTTTTCGAACTGAGAATTTTCCACCAACATATTTGACAATGTGTAAGCAATCTGAAACTCATTTATAAATATAAATGAAGTAACAAGTTCATCTTTTTTTGTGGCTAACGTTTATGGAATTTTGGGAATTTATGGATAACGTCTATGGAATCCCCTCAAATATTCGAGGGGATTCTTCAGAATCTGACTAACAAAATGAACAGAAAGAAACATAGTTGTAGCTCGGTAATCGTAATAAGACGTCATATAACGTTCCTGTGATTACAAAGGTGTGAAGTGAATGTGATGATCAACCAGCCATTAGTTTTATCATGGGCATATGGCACAAGATTGTGGCGCAAGATCTTCTTACTGAACTCCAGAAGTTAAAGAAAGAGGGACACCCTCGATTCTCTCCGGATGATAAACGATGTTCCCGGATGGAGCAACACAGAACATAACACTCGGTCGTAGTTGCCCTCGTCGCTGCATTTCCTCGGTATAGGGTAACATATATAGTTGGGCCGCTACTAAAGACGTTCCGGAACAGCCATGCACACTTCGTTCATATCTTTATATATTCCGGCAAGACTCTTGGACTCATCCCATTCGCTTTCCCGCTTTTTTTCGTGTCTCACAAATCCGCCCTCCTTCCCTTTTCACTGTGTCCCTCGTCCAGCC